>OU898278.1:63162504-63902504 GCA_918026665.1 Diabrotica balteata
TAAGTTTTTTCGTTTCAAATTTTCAGCTTCCTTAGATTTTAAATTTCTATAATTGATTCTAATTATTGTTATAAGTTTACAAAAGTTTTTAATAAGCGCATATTATGGCAACACTTTTTCTTTTTTTTTTTAAATCCTTTTTGAAATGTTTCAAACAACTCCATTATTTTTCCTATAGGTATCAATATATTTTTCATAATTTTATTTTTATGAACCACTCATCTGTAGGCTTGATAAGACCTCCATAAGAGAGTTGCTGCACCCATGATGGTAAGCTATAACTATGTTCACTAATTTTGTATGTGAAACTACCTTTTATACTTGTTTAATAATTCGTTTATTTTGCTTCAAAATCTACTTCAGGCTTTAAATCTATATTGTCACCAGCTTGTTCAAAAATTATTTCAGATTCAGTAATAGTATGTTCATGTTTATAAGATGCAATATTCAAAATATGTGACCCAACCTTTTTAATTTCGGCTACAAGTTGCTTTTTGTTTATAACATCTAATCTACCTTCACGAGTATAGACAGGTGTGTCAAAGGTATGTTTATACGAACAAAATGTTGGAACCGCAGTTTTCTTTAACAGGCGTTTAGTAGGTAAACCTAAAATAAGTTACGTTAAAAAATTTTTATAGGCATTTTATTTCTTAATCATTTTACCTAATAATTAATTTTGAAGACTTCTTTCATAGTCATTGTTTGTAAAATGAACAGTATATTCTATTAGAATCGGGATTAAAATTATCAGCTCTTCTGGCATCGGTTAATCCCTTAAGCCCTTATAGGTTTCGACACTAAATCCTTTCCTTTTGGAAAACTCTGAAAAATAACTGGCATATTCTTGGTTTTCACCATGAACGCTTTTCACACTCTTAAAATTATTGTCACAACCATATATGGCACATCTATTACCACCCATTTTGTTTATACAAGTAAATTGATATAGAAACAATAATTAAATAGTCTTATAAGGCCGTTAAATCGCTAATACATCAAAAAAATTGGCAGCAGGCAGAACTATTCTATATAAAACAATACGAAATGTCAACCACGAATCCCCACGCCTACGTCACACTCAACACAACGCATTTCTTATATTAGAGCATAGGACAAAATCAATCCTATCTGTGTTTAGTGTCCTTGGTCTGTGCCTAAGTCACAGAATACTGAACAATCAGAATGCCCAATCTCCATGGAAAATTAAGTACGCGCATCTCCTTCGCGCAGACGTTCCGCCATGTTTTAGAAAGAACCAGTGTTGTTTATGTGGTGTGTATAGACAAAATTAATCCGGTTTAATTGACTTACGGCAATCATAGACATACTATACAATTATATTAACATTGTTAAATATAATACATAAATATAATAGAATTAAACGGACGATTTTCACATTTGGTCCCATTGAAGATAGCTTCAAATGGGTTTGACAGAATGAAATATTGGTGTTTCGCAGTGTTGAAATTTACATTACAAACGAAACATACGCAATTAAAAGCAATAAGATAGTTAAAAACTAACATTTAACGATTACGAAAAAAACAAAAAGCAAATAGTTTTAAAACAGTTTTTAACAGTAAATAGTAAAATGTCAGTATAAATAATAAAATTTAAAAGGCATTTGTTGCAATCTGGCAGCTGGTGGTTTGAGGGTTCTGACTCTATTGCCAAATCTATCCGCTAACCTACCAAAGGGCAATTGCCAAAAAAAATTTCTGATAATTTGTTACAACTAATATCAAACGAAACAAATATTACTTCATTAATATTTTATATAAGGTATAAAATTGCAGAATCTATAAAATAATATGATAAAAATGTACCTTTTAAAAGCTGTATCTCTTTGTATTTGAAGCATATAACATATACGTTATAATAACTTGGCAACACTGCCAACGCAATATTTCGTTCTGTGAAACTTAATTGACAGCTAATTTGAGGCTAACTTCAATGGGACCAAATGTGAAAATCGTCCGAATTACACATAAATATAAACAATTACATAACCCCACAAATCATATGTCTGTGTTCAAGGCTGCCAGGTCTAGGGATTTATCCCGAATCTAGGAATATTTCAGTATAGAAGGGACAAAGGGATTTTTTTGATATTTATTGTAAAATCTAGGGATTTTTGACCAGCTCAAATATTTATCTACATAGGCCTATTATAATAACATTTTCTTTAATTCAGGTATAAAACCACTTCGTATGACCGGTATTAAAGAAGCGATCTCTCATTACAAATAATTAAACTACTAGTAAACTACTTAATAATTATATTATCAGATGTCGCTAAATCTCCTCGTTCTTGGAATTTTTATTTTATGCTACCAAATAGATTTCTGCTAAAAATAGATTCCTATATATTATCATAAATGAGAAGCAAATTCTGGAGCAGGAATTAGGGGATTTAAAAAATCTTAGGTTTTATAAAATAATTAGGGGATTTACAGTAGGAATCGGGTGAATCCCAGGATTCGTGGAAATATATCAATAAAATTCTATGCTTCACCGTCTAATTTCTCTTCAAGTTGTATTTTGTATTAATTTTATTAAGTGAATAATACTTAATAATATATTAAATGGAATATTCAAAGCCATAAATAAGTATGTTATTCCATTTTTGTTAAATTTATTTAAATCATCGCTATTGTACCGTTTAAAAATGTAATGTTTTTGAAAGAAAGCTATAAAACAATTATTTTTTAGGTTGAGTTTATCGAAAGTACAAGCTGAATATAGCCGCAAATGTCAAAAATATTTCGGCTTGGCAGTGTTTTCATGTTTTTATAATGCATATATTGTATGCTTCAAATATAAAGAGATAGAGCTTTTAAAAAGTACATTTTGATTCTACTATTTTACGAATTCTGCAATTTTTAATTTATATGAAGCAGTAACGGGTAGATATTTGTCTCTTTCGAGATTAATTGCAAACATCTGTTGTAATCTGGCAACTGCTGATTTGACGATTGCCAAATCTATCCCCTAATCTACCAAAGGGTAATTGCTAAAAAAAATTATAATAATTAACTGCAATTAATCTCCAAAGAAACAAATATTTACTCATTGTTGTTTTATATAAACCAAAATTGCAGAATGCACAACATAATATAAATAAAATGTACTTTTCTAAAGCTTTATATTTTTATATTTTTGTTCCATGTTTAACATTTGCGGCTATAACCAGCTTGTACTTTCGGTAAACTCAACCTTTTTTATATCCATATTATTATATTAGGCAACCATCAATACATCCCATCATTTTATTCAGAATTAGGCAACCATATATACCATATTTATTCCAATCTAGGGATTTCTAGGGATATTTTAATGTTCAATTTAGGGAGGACAACAATTTTCACCTGGCAACCCTGTCTGTGTAATGTTTTTCCTTCTAAAACATGGCGCGCGTGCTGAAAATTTTCAAAGGTGGCATCTGAGAGTGGACATTCTGATTGTTATTTATTCTGTGCCTAAGTGGTCTGTGGTCAGAACACGATTCAACTCCAAAAACTAAAACAGCTCTTCATTTTCTTACTTGTTTTAGCACAGTATACTAATCACAAGAAGCGAAACGGAGGGCTTTTTCGCAATCCAAATTTCTTTGCGCATGTGCGAAATCGGCCATAGTATTAGGCCCGGCGCAAATTGAGCACAGCCCACGCACATCCCACGCGCAGCCCACGCGTGGGTTATTTTGTAAAACGTGGTTTTAGACGGAGCGACGCATATTAAACCCAAACCACGGCCAGGCTACTGCCAGACTTGGTTGGCGTGGATAGAGTTGTGCTAGCAACACAGTTTCGTGGGTCGTGGGCCTCTACCTAACCTTAGTTATTTTGTTTTGTGTGACCAATTTTTTGTTATTCAGTGAAAATGGAAAAGTTTATTGAAATTGTTCGAAGCTTTAGTGTCATGTATGATACTACTAATGAAGATTGCATGAGAACAAAACTAATATTTTCTATATTTGTGCTAAGCGACTCGGATGTAAGACGCCGTTATATTATTCAAAAAATAATAATTTAAATTAATTTTTTATTAAATCAAATGAGAAATATAATAAATCGAGAACTAAGGAAAAAAAACAAATTTTCATTTCCTAGCAAAATGTTTATGAACACCTAAGATGGAAACTTCAAAATAAAATTTGATGGTACTTTTTCGTGACGCTCATATTGTAATGGCTTTTATACACTGAAATTAAATTAAAAAAGAACATGAAGAAAGTAGAAAAATAGTAAAAAATTCTCAAATATAAATTTATCTCGAAAACAAAATACGATCTGGAATTTTTGTAATTTTTTAGCTCTTCTGTTGTTTATTACACGTTATTTCACTTATTTCAACAATACTCTGTATAGTATTTTGTTAGAGTAATTAGTAATTAGAAAGTCAATATCGGCAAACCAGCTTATTCAAATTATGGGTATCTACTTGTTTTAGTCTTTTGTTGAAGGATTTCAATTTATTACCCTTATCATATGTAAAAGTTCTGAAGAAATTAATATCAGGTTCAGTTTTCAATGAAACAAAAATCTAATCTTTAACAGAATTGTTAAAACTGCTTATTATGCTAATTAGTAATAAGAAAATCAAATCGGCAAAAGCAGCTTATTCAAATTATATCTATAGTCTTTTGTTGAAGGATTTCAATTTTTTACCGTTAGCATTTGTGAAAGTTTTCGAGATCTTTATATTTTCAGATTAGAAATTGTTAGTGGGATATTAGGTAAAATTAAAAGGTCTAGAAAATAAAATCTTTATTTAAACTAATATACTGAAGACAGTCTATCTTTTCGTTGAATGGTATTTGCGAAAACAATCTCCTATGCATAGTCCAGGTTTTTCGTCACAATCAGCACACTCGGAAATTGTGTTTTTCCCAATTTTATGGATAGAACATATTCTACACAAATATTTGGCATATGGGCATGGGCTGTGTTCAATATGCGTTAGTATTGAAAAACGTGTACTTGGACTAGGTTGGACCATACGTGGGATGTGCGTGGACTGTGCTCAATTTGCGCCGGGCCTTAGTAGTGTTGATGCCTTGTTTGTTTATATATTGAGAAGTGTTATTGTATTGTATTGAGAAGTTATTTAGTTAGTTATTTAGTTAGTTAGTTAATTTAATATATTTGTCTAATAAACTTATTGTGATGGCTGCACGAAAGGGAGGATTTTATTGTTTCGTGGGTGCCCATCGAAAACTGGGGAAGGAATTAGTCTCTTTTCAATACTGACTGATCGTAGCAGGTAAAAAAATTAAATTTTAAATTCAAACGTATTACAAATGTTGTCTGAATGTTTATATTTTAGTTAAATACACTTTTTTTTAGAGCTGAATTATGGCTGAAAGCGGCCAATAGGTATGATCTGCTTTCCAAGGGTGCTGAATTGCATACTAATTATAGAATGTGCGAGAAACATTTTGAACCGATGTACATGTACAAAGGAAACACACGGAAGTATTTATTTCAACAAGCACATCCAACGATTTTTTCACACAGCCAATATTCAAAACACACAGACGAACCATTAAAGAAAGTCATAAGGCTGGAAGGTAGATACTTTTTATTTATTCACAATTATAGTGCTTTATTATAAAAGTCATATAAAAATCAGTATCTACTTACAACTATATACAAAGTTGTTTGTTGTTTTTCATAATATAAACAAGATCTGGAATTGTGAAATTTAATGATCTTTTATCAGCCTTATTAAGAACATAATATATCTTATGTTTACATACTGAGTAATATTTATGTCGTGGTTTTAGGTACCACTGAAACCTATAATGTACAGGAAGTAATTAATAGTCCAACTGATAAAAACCATAATACTATATCTGATACTTTAATGGAAGAGTTTCTGGTAACAGGTAATTTTATTTATTGCTACAACTGTATTATGCATTCAACTAACCACTAATAAGCATTAACATATCTACTTTGAACGTTTATGTGTTATTTGGTTATTAAATATATTTTTATATTTCAGATGTTAATAGGCAGGAAGTGTCTAGCCCACCTAGGCCCCATACTCCAGCTCCATTTTTCACAGCTGCAACACAAACCCCCTCCAAGTTGTCGGGAGGTACACCAAGAAAAAGGAAACTTAGATTGAAAATAAAAAAATTGCGTGCAAGTGCAAAGAAAGCATATGCGTCTTCCAAACAGAAGGAAGATAATAAATCTTTAAAAAAATTTTTTCAAATGTGTGACAAATTTTTAAACAAATCCCTAGCACAAATAGTGAAAGCTCAAGCAATTTTAAAAACTAAATGTCCAAAAAGTAGAAGGTATTCTGATGAATATAAACAATTTGCATTAACACTATATTTTTTGGGCCCAAGAGCGTATGCTTTTATGGAAAGAATATTGTATTTGCCCTCAAAACGAAGTCTTCAAAAAATTACTGAAAATTTGGTCTGTAAACCTGGTTTGAATAATGACCAAATATTTGATGCCCTAAAGTTAAAAGTGAACACAATGTTAGATCAGGACAAGCACTGTAGTATTTGTATTGATGAAATGTCTATTAAAAGTAATTTATTTTTTGATACAGGTCGTGATGAGATTGTTGGTCTATATGATATAGGAAATGGGAAAAAGGAATCAGTAATTGCACAAAATGTACTTGTGATAATGGTTCGAGGCTTATATTCAAATTGGAAACAACAACTAGCATATTTCTTTGTAAACACTACCTTTGAAGCAAATCATATTCTTCCTATTATAAAAGAATGTATTTCTAAACTATTTCAATCAGGTTTATATGTGAATTTTCTTGTTACTGATATGGGATCGAATTTTCTAAAATTGAGTAAATTACTGGGGATTTCTCCAACTAACTCAGAATTTGATGTCAATGGACAAAAAATTATTTATATATTTGATCCATGTCATTTAATTAAAGCCACTAGAAATAACTTAATTAATAATGTTTTTTATTTTGATGATAAAAAAACATCTTGGTCATTTATAGAAACTTTTTATCATGAAGATAAAAAGCAGTTCTATAAGTGTGCACCAAAACTAACACACTCCCATATATATATCCTACATCTTTTGAAAAAATGCGAGTAAAACTAGCATCTCAAATTTTAAGTAACACTGTTGCAAGTTCTATGTATACATATATTTCTCTTGGTATTCTTCCATCAGATGCATTGGGAACAATAGAAATTATTGAAAAATTTAATAATTTGTTTGATATTTTAAATTCTACTGATAACAATAATCCTAACAAATTTAAAAATGTATTTGAGGGAACTGATTTTCAGATCAATTACCTAGATTCTATGATAGATTTGGTACATAAACTGAAAATATTAGATAAAACAGGAAAAGATGTAACATGTCGTTCGCGATCAAAAAAGTGTTGGATTGTAACAATGAATGGTGTTAAAAAGCTTTGGGATAACTTAAAGTCTCATGATTTTAAATACTTAAAAACAAGAAGACTTAACCAAGACTGCGTGGAAAATTATTTTGGTAGTATAAGACAACAAGGTGGAAATTCCATCAATCCAACTTCCATACAATTTCAGAGGGCATTTAAAAAACTATTTTGTCAAAATTTTATGCATTCTAACAAAATGAATTGCAAAGATGATTTAGATAAACGTTTAATGGATTTAAATGTAAAAAAAACTTGTAGTGAACAATACTCTCCAGTGAAGGCTATTTCGCTTCCAGATTGTGACTACAGAACAGAAAAACTAACAACCCAAAATGCCTTTCAATATGTATGTGGTTATTTAATTAAAAAGGCTCTCAATATTCATGTTTGTCATATATGAATTAAATATTCAAAAGAAATAGAAGAACTAGATAGTAGTTTGTTACTGACACATTTTAAAGCGTACAATATTGATAAATGTGATTATGGGGGACTGAGAACTCCAAGTGAGGACTTCGTACAATATATTTATAAATTAGAAATAATGTTTTGTTCTTCATTTAAAGAAATATTAACTAAAGGTGAAATATCTCACTCGTACCTTAGGGTCATGAAAGAAGTTCCTTTTAAACATCCATGTGATTCATTTCCATATATATATATATATATATATATATATATATATATATATATATATATATACAAACAACACAGTTTATTGGGGTTGCAGTCAGAAATATTGGCCGGGATGTTAAAAAAACACTCTTTTGACTTTTTGTCGAGCTTTCGGAATGGTTTTATTCCTTTTTCAAGACATAGTCGTTGAGATTATTTTTGAAAGCATTGAACACTCAACATTTATACTAAAATATACAACACAAAATATACCACACACATTAAAATATACAATTGTGGACAAAATACATCATAAAATCTTTAAAAATATTTGTTGGAAAAATAGTAAAGCCCGATTGATGGCATGTTTTTGGCCAAAAACATGCCATCAATCGGGCTTTACTATTTTTCCAACAAATATTTTTAAAGATTTTATGATGTATTTTGTCCACAATTGTATATTTTAATGTGTGTGGTATATTTTGTGTTGTATATTTTAGTATAAATGTTGAGTGTTCAATGCTTTCAAAAATAATCTCAACGACTATGTCTTGAAAAAGGAATAAAACCATTCCGAAAGCTCGACAAAAAGTCAAAAGAGTGTTTTTTTAACATCCCGGCCAATATTTCTGACTGCAACCCCAATAAACTGTGTTGTTTGTTTATATCGACAGTCAATAATATCCAGTATTTCTTGTATATATATATATATATATATATATATATATATATATGTTATAAAATTATTTATTCGTTTACGGTTATTTTATTCTTTAAAATATTTTAACGCGGATCTGAAAAGTAACAAAATAAAAAGGGGGGATAGAAAATTGAAAATATTATCCCATGCTTAAATACACACAACGCAAAAGTCTAGGGATATTTTAATAATCTGACAATACCAATGACAGAAATTTCATGACCATATAAAGTTGCTTGTACTATAATTGTTGATACAGAACACTCACTTCTTATCAAAAAATTTTTTAAAACTGATAGTATTCTTGGTTAATAGGTAAGTTAAAGATATTGTCTTTTACCATGCAACGACAATATTTAACGTAGGACGAGATGAATAGAGCTCTGGGCCCCCTTCAAGCTGGTATGCGACAAACTTGTTGCTGACCAGCTGAGTGTCTCCCAAAGCGTCGTAAGTCGTACTGTGAGAAATCGTCTCCATGAAGCCAATCTTCGTAGTCGGCGACCACTGAGATGTTCACCTCTTTCTAGAGGAATCGCACTGCAAGATTAATCTGGTGTCAAGAGTTTCAGAATTGGACTGACAATGACTGGGCCACAGTTTTGTTTAGTGACGAGTTTAGATATGGATTTCATCCAGATTGTCATCGGACAAGAGTTTGAAGACGACCCGGAAATGGAGAACGATTACGACATCTTCAAGAACTGTATGCATACAGAGGTGGTACATTAATGGTATGGGGCGAAATCATGATTGACGAAAGAACTGACCTCATTTTTCTACGTGGCTTTCTCACAAGTCAGCAATATGTGGACACTGTTCTTGAACCCGTTGCGCGCCCCTTTGCTGCTGCTGTTGGACAAAATTTTTACTTTATGCATGATAACGCTCGACTACATGTTGCGCACATTGTAACAAACTGGTTGGATAACGAAGATATTGATGTATTGCCGTGGCCAGCACAATCACCGGACTTGAATCCCATTCAGCATATATGAGACATGCTCCAACGAAGAATTACTCTACATATGGGCAATATCTACAATGAGTTTCAATTAAAAGAGCTTCTGAGAGAACAATGGACACAACTACCCCAAGCAGACATTAACAATGTGATTCGGAGCATGAACAGTAGATGTAGAGTTGTGATAAACCAACGTGGTGGCCATACTTTATTTTAAATTTTATTCCGTATTTTTGACATTTTATGGTGGTATATGAAACATGCGTGATTTGCAATATATTTTTTTTTGTTTCAATTTTCTGTTTTTTGCAATTTATGGTTTTTGACATATTAAACAACAATTTAAACTACAAATTTTGTATTACTTTTTTAAGTTTATTACAGATCAAGAAAATACGTCTATTTATAAAAATATCCCTATACTTCTGCGTTGTGTGTATTTAAAATTGTTGTAATTTTTATCATACTTTCAATATTACAATAAATCTTGTAGAACACCTGTTTATCTATCTATGGTTAGTTTTTTATTATTAGTATATATATATATATATATATATATATATATATATATATATATATATATATATGTATATATATATATATATAAAAAAAAACAAACAACACAGTTTATTAGGGTTGCAGTCAGAATTATTGGCCGGGATGTTAAAAAAACACTCTTTTGACTTTTTGTCGAGCTTTCGGAATATTTTTATTCCTTTTTCAAGACATAGTCGTTGAGATTATTTTTGTAAGCATTGAACACTCAACATTAATACCACACATTAAAATATACAATTATGGACAATACATCATAAAATTTTTAAAAATTTGTTGTTAAAAATAGTAAAACTTGATTGATCCCTTGATTTTAACATCCCGGCCAATAATTCTGACTGCAACCCTAATAAACTGTGTTGTTTGTTTATATCGACAGTCAATAATATCCAGTATTTCTTGTATATATATATATATATATATATATATATATATATATATATATATATAATATACTCAAGCAAATAATATAGTGATTAAGTTAAGAGGGCTCCTATCAAGATTTTTTTATGTTGTTTATTATGCACTTATTATTGTTTTAAGATTCAAATTTTTAAATCAATTGTTAAGAATACTTCATTTATGAATTATTTATTATGCACTTATTAATATTGCTGCTAAGGCAACAACATAATACAGAGGATTCAATATAATAGGATCTGATAATAGGATCTGATAAATAGTTTTACAATGTACGATATTGGAAAATTAAGACATGGATGATGAAAATGTTCTTTTAACATCTCCTTAAAATAAGTATTAGATATTCTACCTTTTTAAGAAAGTTAATAAAACTGTGTAGCGACAAGCTAATTATGAATAATTATAACTTTTCTATTTAAAAATTAAACAACAGATCTCATAATAAAATTTACATTTTCGCAGTAAATAATTCTTATACAAAAACGGAAAGTCTTATATGTATGGAAAACGAAATATTCTATTGTAAGCAATAACATCACATGAGAACAGGCCGATAATATTTGAGTTTATAGTCTGGCTTTTAAAACAAAGGATGTGTGTTTAGTTTAGTAATCAATCAGTCACAATTTGCATCAGTCCGCGATACATACAATAATACCTTCCATTCGAGAATTAATTACGTTTTAAGATTAACAGTTTTTGTTACATTTTCTTCGATTTTATTATTATTTTTATTTTGTTTCCGTGGAAAATAAGTTTATCACACACGCATCCACACAACCACGGAACAGATGTAACACGACACTTTTTTAGTACTGTATGCTTTTAGTCTAGTAAATAAACTACTGTCATTTTTAATTTTAGCCTCTTGAAAAACTTTATTACAAACAGCGCAATCATGCATTTGTCAAGCTTTTTTGATCAAATATTCACATATATAAGTAAAGGCATTTTCTGTACCTGTAGTTGGAATCTGGAATGGATATAGCGGTATTTATATTTTTTGTAACATTTATAAGTTCGAAAATATTATGTTTGATATTATTTAAACCTGTTAATATAATCCCTAAGTCATCTGCTTACTTCATATGTTCCAAGTGTAAAAATTAAGACAAATTAATTGTTTGAATGATCTTTCACATTGAATTGGAGTAGAGTTTACAGAGCTTCCCCCTTGTGGTCTTAAATTTCCGAAAATAATTTTCTAAACTATCTTGATTTGTTCGCTGACTTTTAAGTTAATAAATCCTGCCCTTTCCAGTTGCTACCAAAGAACGTTTAGACTTTTTATTGTCACCATCCAACCGGTACGAAGTTTAGATCTTGATCATACATCGATGTTTTCTTTACATATGTTTAAGTTATCCAAAAATATCCATATCTTGTCGAGGTAATTGAGCTGATAATCCAAATCTTAAAAAAACATTTTTAAATTTATGTGGTGATATATATTGGTGAAACTGAATATATCAAAATTTATTTATCATTTCAATAATACCTGCAGCATGAAGGAGTAGTGTTACTAGGGGTAGTATGTAAGACTGCATACCGCTTGCAGCTGTTCCATTTAAAACTTGAGTAGCTAACTTCACTTTCATTTTTTGAAAGTTTGTTGATTGAATATGCGCGTCGGTAGTTATTTCTAGGTGATTTTTGTAAATGTGGAGGATCAAAAAATAAATAAGCTTAAGCAGTGACATTTAATTTTCTAGAAAACTTCATAAAGTTTGACCCTAAATCAGTTAGTAGAATGTCACCATGTAAACCAGATTCTGATAATTTGGTAACACATTCAGTGAGAACTTTAGTGAAGTCGTTCGCGTCACAGGCTGAATTAAAAAAATAAGCAATTGGCTGTTTCCAATTCTGAAACAGTCCTTTTTCCATAATAACTGTAAAGTTTTATGCAACTACAGAATGATTTTTTTCTTTCTCCATGTTTTGGAATCCAACAATTTTATCACAACTAAAATGAAAATAAAGATTCGACTTAAGCACAGCTTCATAAATGCATATAATACAATGTTTATAAAATTCTGACATAGTCTTAACTTTAAACTGGATAGCATTAAATACAGAGGTCTGAGTTAATCCAGGTTTACAATGTTTCCAGTCATTTCTTCCAAATAACGTTTAGTTGGTAAATAAAGAATTTTTTTCAAAAAGTTTTAAGTTTTGGGTTCAAAAAGTATAATGTAAAAGCGAATTGTTTGTATTTCTTTGAATATATTCTGGCCTTTGGTACTTTTTTCTGCAACAGTGCTTGAGATTTCACTATTTATTAGGAAATTTGTCACATAATTTTTTAAACTGTTCTAATTCTTGTTTTGAGTCGTTTTGTTTTTTATATGTGTTTGTATTTAAAAGTTTCCATTTTAAAAACCTTATTTAACATTTCAGCTTAAACCTGGTCCGACTCTAATTTACTTTCTTTTAACCTGGATAAAACAGTAGCATTATCCTATCAAGGAGCTCTTCAACTCGTAACAGCCAGATCAGTACCGCTGATTCTGTAAAATTTCTTGGTATTTTTTGAGACAGCAACGTTAAATGGTCCCTTCATATCGATTTGTTAAGTAACAAACTAGCCTCAGCCTGCTATGCAATAAGATCTGTTTCGAAGGCGATCAATTTAGAATCTTCCAAAATTGCATATTTTTCTTTCTTCGAGTCTCATCTTCGATGTGGTCTTCCTTTTGGGGGTTCTGGTACAGCTGCCCAATCCGTTGATATTATTAAATAAAAAAAGTAATAAAGTATCTGTTTGGCCTCAGAAGAACAACACATTGCAGAGTCTACTTCAAAGATCACGGGATTTTACTTCCTTCTTTATATATTTTAGAAACTGTTTGCTTGGTTCGTAAATACCTACATGTCTTTCCAGCAAGATCTTATCATGACTACTAAACGAAAATTCAACCTTTGATGTTTATTTACCGATGCCGTTCACAGTTAGTAAACAAATCTATATTATAATCTGCAAAAAAAACCCTTTTACGACATAAATCTGCAACATCGTTCCCGAAGTTTCATAAAATGATAAAAGCCTATCTATTTGAAAGAAAATTTTATTCAGTAGAAGAGTTTCTTAATTGTTGTTGTTGTTTGTTTGTGTTTAAATGACTGCAGACACTAAATATATTCGCCAATCTTACAATTTGTACTCATTTTTTCATTAGTCATTGTTTCCTATACAATCTTATACTAAATTCCTACTCATACTAATTCTACTATTACTAGTATTGATCCCTAATATATAGTCATTTTTTCCTATTAATTGTTTTTTAGTTATTTATATATAAGTATAATAAGTGATGAGGTCCTTAGAGTTCCACAGTAAACTTTTCTGCAGCTATCTACTTAATTCAATAGCTACTTTACTGTGGACTGTCCAAGTTCCTCAATTTTTCTTTTTTTTTTTATTTTTTTTTTATTTGTTTCTTAGTTTTTGTTTATTTTTTTTAATTTGTTTCTTTATTTTTTTTTTTATTTTTTTTATTTGTTTCTTTAATTTTTTTTTTATTTTTTTTTATTTTCTTTTTTTATTTTTTTTTTTATTTTTTTTTTCTTTTTTTTTTCTTTTTTTTTTCTAACATATTACAAAGAAATACTTACTCTATATTTACAATTACAATTTGAGTTTAATATCTAAAACATGTTTATACAATAATCTATATAGAAATGCATTGTTTTCTAATGTTAATAAATAACTTAAATTAATGGGATGGTGGACATCGGTCAAAGAATATAGCGAATTTAAAAAATTATTAACCTTATTGGAAATAAGAGAACAGTCTATTTATGTTGTAGGTTTCCCATCTGACCACAAGTACATTGTGGACTATCAGCTAGATTCATTTTAAACATATATGATGGTGTAAGACAGTGGTTAAATCTCATTCTGCATATAGTTCTTGTCATATCCTTTGTCGACTCCATTTTAGCAAACCAAGATTTATCCGTAATATGGTTTCTGATTGCTCTATAATGCTGTCCTGTATTTATATTTTCATTAATATACCTTTCTTTCCATTCCTTCTTAAGCTCTTTGAACGTGTCTGATTCTATATCTCTAGACCAGTGATACTCAACCTGCGGCCCGCGGGCCGCATGCGGCCCTCGGGCGTTTTTTATGCGGCCCGAAGGCTAACTAAGAATTTTTGACTTTATCTACATATGTATTTATAAAATCTTACATTTTAAAAAATACGATTATATTAGATATTTTTGTAATTCATTATGACAATGTTTTGAGAGTAGCTTGTAGTAATTACGTACCAGATTTATCTAAAATTGTTGATAGTTTGCGTCAGTGTCAACCATCACATTAATTTTTATCTTAAATAAATGCTTTAATTTAACGCGTCCGATTTTTGGTAGAATCCACACACACACATCATATATTATTATAACATAAATGTTTCGAACTTTACGCGATCCCTCTTCAGGTTACAGTCGTAACTATGATTTTTTTTAATGGGAAATTGCAGACATCATGTGATACCTCATTTAAACGCTTTTGAAATACATTATTTTTTTCGAATCATGAGAAAACTAATGAGTATTTTTGAAAAATTTAAACGCCGAATGAAAGATCACATTATTGTATGTATTTGAAATGAAAAATCATACTAAATTTTCTATTCGTTTTCACCCCTGCAGAGCCGTGGGGTACATCTTTTAATATGATGCAAGTCTTTGAAATGCCGCCTCCTATATGATTGAAATTTAACTTTCATTTTTATGCATTTTTTATCAAATCCTGAGAAAACTAATTAATATTTTTGAAAACTTTAAATGCAGAATGAAATATTTCATTATTACCCAGAGCCTAAATTCCCTTAGAATAAATAAAAAGTTTCTTTTGAATGAAATATTTGAAATTAAAAATCACAATAAATTTTCTGTCCTTTCACCCCTGAAACTTATTAAAATAGACATAGAAATTTTCAGGGACTTTCTGCCCTCGGTAATAATGTAATCTTTCACTCTGCGTTTAAATTTTTCAAAAATACTTATTAGTTTTCTCAGAATTCGAAAAAACCAATGCATTTTTATCCTGGCTCGCTTTTTTATCCTGGCTTGAATTTCATTTTCAGCTGGAAATGCAATACATATATAAACTTTTCTGCAATTGAATTAAATTTTCATTTGGTCATTAGCCATATTATCTGTAACTTTTCGTTTTGTCTATAGTTTCTGACAACAATTTTACACAGCCTGACATTTTTTTTATTTTACTGATTATGCCGCCCCCCTTGTGATGCCGCCTGATGCGACTGCCTCGCTGTATCATAGCACGGCACGGCCCTGCATCCCTGTAACTCCTGCACCCCTGTAACTTATTATATTCTGCGTTTAAATTTTTCCAAAATTCTTATTAGTTTTCCAATAATTAAAAAAATTACTGCATTTAAAAAGCATTTGATCGAAATTTTGCGAAAGTATTATACATTTTTAAAATTAGTATTTTGAAAATAATGTATATATATATATATATATATATATATATATATATATAATATATATAATATATATATATATATATATATATATATATATATATATATATATATATATATATATATATATATATATATATATATATGTATTTATACTACTTCACCTAGATTGCGGCCCGCAAGCTGTGGCAATAGCTACTATGCGGCCCAGGGAAAAAAAAGGTTGAGTATCGCTGCTCTAGACGTACAAAGATAATCAGTTAATACTCCTTGTGTCACAGCATTTTTTGCCAATTCATCTACTATCTCATTTCCAGTGATTCCACAATGGCTTTTAATCCATGCCAACTTAACAGTTTTGCCTTGTTGCTGAAGTTCTATAATTTTATTTATTATATATAATTCAACGTAATTTACTTTTGATTTAGGATTTATAGCACTAATTTTACTTACAGCACTTTTGCTGTCACTATAAATTATAAACTTTGAATGATCTATATTAGATAAATATTTTAGTGCTTCCACTATCGCTATTAATTCAGCTGTGTATATACTCATGATTGAATTGAGTTTAAACATTTTACTGTTTTTATTATTGTCATCCCAGTATGCACATCCCACACCTTCGATACTTTTGGATGCGTCTGTATATAGTATATAATAATCTTTGAACAATTGTGAACTGTCAGATATAAACATTAATTTTCTTAAAGATAAAGGTAAATTGCTGTAGTCCCTTAAGAAGTACACCTGAACTTGTTCTAGAGTATTAAAGTCAATATTGTAATTTGGGTCTATGTCATATTTATACAGGGTGAGTGGGGAGGAACGCACCAAACTTTAAGACTGTATAATATACGTAAAAATAAGTAAAAATAACTCATATGTTGTTATTCGATTTTCATTTGTTTTCGAGTTATAGCGATAATAACACAAAGTTGTAATTTTACTGTCGGTCAGATAGCTCAGCGGGCTGTGCGGCTGCCTCTCATTCGCTTCACTGTCGAATGGTTTAGTAGATGTGGGTCGAGCCCCAGCTCGGTGTACAGAAAACAAAAAGTCTAACGCAGCAGTTTAAAATTCTAGATGAATCTGCGGCGTAGACTAGGATATGCTGGGTTCTGATCGGCCTATGGTGGAGCAGTACTGCAAGAGATAAGGGCTTGCGGCTCGGTGATACTCCTCCATAGATCCCTACCGGACGGGCGTAACGCCTAAAAAACCGGATATATATATATATATATATATATATATATATATATATATATATATATATATATATATATATATGTAATTTTACTGCTACTTATCACATTGCTGTAACAGGTATCTGTGATTCGTTTAATAATTAGTTAACTGTCATAATAGTGTAGTGTCAACGTGATTTAATGTCTATTTGACAGTTTGTATAAAAAAAGTTGTTGCAAAATGCCACATACTTATTCAAATAGTGATTATGCAAATATGGTGTTTGTTTATGGCTTTTGTAATGGAAACGGTAGAGCTGCTGTTGAAGAATATCGTCAATGGTTTCCAAATCGGAGAACTCCAGATAAAAATGTATTTATTAGAGTTTTCAACAAACTATGCGAGACCGGAACGCTTCCTAGTTATAAAATAATATCGGAACGTGTTCCCCGACAAAGTTTACAAGAAATACAAAATATTCTGGATTCAGTAGAAGATGATCCAGGGATCAGCTCACGAAGAATCGGTACTCATTTAGCCATTCCTCAAACGAGAGTAATTAACACACTTCACGAGCAAGGTTTATATCCATACCACCTACAACGTGTACAGCACCTACAACCAGAAGATTATGCCAGCCGTATGCAATTTTGTCGATGGATAAATAAATAATCGTCGTGTTATATCCCGCATACTTTTTACCGATGAAGCAACATTCACCAGAGACGGTATTAATAATAGCCGCAACTCACATGTATGGTCAGATGAAAATCCACATGCAACAATTGAAGCTAGTTTTCAGCACAAATTTTCGGTAAACGTGTGGTGTGGTGTGATCGACGGTTATTTAATTGGCCCTTTCATATTTGAGAACCGCCTTACAGGAGAGGAGTACTTGAATTTTTTACAGAATGAATTGCCAGGACTCCTACAGAACATTCCACTAAATATCAGAATGCAAATGTATTATCAGCACGATGGAGTTCCTGCACATTTTGCTCGTCAGGTCAGGCAACATTTAAATACAAAATTTCCAAGGCGTTGGATTGGTCGCAATGGTCCTATTAGTTGGCCTCCGAGGTCTCCAGACCTAACACCATTAGACTATTTTTTATGGGGCTGGTTTAAAAATGAAGTTTACAAGGTAAAAGTCGACACTCGCGATGCACTAATTCGACGCATTAAAAATGTTGCAGCCACAATTAGAGCAAACCATGACGCAATCAGAAGAGCAACGTTGAATGTTCATAGACGAAGCAGAAAATGCTTACAGGTCAATGGTGGTATTTTTGAAAATTTATTATAAGAACATTTAACATTAAATTAATGTTAAGTTACAACTTTGTGTTATTATCGCTATAACTCGAAAACAAATGAAAATCAAATAACAACATATGAGTTATTTTTACTTATTTTTACGTATATTATACAGTCTTAAAGTTTGGTGCGTTCCTCCCCACTCACCCTGTATAGTTGTTTATCATATATTGTTATTTTTGAATATAAATCTACTATATTTAGAGTTTTCTTTTTTATCCAATATTTTTCTGTTAAGTCTGCTAAGAACAGCTGGTGTATTTTGAATATTAAACTTGACTTTTTCTCGTACAATCTTACTAAAAGTCTGATGCCAAGTTTTTTCGTCTTATATCCATTGGCATTTCACAGCATTCGACTTGTAGGTTACAAATGGGTGTACTTCTTAGGGCTCCTATACACAATCTAAGGCATTTATTAACGATTTTGTCTATTTTGTTTAAATGACACTGTGATGCGTCACTGTATAATATTGATCCATAGTCGATTATAGCTCTTATATTATTTTTAAATAATAACAAAGAAATATTTGGATCTGCTCCCCATCGTAAGTGTGACACGAATCGAAGAAGATTTATTCCCTTTTCTGTTTTTTTAACTATATTGTCTATATGTTCTTTCCAGAGAAGCTGTCTATCAAGAGTAATGCCCAAATATTTAACATATTTTTGCACTGGATAGGAGACATTGTTTATTAAGATGTAGTTGGGTATCTCTTTTCGTTTTCTTGAAAAAATACATAATTTAGTTTTCGAATCAGAGATATTTAGTCCATGTAAATCACTCCATGTTTTAATATGATTGAGTCCTTCTTCAATGGATTTGACTGCATTTTCTATTTTAATGTGTTCTTGATAAATGACTATATCATCTGCAAATTGTAAAATTCTTGTGGAGTTTAAATTTTTAACTAGATCAGCAGTGTAAATTAAATATAACAATGGGCTTAATATTCCTCCTTGAGGTAAACCATCCATCGCTAGCCTTGGACCAATTGTGTTACAATTTACCGATATATAAATTTTTCGACAGTCATATAGTTTTATTATTTTTTGACAGAAACATTCGGGAAGACCTATTTGTATCATTTTGTTGTACAGTATAATTAAATTAACGTTGTCGTATGCTGATTCCACATCTAATAAAAGAGCTGTTACTGAAGAATTTGACGTAAACGCTAAATTTATATCTGTTACCAAGTGGCTCACTGCTTCCACAGTAGAATGATTTTTACGAAATCCAAATTGTGT
Source organism: Diabrotica balteata (assembly GCA_918026665.1). Classification (NCBI taxonomy): domain Eukaryota; kingdom Metazoa; phylum Arthropoda; class Insecta; order Coleoptera; family Chrysomelidae; genus Diabrotica; species Diabrotica balteata. Next base: position 63,182,395 of record OU898278.1, read on the forward strand.
TTGTGATAGTTTATTATTTTTTTCCAACCATCTTTCGAGCCTAAGTTTTATCATTCTTTCCAGTGTTTTTGTTATGCAGGAGCTTAATGAAATACCTCTATAAGATTCTGCCGAATCAGAATTTCGATTTGCTTTAAGTATGGGAATCACCCGGTACTCTCTCCAACTATCTGGAATATCTTCTGATTGCCATATTTGATTAAAAATTTTTAATAGTGTTTCTTTTCCTTTTTGATGTAAATTTGCCAACATAATATAATGTATATTATCTATTCCCGGAGACGTGTTTTTCTCGTTCTTAAGACTTATTTCTAATTCGTATAAACTAAATGGCACTGAAAGTGGATGATTAGAGTTTTTACTTTCCATTACATTAATTTTTGAAAATATATTATCTGGACATAATTTTCTCAAAAACTCCTCAACCCATTCTCCTTCGGTCACTGGATTTATTTGTGGTTTAAAGATGTTTTGTAAACGTTTGACTTGATTCCACATATTTTTTATTGGTGTATTTTTGTTTAAATTTTCACAAAAAATTTTCCATGCATTACGCTTACTTTTTAATATAACTTTTTTCGTTTCTGCTACACACTTATTATAATTTATATAATTTTGTATATTGGACTGTAACTTAAACTTGCGTAAAGCAAGTTGTTGTGCTTGAATAACCTTTTTACAATTGTCATTCCACCAAGTTTTCCTAAATCGTGGACTAGTCCCTGTTCTTTTCTCCGGTATGCATATTTTACAATATTCGTTTAATTTATTTAAAAATTGTTGGTAATCTAAATTATTATCGCATTCCATGAAATTATCAGTGATAGAAGAGAAAAGAGACCAGTCCGCTTTATTTATATTCCATTGGAATTTTGTGTTTACACATTCCGCTTTATTAACATTAATATTTGACTTTATAACAATAGCAAAATGATTTGATCCTAAAGTATTGTCCACAACATCCCAATCGAAACAATGACTAATATTTGCTGAGCATATTGTAAGGTCTATGGCCGATTTATTAATACTATTAGGTCTACGCATCAAAGTTTCTTTGCCGTTATTTAAAAGTACGAGATTACAGTCCTCAATAGCTTCTAACAGATTTTTTCCTATAGTGTCTACAGTACTACAACCCCAAACATAATTGTGGCTATTAAAATCACCACCAATTATAAAAGGCTTCTCCATACTATTAAAAAACTTTTTCCATTCATTTACCGTAATTTTGAGATTTGGTTTTACATAAATAGAATAAATGTTAATCTTTTTACCGGTTTTAATTTTTATTGATATGCTATTACACATTACGTCATTGATTGGATGAAAAGTAGGAGTATTATCAAAATTAATTTTTTTTTTCAATAGTATGGCCACACCACCATATCCATCATCCCTATCATTCCTAAAGATATTATAACCAGTAAAGTTAATAAAGCTACTTTTCTTTAACCATGTTTCTGATATTAGTCCTATATCTATTTTATTGTCATATAAAAATTTTTCTAAATAACCCTTATTTGTTTTAATTGACCTTGCATTCCATTGAAGAAATGATATGCTAGCCATCACGATTTAATAATAATTGTAAAATATTGTTTTTCAGTAATTCTAACGTTTTTTCATCTAAATTGTGATTAATCTGATTTAAAGTTGTTGAAATAAAGTTTACTATAATTTCTCCTATATTACTTTGATTATCGTTTTGTATTTGTGTTTTATTATGATAATTAGGGCTGTTAAAATTATAACAAGGCTGACTTTGTACTTTTGGAGTTTGCAAGATTTTTCTGTGCGCTTCCATTATCTTTCTGTCTACGTTACTAGAATTAATACTATTTGATCGTTTTCGTTTATAGATTGTATATTTATTGGAAGTACTTTCTTGTTCTTTACTTACTGTTGAATAATATTTTCTATATTTATTATTAGCTTCGTAATATGTTATATTTTCAGTATTCATAATCTTTTTAATATACTCCTGTTTTTCCCTTTCCGTACAATTTGCTCCCTTGTCAGTAGGGCTATGTTTTCCTTTGCACAATACACAAAATAGATTGTTAGGATTGGAACAATTTGATTTATTATGTTCTTCACCGCATCTTTCACACCTATCTTTTCCCCTACATTGAACACGTATATGCCCAAATCTCAAGCACTTTAAACATTGTAGCATTCTGGGTGTGTAATTTTCAACCTCGTATATCATTTTTTCTATTACTACGTTGGTAGGTATAGACTGACCTTTAAACGTTACTATTACAGTTCCAGTTTTTACATAGATAGTTGATCCATTTTCTTGTACCACTTTCCGCATTATTCTTTTTACATGTAAGACTTCAAATCTCATTCCAAACCTAGGTTGAATTAATGATAACAAATCATCCTCTTCTATCTCTTTATCTACAGATTTTATAACACCTTTTCTTTGGGTAAAAAACGTTGGAATATATGCCTCGTACTGTTTGCTTTTTAAATTATCAGATTCAATTAATTTATTAGCACTAGTAAAATTATTAAGTTCTACCTTAATTTTATTCCTACCAACTACCGTGATTTGTGTGATATTATTTTCAATTTCAGGTACTGAACGTAAAATTAATCGGGCCGTGCCTATCCTGTGTAATTTGCCGATATTACCGTTTTTATTTTCTATATGTACTATGTATGGTGCACTATCTCCTAATTTATATCTATTATTTAATCTTAAATTTATAACTTTATTTAAATTTGGATTACCTGATCTATCTATTTTATTAAATTGTGTCAAAGCATCGTTATTAAAATCAAATTGGTTACTTACCTCGTTAGTGCTAATTGTTTGGTTTTTTTCGTTTGTTACCTTATTTATTGTTATGTTGCTATTTTTTTTTAATTCTTCAAATTCCATCGTCCTATCTTCTCCAAATTCTACATAAAATTTCCCTCTATCTGGAGGCTTCGGTGGAATTTCTTCCATGTCGTTTTTTTTTTTATTAAACTACCTATACACGAAATATACACTTTCTTCCAGACCACTAGTTTAATGTGTCTTTATCACTGCAAGTGATACTGTGAAAGTGAAGAAAAAACCTTTAAAATTGATATTTTTTGTAAGAGCTTCAAAATAATGCGCCTTTCGATTTGACGTTTATTTGACGTTCCTTCAGTTTCTTAATTAATAACTAAGAAATTACAATATCTTAATGTACAGTTCCATGGTTCTTTACCCGTGGGTCATCATTGCCCAAAGTAGCTTAAACTTATTAGTTCCTACGGTTGATTATGCAATTTGTTATTGTCTTTTTCCTCTGAGTCTTTGTAAGCTTCGTCCACAAAATTGTAAAATTTTCAATGACAATAAAGCATATATTTCTATTCTATTCCCATCCGGGTTATGTTTATCCATGCTTATAATGGTCTTTTAGAATGGGGCGGAATAAGGAATATTTACTTGCATTCTATAAACATTCAGAAGTGCTTAATTAGATTTTTATGAAAAACATTAAGATATTACAGCAAACTGTTATACAACGAGAATAAATTTTTAACTGTACGTAAATTGTCCTCTTACAAAGCCCTTATACACATACATGAAATAAAAAAGGATACTATTATACATTAGCAATCATGCGCATCAAACTAGATATATAAGGAATAATGCAATTTTATCCAAATGTAATAAATCCATACTCCAGAAATATGTTGGCTACATAGGGCCCAAATGATACAATTGTCTACCGGAGAATTTAAAACAAATTAAGAGTTATAAAAAACATAGATATCAGTATAAAACTAAACAATGGATTGGAAACAAAATGACACAACAACATTGATCGATCGACCTCTGAAGTCAAACGAGGTTTAAAACAAGCTCCACATAAATCCAGTTTTTAGGTGTTAAAAAGCATCAAACTAATTACAGTTTTACTTAAAAAGTGAATCTAAGTGATTTTTCTCACCACAAGTATAAAATCTGTGAGTACAAATATTTATTTAATCTAAATAATTAACATTTAAGTTAAATCCACGTAAACAAGAATCAATTTTGGTTATAAAGCAACAACTTTTTACTGCTACCGTTTATCAGTTCTGATATCGAGGGGACAGGACCGGACTGGGTTTTTGAGAATTATCGATGATAATAATTAAAAATGGATAATTTTCCGCCTCTTGGGGCCCCTGAACAAGAACTGGAGCAAAGTTCATCAAATACAAATATGAAACAATCTTTTGCAACTGTCACAAATCAAAATGTACCTAAATTTCCATCCAAAACACAAGCAATAGTTTTTCCTGCGTTGGAAAATACAAAGTTGGAAGATTATCTATTTGCAGTTGGTGATTTAATGCATCCAAAAAATATTCTCTTCTCCTCTAGAATGTCAAATGGTCGAATTTGCATTTATCTAACAAGCGAAACTTTAGTTAACAATTTTCTACAAATTAACAAAGGGATAATAACTGTAAACCATCAAAAATTCAGGCTCGTAAATTAATGTCACCAAATGAAAGATTATTGATATTAAATGTTTGTCCTTCAATCCCACATTCAATTATTGAAAATGCACTTTCTAATTTGGGATTAACTTTGGTAACTCCAATAAATTTTTTAAAAATTGGTACATCAAATCCTAATTACAAACACATTTTCAGTTTCAGAAGTCATACTTTTATTTCTCCCCCAGTCTCATCAATACCCGACTCAATAATTGTGAATTACGAAATGACATCATATCGTATATTTCTTGTAATGGAGAAGGATCTATGTACTCATTGTAGGCAAGCGGGACATTCGGCTGGAAATTGCCCAACTACTAAAGAAACTCAAACATCTCAAGCACAAAATGCTGCTCCAACTACTTCAACTGATCCAATAGACAATGAATACATTCCTCTAACGCAAAACATATCTTCCTCGGCTCCTATACTATCGAATAAACCGGATATCCATATTTTACCATCTACTCATGTTAAAGAAAGCACTGATTTTCAACAAATGTCCCACGATCCTCCCTCAAACAAACGAAATCGCTCTGAAATTATAACCCCTCCACCAAATGATACTCCAGTAAATAACCCCTTTCCAGACCCTAAATTAAAAAAGCCAAAGTCTTCAATCACAAACATAGGAACCATTAAAGTAACTGACGATATAAAAAATTCAGCTAGACGAATATATGAAGATACTTCAGTAAACCATTCAATATCTTATGAAACATTAGTAGATATACTGGAAAATGCTCATGGTACTCCTGACCCAGTAAGCTTAATAAAAACGTATACAAATGATCTAGAAAACCTATTGAAACTTTTAAATCAACTACATGAGAATTTATCAAATAGGAAATCAAAAAATATATGCACTAGACTTCGAAACAAAATACTTAAATCCATACAATCAGAAACTAACACCGAATCCGATAACGAAATTGTAAAAGATATATTATAATGGCTTTCTCAATTATCCAGTGGAACCTACGAGGATATTACACTCGCCTTGAGATATTACAACAAATGATTAAAAAACTTACTCCATCCATACTTTGTTTACAGGAAACTCATTTTAAAAATACTAAAGTTCATAATTTAAAACACTACACATGCACATATAAAAATAGAGAAAATGTAGACCATGCTAGTGGTGGCGTAGCAATTTACACTCATTCATCCATCGATGTAGACATTCTTCAAATCAATACACAACTTGAAGCGGTCGCAATTACTATCAAAGGGCCTGTAAAAATGAACATATGTAATATATACATTCCACCTACACAAAACCCAAGCAATAATGAAATCTCAGACTTGATTAAACAAATACCTTCACCTCGTCTAATAGTTGGAGATTTTAATGCACATAATTACATATGGGGATCAAAAATAATTACTCCATTAGGTCGTAGAATCGAAATAATGTTGGACAATTTTCAGTTAAACCTACTAAACGATGGAAGAAATACTCATTTTGACATTTCTACTGGTAAATCCTCTGCCATAGACCTTTCAATATGTGATCCAGCATTATCAGCTACCTTATCTTGGGATGTACTTTCTGATTTAAATAATAGTGACCATTTTCCGATTGTAATAACAAATCCTGACAGTATACAATACTCTTGTAATGTTGAAAAATGGAATATCAAAAATGCAAATTGGCAAGAGTATTATAATCTAGTTTTAAATGAAATGAATGCATTACATGAAATTTTACAATCAAATAATAATATTGATAGTCAAATTCAAGAGTTTTCCAATGTATTATTGAATGCTGCCGAAAAAGCCGTTGGTAAAATGAATCCTAAACAATTAAATTCGTCAGTCCCTTGGTGGAATTCTGAATGTCAAGAAGCTATTAAACTTTCAAAAACAGCATTAAATCGATTCAGGAAATATAATACACTTGAAAATAAATTAGAATTCAAACGACTAAAAGCACGAGCTAGATTTATAATTAAAAGAAGTAAACGTGAATCATGGAAAAAGTTTGTTTCAGAATTAAATTCATCTACACCAATTAATAAAGTATGGCAAATGGTACGAAAGATATCCGGGAAAAATACCCCAAACCACATTAACTTCTTAGAAGAAAAACAAAAAATATACACTTCCCCTCTAGACATAGCTAATATTCTAGCTAATAGTTTTGAAAGATTCTCAAGTGATAATGTTCTTCCTCCAGATTTTTTGACCAAAAAAGAGAAAGAGGAATCCAAAGGTATTGATATACCGACTGATGACCTTTCTCCTTTAAATTATCCCATAACCATGGATGAATTAGAATACTCACTCAATAATACAAAAAACTCTTCTCCCGGTCCTGATAACATTCCTGCAATATTTCTTCAAAAACTTCCTTCATCTGCAAAGAAACACTTGCTGAATATCTATAATAATATATGGAGATATAGCAAGTTTCCAAAAATCTGGAGTTCATCTATTGTCATCCCTATTTATAAACAAAATCAACCAAAATCTCTGTCACATTCATATAGACCTATTTCTCTAACTTGTGTAATGTGTAAAGTTCTCGAGAAAATCATATCCAACAGATTAATGTGGTTTTTAGAAAATAATAAATTACTTGCCCCGGAACAAAGCGGATTCCGAAAAAGTCGTTCAACACTGGATAATCTTATTAGTTTAGAGTCTGAGATTCATGAAGCAATGGCATGTGGACAAAAATGTATCGCAATATTTTTTGACATAACAAGAGCATACGATACAGTTTGGCGACATGGTATTGTTCAAACACTTAGTCGATGGGGAATAAAAGGTAATATAGCACAATTCATAAAAAATTTCCTATCTCATCGAACTTTTAATGTACGAGTTAACGGTACTTTATCTAATACAAAAATTCAAAAAAACGGAATTCCTCAAGGATCTAATTTAAGCGTCTCCCTATTTCTTATTGCAATAAATAATATTATCTCCACTTGTGACTTACCAGTAAAAGCTAGACTCTTTGCAGATGACTTAATCATTTTTGTTAAGGGGATAAATGTTAAAACCCTTCAGACCCATCTACAGAAAGTGCTATGGAATCTCGAATTATGGACAAATTCTACAGGTCTTCAATTATCAACAACAAAATCAAAGGCTATGCTATTTTCAAAAAAAAGAAGTTATATCACTCCAGAATTAAAACTATTTAATAAAGAAATAAAATATGTTGAGAAAATTAAATGTCTAGGCATGACATTTGACAACAGATTATCCTGGAACCACCACATTCATGATCTAAAAAGTACTTGTCAATCTGCACTTAACATTATAAAAACTGTTGCACACAACACGTGGGGAGCAGATAGTAAAACACTGACCCTTATGTACAAGTCATTGATCAGGTCCAAACTCGACTACGCTTGTATTATTTATGATTCAGCAAAACCATATATCATAAAACAACTCGATAGAATACAAAATAGTGCTTTGCGAACTATACTAGGTGCTTTTTATACTAGCCCTACTGAAAGTTTACACTGTGAAGCTGGAGAAGTCCCCCTGGAATTCCGAAGAAAACAACTTTCACTAACATATGCGGCATCAATACAGGCAAATCCTATGAATCCTGTTAATCACTATGTAAATTCAGACCGTTTTAGGAATATCTTTAAAACTCATGCTAGGCTTGACCTTCCTTTTTATGAAAGGGTAAATAGATACCTCAATGAACTTGAATTCAAATTTCAAGATATCTATTGTATACCCGATATTAACACTGTTCCCCCTTGGACTGTTCCCATCCCATCTATCAATACCAAACTCTCCATATATAAAAAAGCAGATAACCATCCCAAAGCATTATATCAATATGTCCTCCAAGAATTCAAGACATACAGTAACCATACACTTATATATACCGATGCCTCTAAAACTATAGATGGAGTGGGAGCAGCATTTATGTCTAATAAAACAAAAATATTAATGAAACTCCCTAAATTAACATCCATTTACACAGCCGAATTAACTGCTATTCTCAATGCAATAAATTTTGTGGTAGAAAATAGTATCAAAAACCCTGTCATTATTACGGATTCCCTAAGTTCTGTAATTGCCCTAAATAACTTATATCCTAGTCATCCAAGTCTACTACTTATTAAATCAGCATTAAGCCAACTGCAAACTATGAACATAAATGTCAACTTTGTATGGATTCCTTCCCATATTGGAATTGCTGGTAACGAAGAAGTAGATTCCTTGGCAAAACTAGCAATCTCGAGTCCGGAAGCTGTAGAAATCAGAAGCATTCCACATCTAGATATAAAACCTGTAATCAAGAACTTAATAATCAATGATTGGCAGACCAAGTGGAATCAATCAACATCCAAACTACGAGAAGTAAAACATTCCATATTACCTTGGAAATCAACCTCAAATAAGCGTAAACATCAAACCATCCTATCTCGTCTGAGAATAGGCATACCGCCATCACCCATAAACATCTGCTAGAGAGTGAATTAAAACCAAAGTGCAACATATGTGATATTGTGCTCAGTGTTCGCCATATTTTACTGGAGTGTCCTTTATATCGCATGGAGAGACTTCAATATAAATTACAAGATACCTTACAGGCAATATTAAGTGACGGAACTGATATGAAAAATTTGACATCATACTTACATTCCATAAATGTACTAAATAAACTGTAAAACTCTAAATTGTACAACGCCAATGACCCTATGAGGTTGAGGCATAAATAAATAAAAAAAAAAAAATAACACAATTCTGCGAAGAGCAGATTAATTGATCATAGTAATAAATAAAAATATCGAAATATACCTTGTTTACCAACTACAATATTTCTTGAATTTATTGACATATTTATGTCACATGCTATATTAAAATGAATGTATTTTTGTAACATTTGTTAAATATTTGCTTTTTTGCACATATATTTTTTAAGTATCACACACAAGAGGTGCTACTTTTATGGTAGCTCTATTTCAGTGATTTTTCATATTTATTTAGTGTTAAGTATGCTTATTTTTTGTAAATCTATATTATAATCTAAGCTTCCTAAATAAACATTATTATTAGTATTAATTACAATAAATTTCTATTATTATTATTGTGTTTTATTACAATTTTTTACCCCTCCCTACTACAAATGTGATATATCCAGGCGAATTGAATGTAGTACTGTACAACCAGAAGTTTCAGAGACCTCAGATGCACAGAAAGAGAAATCGAAGAGGTATACGTGTATATTAATTACAATAAATTTTTATTATTCTGTTTTATTACAACTTTTTACCCTTTCCTACCATAAATTTGATATGTCCTGGCGAGTTGAATTTACTACAATACAACCAGAAGTTTCAGAGACCTCAGATGCATAGAAAGAAATCTAAGGTCATTTTGTATACAGTCATTCTAGCCGCAGCTGCAGAGTTTTTACGCGCAGCGAAAATATCGTGGTGTTGGAGGTTAATAGATATTCACATTCAAAGAAATTCCTCAACAGGAAACAAAAAAGTCAGCAACTTAAGACAAAGTGAATAGAAATTTCAAAAGTATAATTCTGTATTGATAAGTAAAAAAGTCTTGAGTCAAAATATAGATTTTGAGTGATGAAGTGTTTTATTAACCTTAAAAAAACGATAAAAAGTAATAGAAATCAAGCTTTTCATCTCTATTTTAAAATTAACTCTCAAATTCAATCGGTTTTTTAACGTACTAAAATACTTTTAGTACGTTAATTTGTTTGTTAAAAAAAAACAAATCGATATTTTTTTCATTTTATTTTTTTCGAAATTCATACAAAACAGATTACTTAAAAATGATTACTTCATTTCTCAGTGTAACTATCATTTACTACAGTTTTGAGCGACTTCCTCACTACTTTTCTTCGTGTAATCAAATGTAGGTTCATTGCCACTGTCACTCTGAATTTCTGTCCTCCCAACATCAAAGGTTCCGACCAAAGCTTTCGCTTCTGGTGTTTTAGTAATACATATTTAGTATGTAGTTTCTTGTTAATTAACCATTAAGTGTGCCTCGATTACTTTGCTTCCCGCAAATAGGCCACATTAACATGGCAAAATTTAATTTTCGTTAGTTAATGTTTATAATTATATATCATAAAAGTGCAATAATGGTCAAGATTTCCAAAGTAGTTGTATGTGGGATGAAGGGAATAGGTAAAAGTTCAATATTAGAACAAGTTATATATGGACACGCTAATACTAAATTGGTAATTAATTTATATTTGTGTTTTTCTTTTTACTTTGGTTCGTTTTTTTAGGATTTGCATCCTACAATAGAAGATATTTATGTCGCAAACATAGAATCTGATAAAGGTACTAGAGAAAAATTAAGGTTTTATGATACAGCTGGAATAGAATTTTCACAAATATCTACATCAAATGGAATGACAAATCAACAATTACCCAGGCATTACTTACAGATGGCAGATGGATATATCTTAGTTTATGATACTTCAAAAAGTACTTCACTAGATATACTTGTAGCTTTAAAAAAGGACATTGATAAGAATAAAGATAAAAAAGAGGTATTACATCAATCAAAATTATAATATATTCTTTCTATTATCTTAATCTGTAAATAAAAATTGCTTCATAAAATTAGCACTCAACCTGCAGAAATGTTATTTCATGAGCATGTATTTTGCATCTTTCATCACCAAATTAAGACTAACCAGAACCTCCCATTTTGCTTATTAATAGGATCACACAAAAATGTTACATCTTTAACCCTCCTGTTGCACAGGTGACTCCTGTCAGTCCTGACAAAACTCTTTTTAACATTAACTTTACAACTATTTTATAGGTACCTTTCAAGGTTAAGAATCTGCTTGTACAATATAAACATTTTTTATTGAAAAAAATATATACATTTGAGATATACAGCTAAATGAATGACAAGTCTCACCCATCTGTTTATGTAACTTTTGCCACTATACACAATGTATTTCCATCTAGCATAAAGCACTAAAATATAAAAATGTCTTTCTAATATCGTTTTTCCATCACAATATTGACAACATCAATCTGTCAACTTTAAATGCCCAAAAACCAGAAATAATATATTTCTACCACCTAACAAAAAGTGGAGTAGACACTTTAACATGTAATGTAGCCAGGGCAACTGGAAGATGGACAACGGTGACATTTTATGGATTGCTAAATGTTATTGCAATTAATGCTTTTATTTATTTAATGGGAAACCCATATTACAGTATATATTACATACATTCAAAGAGCTCAGACAAGTGGATACAAGGGAACATCTATAAAATATATAAAATTTGGACTTCTTAATACCCTCCTTCCTCATTGCTGCAAAGAATCGTTTTCAGTCAAGGCCCTCCCTCATGTCAATGTCGTAATTGCAACTCATGACCCCCCTTCAGTCTTTTTTTTTTAATTCAATGTTATTTCTGCATTTTTAAAACGAATTATAAAAAACTGTATAATATTAACTATAGCTATTAACTATAACTATTAACTATATAACTATTAACTATATTTATTATATAGTTTTGAAACTGTATGTTTTATGTGTTTATCTGTTACTTTAAATAATGCTGCCCTCTGATAGAAGTTAGTTAAAAAATATATGCATGTGCACTCTTACTCCCCTCCCCTGTCATATACCATTATAATAAGCAAAGTCCTCCCCTCCTTTTTCTCTACAACATAGTTTATGCATGTTCTCCAAAACTTAAAAAACAATACCCAATTTGACAATTAACAAAATAAAAAATAATAATAATAAATTTTATTTTTTGATATTTAATACTGTTTCTTTCAGTATGCTATATGTTAAAAGAAGTCAATGCATGGATTTGTATTCAGGTAGTGCAATATTCTGTCCATTGGCACATTTTACTTTTGTTATAACTAGGCACAATAATGCACATGCACTCTGTAGAAAAGACAGAAGAATCTTTCAAAAAAATTTAGGACTTGTTTTGGTTAAACTAAACATTGCAGCACAGGCTTTAACTGAGTTGTTGCCTAGAGCCTGTGCGCCAGATTGCCTCAATTTTTTTTTTGCAAATTGTGTAAGAGGTGACTTTTCTGGAGCATATTACAGCCTGTTGTGTGGACTGTCTAAACCAAAATTAGGAAAAAAAATTTTAAAAGTAAAAGTCTTAGTCGTTTTTGCTAGTAAAGAGTTTTAGAGCTAAAATTTGTGTTTTATTAGTTTTTAGTTATTTATTTATTAGACTATGTTTAAAATTCTTGTTTTTGTAGAAAACAGCGTTATTAATTTTTAAATATAAATATGCCAGAAAGTAACAGTTTTTTGTAGTTTTGAGAATTTCAAACGTTTAAGAAAAATAAGGTATTTTTTATTAAATGTATTCATAAAAGTGTGTTTTATTTTAATAAAAAATAATTTTTGCAGAAGAAAACTATTTTACACTAAAAAAAAAAAATACCAAGTAAATGCCCTAACAAGCCTCACTCATCTACTGTAATTTTTAACCCACCTGTAAACTGGAGGATTAAAAATATGGTATTCTTTTTTGAGCAATGATTATTTCAGGGTATTGAATGTAACCCATAATGTATTTGATACTCACTGTAAGCTTAGCATATTGAAAGTGTTACCATATCGTCAATTATTTCTTACTCTAAATTCAAAATCGGACAGGAGCATATATATATATATATATATATATATATATATATATATATATATATATATATATATATATATATATATATATATAATATATATATATATATATATATATATGTATGTATGTATATATATATATATATATATATATATATATATATATACAATGAATACTGGATATTAGTTACTGTCGATTTAAACAAAGTTTATTAGGGCTGCAGTCAAAAGTATGCCCGGGATGTTACAGAAAGACTCTTCTGACTTTTGGTCTAGCTTTCGGAATTGCTTAATTCCGTTTTCAAGATATCACAACTACAATATATAACAAAATGTCAGTGTACTTACTAGTCGTTGAGATTATTTGTACAAAGCTATGGCACTCAACATTAATAACAAACATATAAAATATAACTTATAAAGTAATGGACAAAATACATTTTAAAATTTAGTTAAAAATAGTAACAATTCGTTTGCTACATCTTTTAATGGTCTGTTTTAACTGATCCATAGAGAATAAAAAAAAAACAAAAATAGTATGATTAAAAATTCATTAGGAGTTCTTCATATTTTATTTAGATAGTAATGTATTAAACCTGTGTTGATGGTATGCAACCTGTTTAGATTGCAGGTAAACACATATATACATATGTGCACATATACACACCATAATACACCTGCACAGTGTACACAGTGTTTCACAGATTCACTCTCATGCAAATTTCCAACACCGACCGTGCGTATAGAAGTATAACTTCAAAAAGGATAGCGATTTGATGTCTCAGAGGCATCTGGCAGTATAAATAAACATTTATATTGTGCCTATTATTCTCGTTGGAAAATCTAAAACGTAAAAAGTTTTAAATAAAAATCTTATGAAATTTTTATGATATACATAAAGGATAAAAAAACTACAGTACTATAGATTTTAGTTGTATTATCATATACTTTGCGTGAGTGGTTGCAATACACATTGAATTTAAAGAAGAAAAAAAATGAAAGAAAATCAAAACGCTTATTTTTTGATATTTTTTCTTACATAATTAGGAACACTTCATACAATTTAATAACATTTTCTAATTTTTAAGGTGTCTATAGTTGTTATTGGTAATCATTTTAAAGAAGAAGCAAATGAAGAAATGAATCTTATAGTCAGCAAAGCAAATCAGTGGTGCATCAGGGAAAAAATAAAACATTTCACAGCATCAGCTCTGAAAAGGACAAGCCTGTATGAGCCTTTTGTGTACATAACTAGCAAATTGATGCCACCTCCGAGCAAAAGTAGTTTCACCCCACTATCTATGGGTCGAAAGGTTATAAAAGATTCTTAGATTAATATTAAATAGGTAAACAGTATATGTATATTTGAATAAACTAAAATAAAGTAATTGTATCATATTCTTATAAAAATGGACTACTATTGTAAAAGTTGAAAAAATATATTTTTGTGTTTGTTTTAATGCCTATGTAACATATACTAAGGACATTTTTATTTTATAATAAAAACCAAGAGTGAGTCTGTTATGGTCTTTGTTTTGTAATGATGTATAGTGTACTATTATAATAAATCTAATTAATTGTCTTTATTTATTATAAAAGATTCTACACTTTTACAACACAAGTTTATGAAAGGCTTTATTTATACAATATTACACTAATTTATTTTTACACTATAATTATATAATTTATTTACATTTATTACAATTTATATTCCTGACAATAATTCAAACTCGATACATTATATTCAGACTAAAACTGTTTACAATAAAATTTCCTTTTTATATATAAACACCGTTCATCTGTAATCCCGGCGACCCTCTCGAATAGACTGGAAGATTTTCACAGCTGCGATCCCAAAGAATTAATCTTGTGTACTGGATTACCTAATAAGTAATTTTAAAGCCATTGGCTTTAGAATAGACATTTTAGGACTAGGACCAAGTCTTGAATTACAATATACTTAATGCGCATGCACATACCAATCAAGGCCAAAAAAATGTATAAAAATAATCTACGGAGACCTATACGCATAAGTTAAAGGAAACCCCATTCCAACCCAAATTAAGCAACGACAGTTTCCACAACGAATTGAATTATAATGCTAGGTTAATAAACCCAGCAAGATTACTTAACTTGGTCGTAGACTGTACTGTATCTATTTTTGAATATAATAACAATCACATGTTTTTTAATATTGCATTTGTAATATTTGTTACATGAACTATGGTTTTGATTGGAACATTGTTATTTCGTACGGTCCAGGTGCTTTTTTGTGAGCTTTTTCTCACTTACTTCCCTTGGAGATGTTAGAGTGATTATGACCTCTTGGTCTTCGGGCATTTCTGCCTATGGTTCTTCGACTTATTTGATCAATTCAATATCTTCATCTCGGTGATAATTTAATGTACACTATCTCGAGAGTTCTCATCATCGCCCTACTTTTCCTTCCTCGGAGTACACGATTCCGTTTTCACCGTCTAGTGGTTTTCTATCAGTCCTTAATATTCTTTGTAGTCTCCATATATCTTTCATGTTCTCTCCTCATTATATTTCTTCTTCTTTCTCTTTATAAGCAATTCTGCTTGTTTATTGGCGGATTAATACCTCTATGGAAGGTTGTTACTCCATCTTTTGCGCGGTGGTCCGATACTTCTGCTGATTGGTGGCTTATCTCTTGTTATTTTGACGACACGGGACTTTCATATTCATTCTGCTTATGTAGATATTCTGGATGAGCTGTTCCTCCTGGGGAGTTTTATGTTCGTATTTTGTGTTAATTTTCTTCAGGTATCCTGTTAGTTCTCTATTCAGTTCACTGAAAACTTGGAAGTTCTTCATCGCTTTCTGGAACATTGTTAGAGTCAGCTGTTTGATCATCTTGTTGAGTTCAATTTGTCGGTATTTTTTTAATATTGCGCTGACGTCTATTTTTGTGACTGGAAATTCCTTTTGTGTTGCCTGTCCATAAGACACATTTGATTTTCTCGTTGTTTTCAGTTTTGTGGGTGTTCGGTTAGCGGATTTGGCTAGTTTGTACCTGGGGAGTGTGCACTCTTTGTTAATGTGTGTTTCTTCGCATTTAACACAATTTGAATCTTTGTGGCAGGCTTTTTGGCATGATAGAATCCTTAGATTTTTTCTCGGCTCTTCTATGGCCACTTTTATGTAGATATTGGTGATATTTTTTAGTTTGTGTAGACCTTCTTTTTACACTTCCATTATGTGTATTGGAAGCGGTTTTTTGACTTCATATTGGTAATGCTGATTGGATATAACGTTTAATTCTTCTGTTAGATCTTGGTTTGGTGGAAATCGCGTGATTACCACCTTTGGGTTTACATCTTCTGCCAATGGGAATGCAATCCTTAGATCTTTGTTTTTTTGCTATATTCTTCAAGTATGTGTATGACTCTGTGGTAGTCTACAGCGTTTCTCGTTTGAATAAGGCATTATTTGCAGTTTCTTAGTATCCTGTTCTGTTGTGTTTTTCTTACTGTTTCTTCTTCGTGGCTGGTATTGTTTCATTTGTTTACATTATTTCTTCTTCGACTTCTGTGTTCTTGCTCGACGACGGCGGGAATTCTCATTGCACTTCTTATTTTCTGCTAACGCTTTAGTCGGTTTAGCACGAGATTTGCCTTTCGTGACAGTTGGAGTTTCGCCGGCGCCTGTTGTTGGCTTGTTTCTTTCCTTTTTGTATGTAACTTGTAAGTCATCGTCTTTGACTTCCACTTTTCTATTTGATCTGGCTGTTGACTTGTTTTTATTATTGTTTGTTAGCAGATTCATGAGCTTCTCATTCAGTCTTTTATTTTCTGTGTCCTTTTCGCTTATTATCTTCTCCAGACTTTTCATATGGTCCTACATTCTGTCGATGCGCTTTCCGTAATCTTCATGCATTGTCAGTATTGTATTGTTTAACTTTTCTATTGTTCCTGCCATCTTTTCATACAAATTAATGAAACAACGTATTGCAACATCCCCAACAATAGAGCAATGGCGACGATTTTACAAGTACGTGTAATCAAATTAATCGTTTAAGCATTTGGAATGTATATTTGCCCACAAGAGGTGACTACAGGGACTGGACAAAACTGAAAGATATTCGTTTCAATCAAAAACATTTTTGGTGGAGACATATATGATTCTATTTTTAGACTCTTCTTTATTTAATAATTATTTGCTCAGGATGGATATTCATTAACTTGATGTGAAAATTGCTTTTTAGATAACTGGCGTTTTTAAAGCCACCGGATGGTGTAAAACCTGGTGTATTATATAAGTTGGTAAAAGCTTTACCCATATGGCTTACGAAAAAGCCCTAAATGTTGGAATACAGCATTTATGTAATTTAGGATTTAACAGATTTAAATTTGACTCTTGCTTGTATTTCAATGGAAAAACGTATGCTTTAATATAGGTAGATGATAATTTTGTAATTTCAACTTCAAATGAAGATGATGTCAAATTTAGAGAAAACTTTAGAATTAAGTGATTTATCAAATTAAACAAAAATTGTCTTTTTAGAATTATTAATTGAAAGCTGAGATATAAGTTGTTGGCCATAAAAATTTATTTACAAAAATTGTTAATCGTTTCAACATGGTAAATTGCAAGATTAGTAAAATTACAGTGGAACCTAAATTGAATTTAGAAAAAGAAGCTCAAACTGATTTTAAAGTCCCTTATAAGGAGGTACTTGGTAGTCTGATGTATTTGATGCTTGGCACTAGGCCAGATTTGTGTTTTACAGTTTCATTTTTTGGAAGATTTCAACATAGTGTTAATAGTAGTCATTGGAAACATCTTAAAAATATAATTCGTTATTTGTGTTATACTGCTTAATATACAATAAATTTACTAAAAATGGTTAAGTTTCTGTTCATGCATATGCTGACTCAAATTTTGCCAGCGACGCTAATGACAAAAGTGTTTCTGGATATGTTATTCTTTGCAATAATAAAAATGTACACTGGTATTCCAAAAAGCAATCGGTAGTTGCTCTTAGTAGCAGTGAAGCCGAATATTTGACTCCTTTTAAAAAAGATGTTTAATTTTCAATATCCTATTAAAATTTTTGAAAAAAAAATTGCATAAAAATGGCTCAAACTTATGTGACCAAACGCTCAAAACATACTGATGTAAAACATAATTTCGTAAAAGATTTGGTAAATAAAGGAAATTTTGTTATTGATTATGTTGCTACAAACAAACAGCTAATATTATGAACAAGGCATTGCCTGTTACTCAATTTGAATTATTGTTTGAATGTTTTTAAAACTAATGTTTAATTTTACAGTTAATTAGTATAATGTAATTTTGTTTATAGTTTGTACTTTTGTAGAATTGAGAGGGAGTGTTGCTGTAGAATTCAGTACTATACTCCATTCGCTTAGGTTGGTTGGACTGGACAGATTCATTGTTGGAAACCTACCCTAGAACACAATTCCTATTTCTCAATATTAATAGCTCAAGTATACTACTATTGCAGACTTCTTTCTTTGAAAAAAGAAGAATTATTCTAAATAGTGGAAGTGTATACTAAACCCATCAAATTTTGGGTAGTATATATTTAAAAAATATATTTTAGTTATTATAATTTAACATAACTATTTATTATATGGTGCAGATAAATAAATATTGATTGTCTGTAATTCGCAAAGTTCTATTTTATTTACTATGGCTATAAGTACGTGTGCTTGGTTGTATAGTAATTTCCAGCCACTTTAAAGGATTTCCCAAACCGACGCGAAACGTTCGCAGCCACAACCTACGCGGAATTGCGGCGAATCATAAGCATCGAGCAATAAGACAAAAGAGGGAATGTAAAGGTAGAAGGGGTAAACATATTGATAGACAGGAAGTGCCATCTTGAGAGGCCACTTTAGACAAGGATAGACTGTCTCTTTCCTTGTTTAAGAAGTCAAATTTAGTTTGGTTATGTTATTGTTTGTCCCAACTGTCACATGAAATTTTATTTATATAGAAGTTTTTTACCAATTGTGTCACTTTTTAGACTATTATCGTTAATATTTAATTAAAACTTTCTTGTCTGAAAAATATTTTACAGGTATTGTTAACAAGTGTTGGAAAATTTAAATTTAGCGCCTTTGCATTTCCGGATATGCCCGCCATCAGAGGCCACTTTTTTGGTCTCCTTTTCATAACGATTAGATTCCCTCTTTTGTCTTATTGCTCGATGATCATAAGGCACGGCGACTTAAGGATTCCCCAAACCGACGCGAAACTTTCGCAGCGGAATCGCGGCGAATCGTAAGGCACGGCGACTTAAGGTCGATTCACACACATCAGTCACGTTACAGTCACGGTACCGAACCGGTCCTGTTTGGTCACAGAACTATCAACTATCTGACAGCTGGCAAACTGTTCGTCAACTGATGAGTGTGAATGCCGGCGCCATATTTGTATTAAAGAATATTTTGTATGACGGATTGTTCGATTCGGCGCAATCACTGTGACGAGACGTGACTGATGTGTCTGAATCGACCTTTATGTGTTCAGACAAGTTCGGACGGAAACCGGAACGGTCGCGGCAGAACAGCGTTGACGTTTCATGAAACGTTGCATGCACGGTTTTTTCCGCTGCAGTTATAGCAAGTTATAGTTTCGCGTGAATTATTAAAATGGCTGTTACAGAAAAACTAATTGAAATTGTGAAACAATATCCTATAATATATGATTTAAGTGACGAAGATTATAAAAATATAAGAAAAAAGGATAAAGTCTGGGATAATATAGGGTCATTTCTAGGAGAAAATGGTAAGTTTTCATTATATATTATATATAATGAATTTAATAGTGCTCCGCCTGCGAATGTTCCGCAACGGTTTCGCGTCGCAAAAGTTTCGCGTCGGTGTGGGGAATCCTTTATGCAGGTGTTTAGACAATTTGGGGCGGAATCCGCAACGGTCGCGGCAGATCAGCTTGTTTTCATGAAACGCTGCATGCACGGTTTTTTTCGCTGCAATTATAGTTTCGCGTGAACTAAAATGGCTATTACATAAAAACCAATTGAAATTGTGAAACAATATCCTATACTTTATGATTTAAGGGACGAATATTATAAAAATATAAGAAAAAAGTTCCATTGGAGTTTCAACAAGAACAAGAAGCAGCTGGCTTTTGTACTTCAAATTTAAATACTAGATGTTCTTCTCGGAGCAATACACAGTTAACACCAATACTTTCTCCTATATGTGTCGATACTAACAATACTGAATGTGTCCCGTACCAAGTTATTGCTTCTGAAGCTACCTGTTTTTTTTTCAGTTACGGCAAGTGACAATACTAGAAGAGCTTCTTCTTCATCAGATGAAGTCATTATGTATTTGTTAGCTACGAATAAACGACTAAAAATATAATTTGTTCACATTTGTATGGCGAACAGTCGCGTCGGGTTTCGCGCCAATGTGGGTAAGCCTTGCCCGCTACCGCTCCGCCTGCGAATGTTCCGCAATGGAAAATTCGCGTCGGTGTGGGGAATCCTTTAGTCTGTCGTCAAAAGTAACTAACTTCGCAAAAAAATAATTACTAAATTCACTAGACAGTTCGGACTGGGGCGAACCGAGTATATAATAATTTTTTGTATGTCGGCAACACGTTTTCTTTTTATTGACGTCTGATGACTTGTCACCAGTCTCTGTCCTCTGAAATATTTACACTTGTACTTGTAAAACAATAAAACTTACTTCTTTTCTAATTAAATATAATTAGTGTTATTATATTATTATTAACCTGCGTAAACAAAGTTTACTCAAAAGCCTGCATCCTAGAACTATACGACAATCAATTGTCACTATACAACTCCAATCTCAACTCGTATATTCATTCATAATTCCATCAGCATTATATTACATCTGTTGTTCTAGTCGCTTTCTATATTTAATAACACCTCACATACATCAGCTAGCATCCTTATCTTTAATAAACAATGATTCAGCATCTTTCTAAACACATATCTGCTTTCCGAATTTCCAAGAACCAAATGCTGATTTAAAACATACAGGGCCTTATTATTTAATTTTTCAATTCATCACCCATGAATCAGATATATGTAATGATGTTTGCCTGCCTACAATTAAAACTTTTATGCATCCATAACAATACCACAGAATAATAAACAATCAGAATGCCCACTCTTCTTGTAAAAATAAGTACGCGCAGACAGATTCAGCTATGTTTTAAACGGAACTAGTGCTGTTCAGTAATATTTTATCTGGTGTGCATAGAAAAATGAATCTGGTTTATTTTATTTACGGCAACTATAAGACATAATATGCACTATTTTATTTGTACTTTTAGTTGAAGAATAGATTAAATTATTTCAAATTTACTAATTCGAGTCTATGTTTCCGTTTAAAACACGGCGATCGCGTGCTGACAAACTTCAAATGCGGCATCTAAAGGTGCAGTTTCTCTTATGCGATTGTCGCATGCGTTCGACGCAAGCAACAGTCGCAAGCGATTAAGCACTGGTTGGGGTGGTCTCTCTTAAGCATTTACACTTCATCTAATTTATATAACGATGCACGTCATCGGCGTCATAGCCTGTGACGTCATATGATACCAACACGAAATATTTAGGGTTTAGGTGTGTTCTTTTTAGAATCACTTTACCGAGTACACTGGCATTACAGCCACTAGACATATTTTATTATATACGCGTTGAAATAATATTTAAAAATTTATATTAATGTTAACTTAAAGAAAAAAACAATAATATGTTTCATTTAATTTGTATAAATCCATTATAAAGAGTTTGTATCAAGAACATTTGTTCGGAACACACTGTAACTGTAATCGAACGAAGGTAAAATTTTGGCATAAATTGGTAACACTTATTTGACAGTTGCGGTGTTGACACTTTTTGTACTTTATTATTTTAAATTTTAAAGTGAATACCTCTTGTTTTATATTTTTACCTATTTAATAAAATCTGTTGTTTTTAGAACAAAATTAGTGTGTTTTATTTCAAAAATGTCACGTAAGAATTTAAATAGTCGTTGCAAAGAGATGGTAATACTTTTGCAATAATTATGTGACCTATTTGATTTAAAATGGAGTCAGGATTTTTTTATACTTTGGCAACTATGTCAACTTCGATGTCTGACCTAGATAATGACGTAAGTCGTTATCTAAATTAGATGAAGTATAGACGCATGCGATAGATCAGCTGATATTGAACTAAACGGCGGGAATTTTTATAATAATGGAGCATCTACAGAGACAAGTTTATCTTCATATATTAAAAGAGCAAGAATTGGAGGAGAACATTTTAAAAATGATGCTAAATAACTCAAAAAAGAATTAAACTCATGAAATGTATATGAGGAGGGTTGAATAAGGATACCAATCCAATTTTATAAGTAAATATCTGGTTGATGATGATGATTTTGTATTATGTGCTATTAAGGAAGATATACCAAAATCTCCTTCAAAAATCTAATGAAGCCCTACAATAAAGTACAGGCCAAGGGGGACTTCCAAAAAGCTGTATTTAATTGATTGCCTATGTAGAGTCTAGTCAAGATTTTCGAGTGTTGTACAGTCCAATCGCTGTTAAACTAAACACTTGCGATTTTTTAATTCTAGCAGCGTGTCTCTTACACAATTTAATTAGAAATCATGGTTGTCGAATATCTTCTCATCACTGCAATGAACCTGGTAGGAGCATAAATTTGAATAGAAGTGGATGAGGTTTTGTCCAAAATGAAGGTTTCAGTGTACGAGACGAATTTAACAGTTTTTTGTGATTGAGGGTAAAGTGGAATGGCAAGAAAGAAAAATAGGACAGAGGGAAGGATTAGAATAGATCAATAAAATGTTACATGATGAATATTGTTTTTTTTTTGTACAGTAAGGTAGATGATGATAATTACAATTATAAACTTTTAATATTTACTACTATACTTACAGGGAATAAACCCCAATATTATTTAGAATTATCTAAGTCTGTTTTAGACTATAACATAAAATGATATACATGAAATGATTGTGTACAATATTAGTACAAGAAGTTTTGTGTATTACATTGTCACATGTTGGTATCAAAATATGTTATGTGATTCTGCGCATTACATGCTAAACAGTCCTTTTTTAAAATTATTATGTTGGTGTACATGTACTTTTAACCTCAATGTTCTTATTCTTCTTTTTGTTATTGTAACGTAAACTCATTTTCTTCAACATTTAACCTAGTTTTTTATCCACGTAAATACTTAGTTAGTTCTACCCTCGTTTTACTTTTGCTTTAACAAAGACATAGGTATATATATTTATGATGGATAAGAAAATTCTCCTATTATCTGCTGCTTCCATTACAACATTTCTTTTAATTCAGACAAGCAAGAAAAAACGCCAACGAAATATGTGGTCTAGAGCTTCGCTTCAAAAAAGACAGGAAGGTCGTGGTGTTTTAAGTATGTTGTAAACTGAATTAAAAGACAATGAATCTGAAAAATATAGACAATATTTAAGAATGTGTAAGCCACAATTGAATGAACTTCTTGAACTGATTCGAGAAGCGAGAAGATATTACCCCAAACAGGATACAAAATTGTAACTGCGCATGCGTGTGTACTAATAATTGGTATCAAAATAGGACATGTTCTAATTTCTATACCATTTTTTGTCAACAGATTTTGTTTTCTGTTTTACATTATGACAAAACTTAGTATACCATTTTCTTATATTTTATGTTATAGTCTAAAACAGACACATCAATTTCCAGATCAGAAATTGCTATCAAAATAAAAAGTAAATAAATTATTTATTTTGTATGATAATGACTTCCTAAGTGGAAATTAAAATGTCTAATAAAAAGATTATTTTAGATAATATTGTACTGTATTAGTAGTAAATGTTAAAATGTTACAACATATTTTAAGTATAGGTACTGCTCCAATAAATAATTATGAATATAGATATCTTACAACACAGATGTGTTATGTTTGTGACAAGGAATTTGGAGAAAACTAAAAGTAAATTACACATTTTTGTTGATGTTTTAATGTCGAGTTCAGAGCTCATTTCTAAAATATTCTGAGAATGAGTTCGGGACTGGCAAAAAGGTCTATAAAATACTAATTTTAGTTTGCTTTTACTTTTTTAAATGTTACTTGTAACTGATATAGCTTAATTGAGTCTTAAAGATTTGATATTAAGTTAGGAACTACTTCAGAAATTGTCACATTTTATATATCTATTTTAAATGACACTACCACTAATATATAAGAGGAAAAAAATAGTATGGTAAAGAAAAATATTTATTATTAAACTCTACAAACTACTATTTACTAAAATGCACATTTGAGCTTTTGTTTAACCTTCCTATTGTAAACACAATCAGGTGTTGATAACCTACAAACTTTCAATTCTATGTAAAATTTTTAGTGTTTTATGAAACAGACGCATGCAGTCGCTGCAGACCACTGCTATCATATGCAGTCGATGCAGCAGACGCATGCGATTCCTTGCGTCGGATGCATAAAGCAGACCGCTTGTATAAAGTTACCATTTAAGCAGTGCACAGCGCGTTGCCTGCGACTGCTGCTTGCGTCGAACGCATGCGACAATCGCATAAGAGAGACTGCACCTTAAGAGTGATATGCAAATTATTAATTTAATTATACACAAAGTTGGCGATAGTCACATTTAGACACAGACTTCTGGTTACGTTGACTGCTTTATTCAGACTTCCCTCATATGATGCGTCATTTTGATCAGTTGCTATCAACAAGTCCTCATCCTCATACACTTCCTCTATATAGCATTGTTTATATAAAAAAAGCTTGCACGTCATTCAACATTCACGTTGTCAGAACTCCACAGCGTTGCCAAAACATCAGAATAGTTAGTAAGTGAGGAATTTTTAAAATGTCAACTATTTTTCAAACTATTATCTATCTATCTATACAGCCCTTAACATCCCTCCTTGGATATAGGCCTCCTCCTCCTTCTTCCATGCCTCTCTATCTTGGGCAATTTGCATCCATTTTGACCCGGTGTGTTTCTTCATGTCATCTGACCATCGCATTTTTGGCCTTCCCCTTTTACGTTTGTGATTCCATGGTCTCCAATGTATAATTGTTTTAGTCCATCTTTCATCCTTCAGCCTTAGGGTGTGTCCGGCGAACTTCCATTTAAGCTTTGTTACTTGGGTTGAGACATCTTTCACTTTTGTTTTATTACGGATCCATTCGTTTCTTTTTTGTCTGATAGTTTAATGTTCAGCATTTGTCTTTCCATGGATCTTTCTGTCTTTGCTATTTTTTCCATATTTTCTTTTGTAAACGTCCATGTCTGAGAGCCATATGTGAGGACAGGGAGTATACATTGATTGAAGTTTTTGAGTATTGGGGGTATTTTGAATTCTTTAGAATATAAGACAGTTTTCCGAATGATGCCCAGGCCAATCTTATTCTTCTCTTTATTTCTTCGGTTTGATTTTCTTTATTTAATTTAGTGATTTGGCCTAGATATATATACTCTTTTACTTGTTCTATTTTTGTTTGTGCCACTGTAATTATAAGTTCTTCTGGTTGATTAGTCATGGTTTTTGTTTTACTATAATTCATCTTGAGTCCAATTTTTGTCGATTCTCTATCTAGTTCTTCCATCATTCTTTGTAATTCTTTACTTTTTTCTGTTATTAATATAACAGTAACAATATCATCAGCATATCGTAAATGATTCAGATTTTGTCCGTTTATATTAATTCCCAAGTCATCCAAGTGTAGTCGTTTAAAAACATCTTCTAGCGCTTAGTTAAATAACTTGGGCGAGATGGTATCTCCTTGTCTTACTCCTCGGTTTATTTTAATAGGCTCCGTTTGTTTCATTAGCTTAATAGTTGTTGTTGCCTTGTATATATTTGTCATTAAGTCGGTAGTCTATTCTGCTGTTTTGTAGGGAATTCTGTACTGCCCAGTGTTCCACACTATCAAATGCCTTCTCAAAGTCAATAAATGCCATGTATAGCGGGATATGATATTCGTTAGTTTTTTCGATTAAAATCTTCATCGTTAAAAGGTGGTCACTTGTACTGAAGCTCTTTCTAAATCCGGCTTTAAATCCAAACTATTATATTAACAGTAAATATACTTAGTTTTAAGACTACTGCAACACATTAAAATACATAAGAAAACATTTTATTACAAAATTATATATTCTAAATTTTAAACTTACCTCTTTTAGGACTTTAATAGTAAAAACGTTCCGCCATTATTTTTTGTTCAAAATAATATATCTTATATGAAAGTTTATCAGCTTTCTACACACTATTTATTTGTTTTGGCATATTACAATCACTATAGTGATGTGTATATATACACAACAATAATTAGTTTTTAAAGCTATTAATCTAAATTTAATATGTATAAATACAATTTATTTATATATATATATATATATATATATATATATATACATATATATTATGATCAAATTGTGTAAGAAATCAAAACATAAATAAAATTCCTACTCTAAAAAAGCGGCAACACTTCATACACTTTTGCCACACGCTTAACTGTCAATAAAATTTGAAGTATTTCCGTATCAGTTGCGTATAAGTGTCTAATATATTTAAATAAAATTATTATTTTGTGGAATATTAGACTTAAGTGACGTCACTTTGTATAAATCGTGACGTGCAAGTGTTTTACTTTGAAAAATGGTATACATCCTAGTTTATTATCAGCCAAAATGTAAGGGTTAACAGATATTTAGTGGCTTCAAACATGTTAACCTAGTAAGTATTAAACCACGTTTTTGTTATAAACCTAGTTAAACTTCTAACTTTCACAGTGAATACTTATTTTAGGAAGAGCATTGAAAATAGAATTTCTCAAAACGTTCAGTGCTGTAGCTCGATTGGGTTTTTATATTATTATACCCTTTATAAAGGATTTTGAAATAATTTTTTTTTAAACTATTAATTTTGGCAATCATTTTACCCTCCAAAGATATCATTTTATTTGTACTAACTCCATCTTTAAATAAACATTCCAAATACTCTGGTTTTGTCCTACTAAGTTTTAAATCTTTTCCTCAAGAGCTTATATCCACTGTTCCAGTTTTTGTTCAAAGTCGCTTTCACTATTTCCTAATAACACTACATTATCAGCATTCATTAAACACCACGGACTGTTACCATGTAATGTCACTGATATGTGATCCAAAATTAATAAGACTAGATAAGGACTAAGCACCGAGCGTTGATGCAATCCTACCTTTACATAAAATTTATCAGTCTCTCACGACTGTCCCAACACTAGTTGTTATTCCTTCATACATGTCTCTCACAACATTTACATATTCACCGGGTCTCCTTTCTTATTCACTGCTCACCACAGAAGCTCTCAAATAATTCTCTCATATTAGCGTTTGCTTCTTTATTCGTGTATTTTTTCATCAACTGCCTTATAATGAAAATTGCATCTGTTGTTGATCTGCCTTGCATAAAGCCATTGATTATAAACCACTACCTAGATACCTCACTCTAAGGTAAAAACGAATTCAGTGTTCTCTGCTCACTTACACCTCTTTGCCCCTCACGCCTAAGTACTACCTGACTGTATGGTGGCGACATTCATTGAAATCTTTGCCAAGATTGAAAAATAAATTTGAGTTCACTGGTCCGGCAATTCTCTAGTGCAATAGAGGACGATATAAGCATGGCATTCAGCATTTTCACAAATAATTTTAACGTGCTTGTAATCTATATTATGAAATTCCGATTTTACTTCAGGAAAAACGCTAAAAATTGAATAATGAAAATAGTAAAGGTTTTCTGCAAATTATTTATTTATCAACACAATACAAAAAAATAACAAAATATAAAATACATAATAAAATTAGCAGTGATAAATTACATCTCATGTAAATTACTTTGTTGTAACTTTTCAAACAAATTAATTGCCAAAATTAATGCAAACTAAAATATTTCAAGCTAATATACAGAATTTATTTCCAGATTTAGTCCATTCACTCATGGTAAAATATTGCAAAACCTTATTTTGAAACAACTTTAACTACAATGTTTTTTAAGTTGTCGCTATGTATTGGACCACCTGTAACAAATCGGAATCTTCCAGTTATGTAGCAAGCCGCGCATCATGAAAACCAGACCTGTGTTGGCAAGTTTGTTTGTTCTTCCTAAAGCACCTAAATCTTGAAACCCTGGCCTCCAGGGTTATTGTACTCCAATTGTTTTTCCCATGCGAGACCTATCCTTCTTTGTATTTCAGTTGTCTTGTATGTCAGGTAGGTCTCGCATGGGCTGTCTTTGGAAGATTGAATAATATTTTCAAGTCTACTATCCCAGTTTGTTTAAAAAGAAAGGTTTTTAACCAGTGCGTTTTACTGGTTCTCACATATGGTGCAGAAACACTGACTCTGACAAAAAGAACAATAGATAAAATAAGAGTTACACAACACGCTATGGAAAGATCAATATTAGGTATTACTATCAGAGATAAAGTAGCAAACCTAGAAATAATAAGAAGGAGTCACAGATGCAGTTGAAAAAATAGCCATGGCTAAATGGGCTTTGACCGGACATGTTGCCAGATTAACGGATGATAGATGGAACAGAAAGATTCTGGAATGGCGACCAAGGCAAGATGCATATCGAAGCAGAGGACGACCACCGACTAGATGAACAGATGATATCAAGCGCATCACCACAAACGGGATGCAAGAAGCTCAAAATAGAAATAGGTGGAAAATTTTACGGGAGGCCTACGTTCAGCAGTGGACAAATATAGGCTAATTGATGAATTATTTTTTCAAAGAAATTTCATCAAACATTAACACACAAATTTTTTCCCACTCATCCATTGTCTCTGCTTTTTTCTTCAACTTATCAATTAAGGAAGTGTTTAAACCAGTTCTTAATTTTATGACACGCAACCAAGTTTGAATTGTTTTTACTGAAGGTAATATAAAGTTAAGAGATCTAATTAAAAATTTGTAACAACTAGGAGACTTATAATAAATGGCCAGAGCTAAATCCTTTTCATTGTGGCTCCATTGTGAACGAGTTTTGTGTAAAAACTGCATATTAACAAAAGTTTGCACGTATTTGTTTTTATTTTCTAATAGTACCTGTAACATGAATTTGGTTGCCGATTTTCTGTTTTTTGTTGTTCTTCTACAACGCTGACTGTTCTTCTGACGGCACTTCTTCTTTAAAGCATTTACTTGATACTCCAATTTTTTTAACTTCTCCGTCAATTCAGTTTCAAGTTTTGTGGGCAAACTAATTTCAAAACTGGAAATATCACTGAGACTACTACTTGATCTTGGGCGATGGAGTTGACCTAACCATACAATCGCCACTTGTCGATCTTTTACGTTTCGTACCGCAATAAATGTAGAGCATACTGGTGGGGTATCACCTATAATAGGTAATCATTGAAATGTATGTGCAATTTTAATAAAAGCAAAACAAGCATTTCCATTATTTCTGGAGTGATACTAACAACGCATTGATATTTTTAAAAAATCTCTTTTGATTTAATTGTATAAATATATATATATATATATATATATATATATATATATATATATATATATATATATATATAAATCACTCAATATCAACTGATTTTATATAATATATATTTGAATATTATTATTCTCATTGACAAAGCGCATTACGCAAACAAAAATATTTCTAAAGTTGATGAGTACTCACCTAAATATGTTGTTAACTGTGTAAATTTTAGAGGAAGATCATTTTTCCTTAACAACTTTCTTTGGCCACTTTGGTAAATATGTTCCACTGCAAAATAATGCTGGCAAATTACCCTCTGTTTTAG
Source organism: Diabrotica balteata (assembly GCA_918026665.1). Classification (NCBI taxonomy): domain Eukaryota; kingdom Metazoa; phylum Arthropoda; class Insecta; order Coleoptera; family Chrysomelidae; genus Diabrotica; species Diabrotica balteata. Next base: position 63,212,328 of record OU898278.1, read on the forward strand.
GTCACTGATATCCATCAATATAATATCAATATTCCCGCAGTTTTTTTTGCCAAATTTTTGTGCGCTTTACGTCTTTCAGGAGAAATTTAAAGAAAGATATATTATTATTTGTTCCATCGTTTCTTTCAAAACATCCCACGTAAGCACATTTATGCGTTACAGAGGCAATTTTATTTAAAATGTGAGTTCTTTTTTTTATAAAATTTCGCTATAACTTGTCACAACACTTGACACAGATAATACACTTATTGGGTAAGTTCGGCCCTGACACCACTCCTATCTCCTCGCAAGTCAGAGAGAGAATGAAAATCTCGATACGGTTTTCGAGTAACGCCATCTAGTTTTTGATACGTCTTTCAGTTACCACGAGGTGAGCTATCTAGGTAGCGGTTTATAATCAATGATAAAGCTTAACTGATCATCGGATAGAAGAATCCACTAGTAATAAAATACGGGAAGAAATACATAGACACTTGAGTAACAGAACAGTACAATCGACCCAAATTCCCGATGAAGAATGGCACTATATTGAGAAAACACTTACAAGAGTAACAGAAGACTACCTCAAACAAGATACACGAAAAACGAACAAACCATGGATGACAGAAGAAATTCTAAACATGATGGACGAAAGAAGAAAATACAGAGGTAAAAATGAAACAACATACAAGCAAATACACAAGAATATCAGAATAAAGATCCAACAAGCCAAAGAAACCTGGCTAAGTGAAAGATGCCAAGAAATTGAAGAGTTGGAACAAAGACATGATACTTTCAATCTACATAAAAAAGTAAAAGAAGCCGCTGGAATATTTAAACAAACTCCTATGTCTTTCATCGAAGATAAACATGGGAACCCGCTACTGAACATAGAAGATCAAATAGGTAGATGGAGAGAATACGTGGAAGAGATGTTTCAAGACCGAGAGAGAACGAACATTTACATGCAGGAGGCATCGACTGGACCTTATATCACAAAGCAAGAAATTATCAAAGCGGCAAATCAGTTAAAGAACGGAAAAGCTGTTTAAAAGCTGGGGAAGATAATATCCCAATTGAAATAATAAAGATATTACTAGACGAACACATCGAAGTAATGGAAGATATATTTAACAAAATATACGAAACAGGCATAATACCAAATGATTGGCTGACATCGGTGTTTATACCACTAACAAAGAAGAGAAACTCCAAGAAATGTGAAGACCATAGGATTATTAGCCTGATGAATCATGTGTTGAAGCTTTTCCTACGAGTAATACACAATCAACTAGACGAACACACTGGTCAAACTAAGTTTGGTTTTAAGAATGGGTTCGGAACAAGAGAAGCACTTTTTTCAATACGTGTGCTAGTTGAAAGATGTAGAGATGTCGATTCTGATGTATACTTGTGTTTTATAGACTTTCAGAAGGCGTTTGACCTGGTGAAACATGATAAACTAATAGATGTTTTAAGGTCATGTAATATCGACGATAAAGACTTAAGGATCATTTCAAACCTCTACCAAGAACAAAAGGCTAAAATCAGAATAAAAAGCCAAACATCTGGAAAAATCAATATCGAGAAGGGAGTAAGACAGGGATGTGTCCTATCACCTTTGCTGTTCAATGTTTATTCTGAGAAGATATTTCAGAAAGCTTTGGAAGGCACCACGGATGGTATAATTATAAACGGGCAATGTATAAATAACCTGCGATATGCTGATGACACCATCATACTGGCAGATAATGCTGAAGATCTGCAACGCTTAATGGACCGAGTAACGACAGCCTGTAGAGAATTTGGAATGAAATTGAATACAAAGAAGACAAAAACGATGGTCATCAGCAAGCACCAAAACAGAAGGGTGAAGGTCAATGTCGACGGAACAGATCTGGAAAGAGTAACAAGAACAACGTACCTTGGAAGTAATCTTGATGAAACTTGGGACCACTCACTAGAGATAAGAATACGCCTGGAAAAGGCACGTACAATGTTTTACAAAATGCAAAAAGTTCTATGCAACCGCCAGCTGGGCATCTCATTGAGAACTAGAATACTTAAGTGCTATGTTTTCTCCACCTTGCTCTATGGTGTTGAAGCGTGGACAATGACAGAAGCAACACAAAAAAGAATCCAAGGATTCGAACTCTGGTGTTACCGTAAAATGATCAGAATATCCTACATGAGCCATACGACAAATGCGGAAGTCTTGCGGAGGATGAATAAGGAAAGAGAGCTTATGCTTATAATAAAAGAACGGAAAACACAATATTTTGGTCACATGATAAGAAATCAAAAGTATGAACTGCTCCAACTTATAATCGAAGGCAAAGTCAATAGCAAAAGAGGGCCAGGAAGAAGACGCAACCCTTGGCTTAAAAACCTATGGCAATGGACGAACGTGACCTCCATAGAACTATTCAGGGCTGCTACAAATAAGATTAAATGGGCAAATGTAATGGCCAACGTCCTTAAGGATAAGGCATCGTAAGAAGAAGATTATCGGATATTTCGGTTTCTTCACGTATCCGTCTCAATTGCTCCCATATTTTCATGGTGTGACTAAGTAGTTTTATGGCCCTGTTGTTGTACATGTCCCTTGTTTTTGTGGACAGGTACAGGAACACTGCTTCTCCATTCGTCTGGCATCTGTCCAACTTCCATAATTCTATGAAATAGTTAACCTGTTAACCAACTTGCTCTTGTCTCCCCTAATGCTCTCCACAATTCTCTAAGAATATCATCTGGTCCAACTGCTTATTCTTTCTTTATTTTTTGAAGTGCTTGAACCACTTGCTATTTGTTATTTCGGTCACCATTGTTGTTACTGCCTCAGTTAACTCAACTTACGTTAAATCAAAAAACATTAATCATATTGTTAAAAGTACCATAACTTTGTCCTAAACTCCTCATGAAGTATTTGATTTCATCAAGAAAGCATCATATGAGCATAAGAGATGACACTGGAACAATATAGCAACCATTTTTCATGGTCAAAACCAAATAAAATTCCTCTTTTAATGTTTATGGTCAAATTGGTACAGGATCACATATTTATTAATATTATTTAAAAAGAGGTAGAATAGTTCTAATTCTTAAGACCAAAGAGGCTAACAGAGCTCTGGATATTTCGACTCAAAAATTAATACGATTTAGTACTCGTCATCAAGGACATGATCTTGAGTTCACACAGAGAATTTTACCGATTGGACGAAGATGTAGCAGAATTAATGGAAGTTGGTAGAATAGGAGGATTTTAACAGGTAGGTAACTGTAGGTAATAGAGGAGAAGTACATTGATTTATAGGAAAATTACTTCAGGATATTACAGCAAGGGGTGTGTATATTTGTATGTATAATTTATAAGATTAATTCAATAAAATACAGAAGTTTGTTAAACTTCGAGACATAACGTAATATTTTTTAATTCATTTTCATATAAAAATGTTCACCCTGTATATTGTTTTTGAAAACTCTAATAAGATTCTTACAAAGAAGTGTTGTATGTGTGTACGTAGCTCAAGTTGGCCTGGGTGAGAATATATGAAAAGTTTTCTATGAATTATTACACATAGATATTCTGTAAGAGGAGAAAAGAATGCATTGAGGATTAGGCTTTAGAACTAAAAGATATGCTGGAGATGATATGTTGGAATTATCAATAGCATTAGATAAGGCTCTTTTTAACTCATTCTTTCGAAAGAGTGAAGTCAACCTATCACCTACAAAGAGAATAAAATTATTTGGAAATAGTTTATACTATCAGAAAAAAGAATATATATGTAAATATAACGACCGCAAGGTAATAGGTAGTGAGACCATAGGTCGCGGCATATTATTATGCACGTATAGTTTCCGGCACGTAGCGTTTCCAGTCCAGCAATCGGACTGCGCGTTCACATTTTCATACATAGAAAGTTTCGGTATGGTGAGGTGAAATGTGTTCTCGGTTTTCCAAATATTTTCTTTTTATTATTATTATTTTAACTTGTACTATTAAACTGTAAATATCAAACCATAGAGTATTAAAAAAAAGAAGAGGTATCACTTCCGTGCAAAAGTCCTAATTGTTTATCACTTCCGTGTTGAATTGTCACAAAGCAATAAAAACACATGCATAAATGACAAAATAGACTCGAAAATTATTTTTTTAAATACTCTGTATCAAAATCAAACAAATACCTAAATACAACGAGGGGAAAACGACAAACTCCTAATTCACATTATCCGTACCAACAGGTTCCGACTCGTTCCGTAGCCGTCGGCATCCTTAAAATATTGTTTTCGAATAAACTGAATACGTATCGAATAAACTGAATAGGTATCTGATACGATACGTTACTGACAGTGTGAATTGCTCATATTTAAAACATTCTTCTTCTTAACGTGCCCTATCAAGTCCCCTTGACGTTGGCGATTAACATGGCGAAACTGTCTCTGTCTCGAGCTATTCTAAAGAGTTGCTCAGCTTTCTTTATTCCTGTCCACTCCCTGATATTCTTCAACCAAGAGGCATGCTTTCTACCAATTCCTCTGCGTCCTTCGATTTTACCCATCATAATAAGTTGAATAATATTATATCGGTCTCCCCTTACTACGTGTCCAAAATAGGCCATCTTAAAACCATTTAAATTATATTTTTCGGTAACTAAACGCTACGGGCTGGAACCGCAACGTGCATAATAATATACCACGACCTTATGAGTTAACAACATGAGGTCCTGGAAGTACGAAGCACAACGAAACCAAAATGTCGGAGGGGACTACAAAAAATAAAGTGTGGTGGATGTTAAAAGATGAGAAAAAAAGATCTATTAGGGGAAATAATAGAAAAAATAAGCTGGAATAGAAAAGGAAATCCAAGTACAATTTGGAGCAATATGGCTAGTATTTTTAGAGATACTGCAATTAAAATACTTGGAGAACACTCAAAAAGAAGCTTAAGAAAAAAGGGACCTAGTGACAGTCAAACGCAGTTCAAGAAAAAATAAAGAAGGGAACACTATTTAAACATTGTCTACAAAATAGGTCAAAAACAGATCTTCAAAACTACAGCTCACCAAAAAGGAAGTGAAAGTAGCAGTAAAAACAGCTAAAGCAGATTTTACAAATATATATCATTAACTTGGTACCAGGAAGTGTCAAGAATAGATATATAGGAATATAGATCAAATAGCCAAACATAGAGGAAAGAAAGCAAACGATTTTAATGCCTGGACAATAACCAGTAGAACCAATGGAAATAGTAAAAGCAATGGTCACCAAAATACCAAATGTGAAGTGTAGACTTTTAGAGGAACTAGTTGGCTAACACGTTTATTTAATAGAATTATGGAAGTGGGGCAAATGCCAGACGAATTAGGAAGACTATATTAGTAAATGTTTACAGAAATAAAGATATATAACAATTCACAAACTACAATATTAAATTACTTATTCATCCCAAAATGTCCATGAAAATTCTTTAAAAATTCTATAAGGATCAGATATTATGCAAGGATCTAAATTTTGGACAGTTAAAAAGAAACGGAAATAACGAATGCATGTGGCAGATATATGGGATATATAGGGAAACAAAAATTGATGCGAAAATGAGAGAGCATATTATATTACTCCCACAAATCAATAGAAGTGAAACTGGCTTGGGCATCTTTTAGTAAAAATGTAGTTATATTCAGATCGAGGATGCCACTCGCATTTAAGATGGGACTATGACATGGAAACAAGCCGGTACAACATGGCACAGAAAAGCGAATATTAGACAATCGTGGGCAGAATTGAAGAACGACTATGTAAGAGAGGCTGCACCATAATCGGTAGAATACGCTGAGAATGATGATGATAATGATGATATACACACACACACACACATATATATATATATATATATATATATATATATATATATATATATATTCTCTATTTACTAACTAATTGAAAACGAGATCTTGCTTTAATCCGCTGTCGTTAGCTCCTGTTTGTTTTCTTTTTTTGAGATCTTCGGCTATGTATTTAAACCTCTGCATGCATTCATCCTTAAAAATAAAATTGAATATTAGTGTTGCACTATACAAGTAAAAGTAAAACGAAAATAGCATATCTTATTAAGTTCGTTAAAATAATTAGGCAATATCATCTCGGATTAATTAAATACGGATCAGAACTGAAATTCTCTTGTTACACATTTTTGCAGACCTGCTGTTAACTCAATAATCTTGGTAGATTATTACTCGTAATTTCTTTCAGAATCGGTAATCAGATCTTGCTGCATTTTATTAATGAATTTACTACGAAATTTGTTTCATTTAGTTAGATGATGGTCGCTTCCTAATTTCTAACTGCAGTAAAGATAATTCATAATGTCGTGGACCTGACGTAATTATTTAGTGACGTCGATGTATGGATGAAACAATAATATCAGGCCTTGCTAAAAACATGCAGTTCTCTTCAGTGCGTTATCTTAGCAAGACAGAGACGAACTAGTTTTTTGCGTTAGTGAAATAGCTTTAATATTTTTATTTTTTTGTGAACAATCGTTTTTAATATTTTATAATGAGGTACTATTTATGTTCAGTGCGTTTCAAGTCGTTTTTAACATTTTACAGTGAGATCCTCAAAATGTAAGTTAAATTATGTTTATTTTAATATTTTTTGCAATTAACTTATACGTCTTGTACACTTTTGTACCCTTTGGGGAGCACGGAAGGAGCCTCTACGCAAGTGATATTATAAGAACAAAATGTCACTGGCGCTCCCTGAAAACTGGGAGTGGGAGTGGGAGTGGGTGTATTACTTGTAATAAACAGGAAATTTTGTCTGAACTGTGTAAAATCCACAAGTGTGATATATTATGTATACGAGAGACTCACCATGACATATCAACACATAGACCTAGCATTGAGGGAATGCAGCTTATCATTGAACATCTAAGTGCAAAACATGGAAGTGCCATCTTCGTGAGAAGAGATATTGATGTAACATCAGCTGAAAAAACATGCATAACGATATTGAAATTCTGACCGTCGAAATAGGAGCCTGCACAGTGACATCTGTGTATAAACCACCTTGGAGAGACTTTGTTTTCTCCCGTCCAAAAAATTTCGCTTCTCAAAAAAACAGATTCAATCTCGGTGATTTTAATAGTCATAATGTTCATTGGGGCTACACTTCAACTGATAAAAATGGAGATCTTGTGGAATCGTGGGCTGAATAAAACAACCTGGCACTTCTACATGACCCAAAACTGCCCTATTCGTTCCAAAGCAAAATATGGAAGAAAGGTTACAACCCTGATCTCACCTTCATCAGCATGTCTTTAGAAGACCGTTGTGATAGGAAGGTATTTAAGCCTATACCCAAGACGCATTATAGGCCCGTGGGAATAACCGTATATAGCGCTATAAAAGCTCCCTATAAGAAATTGGAAACACAAGTGAAAAATGCCCGTTCCCCAAAAACTATGATGCATTCATCAAACTTGTAAAACGAATCTCATGTAAACACATACCCAGAGGATGTCAACAACATTACATATCTGGTCTGAACGATGAAGCAAAAGACAATATGACAAAGTACACCGAAGAATATAGTAAAGACCCATTTAGCGAAGTTATGGCAGAGATAGGGGAGAGACTGCAGCAAATACTAAGTGCCTCCAGACAACAACGGTGGAACGAGACTTTAAGTCAAATGGATATGACGCACAGTAGTAAGCAGGCTTGGAATATGATCAAAAAACTTAATGGTGATCCCACAGAGATGAAAGAGCTTTGTACAATAACGCCAAATCAGATAGCCCACCAACTGCTTCTGAATGGCAAAACAAACAATCGTTGCAAAACGCCAAAGATTATAAGAACTCAAGACCAGGCAACAACTCTCTTGTGAAACCCATTTACAATTGAAGAGCTCAAAAATGGTATTGACTGTATGAAAAATTGAAAATCACCTGGTGTGGACAAAATACTAACAGAGCAGATAAAACACCTCGGGCAAAAAGCGAGACAATATGTGCTCGATCTATTTAACATCTGTCGCTCTATCTACCAGATTCCAAACCTGTGGCGTAAATCAAAAGTAGTAGCCCTTCTGAAACCTGGGAAAGACCCTGAACTACCGAGTAGCTACCGTCCGACATCTCTAGTATGCCATTTGTATAAATGCCTCATTTTGAACCGCATCTAGGAAACATTAGATGCAAAACTAATCACACAACAAGCAGGCTTCGGACCAGGTAAATCATGCACAGGTCAAGTGCTGAACCTAACAGAATACATAGAGGAGGGATTTGAGCAGAAAGAGATAGTGGGAGTAGCCTTGATAGACCTCACAGCGGCCTATGATAGGATAAACCACAGAACCTTGCTAACTAAGATCTATAACATTGTGCTTGACTATGACCTGGTAAATTAATATCATTAGATCACTGTTGTGTAATAGACGCTTCTACGTTGTGCTAAATGGAAAGAAGAGCAGATGGAGAACCCAAAAAAATGACCTACCTCAAGGAAGCGTCCTGGCGCCATCCTTAAAAACACTCACACAAGTAGAGTCGACAATGGAAGAGGCTTTAAGCATAATGTCAACTTACTACGAACAAAACTCATTAAAGCCAAACCCTACTAAAACTCAAGTATGTGCATTCCATCTCAACAACCAACTGACGCATGTAAAACTGAATGTTTCTTGGGAGGGACAACGCTTGAAATATACTGATAGGCCCAAATATCTTGGAGTGATACTAGACCGGTCACTAACGTATAAATTCCACTGTCAGATCACAAGACAAAAGGTTTCTACGAGAACCAACCTTCTCCGGAAACTTGTAGGGAGCAAGTGGGGTGCAAACCCCAGGTCTTGAAGTCAACAGCTGAGGCCTTGTTTCTCAACAGGGGAATATGCTTGTCCCGTCTGGGGTAGATCTAGACACGCCCAACAAGTCACCACGGCTTTAAATGAAACCTGTAGAATAATTACCGGTTGTATGAAACCTACCCCTCTACCCCTACTGTACCGGGTAGCTAGATTCGCACAACCAGACGACCGTAGATGCGCCTCACAATATGTGGAGAAGTTCAGGCAAACTTTCGATGAAAGGCACCAATTATACGGGTTTGACGAACCGCCAGGAATCAGCCGGCTTTCAAAGAAAAGGTTTATGAGAAATGTCAGCGTCGAACCACCCGAACTGTTCCCCCTATATCAAGAACGACCTAATGGAATGAACCTGGACTGGAGAACCTGGCGGACACTCAACCGCATACGCAAAGGTGTTGCAATGTAAAACAGAACTTCATTAAATGGGGCATCAAGACAGATAGCGACGCACTTTGTGAATGTGGGGAAATACAGAACGTGGAGCACCTGAGAGTATGCAGACTTTGTCCATCACAGAGCACCGTCGATGATTTATGGCTCGCAAATACAAAGGGTGTAGACGTAGCCCGATATTGGGCAGAAAAACTGTAGTCGGATCCAGACACGAAAAGTGAGTTTGTGCACTTATGACAAATTAATGAATTAAAAAAATTTACGATTTACAAAGGATTTTTAATAAATTTTTTTAAAAAATTTACTTTTAAAAGTGTGTAAAATCTGATAACTTTATTGTATATTTTAATATTTTTTGCAAGAGATTGATATGTTTTGTAAACGCTTATGATAAATTAATGAATTAAAATGAAATGTTCTTTAAAAATGTGTAAAGCATTTAGTTCGTAGAGTGTATAAAACCAAAGGATCTCAGCTAGAAATTAAATGCTTTACACACTTTTAAAGTACTTTTCTTTTCAATTAATTTTTTTTTGTAAATGTTTTTCTTAGAGCGATTCTTAGAGCAATAGAGAGCAATTTGCTGTAGTTATAGCCAACCTTCAGTAATGGAGAAGGCACCTTAAGAAGAAGAAATGTTTTTCTTAAACAGAACTAATATTTAACATTTTATCTATTATCTAAAACCTAGCGGTTTTACAGGGAAAGTAACAATGGAAAAGTGGTCCATGTACAAGGGAGGCAAATTATATTTAACGTTTATTTATTTATGAAACGGAAAAAAGATTTGAGATATTGCACAACTCCTTTACCCCTAATAGAGCGAGTGGTTCAAGCAACTGAACCTCAGAAAGTACAATGAAGAGGATAATTAAGGAAGGTAAAAACAAACCAACAACTTCACAATTTGTATCACCCAGAACAAGTATTTGCAAGCCCAGCCCAAGTCATCAGTCAATTCATTTGAGAAACACGTCATAAGAAATACCATTTACTTTTGCTACTATACACAATAGTTTACTATACACAATAGTAGTTAGCTACTATACACAAAAGAACACATACCATGAAAACTGTTTACGAATCTATTAGAAACGAAAGAATTGTAACTGGTAAAATATCTTCTTAAAAAAAAATGTGAAAAAATTAGGATTTAGGTGGAGAAAAGTGGAAGGCAATAGGAAAATTTTAATCAAAAAAACTGACATAAGAGCCAAACGAACAGAATTTCTAAGAAAACTCAAAAAGTACAAATCTGAAAGTAAGATATTTATTTATTTACATTATAACTAATTTTAAAGTAATTCACAATTGTTTGTACTTAGAATATTATATATAGTGATGAAACTTATATACATAGTTCCCACACAGTTCCAAAAGGTTGGGATGATGGATGAACCAAGTGCATAACATCTCCGGTATCTAAAGAGCAACGACTGATCATCTTACATTGTGGTGGTAAACATGGATTTGTCGAAAATGCTGCTCTCATTTCCAAATCCGGACAAAAAACTGGTGATTATCATGATGACATGAATCACCAGAATATATGAAGTGGTTGAAAGACAAACTTCTTCCCAATTTACCTTCCAATTCAGTTTTAGTAATAGACAACGCCTCATATCAAAATGTGACTATTGAAAAATGTCCTACATCGGCTTCGAAAAAAGACATCATGAAAAAATGATTGACAGAAAGAAATATATTTTTCGATGAATGAGAAACAAAACCGGAGCTCTACAGTAAGGTACTGTACCTAAACCTACTAAACCTAAAAACCCAGTATATGCTGTAGACCAATTATTAGCACAGCACGGCCACTCTGTTTTACGTTTACCACCATATTTACACCACTTTTAAATTAGCAGATGCTTTAGAACTAGCAAAAATCAGGCTAAATGAAATCACGCTAAGAAATATGGGCAAATATTTGCAGGCATGTTGATAAAGTAGAAGGGTACTTCAGCCGAGAATACATTTTCGATGAAGTACATGAGATCATTATAAATTTAGATAAAGATAGGTAATCATCTGCAACAAAACTGTCTGATAGCGACGACGACGACGTCTACAACAACGACCTATAAATACAAACTAGTCAAGGTAACAAGCTCGGTATTCCGTCCCTCCATGTATATTTTTTAGTTATTTTAACATTTTATTAATTACTTCATTTCTTATTTAGTTTTAACTAACGTGTATGTGTGTCTTATCATACGTAACCTAATATTCCGTCTCCATGTAGATGCCGCATTAATATTCTTAAATACTTAAGACACTATTCCGGTTGCACAGTCACATAATATCAGTACTATCTAGAGAGTGTCATATAACCCTATAAAAGTAAATAGTTTATCACAGTTCAGTCCAGCGCGCTAAAGAAAGAAGAAGAAAGATGGAACGTTCATTATTGAAGGTAGTGTACATTTAATTTAAATACACAGACAATTTGATTAATTGATAACTTTGCATTTAACTTATTTCGCCTTAAAACATAATACCAATAGAAGTGGTGTTCTAATTTATTTAAACAATAATTGCTTTTAAACAAATTCTATAAATCAATTTCATCTGCCCGGACAAATTTATTGTCGGTCTTTTGGATCATTCTGAATAAAAAAGGTTTATTGTAATTTTTCTCTAAAGTAACATTGTTTTTAGTCGTTTGAGGCCTTATCCCAATCTAAAAATGGATTTATACAAAACTGTTTAATAAATTAGGACCACTTTTTGTATGGGCGACCTCTTGAACATTATTCTGCTGTCTTTTATTTCTAAGTGATTATACAAAAAATCTCATGCGAATATCTTTCCCAAGGAATTCGAGGTTTTCGTCTCGTATATAAACATATTTTGCTGAATTTAAAGCCAAAATCCTATTATTTTTCTATCGTGCATTAATTTGTTATTTATTTATTTGTCCTCTAGATTTTTTCAGTTCTTAAAAGATTTATTTACAAGCCAAATTAGTGCAATGTAAATATTTTACATTTTTACACAGCAATTCTTATCGGCAGTGAAAACCAGAAGTCGTAAATTTTTATTACACCTTTCAATGTGAGATAAAATAAAATGCGACGACTAAGTGGAATGTTTAAGATTAGAGAAATATAATATGTCACGTTTATTGGAAATACTCGACGGGAAATATCATTAGCACGTACAAATCCTACCCTGTCGCCCAATTTCCTATGAAATTAAAATGGTGCATATTTTTAGGATCCATTTATTTTTTCAGGCATGCGTATTTACGAGGTCCACGAGGTTTTGAAACATTTCTACTTTGATATTTTCTCTATGTTATTAGGTTTAGTTTTTGATGAAATGGGCCCAGTGTGCTGGTATTTTTAAATGTTGTGATATTCGATTCTGTTACCAAAGCTCTGTCAAAAGGCTTCAATTTTTCTGTCACTCCTCTTTCCATGCCAACAGAGAAAATTATTTGTCAAACTGAAGAAGCTATTTCTCATCTTCCTTCCGACCAAGCCGAAATTGCCAGACAAGATGTTGCCAGAATTCTCCGTACTTCCAAACCTCAACCGTCAAATATCAGTCTTCCAGAAAGACATGCCCTCAAAGAACTTTATAACAACCCTGACATTGTCATCCTTCCGGCCGACAAAGGTAATGCCACCGTCATTCTCAACTCTTCTAATTATTTCGACAAAATATTTGAACTTCTCAATTCCACAGAATACAAACGCGTCCCAAACGATCCCACGACATATCTAGAAAAAAACTACCAAATCCATTATAAATAAGTCTACTCTACCTCCAAAGGTCAAAAATCTCTTATACCCAGAGAAAAGTCATCTCGAATTCCAAAGATATACGGCCTTCCAAAAATCCATAAGCCCAATGTTCCTCTAAAGCCCATCGTCAGTGCATACAACTGCCCCACTCAGAAATTGGCAAAATATCTCGCTTTATCCTTACAATCATTAGCTGAAAAAGCTTCGTCTTTTGTCAAAAACTCTTTTCATTTTATTGATCTTCTGAAAAATATTTCTATCTCACCCTCAGATATACTAGTTAGTTTTGACATTGTTTCTTTGTTCACCAAGATTCCATCGATGAAACCATTCTCTCTAAATTCTCAACGCGGTTCTTCCTGAGAACCTAGTGATTTTCATATATATATATATATATATATATATATATATATATATATATATATATATATATATATATATACATATATATATATATATATATATATATATATATATATATATATATATATATAAATATATATATATATATAAATATATATATATATATATAAATATATATATATATATATAAATATATATATATATATATATATATATATATATATATATACATATATCATATATACATATGTAATAAAGAAACACAAAAAGCTATGACTTATATGACTAAATACTGATAAGTCAAATAGATTATCAAACAACCAAGCGATGATCAAGCAGAAAATTAATACTGATAAAGACGAAAACAAAAGGAAAACTCACACGAAAAATTAATGATAAAAATATTTTCGAAATTGGGAATATGGAATGTCAGAAGTATAAATGTACAAGAAAAGAAAATATCGATAGACTGAAAATGAAGAAAGATGAAAGAAAGAATTGGGTTAATGCATTCTGTATGTGTAGACCTGGTGTTCTAAATCAAATGTTCAAGTTTTTAAACTGTATGTGAAAATCATGGTTTTGTTTTTAATAACTCTTAGTTCTTGTATATGTAGTACTGGAGTCACAAAATCTTTTTGTCAAATGTCAGAAGCGAAAATGTTATTATAATGTAAAACGGCATATTATTATCTATTATATTTTATGGGAATTTTACACAATAGTGATGTTAATTGAATAATTTCAGAACCATATAAGCGACATATTATTGATTAATTTACTGTTATTATAAACAAATAACATCTATAGAGTGGGGTACTAAAGCTATTTTCTTGTAGCATTTTACTTTTGTTAAATTAATATAAACTGGGAACTAATACAATTGTACAAATGGAAAGTTTTTGAAAAGTCTTCCAAAGTGGAGCATGAACTGTTAAGTAAAGTATAATAGACATTTTACAACTATAGTTAATTCGCAGTCTACAGTAATTATAGAATAAAATTAGTAATTAGAGTAGTATGTGGGTATAACTTATAAATACAAATATAATTGTATGAATACAATATCTGCTAAAATATACTTACTTTTGTCTTATTGGGAACATGATTTGAAATTTTATCCCATCTTTCAATGCACCCTTTAGGAAAAATGATTAGAGCTTCTTCCAATCTTCTTTGCTGTATCTGGTTCCAATTATTTGTATCTGAATCTACTTCTATCAACTTTCTTGTTTTCTGTTTTATTTTTTCTGGAACAGTGTTTTCCTTTTCATCTAATAATCTGTATCCATTCTCTTTCATTTTATTTGCCATGTATGTCACCTCTGAGACAGACCTATTTAGAGATTGTGCTATCTTTTCCCATCGTTCTGGGGTGCCGGGAGAATATTTGTTAACCATTTTTATTAAATCCAATAAGTCTTCATCTGTCCAAAATCCTCCGGATATTAAATGGGTAGACGTATCATTAGCAGTTGGGCCCTCATGATTTACTGCAAAGTTTGGGCCTTCTGGTACAACGAATTTATTTCTTTTTCTAACTGTTTTTGATTTCAATATTGGGTTGGGTACTGACACAGCTTCATTACTTTTATAAAAACTTCCAACTTTAATTTTAAATAAACCTGAAAGTATTTTTAATGTGGCAGGAATTGACATAATTATTAGCCAAATTAATTTTGGAATCTGAATGGGTAAAGTATCAAATACCGACGGTTTCTGAATAATATATTTTTCGTCATCCATTTTAAATTTCGATTTTAATTTCCTATTCCTATTTATTTGATCCTCCTAAAACAAAATGAGTAAACGATACAATGATATAATGAAGTATTTAAGAGTTCTCGTATTTTATTAGTTGCAGACTCAAAGAGCAAAAAAAACCATCAGCATTTATTTCAGTTAAGTTTAATAATCATTCTAAATTATATTTTATAATCAAGTATTGCTTGATTATCTAAACATGCTTAATAGTCAAGAGATTTGTAGCGTCGATGCTTAATAAACATCCAGCACACAAATTAAATTCAAGGCCAGAATCGCTCAATGTCGGAGAGAAATGGCGGGGTACGGTCAAATGTATAGAAATTACGTAATATCTCAAAAATCCAAACAAAATCAAATAATCTGAAATTATAATTTATTATTGGACGCCACCCCCTGTTTATCCTCGTAGGGGACGAGAGAGAATAAAAAATAAGATATATAGAAAGTTTACAGCGAAATTACACTTTATTATTTCTCAGTAATAAAAAGAAACATTAAAAGTTATATTATTTCCAAAGGATACTAAAATACCATTTCATAATTACATTACTATAAACAAAACAACTTTATATCGTATTAAATCAAGAATTGGTTGTTAAAAACAAATGAATTTATATATTATTTCCAAATTTCGAAATTCGTTTACATTTAAAATATTATAGTAGTTATTTATTAACTAGGCATAATAGAAAAGTTAAATCTTTAAACAAGATTAAAACACTGCTATATTTTATTTCTCTGAGTTCATAATTATTTCTCGCTTTCTCGATAGGATATAATAAAAAAGAATGGTACAACCTTAATCATCCAATAGCTGGCAACCATACAAAAAGGATATCTCTCTGTTTCCTCTCACCTTTCAAGCATTTCATCAAATTATTTATTAGGGGTCCATGTAGATCATAATGAAATATTGGGCTGCGTTTTACGACAGCATATGACTTCTCAGTTAACTTCGAGCCAAATAAACATAATCAATGATCTTTTATCCTCCCCGGTAAAAGGTCTCTACATAGAGACCACTTAACAAAACATGTGCTAACAGTTGGATGTTTGTAAGAGAAAAGAGACAGACGCTATAATTTACCGGTTTGAATTGGGGCGTGATTGACAAGTTAATAATCGTTCTCATCTACCGGATAGGTTTAGAATTACAGTAGAAACCTTGAGTCGGCTACAAGTACCCGGCAAATAGATGGGGTTAGCAGTTTTATTTAAAAAAAATAATCGAATTTATAATGAATTTCCTAAAACTTTTGAAACGGTTACAGATTTACAACTTCAAGAAAGAAATATTTGTATCTACAGTACACAAAATTAAGGTAAATCAGTTGGACCCGATGATACCGCTGGATAAATGTGAATCGAACTAGGATAGACAGGAACAAATTACATAACGAGTTTATTTAATACAATAAGTTGAATAACGTAATGGAGATGTTCAATAATGTATAAACCAATAAATTATAATAAAATTGTAAATATACAATATTAATATCGTACGGATTTTGCCGGTGAGATCCTTTCGGATTGTTCCGATCCCATGTGCATCTTTAAATATGTTTCAGTTAACTACTATCGACTAGCTCAGGGGGATCTGATTGAATATGGTAAAAATACATGCCAGTATTATCTCTATGCCAGTATTGTTAGAAGGTAGAGCTTCAAAAACTAGGTATTTTAAGTATTATAACACAAAAATGAAAAGTTTTTTGATGTGTCATTATTGCATCTAGTGAATGATAATTTAAAAAATATAGTTTTTCTTGCAAAAATTTAATTTTTTGTCTTCTTGTGCTACTCCAATCAGAGATTGTAAATCATCAAGACTATCATGATCTTATTTAAAGCTGATCTAAAGAGCTGGACAAGAAAATGTGCAAACCAATGACTTGATAAAGTATAGATATATTGATTAAAATGATGTGGTAGCGGGTAGGTACTCTTTCACAATCCCAGTGGAGGATAGACTTACTTCAGGGATGCGATCCTGCCCTACGCGAGCCTTGATTCTCTCTCAAATCCTGTGGAGAGAAATCATGTCCTAACCCCATTCCTCCCCAATACCTACTATCCTGCCAATTTCCCAAACCAACTCACCAACCCGCCTGGCAAGCGTGGTGTTTAAATGCCAAAACCCCCTCAACATGAACAGACATTCAAGAAAACGGCCCTCAGTCCCCGGCAGCTCGCTAGTTCCCGACCAAGGTAGCGGTATTACTCACGGACAGCGGGTAGAGGGTGCGAAGAATCCCCGGGATGTAAGAGGCTACCAAGAACGACGAACGTTGCACATAATTATGTATAATGTAAGAACCTTATCTAAGGATGAAAAAATGACAGAACTGGTGGAAGAACTCAAACATGTGAAATGGGATATTATAGGAATTAGCGAAGTCAAAGGATATTATAGGAATTAGCGAAGTCAAAAGAAGAGGTGAAGATCAGGTCAAACTAAAATCGGGAAACATATTTTACTATAAAGGGGAAACGGAATCGACAACTGGAGAAATAGGTTTATTAGTACACAAAAAATTACAGAAAAATATACAGAGCATTGACTGCGTTTCCCCAAGAGTTATGTATATAAATCTAAGACTAAATAAGAGATAAAATCTGAAAATAATCCAGGTATACGCCCCCCACCAGCGATTACGAAGATGAAATTGTCGAAGCCTTCTATGAGGAAATGGAAAGAACAAAAAAGCAGGAACCGGCTCATTACAATCTGATAATAGGAGATTTTAACGGGAAACTCGGAAGGAAAAAGGGCGAACAAGAAGTGGCAATCGGAAATTTTGGAATCGGAGTAAGAAACGAAAGAGGCGAAATGCTTACCAACTTTCTAATGCAACGCTAACTGTATGCAATGAACACCTTTATTAAGAAGAAACAGCATAGAAAATGGACGTGGGCTAGTCCAGACGGAAGAACTAAGAGCGAATATGATTATATAATAACAGACAAAAAGCAAATTATTCAAGATGTCACTGTACTCAATAAACTATCAGTAGGAAGTGACCACAGACCAGTAAGAGCTAGAGTAACGATAAATCTACAAAAAGAAAGAGCAAAGATAAACAGTTGCAAACGCATAATTTGGAATTCACCAAATCATCCAGAAGCATACATAAAAAATATAGCTGAAACTTTACAGAGTAATAATCCCAAACCTGTAAGTATCGACGATCACAATAAATTAATAACAGACTAGGTTAGAAACGCACAACTCAAATTTTGCAAGAAAAATGACACCAAAAGTGAAAAGATTAGAAAAGATACAAAAGCTCTCATGGAAATGCAACAAAACCTAAGCGAGAACGAAAAGGGAACCAAGAAGAATATAAAAAACTAAATAAAAGAATTTCAGCGGAAATTAGAAAAGATGTAAGAAGATATAATACTAATGTAATTACTCAAACAGTAGAAGAGAACAAAGGTTTAAAGATAATGAAAATAAAACTCACACAAAGTAAAAAAAAATATACAAGCTGAGAGATAAAGGCGGAAAGGCAACAACAGATAAAGAAAACATTCTGAAAATAACCAGAGAGTTTTATAACGACCTCTATACCAGCCAAAGACCACAAGACAATTTCCCGACACAAGTAAAGACTCTCATCAATCAGGGATCGGAAATACTTTTACCCATTACTGTGTCAGAAGTAAGAGCAACTTTAAAGGAAATGAAGAACCATCGATCGCCTGGTGACGATGGACTCGTTATCGAGGCAGTAAAAGCAGGAGAAATTTTATTAAAATCAATAAGCGAACTGTTTAATAAATGCTTACATGCGGGGACGATTCCAAAAGACTGGATCAATGCAGTAATAGTCTTGTTACACAAAAAAGGCGATGTTACTAAATTAGAAAATTATAGACCCATCAGCCTCTTGACACATATGTACAAACTCTTTATCAAAAATCTTAACAAAGAGGCTAACACCTAAACTTGATTTCTATCAGCCCAAAGAACAGGCAGGCTTCAGGGTAGGATATGGCATAAATGTCCATTTGCATACCATAAAGATCTTTGCACTCTAAAAGTGCATCGAGTACAACATACCACTGGTTCTGATTACGAGAAGGCTATTGATTCTGTAGAGTTTGAAACAATACTGGAAGCCGTAATTCAAAACCGAATAGATTACAGGTACATGACACTAATCAAAAACATCTACCAGAACACTACATCAACTATACAACTACACCAAGACACAGAAATATTCAGCTTAGGTCGGGGAGTCAGACAAGGAGATAATATTTCACCAAAATTGTTCACGGCAGCTCTAGAGTCAATATTTAAGAGTACTCAATGGCAAGATATGGACATCAATATAGATGGAGAAAGATTAAATCACCTAAGGTTTGCAGATGATGTTGTATTAATCGCAGATAACTTACATGATACAGTTTCTATGATGCATTCTCTTAAAAGTCTGTCTGCAGGATGAAAGATAAACTTTGTGAAAACTAAACTTATAACAAATCTCGTAATGAGTGGAAATATAACTATTGACAATAACACCATACAACAAACAGACACTTACAAATATCTGGGACACGAAATCAAAATAAGCAGAGACAATCAAACACATGAAATACAGAGACCAATAGGCCTAACATGGGCAGCATTTGGCAAATTAAGCCATATTCTAAAAAGTTCAATTCCCATGTGTCTCAAGCGAAAGGTTTATAACCAATGTGTTTTGCCTGTACAAACTTATGGAGCAGAGACTTTAACACTCACGCAAAAATCTGTGAATAAACTCAGAGTTACATAACGAGCCATGGAATGTACAATGCTGAACGTGAGCCTTCGAGACCACATAACAAACCAACAAATCAGGCAAAGATCAGGAGTTCTACACGTCATCAAAAGAACCACGATGCTTAAGTGGAACTGGGCAGGGCACTTAGCCAGAACACAAGATGGACGGTGGACAAGATGTATTATGGAATGGAGGCTGAGAAACTATAAAAGAAGCCGAGGACGACCACCGACTAGATGGACCGATGATATAAAACGTGTAGCGGAAACTGGCTACAAGCGGCCCAGTGTAGAGAACACTGGAAAGAACTGAGGCAGGCCTATGGCAGCAGTGGATGCGATTGGCTGATTGATGATGAAAGAACTGGACAAGAAAATGTGCAAACCAATGACTTGATAAAGTATAAATATACTGATTAAAATGATAGGCTTATATGATTTAGCCATTCAAAGTTAACAAAATTTTGCTTAATATAGAGTAATATACTACTATTAACTTTTAATCAAATATGAAATATATAGAAACATACGATTGCCATTTTTTTTTCAAAATAGACTCCCCAATTAAAAAGATATTGTCCAATTGTAGTAATGACAAAGATGATAATGATAACTTCCATTATTCCCATTTTGCGAACATATCTATAGTAAAAAATACCAGATTTCCAATTTGGCAAGCCATTCATAAGAACATCGTTATAATATTTTCTCTTGGTAGAACTCCTTAAGACTTCATAAACAGTCACTAAGTTACGAAATTGTTCAGAGGAATCCTTTTCCTTATTTTTGTCTGGATGTAATTTAAGAGAAAGCATTCGAAATGCGGATTTAATTTCATGATTTTCGGCATCCTAAAATAAGATATATAGGAATACTATAAGTACATTAATATTATAAATATTACCTTTGAAACATTTAGAATATCATAGAAGTTTTGTTTTACTTCTTCTATTGCATCAAAAACTTCCAACTGTTCTGTATCCCAAGCATTTACAGACACAATTACATATACTTGAAATAAAATATAACATATCATTATGTCAAATATTATTCAACAATAAAGTCACAAAAATTAGATGTGGTCAACCAATTGGTCAACCATCCTTGGATGTTGTGTAGTTGACAAAATTTTGTTAATGACATTGACATAGCATGGCAGGTTATCTGTCAGCAGTGTCAGGTTGATACCAACAATAAATATCCTGCAGGCAATAGTTTATGTAAAATCCTGTTTCTTCATTTTTTTTTAAATAATTTTAATAGAAAAATCTTACTTTCTAAGCTATCTGTAAAATTATTGTAGGTTTCATTTTCCGATTTCTGACAAACTTTTAAACAGTTTGACCAATCTCTTTGAAATTTTAATCAAATTTATTAAAAATCCTTTGTAAAAGGTATATATTTACCTTACAAGTAAATACTTTAGGTACAAGTACCTTACTTTAGGTACAAGTATAAAGGTACTTAATATATACCTTTTACAAAGGATTTTTAATAAATTTTTTAATATATGGTATACAGCCAACTACAGGAACGTAGATTCCTTGTAGATTTTTAATCAAATTATGTTAAGCACTACAAGAAAGTACGCGCATTTCGTTCTGGCAGACTTTAGAGGAGCAGACGAAAATAGCCATGTTTTAAACGGAACCAGTGCTGTTCGTGAAATGTTTCTGTTGTGCATAGAAAAATTAACCCGGTTTAATTTATTTACGGCAACCATAGACATATTGTACTATTTTATTCCTACTTTTGGTTGAAAAATAGATTAAATTATTTCAAATTTACTAAATTATTAATCTCTTAATATTTAAATTATAGTTTTGACGTAGCTTGTCACAAAGTTCTCAATTCGAGTCTATCTTTCCGTTTAAAATATGGCCATCGCGTGCTGTCACACTTCAAAGGCGGCATCTGAGGTTGGGCATTCTGATTGTTATGTATTCTGTGGCCCAACATTCCGTGTAATATGAAGGGGTAAAGTTCATATTTTAAAAAGTTATTGATATTTATAAAAACCGAATTTCTGACTTAATTCTGAGCAACAAATAAGGATAAAAACCATCGAGTTAAAACTAGATGATAAAAACATTCAAAAACGCCATTTTGAAGGTGTTTATTACTCTTAAATTTGTTTTAAATGCATCAACTTTTGCTGATACACGAAAAAAGTAAAAATTTACGGTTTTGTCCTTAATTTGTTAATAACTAAGTTCAAAAAAGCGACTGCAAGAAATATATAGGTTTTTGTTAGAGAGGTCATAGCACAAAATAAATTATAAATTGTTTTATTATTCTGTGTCCATACTATTCAAATCAATGTCGTTTGCCTGACCGGATCAGTTCACGAAGCAATCTCACTTCCATATATATATTTGATGACAATGTTTTAAGTGCTCCCATTTAGTTTGTTAGGCGGGATTGTACAGTGTGTTGCATAAACTTGAACTAATTTGACAAATAAAAAACTAAAATTAAAAGTCGTAGCAATTCAAAACAATATATTCAAGTTAGTAACAAAATAAACTTTAAAAGTTCGTATTTACTCCACATTATCGAAATATTAAAATGAGAGAAATTGTTCATATACAAGCTGGTCAATGTGGAAATCAAATAGGGGCAAAAGTAAATATATTTTTAATTACTTATTTTTAATTTTTTTTAATTAGTTTCTTTTTAGTTCTGGGAAGTTATTTCGGACGAGCATGGAATCGACCCCACTGGGACTTATCATGGAGATTCTGATCTTCAGTTAGAACGTATAAATGTATATTATAATGAGGCAACGGGAGGAAAATATGTACCAAGGGCAGTACTAGTTGACTTAGAACCAGGGACTATGGATTCAGTGAGATCCGGACCTTTTGGTCAAATTTTCAGACCAGATAATTTTGTTTTTGGCCAAAGTGGAGCAGGGAATAATTGGGCAAAAGGTCATTATACTGAGGGAGCTGAATTAGTTGATTCCGTTTTAGATGTTGTGAGAAAAGAAGCAGAAGGTTGTGACTGTATGCAAGGATTTCAGTTAACACATTCTTTGGGAGGTGGTACTGGTTCCGGACTGGGTACTTTATTAATATCAAAAATAAGAGAAGAATATCCCGATCGAATTATGAACACTTTTTCAGTAGTTCCTTCACCCAAAGTATCAGATACAGTTGTAGAACCGTATAACGCTACTTTATCAGTACATCAACTTGTAGAAAACACAGATGAAACTTATTGTATTGATAATGAGGCGCTTTATGATATATGCTTTAGAACGTTAAAACTTACAACTCCTACTTATGGTGATTTAAATCATTTAGTCTCATCTACAATGTCAGGCGTTACAACTTGTCTACGGTTCCCTGGTCAACTAAACTCAGATTTAAGAAAACTAGCTGTAAATATGGTTCCTTTTCCTCGCCTTCATTTTTTTATGCCTGGTTTTGCCCCATTAACCTCGCGAGGTAGTCAACAATACAGGGCTTTAACAGTTCCAGAATTGGTTTTGCAAATGTTTGATGCAAAAAATATGATGGCAGCTTGCGATCCTCGACATGGAAGGTATTTAACTGTAGCTGCTATTTTCAGAGGTAGAATGTCGATGAAAGAAGTTGATGAGCAGATGCTTAACATACAAAATAAAAACAGTAGCTATTTTGTAGAATGGATACCCAATAATGTGAAAACGGCAGTTTGCGATATTCCTCCCCGAGGGCTGAAAATGTCATCTACATTTATAGGGAACTCCACATGTATTCAAGAACTTTTTAAAAGAATTTCTGAACAATTTACTGCCATGTTTAGAAGAAAAGCATTTTTGCATTGGTACACAGGTGAAGGAATGGATGAAATGGAATTTACAGAAGCTGAAAGTAATATGAATGATTTAGTGTCAGAGTATCAACAATATCAAGACGCAACAGCAGAGGAAGAAGGTGAATTCGAAGAAGAAGAAGAGGGAGATGAGGGAGAGAACTAAATTTTACATTGTGTCCCTAAATAAATATTAACAATGTCTGCTGATAATTTGTATCATGACAATAAACAGGTTAACAAAATATTCTAAAAGAATACAAATGTGTTTTTATATTTCAAATCCTATACAGTTTGTACTGAACATTTTTTAAAACTAGGTACCGTTAGGTAGGACTGGTATCATCTATTAAATTTTACAGTCGCACCTTAAGTGTCTGCTTCACAGAGATTAAGCAAATCCATAGACATATAATACAAGATAGACTAATCGTTGCAATACCTGCCCCTTCCCCCAATGCGACAGAAGCCTGACGCAAAGCAGTCCCTGCACATTTTTCTAATTTGCCAGGTTTATCGACCACGTGAACTAAAAACTAATGAGAAGGTCACGTGGTCGATAAACCCGGCCCATGACAGAGATTCGGGGACTGTTTTGCGTCAGTTTTCTCTGTCGCACTGAGCGAACGCGACTGTATTGCAGCAGTCAGTCTATCTTGCATTATATGTCTATGAGCAAATCTTGTCTGACCTAACTTAACTTTTTCTTTTCATTACTAGGAAGTTTGCAGCCAGACACCTGGTAGTGTTGGGTTCCTAAAGCAAATTGAGATCTGGCTGAAAAGTTTAGCCCTATGCTGACCTCACTGTATTTCGTGTTCTGAGACGGCCGAGATCACCTAAACTCTACCTCTCTCACTTCAAGCAACGAGACCGGAGGGTCCTTCATCGTCTCGTTGCCCACTTCTGTCGCTAGATTTCCACTATACACTCGATAGTCAGCCATCTCGATATCCTTTCACCCCCGTTCTCTTCAGATTCTCGTTCACACATCACAACTTCCAATGGCCTCCAGCAACTTTGCTCTCCTTCAGTCATTACTCTCACTCGTCGCGTCGCCCTAAAAGCATTCGGCGTATTCAGCTCTCCTGAACCTGTGAAAGCAAGCCCGGAAGCAACCGTGGCCTGAACGCACCTTCTTCAGATAATACTCTACACACCTGTGCTCACAGTTCCCACAGCTTCTCAGGACTTCGCCCACCGCAGCACCTTCAATGTTGCGTCCCATTTAGCTTGCCACATGACTCTCGTCACGCCTTCTATTTACTTTAATGTTCCGATTTTTACGTCGGAACATTCGTTCACCAGATTTCTACCGCCTCACATCAGAGCGGAACCGCGTAAAAACTGCACAACACGATAGTAAGCCCGTTTCCTTTGGAATTTGTGTTCCCCCTATGTTTGGCATTATACTCCTTAGCGCAGCCACTCTACACAGTATTCGCCACAGCTTCCATTCCTATGCAAAATCACCTGTAGTATTTTACTGTTTCCTTGGGAGCAGCCCTCACATCTGCGCAGTCAAAAGATATTCTTTCTCTTTTTCAGTGTCCTCTGAGCACTACAGCCACGGTTTTATCCGCAGCTAGTTCCATCATGTTCATTCATCCACTCCTGAATAAATCGTCGCGTCGCGCCTGCACCAGCATATCGAGATCATCCGCAAATACGAAGGGGGTAATACCGTCTACACATTTACGGTTCATAACCATGTCACACGTCATATTCCACAGCATCGGACCAAAGACGACCACTGAGGTAAACCAGCCGTTAGATTTACAACCACACCCTTTTCAACCAAAATATCTCTTTCGGAGAGATAATCCGAGACAATATTGCTCAGATACTTAAGACATTACCTTCTTTTTAAAGCGCTCATTACATAGCTCCGCTGCAATGTATTCAAAGAGTTTTCGACCTCAAAGAGAATCAAGGGAGCTACGTGTGACCGCAACATTTCCTCTATGTAACCCTCACTGACTCCCGAAACACCTCTGCCCGTGCAGAAACCATATATTGTCTGTGGGATAAAACCCCAGACCTCTTAATCACCTTCTCGATTCTATCAAGCAATATTCCCTCGTACAGTTGACAAGCTCCAAAGAAGGCAAATCTGCCCTGTCTCTTTTGGTATTATAATTAGCCTTGAAGTCTTCCACGACTCCGGAAATACCTGTGCATAAAGCAAAGCGTTCATGTGATCTAAAAGCCACTTACCTTAACAAAAACTTTCTTTTCGTTCACAAAAAATGACACTTTTCAACTATTTAAAATAATATACGAATGAATAAAAGCAACTCATATTTTCATAAAGATACTTAATTATTATACAGGGCAACGTAACAAAACTAAGTAACTAAAAGGAGAAACCTATGGAATTTCACGTGTCCGGTTACTTTTGCGGGTCAGTGTAATTTTCTTCTTCTAGTTCCATGACCGTTATCGATCGTTGGATATCATGTTGGCTACCATATTCGCTATCGTGACTTTATTGACAGCAGCTCTAAATAACGATGTAGTTGATTTTCCATACCATTGCCTTAGATTTTTCAGCCATGATGTTCTTTTTCTACCAGGACCACGATTACCTTGGATATTTTTATATTTTTCAGGGTGTCTCATAATATGACCGAAGTATTGCAGCTTGCGTTTCTTTATTATATTGATCAGTTGTGTTGTTTGGTTCAGCCGTCTAAGGACCTCCTCATTTCTAACTCTGTCGACCCAGCTTATTTTCAGTAGTCGTCTGTATACCCACATCTCAAAGGCTGTCAAGCGTTTAAGCATAGCCTCAGTTAGGGTCCACGCTTCTACTCCATACAGCAGGACAGGAAAGATGTAGCAAGATATCATACGAACTCTAAGGTCAATGCTAAGATCATGACTGCAAAGTACGTTTCTCATTTTTACAAAGGCAGCTCGGGCTTGTTCTATTCGGCTTTTAATTTCTGCGGTTGGATCCCAGCTCTCATTGATATTACTGCCGAGATACACGAGTTTCTCTACTCTGTCCAGTGTGGCATCTCCGACTTTTATACCGTCATCATGTATATAATTTTGTTTGCTAACTATCATATATTTAGTTTTCTTAACGTTGAGTTTTAGTCCATACTGATCACAAGTCTGTTTTATTTTGTTCATTAGATTTTGAAGGTCTTCTCCGCAATTGGCAAGGACTAAGGTATCGTCGGCATATCTAATATTGTTGACGGTTACTCCATTCACAATAATACCTTCGGTTGTCTCCATTAAGGCTTCTTAAATATTTCCTCCGAATATAAGTTAAAAAGTAAAGGCGACAATATACAGCCTTGTCTCACTCCTCTTTTTATATTTATTTCATCCGACAGTTCTTGTCCAACCTTTATTCTTGCCACTTGATGCCAGTATAGATTTGTAATTATTCGTAGATCTTTATCGTCCAATCCAGCTGTTTCCAATATTTCTAGAATTTTTTTATGTCGGACTTTGTCAAAAGTGTAATTTTACTCTCTACATTTTAATACAAAAGTATTTTAGCATTGGGCCTAAATAATAAATAATTAGCCTAGTTTTATTTTCATCAATAAATTCACGAAAGTATAACTGATGTTAGTAACGGAATAAGAGTAATCTGTAATAAAGTCCTGGTAGTTAAGATTATCTTAATTATTATCGACAATTTGAGCCAGGTTTACCACTCTCTCATCTTAGTAATAAATAATACCATTTATCTTAGTTAAAATGTAGCTTATTTTCCATTTAAAATAACACAATCACCCCATATTTTCAAGTTTAATCTTCTTCTTTAGGTACCATCTCCTCTAAGGAGGTTGGTAATCATCACAGCTATTTTCACTTTTGAGATTGCAGCTCTGAACAAGTCGACGGAACTACAATTATACCACTATCTCAGATTGTTGGGCCAGGAGATGCGTCTTCTTCCAATACTTTGTTTTCCCTGCATTATGGTTTGTAGCAACACATATTTATCCTCTCTCATAACGTGACCGAGATACTGTAACTTTCTTATCTTAATCGTATTCATGATTTCCATTTCCTTTGTCATCTTTCGGAGGACCTTAACATTTGCTATTCGGTCTACCCAACTTTCTTCGGTAGGTCCACATCTTGAATGCTTCAAGTCGATCGCTCACCTCTTTCTTTAAGGTCGAGGCCTCCACCCCATACAGCAGCACCGAAAACACATAAGAACGTAATATTCTAATTTTGAGTTGCAAACTAAGGTCTCTACTGCATAATACTTTTCTAATCTTATTAAATTATGCTCTAGCTTGTCCAATTCTCATTTTTATTGCTTCTGTATACTCGTTATTTTCATTAATAATTGTACCAAGATATCTATTTTTTTACTTTTTCTATTAGAACTCCTCTTATGTTTAAAATGTCTTGTTGTGTTTTGGAAATTGTCATAAATTTTGTTTTATTAGCATTAATCCGCTTTCCTCACTAGCATTTACTACATTATCTAAAAGTGTTTGTAGATCTTGAATATTGTCTGCAATTAGTAAAGTATCATCGGCATATCTGATATTGTTGATGGGTCTGTCTGCCGTTGACTTTTATTCCAATTGTTACATTTTCGAGTGATTTTTTAATTATTTCTTCCGAAAATAGATTGAACAATAAGGGGGAGAGGATGCAACCTTGCCTTACGCCCCTTTTTATCTCTACTTCCTCCGAAAGTTCTTTGTCGACTTTTGCTGTTTGGTTAAAGTAGAGATGAGTTATTATTCTTAAGTCTCTTTTGTCAATGTGTTTATCTTTAAGTAACTGTATAAGACAGTTGTGTCGGACCTTATCGAACGCCTTATTGTAATCAATACAACTAACATAGAGTGGTTGGTTTACATCTATACATCTTTTCATGAGGACGTTAAATCCAAATAATGCCTCTAGTGTACCCATGGCATTCCTAAATACAAATTGGGTTTCAGTGATGTCTTGTTCCACTTTTCTGAAAATTCTTAAATGGATAATTTTTAAGAATATTTTTAGTGTGTGACTCATTAGACTAATTATACGGTGGTCATTACATTTCTTTGCATTAGGTTTTTTTTGGTAATGTAATAAATATTAATTTGAGCCAATCTCTCGGAATAATACCCGTATTATATATAGTATTGTTACGAACATGCATTCGGCATGCCCCATGTAACGGTTGCATCTCTAAATGGCTTCATCTCGGGCTTCCAGAACCTTCGCGATGTATGAGCGCCATTTGTCAAACAACGAATTAGAGGTGAGACTACCCCAGAAGATTCGAGAATAACACTTTTTGGTATATATATGTAACGATGTTATGAGTTAGTTTAGTTGATAAGATAGTACCGAACTGTAAAGTTATAAATAAATATATTTATATAAATTCGAACCGATCGTTTTATTTAATCTCGCTACAGTTGGTGTCAGGTGTGAGGTTTGAAAATAAACTCAGCAGTGACTTTTGAAAAGTATTGTTCGTCGGGAACATCCGCGTAGTTCGCTAGTGACCTTTGTACGAAAGAATATTTAAAAAAAAGTACGTGTGTGCCTGTACAAAGATGCTGCTAGTACAACTCTCAGTAAAACAGTTGGGTGAGCAACTAGAAGAACGCGATGAAGACTGCAGCGGGTCCAAGAAGATCCTCCAAGAACGACTGAAGAATGTTCTTAACAAGAATGGAGATGACCCAGAGACATTTCATTTTCAATCAGCAGAAGAAGCAGTTTTAATGACGATCGAAGAGAGTTCCAGAAAAAATGATAAATTTGAAAATATCTCGCAAATGATAGAAGAATCTTCTAAAAAAAATGATGATAAATTAGAGAACGTTTCAAAAAGATTTGATGAATCATTTGAAAATGTATGTAGAAGATTCGACGAGACTTCACAAATTATTAAAGTAGCTAGACAAAATGATGAGAAATTCGAAAATGTGTCTAGAAGATTCGACGAGACTTCTCAAATAATTAAAGAATTACGTAATCAAAACAATGAGAAATTTGAAGAAGTCTCAAGAACATTCGATAACATACAGAAAAATGTAAACAACATAGAAGATAAGATCAAACAATTAGAGACCATGATAACTAACACGAAAGTGCTACCACCAATTAACAAGAAAAGGCTGTTTCCTTGACTGCTACATTACGAGGTGATGCTGCAGATATCCTAAGATCGATTCCTAAGGATCAAGAAAAATGTTACCAGACCTTGTTCACTCGACTAGATAAACGTTACGGAGATACCGACTTACAACAAGTCTACAAGGCGCAAGTAAGAAGTAGAATTCAACGAGCAAGTGAAAATTTGCAAGAGTTTAAAGCAGATGTTGTTCGTATAGTGCGGTTGGCTTATCCAGAGGTATCAGACAACATTTTGGAAGAAATTGCTGTAGATACCTTCGTCAATGGGTTAAAAGAAAGCGAATTACAGAAAGCTTACGACTGCAAGACCGAAAGTTCTAGATGAAGCGCTCGCTATTGCTTTGGAACATGAAACAGCTAGTCAAACTTCACGGAGCCATCGAGTAATAACCATTGAAGAAGGCGACGAGCCAAACGATGAACATCTATAAGAAATGGTACGAAAAGTAGTTCGTAACACGATGCCGAAGAGACGCGAGCCCAGATGTTGGAATTGTGGTGACGTAGGTCACATTCGCCGTAATTGCAAGAAAATGATTAATTAGTTCTTATTAAAATTAAATAGTAAATGCTTAATTAGTTCCAAATGTCTGGATACTGTAAATCAATGCGCTAGCCCACTCACAGTAAAATGAGTGGCCTGCGCCGCTTGTTATCAGAACGACCTATTAAACATTTTAAGAAGGTTAAACTGTACAATATTGATCTCATTTCTACAATAGTGTTTTGATATATCAAAACTTACGTAGTGTATTTGATCGGTCTATTCTAATGCATTGTAGATAATATTGAAATATTATATTTTACGCCTCTAATTTTCTAAATTCAGAATTTATGGCGTCAAACATAGAAGGTTGGACATTCTACGTATATTACTTCACTTATTGAAAACAGTTTAGAGAAAAATAAATTTATTTACAAGAAATTTGTACAAATACGTCTGCTTAAACGAAAAATTAATGAGAAAAATTAAAATACGGAACGTTAATCAATATAACTATCTATTTACACTGTTTCACCTTCTTCTATCCTTGGATCTAGTCTCTACCTTTTCATCGTCTCGATGTTTGGATTTTTTATATTTGTCTCTATCGTCCCTAGATGAATACTTGTCATCTCGATCCCTATATTTATCATCTCTATCGTATCTATCCTTTCTATCTTTCTTATCATCATATTTTTCCTTTTCAGAGTACCTGTCTCGATCATCATCCCTATGTCTGTCTTTGTCGTATTTATCATCTCTATAAATGTAACGATCGTTCTTTGAATCCCTATCATTGCTTGGTGATCTTGAGGACCTATGTTTTGATCTAAAAATAAAACAAAAGGTATGTTTAGATTAATTATGAACCCATGTAAGTTATGTTGATGATATATGATAAGTGATAACTAACGAATATAACAAAATCCATCTATTTAGTCTCACAGGCTATTATTATCTTATACGTTTGTGAAAAATTGGTCTTGTGAAAAATTTTTGGACGCGAATGTAAAATACATGAAACAAAAATGACTGGATAGAGACACTGATAACGACTAAGATGTATGATGATTAATTTTGAGTTTTGAGAATAGAACAATAAGAGAAACATTCTGAAATGGCTGCTCTGGTGAATGTATAAATCACATAACAAAATACAAATATTACGATTTATAAGAAATACTGAGTGCATTACTACTAAAATAAATTCCGCAAACTTACCTTTTCTTTGATTTGATTGGTGGCGTTGTACTTCTAGACCTTGAGTAACTTTTCCTCTTGTGAGTTTTCTTATGGTTTCTGACTGGAGATCGACTCCTTGATCTGTGTTTCTTTGCTCTTTTTCTATGTCTATTTTCAGGAGATTGCGTAGCTGACCTCGATCGTGATCTTGAATGTTTATCATTAGTGGTAGGAACAACGTGACTTCCAGACCGACTAAAACAAAATTCAGGATTAAAGTTGTGTTGGCGTGCAAAATGCCACGTATCTTTGTTAAAAAAAAAATTTAAATCAATAATCAATCGTGATTTCCAGAAAACTATTTTTAAGAATTGGATCTCGACTGATCAAAAGATTAAAAATAGTAAAAAAAAGAGTTTAGTATTATATATAATGTAATAAAATATACCTTATAAAACCTCCCCAAGCATTATGAGCTCCTGTAACTTTATCTTGACTTGGACTAGTGTTGTTTGGAGTATCATTGCCTGAACCTCTTGCCTTTGCTCTTGCAGCTTTATATTTTTCACACAGTTCTTCAACTTGTTTCTCTAATTCATCAATGTTAGGCTGCAAAATAAACTATTTTTTAAACACTGAAAGTATTTTCGAATGCAAAATTATGGAAATAGGAATATGGAATAACCAAAAATTTTAAATTAAAAATGAGATATTTAAATAAATATTTATAAGATATGAAGACAAACATTTTATTTGTAAACTAAATAAAAGGAGAATGTCACGTTGCTGGAATATTAATGTATTCATTAAGTATATTAAACAAACCTTTGGTCTTGTATATAACTTCAATATCCTAAGGCTAATATCACGAATTTCTTCTTCAGTCGCGCCGAAAATGGAAAACCATGATGGATTCTTCGGCAGAGGTAGCTTTAATTTTCTTGCAGTCAAGTATATACATGCGCAGGCAACAGTCTCTGGTTGATGTCGGACAAAGATGTCAGTTCTTAATGAATCATTCATGTAGTTCCATGAGTACTGCATTAACTTTTGGTGATTGTAGTATCCGAGTACTTGAAGATACATTACGATGATCTGAAAGACATAAAATATATTTTAATGAGGATACATAAATGAGTGACACAATCTGGTGACAGATTGCATTAAAGGTAACAAATAGGAAGTACAGAAGGCAATTGGGGACTTGATACGTTTATAGACATTATCATCGTGTATTATTACCGATCTATTTCATTTAAGTGCTTTTTTTTTTTTAACTCACGAAGTCAAAGAGTTGGCGGGAGTGATGTAAATTATGATTTGTTTTCAATTAATACTTAATACTATTCAAATATTTTGGATTAAGAGGATGGACATGGGGAGATTCCAATGAAAAATTGGAAAAATTTCGAACACCAAAGTGAGTTTTTGTATATGATGCAGAACATCATTGTCGGTCGAATTTATTGAGTTTTGTGTGGACTCAATCAGAACGTTTATCCCGTTTTTAACTTGTTCAGTGAGTGTTCGTTCAGTGAACGTCGCGTTTAATCCTCATCGAAAAACATTAAATAATAACGTGGCAATCGATTACGTGACAACCGAACGTTGTATGTCCACACTGCACGTCATTTACGCTGAAAGGTCAACCTCCTGGATTGTGTTGCGCCGGTGGCACAAAACAATCAAATTGATACGTCAAATCGACGTCATATATTGTGTTTGGGAAAGTATGTACGAATTCTTTTTATATTTTTACATTTAATATTTTTCTGTTACGGTACTGTAATGTGATCTAATTTAATGCTATATTCTAACGACCTTTTTAAAATATATTATTTCCTGTTATACACACAAGTGTAAGGTTTTGTATTACCGTGTCAATTAACTTGAAATTATCGCCATTCAAAATCGTCCGACAATAGGGTTGATTTATGACATGCTCTGACACACGAGCTGTTGACCACCCAGAGGGTGGTTTTTGCCCTAGTAACGATCTCAAGATTCTCAAGATAGGCACTTCTTCGTAAGACAGTAAACGAAACACTCCATATACCGGTCTCGTGTTATTAGCCTCGGCGTCCCAGGCCGCGGCGTCGTGATGCCCAGCGACCAACTCTTCAGCCTGTTACGAATACCTCAATAGAACCAAAGGGTAAGTCTATAAATCTTTGTACAAACAACAATAATGAGTAAAACCAGTCAATTTCATAATTTATTCACAATTTACAGTTGCTATTTTTCGCTACTTTTATGTACAAACAATATTGCAATTTTCTTTATAATTATTTATCCAATATCATTTAACCAGCGACCTCGTAAGTTTTATCCTAAACATATTGTTTTCGTTAACGGGCCAGATTCTATTCATTTTTGACTCATAGCTAAGACAGGGCAACGTCTTTCGGGTCAGCTACTAAATAATAAATTAAGAGTTAACTCAAACTCAAAAAAGTATACGAGTCAATCCTGGAGCAAGGACTCATTACATAGATTTTCTGTCTTGACTTTCCCAATACACTACTACAAATAATCCATTATTCTCTTTGTAAAAATACACAATAATTTTAATTCGCATGGAAAACAAAATTGTGAAGTTTTGTTTTCCATTCGAAACTTCATAAAATCATAAATTAACAAATAGTTTGTAAATTTCGACATTGTTTTGACTGCCTAGGTATTTTTCTTGAAACTCGCCGCCTATTATGTCCACCAGGAAGGTGAAATTAGCTTTGAATACAAAAAAATTAGATCGACTTCACATTTCATCTTGCCAGAAGTTTAAATGAAGTAATATAAACTTCAGGACATTTATTGAACATGTCAACATTAATCGTTTCGCAAAATTTAACCTCCTAGATGTACAGGGTGGTCGAAAGCTGTGGTATAAAAAATTTCCACACAATTGAATAAGCAACTTTTCATAATTCTTAATGTAAACATTTATCTTGTTGATATTGAGAAATTTTTAATTCGCGAATATTTTAGAAAAAATATATTATATATTTACCTTATGCGGATGTTTAATATGCACGCAGAATCCCAGTTCTTTGAGCACCCGCCTTTCTGCCTTGATGACTAAGTTCTTGAGATGGATATAGTTTTGATCCAAAATAACCGGCTGGATGGTCCTGCATCACAAACAAAAGACAACATTGAAGAGAAAATATATTTTAGAAACCATATCCTATAATTTCAAAATAAAAATATTGGAGTCAAATAAGTGTTCGAAGATTAAAAATTAATTAGATGGCATAAAATAAAAACTTTTAATACAGAATTCATAATATCAAGCAAAGGATAATAAACAATAATAACCAACTTTCCAGTTGTCTATTGTCTGTTTCAACATTATCTTCCAGTTCGTAATTAGTCTCCATAGCTGTAATATTTATTTTTTCGTTCTCTCCTTTGACAGATCTAATCTTGGCATCTATGCAAATAAAATAAACGAAAATTCAAATAAATAACCCTATCAAATAACTTCACAACCATCATAAATTAAAATAATTACAATGAAAATTAAGTAGACTTAAAATGTTGGACAATCACTTTCAATGAGAGTTACAAAATGGCATATTTACAAAATGGGAAGTGTAAATGTGAATTATATAAGTATCTACATCTGAAATTTACAGAAATGGTTAAGGAGCGCTGATGTAGTCAAGAGATCTACTTGCCTGATCATGCCCCTCCAACCTTGCTACTACTTCAGACACGCAACATGAACCAAGAATGAGAGACCTCAAATTACAGATTATAAAATTTGTAGAAAGTCAGATTCGAAACATAGCGTATGAACTGGAGAAAGATATGCTAGAACTGGGTAGTTATACGAGGTTTGAATTATTAGTTTTGCATATAGCTGCTTAGAGAGCGCCACTAATAAGACCTTACGACACAAATGTAACCTCAATCTTTTGTTAACATAAATCGAATTTCACTGCGATACAAGTAGTGTAGATAGAGTGAATTTTTGAAATTAGCCAGTCGGTCGAAAAATGGATCTTAGCCGAGAACATTTTCGAGCAATATAGATTTTTTTTTAATTTTCGGAGAGTATTATCCCAATAGAAATGTCTCGCTAAAATGGTTTCTATGTTTGGGAATGAAGCATCACACCATTCAACTATTTCCAGCTGGTATTGCGAATTTCAACGTGGTCGCTCCAGTCTCAGCGACGAATCCAGGCCAGGTCCACCCAACAGCAAGTCACACAGCAAAATATTTCTGCGGTTCGTCAGTTAATGAAGGATGACCGCCGTGTAACATACTGAGAGATAGAGGCATCTTTGGGCATTTCAAAGACCTCGATCAAAAAAATCCTATGTGAAGAACTGAGTGTTCCGAAGTTGGTTTCCCGTTGGACCCCTCATTTGCTCACAGAAGAGTAAAAAGCGGTTCGCTATGTCGAAAAATATTGGAATGGTTCAACAAAAGAAACCCAAAAAAACATTTATAGTATTGTTAGTGGCGATGAATCTTGGATTTACTCCTACGAACCGGAAAATAAACGCCAATCCGCTGCATGGGTGTTTCTTGATGAGGAAAATCAACAAAAGTGATCCATTAAATATACCAAAGAAAATTGTCGCAACATTTTTGTCAAATTCTTGTTATGTGACAACAATTGCTTTAGAAGATAGAAGAATGGTTATTTCTGATTATTATATAACCGTTTGTTTACCAGAAGATATAACAACACATAATGGCGAATCATCCTACACCAGGATAATGAAAGTGCTCACACTGCCCAAAATACAATAGAGTTTTTGAAGCTTCGAAACATGAATTGATAAATCATCCACCGGATAGCCCCGAAATAAGTCCCAACGACTTCTTCACGTTCCCAAGGATCAAGAATTCAATGCGTGGGAAGCGATTTCAGTCGCCAGAAGAAGCCATCGATGCCTTTAAAACAGCGATTCTGCAGGTGTAAACAGAAGACTGGAATAACTATTTTATCAATTGGTTTGAATGTATACAAAAGTTTATCGATCTGGTAGGGACTTATTTTGAAAAGCAATAAGCTAATTTCAAGTCTATATATGTTTTATCTTTATGGCTATATGTAAAACTAAAAGGACAACCCTCGTACTAAAAAAAATTTAAATTTTTAACCCAAGGAGCGAGCCTACACATTACCTTTTTATTTCGGCTGTTTTACCTTCTTTCAGCAAGGAAAACGAACTGGTTAAAAGTTTTCGGGAAGCGTTTGTGTAAGCACGTCTAGATTTAACATACGTTGATGCATAAATATCTCGTAAATAAAATGTAATTCTAATTTATACCAAATTTATGACAACTATTTGAAACTGGTTGTCAATGAATTAACATAAATTTTATTTGACTCCAATACTTCTTCAGTCACTTGAACTCAATATATTGATCAGGATATAATTTAATTGTGAAAACCAGCATATTTATTTTGTTAGCATAGAGTGTAAAGCTTGTACAACTTATTATAAAAGTCCATATTCGACTTTAATGCTTCTTAATCACAAATTCGAATTAAAACCGACCCGAGAAATGATTGGAAGTTCGACATTCGCTCACTGGCGTATCTATGAGTTTCGTTTCGTTGCCACAATGTTGCAACTACTCCGCTAAAATGGATATTTTTGAAATCCGCGAGACGAAACTATACTGGTGATGGTAATATATTCGATATCTTTGTTTATCGATTTTGATCATAGCTATTAATATTTTTCATTCTTGACTAACAACATTTCTCATATATATATATATATATATATATATATATATATATATATATATATATATATATATATATATATATATATTTTTATAATTTTTTTTATGATGCACTTATTTTTCGTTCATCTAATTTAAAGTAATAAAAAAAGTCAGTACCATATTAGAATGTCAGGTTTGATTTATGTTTCAAGATGACTTATAATTAATTTTTTTTCTATTCCTCACTGAATGCCGTCAGGCCTAATGTATTACCTTATTTTTTGTAAAAAAACTTATTTAGTTGCTCTTTATCTAATTTGGTAATATGGTAATACTTTATGCTTGACAAATTTATTTCACAAGAAAAATTCAAATTTTGCCTATTACATTAAAAAAGAAATTCTTGTGAAGCCTACAGGCGCGGCCATACAGGACGCGATCTGTCGCGGCTGACAGCGATCGTGCGATACAGTATCGTGCTAGTTTTGATAACTCTTTTATTATTTTTGTTGCAATATAGTGTACCTATAAATATGCACTATACAATGTTGTTATAATCATTATATTAATCAAATAATTATATTTTGTACCTTTACAAATAAATTATTTGTGTAAAATTAAAGCGATATTTATAATATTTAGTTATGCAGCGAAAAAGACTGACCCGCTACGTCCTTTGTGTGATGTGTGCTTATAGATAGTCCTTTGTGTGATGGGGATGATTCAATACTGTGTAATACAAGCAGATCGCCCGCCGGCCTCGCTCAGATATCGCTTCCCACGATAGAACATTACGAAAACGATATTTTGACTGATTTTAATATTCAATTTGTAGTTTATATGTTTGACCTAAGCATTATTAGTACGATAACTATTCTACAACTAATATTTTTAGGTTTCTGTTGATATTTGGTTTTTTCATCCTGTTGTTGGTATAACATTTTTACATAATACTAAATTATGACACTTGATAAGTGCTTGAGTAAGTTTGGCTATAGAGAGGGAAAAAAGATGACTAGATTTACGTCATGTTAACTTGAGCAGAAACTTGTAATAAAATTATATAGATGTCTTCTTATATCCCCTCCTCACACTAAAAAACTTTAATAATAAACAAATGTAACAATAATAAAAACTGGAAATTTAATATATAAATGCTATTGATTTGTTGACTATTTACGTGTTATTAGATTCATAGTTTTAACCGTTTAACTGATTTAATATAATAATTTGTTTTACATTATTTAAAATACGTTTATTATGACATTTCGAATTATTAGTAAAGTAATAAAAATAATTAACATTATTTTGAGAACAATTTTATTCCCAATAAAAACAGTAAATAATATTAAAGTGCCACAACAAAATTCAGAACAATATTGTTTAGAGAGTTTCAGAGTTTATTTTCAGAATTGCTGTTTATCAGATATCCTTACATACGTAGACATATATACATTCCCGCCATTAAAAAAAATAGCGGAAGAAAAAAGGAGAGCAAAGACTGTAAAAATGAAGAAATCTCAAAAGATATAGTTAAAAAGGAATATAAATGAAAACGTAAAAATACTTTTTAATTAAAAAGAAAAATAACATTTGACTTTGAGAATCCCTAACCATATACGAGTTCTAATCAAACTGTCAGAATACTCATTGAAGAAGAACAGAAGACTTATATGTCTAGGATATGAACAGCTGTTTGATGATAGTTAGATCCAGAGTGGAATTTGTAAATGTTGGTATGACGCTTGCTCCAGCTTAGATCATTCACGTTGTTTGCGACCATTACTAGACTCTTTCTGGCGTGTACTTTTAACCTACCACATATGTACCCTTAACCACCATGGAGGGCTCAAAAATATTCAAATTACACTTTTTTTTTTTAAATATGATAGTAAAATATTTTGATGGTAATTAACTAAACTTTGTCCTATA
Organism: Diabrotica balteata; assembly: GCA_918026665.1. Lineage (NCBI taxonomy): Eukaryota > Metazoa > Arthropoda > Insecta > Coleoptera > Chrysomelidae > Diabrotica > Diabrotica balteata. The sequence continues at coordinate 63,251,461 of OU898278.1, forward strand.
CCTCAAATGAATAAAGAATGTTATTAAAAAATTTTGAATTTCTACCTCTTTTCTCTTGTGACATATCCCGAGATCAACTAGGTTAGTTCTGTTTTTAAGTTATTCTTTATAAAAAGTTGTGCATGGTCTAAAACCTAAGATGCAACCATCATATATCAAATTTTTTCGATCTTATATTAGTCTGGGAGCCAGGGAGGGGGAGGGGGTATGTTGAGTATTCACTTTTATGTCCCCTCGGTAACTTACTTTTTTATATTTTTTGGTGCGTAGATTCAATTTTTCGAGGCTGAAAACAGGCCAGATAATTTATTAATAATTTAATTGTTTAAATGATTGTATCTCCTAAACGATTAGAGATATTTAATTTATTTTACCAAAATGAAAATTATTCCTTTTGAAAAAATGAACAAAACGGCGTTTGGTAAACTTTAATTCGTTTGTTAAAACCCGAGTTATAACGAATTCCGTGACAAACAATTATAAAATAGGCATTCCATGGGGCTTTTCCAAGTATAACTCAGCTCTTATACGTGCGCTTAACTTTCAAAACCTCCTTATTTAAAGGTTATTGTTTCAGCTTATCAATTTTCAAAATCTCGACAAAAAAATAACATATAAACATTTACCAAAGCTTACAACGTTTGTTTGAATTTTTTCTATAACTTCAATTAACTAAACTATAACAAAAATTTTACCTAAACTGCTATAAATTTTTCATTTAAATAAAGTAATATGCAAAATTGAGCCGTAAACGTTGGCAGTTCGGTTAATGGAAGTTATAGAAAATTCAAATCAAACATTTAAATAAATGTTTCTATGATAATTTTTTGCCGAAATACTGAAAATTGATTTAGGCGCGACAGCATTCTCTGCAAATTGAACCTGCTCCTTAGAACGCGTTATTAAAAGCTGTACATCTTAGTTAAAAATTAACATAGAAACATTTACCAAATCTTAAAATGTTGATTTTGAGTTGTTTTATAACTTCCATTAGACAAACTTTCAAAGTTTATAGCTTAATTTTGTTTAAAATATTATAAACAAATGAATTCGCAACTTTTTAGTTAAATTTTTAATGTTTAATTGATATAACTTTTGAAGTTATATCAGTTGAAGTTTTTTTAAAGCTGAAAAAATTACCTTTAAAATGAGGGGATTTTGAAGTTAATCGCACGTATAAAAGCTGAGATATACATACTTAGAAAAGCCCCATCGAATGCCTATTTTAGTATTGTTTCTCACGTAATTTATGTGTAAATTAGGTTTTAACAATCGAATCAAAGTTTAACACCGGCCAATTATCTGACAAATTTTTTGAGTTTTATGGACCTCGATAATCCCAACGTTTGTTTCCTGAAGTAGGTGCAGTGGACTTTTTCAATTATTAATAATTGACAGCCAAAACTCACCATTTTGAACGAATTTGGAGGTAATTATTTAATAAACACGTTTAAAGCTTTAAAACGGCGATTTACCAATTTTTTTTGTTAGAAAACTGAAAAACATAAGAATTCTTCATTTTCAGTAAATGTTTAATAACTATTGTAAAAACTGAATCTACAAACTAGATATTGCGTGGAAATTTGGGTCTTGGGTTTACAAATTAGTAAATCAACATTCATAAATCACTATTTTAAAGATTTGAACGTGTTTTATCAAATAACTTCCCCAAATCCGTTCAGACTCCTTTACTTTTCACTGGAAGACAAAAGTTTGTAAAATGTGCACTTTGGGCCTTAAATTGCTAATCATGTCTATCGGACCCACTGCAGGAAACACAGGTTTTCATTATCGAGGTCCATAAAACTAAAAAAACTTGTCCCATACCCGGCCAGGTCAAAGTCTCTAACAGAGTACTTTTTTACCTTATGTCTCTGAACTATAAAGTGCCTAACGACAGTTAGAAACATGAGAATCATAAAAAGAATAAAAGGAAAAACATAAGAATAAAAGTGAAAACATGACAGAGTAATTTGGTTAGACACACGTGCAGAATACACAAAATAATGAGTGGACAACAAAATGGAGTATACACATTAATATAATGATAGAAAACAGATTAGTTATAATAGTCCTGAGGCAACTCACCAATCGAAAAATGCACGAGAAGCTTTAGAAAAAACATGGAATTATACTATTCTGAAAGGATACAAGGCAACATTTAAGAAAACAGGTAATATGCCAAAATAAAAAAATTAAAGCACCATAAGAAGAAAAACCTGGAATATAACATTCAAAAAATTCACTATGTTGTGTAGATGTCGAACTATTGTTGAACTAAGAGGATGCATTGTAGTTATAAACTTAAGAATGTCAGTTAAACGTAATACTTTGTCATGTAAAATTGTGATTTGTAACAACTGGATTGAATAAATAAAGTAATTAAAAAGCATTGCGTATTAAAAGCGCTTATCTCTATTTTAACCTGTAAAAAATAGGTGAAGTAATAAATCACTAAGTATCCAACCAAAGTAAGTATCCTAAGTATATCCCGCAATTTAAAGTAAAACTTGCATATTATAAATTACATCGATTCTGTTTCTCTCCTATGCAGATAGTTCTAGATATATTGAAAGTGTCATTTCATTTTTATTACATAATAAGTCAATTCGTCAGAGAGTTAACCCCTAATAATCTTAAGAACAAGCTGCATTTTGCCGATAAGGTCAATTTTGGGACCCCAAAAAGATGCAAAAAAATTTACCACTTTTATCCCCAGGCTTCCCCCTACAACCCGCCCGTAGGGGGGTAAAAACGCAAAAAAACGATTTACCAAGAATCTGTAAGAGGCAATTTTAAACAAAAATGATTTTTAGAACTTTTTGTTTAGAATGAACCGTTATCTCAGAAACAACGTTTAGCGATCATCGACTTTAAATGTCAGTTAAGAGCGCGAAATCAATGTTCAATAAAATTTGTATCAGGTCGACGGTAAAAATTCGATATCTTTTGATCCAAGTGTCCTATCGAAAAAAAATCAAGATGCGTTTTAAAGGTAAGGAGTGCAGCTTTTGTATTCAGTTTCCATATTTTGCCGAGAATAAACTAAGTTTTTATAAAGTTGTTAAATAAATAAACGTGGCATAACTTTTGCCATTTTTTATGATTCTCCTGTGATCAATAAATTTGATCACTTTCATTGACCATTCGTAGTAAAATTTCAATTTTAAGTTGTGTCAACAAGGTATTTGAATTATGAATAAAAAACGCAGAATTTAATGTTTTATATTACAAACGACTGCACCTTAAGCGAAATGTCTCCAAGAAGACGGTTTTGGATGTAGTTTCTAGCAGTTTAGTTCTTTTGAAAAACATACTAGTGTAATGGAAAAAAAGTTTTAAATGTTTTAAATCGTTTTTTATGTGAAAGTTTAAATTAAGCGTTTTTAAGCATATTTAAAAGCCTCACATTTGTTGCCAAAACTCAAATTTCATCCTATAAGTTTTGAAGGTTAGGCTCTAGTAATCGAAACTTCAAAGTGGCCAGTAAATGAAAGGGATAGATTGTATTGATCTCATGAGAATCATAAGAAATTGCAAAAATCGCGCCACGTTTATTTATTTAACATCTTTATAAAATCTCAGTTTATTTGCGGCAAAATACAAAAATTGAATACAAAATCTGAACTCTTTACCTTTAAAACGCATCTTGATTTTTATCGATAGGACACTTGAATCAAAAGCAATCGAATTTTTACCGTCGAGCTGATAAATTTTATTGAAGATTAATTTCGCGCGCATCACTGACGCTTAAAATCGACGGTCGCTTCAGGTGTTGTTTGTGAGAGAACGGTTAATTCTAAACATAAAGTGCGAATAAACATTTTTGTTTAAAATAATCTCAGCTGCATCTTTTATTTAACACATTTTTTCAGATTATTGGTAAATCGACATTTTTTGCGTGTTTACCACGCCACGAGGGGGGTTTTAGGGGGAAGCCCAGGGGTAAAAGTAGTAAACTTTTTTTTGGGGTCCTAAAATTAATATTCTTGACAAAATTCAGCTTGTTCGTATGATTTTTGGAGGTTCAGTGGAATTTTCGTCTCTGACGACTGAAGTAATAAGGGTCTGTACACTATTACATATTAACCCACAACAGTGGCTTTTGGAAATAAAATACATTTTTCGATTTACTTATTTATTACACTTACCACATTTTAATCTGAATCATACTCAGAAGAACAATCGTCGGTTGGGTTAACGATAACGAAGGTTTCAAATAAATCGTTACAGATATTGTCAATTTTGCCTATATTGACTTTTTTGATAACATTTCAATCATTTCTTCCAATTATCTTTATTCACGTGATTTAATACACTAAAAAGTTGGTCTATTTTGTCATCTCCTATTTTGAAAGTATGTACTATTTTTACTGGAAACATTTCATGTAAAGCTCATTTCTTAGAGTATCTTTTAATATGTTTATGCTGTTGAAAATAAGCCACTTTAAGCCCACTACTTATTTCCAACGCTTCTTGTAAAGTAAAATAATAACTCACATTTTCCCTGACAATGATACTCCATTTGAGAATGAGATCTAAAATTTTAACATATCCTCACAAACATTTCCATTCGCGTATTGGTTCTACATGATCCATACATTTAGAAATAAAAGTACACAGTAATACACTTTGTTTAATGCCTTCAGAACTCCCAATAAATATTTTTCCGATTCACCGGATTAAGACCTGTAGACATCCCCTCCAAGAATGTCTGCCTGCCCGTATCCTGCATGAATCCATATTTTGTCTAGGTAATAAATTGCTTTATTTTCTTCCCTGGATTGCTTAATCATTCGTAAATAGTTTCTTCTGAAAAATTATTCCGTTTAATAGATTTTCTGTCTTTCATGCTTGAAAAATTCACTTTTTTCCAAAGTGTCTTCCCCAAAACATATCGTAATTTTATCAAACGTTGGAATCTTCTTACTTAAATAAAAGGCATGTAACACCTTTGTCTTTATTTGTCTATCAACCTGGAAGTTTTAGGGGTTTGAAAATAGGGGTAGGGTTCATTGTATACAGGATATTAGTGACTGTCCATATAAACAAAAACACACTATCAAAAGAAGTCATGAAATAAACTAAGTTTTACTATCTTGATCAAAATTTTTAAATTTTTATAATGTATTGTCCACTATTATATTTTATATTTGTGTTCTTAATGTTGAGTGTCCAAGTTTATTTTAAATAATCTCAACGACTAGAAAGTACCACTGACAAATTGTGATATTTTTTAAATATTTATTATCCGACAAGTGAGAGCTGGCGGGTGAGCTGCGCGTAAATAGAAAAGAAATTATTCTAAGAGAAATAGGAGAGGTACTTAATTGCGAGTGTCACAAATGCGTAGTTGCCGTATCAAAAATTTAGTTGGGATCTGAAAATTACGTTAATAGATATGTTCCGTGGTTGTGTCATTGCGTGTGTGATAAACTTATTTACCACGAAAACAAAATAAAAATAATAATAATATTGAATAAAACGTAGAAAAAATGTATTAATATTTATTTTCATAAAACGTAATTAATTCTCGAAGGGATATTTTTGTATGTATCGCGGACTGATGCAACTTGTGTGTCTTAATGATGACTACTACAACACTATCTACTACTGAACACTAAACTAAACACAACACAGAACACACATTCTTTGTTTATTTTTCTAAGCCAAACGGTAAACTCAAGTATTATAGGCCTTTTATCTTTGATGTTATTGCTTACAATATCATATTTCGTTTCCCATTTATGAAAAATGCAACGTATTCAAATGTATAATTAAAGTATCCAGCATATCAGCTGTAGTTAATAAACATGATGTATTATCAATAATAGTGAACTGTAAAGTATTAATTAACTGATCCATTGTTTACTTATTACTTACTGCTATTTTTTTGTTCTGTAAGTTTTTATTTATTTATTGATAATTTTATTGAGTATGATATTTAATGAGTATTATAATTACCAGTTAATTGAGCTAAACGTTCTTGTATCTTTTTTAAATCAACTAAGACTTTATATGTACAAGCTTCTTCGGTTGTAAACTTACAAACATTGAAGATTATTTCTCGTGCTTGAGATCCCAAAGGTTTGCCTTTTAATACACTTGTCATTCTAATAAATATAAATAATAGTTTATAATATAGGGCCACTCCAAATAAAAATGTAAATACTTGAAACACTGTCAGAAATCTAGCACTAATTACACGATGTGAACTCCGAGCCGACTGCAATAGAAATGAGCAATCCCTTCCACTTTTTAATTTGTTCTACGCGCAACCCGCCAGCTCTAGCTTGTTGGATAATACACATTATATATATATATATATATATATATATATATATATATATATATATATTACAGTGTCCTGAAGAAAGAATAAAATAATTCCGAAAGCTTGACAAAAAGTCAAAAGAGTGTTTCTATAACATCTCGGCCAACTTTCTGACTGCAGCCTTAATAAACTGGTATATATATATATATATATATATATATATATATATATATATATATATATATATATATATAACTGTTTAGGATGGGTTGTTGTCAATAAAAGGGGCTATCTGTTGACTATTTTTTACTCGAGCTTTCAATTGTGATTACAATTATTATCAAGAGCTTCTAAAAAATACAAAATATCTTACAAGGTTAAACTAAAAATTAAAAAAGTTTTTGTTAACTCACCAAATAAAATTAGTTTTGTTATATAAAACTGCTGCTTACATATTAACGACAAAAAATATTAATAAAAAAATGTCTTATTCTAATAAATGTTTCTCTGAAAAATTTTGATGAAGTTTCTTAACAAAAACAATTGAATTTGTAAACAAAAATTGAATAGCTACAAACCAGCCTAAATGTCATAAATACTAACTTAAAAATTTTTATTTTTGACATATTGTCAAAAATAAAATTTTGTTTAAAAAAATTCTTCTTTGTTTAGTAACAAAAAAGAAGAAGATTTATTCACCATTAATAGATGCCCGAAAAAATGTAACAAATACACGGAAAATTCAAAATGTGATATTTTACTGACTGCATATATAAATTATATTATTTCTATGTAATTTATATATTCAGTCAGTAAAATATCACATTTTGAATTTTCCATGTATTTGTTACATTTTTTCGGGCATCTATCAATGGTGAATAAATCTTCTTTTTTGTTACTAAACAAAGAAGAATTTTTTTAAACAAAATTTTATTTTTGACAATATGTCAAAAACAAAAATTTTTAAGTTAGTATTTATGACATTTAGGCTGGTTTGTAGCTATTCAATTTTTGTTTACAAATTCAATTGTTTTTGTTAAGAAACTTCATCAAAATTTTTCAGAGGAACATTTATTAGAAAAAGACATTTTTTTATTAATATTTTTTGTCATTAATATGTAAGCAGCAGTTTTATATAACAAACTAATTTTATTTGGTGAGTTACTACTACACTGATTAATAACTAAGGCATTACTGGTACTGGGAACAGAGAACGGTTCATTTATACCGTCGATGGTGACATGATTTGAGCGATATTTCGTCCCAACTCGTAGGAATAAAATGGGCACCGAAAACTAAAGAGATGACCCACAAAGGACTCAAAAATGAGTGCACTGCACTTCATCAGAGTAAGGCAGCTTCGACAGAACTTATTGATATTAAAAGGTTTAATGTCGCGTTAATACAAAAGCCCTGGGTATACCAGGCCGAATAAACGTTTCTATAATAGATCTGCCGAAGACCTGAAAACATGTATAATAGTTAATGGAACGTGTAAACTAAGCCAGATTACTGTAGTACGATCGGTTAAGAACAAACTACTTGCTTAAAAAAACTGTAAATCGAACCCCACCATTTTCCTAATCTTACCCATTTGTTTATAGTAGAATTTAAACATTGCCTTTGTTTTTATTTTAAAAACACTAGTTCTCAATTTATTTATCATTTTTCCTTCATCAAAATAAACCTATACACCAATTTATCAAACTCCCTCGACAAACACTATATGGGAATATTTGTTTCCAACATGTCGCGCCATTTTATCTATTCTTATCTACAGTTGATATAACGCCCTCAGTTTTTTATGTAGATGAATGTTAAAGTGAAAAATTAATTAATGTATAAGGTTTGTTCCACCACGCAACTTCAGTACTGCCCTGAAATCGTCTCGAAATTGCATGTATCGTTTTTTATGCGCATGTTCTTATGCGCAAGAAAAAATAATTACCTTTAAGGAGGTTTTGCTGTAGAAAGCTATGACTAACTTTAAGTAAGATACGGCTCTTCAAAGTATTCTAATTTTAACGATATTTGTTATTTATGATAAAATGCAAGAATTGCGTACGAAACCTGCACTCTTTTTCTTTAAAAGCCATTTTAATTTTCGACGATAGGACACTTTGACCAAAAATTATCGAATTTTTACCGTCAAGTTGATACAAATTTTATTTAAAAAATTGATTTCGCACGCCTAAAACATTTAAAATCGCCGGTCGCTTCAAGCATTGTTTATAAGAGAACGGTTCATTGTATAGAAAAAGTTCTAATAAACATGTTTGTTCAACATTACTTCAGCTTCATTTCTTGTTTGGAATATTTTTTTATACGGCGTACAAATTCATGGTAAATCGATTTGTTTCGTTTTCCACCCCCATGCGAGGGGCTTAACTTTTTTGCTCTTTAAGTTAGCGCTATTTGTTTTAAACAATATTAAAGATACATTATTTTTACACAGAATAAGGTATACCTGTTAACTTGAAAGCTCAACCGTTTTCGAGATAATCGCATTTTATAAATCAGCTGCATAATAATTCTTAATTGTGATATTTGTGCGGCAAAGTACTGAATATCTGTAGATAAGCATAATTAATAGTTTGTTTTTATTAAAACAACTCAAAGATGATAATGTGACATCACAAAATGCTTTGTTATGGCTGCTAAATGTCTTATTGGGGAGAAGCGTCTCTCTTCTTTAAGTGCCGTGTCCGTATTCAGACGTTGGCCATCATTATGTTTACAATTTCCTGTCTCTATCGGTTCTATAAGTTTATATACTGGCGTTGTATTACTTTTTTTCTATTGTAAAATGCTGAGGCGAGCGTCACGGAAGAAGGGCTACGAGACGACGTCACGAGTAGCTTTAAGAAATAACGGTCTTCACATCTATTTACTACTCTTAGACATATTTCCGGGTAAACCTGAAGATATTTCTCTCGCACTTCGATGGATTGATGGCCACATATACTTTTTCCGTCAAAGGACATACTATAAATTTAATGAATTTACAAGAAAAGTTGTTGCCGCAGGACCATTTAATTGGAATCTATTTGGGGTGCCCTGTCCAAACGAAAATATCTTACAACAATTAAAAACTTATCTATGCTATCTAAACTTGTATCTGTATATAATTAAAAAAAATGACATGTTTTTTATTTACGAATAATAAAAATTGTAAAAATATATGTTTTTTTTATTTACGAATACATCCGTTTTAAGTCTCTGGTAATATAAAATCACGCTAGAAAATATACATGGCTTTGTATGATTAATAGGTACAAATTCGTGAGAAAGTTGCTGAGTCGCGAATTCTCATATTATATCCCGGTAACGGTTTCGTGTGTATTATTTCCTAGAGCAAATAAAAAATGCATTTGTTTGTTGCAGTTGTCAATTCGTGGAATAGTCATAGGAAAGTTAACGATAATTATTTTTAGTGTTAGACATCAACAACCGGAAGCAGCTTACATTCTATTTACTACGTATGTGTTCAAAGCCAAATATTATGTTAAAATTGTAAAGAATAAAAGATTTTTTAGCTAAACTACAATATTTTTACGACTTGAAATGTTAATAAGTAACAAAAAATACGCCTATACAGAATAGTTAAAGAGATCTTTTAGTCATTGGGATGGATATATACACCCAACCAAACATATTTAAGGTATTGGTACTGTTGGACGAGTCCATTTAACTGACAAAAAATATCATTTCGTTTCTAGTCATCATATATTTTTAAAGTTAGCTGTTAATAAATTCCTTTCAAACTACAATTAAATTTATTTTTAAACATCTTATTTTTTCGATAATTTACGATATTCATCTTAAATTTACGATAAAATTAATGATTAAATGCCAAATTTATATTTTATTAATAACTTCATATCTAGTCTCACTTTGACGGGTCTGTATTTTGTTGATACGTTAGCAGGTGGCGCTACTAGACAACATAATTTATTGAATTATTTTAACATAACTTGTTTAAAATATTAATAATAAATAAATATTTAAATTACTTTATTAAATGTTAAAAATCTGATTTAAAAAATATTGAAAACATATTATGAAGCTTCGAGCTAGTATACAGTGCCAGTTACTGTGCATACCTTCTTTTGAAACCAGTTTTGATGCCAATAGACAACCCTAATGCATTACGGGAAATTTTTAACATAGTGTGCTGATGTGACGAATGCTTTTGATAACTAAAAATAAGTCTTGTTTGGATAAATCCGTGATTTTCGCCGAGGCATAATAATTTTTTCTAATATGGATATGAGAAGAAATAATTAAAAAGATTCAAAAACAGGGTACAACCTAATTACCAAACTTTGAAACATCTCTTTCGGCGAAAATTTAGCCAAAAATTTCAAATAAACGTATGATTTGAAACCATTGGTAATAATTTTCATCAAACTTAAGGCATAATAATAAGGCAAAGGAATAATAAACACTGCAGCAGTTTCTTTAGAATCAATGACGCTATTTAGTATGAGACGACCTTTTATGGAATGTATTGACAAATGAAATTAAGAAAATGGTGAACATATCGAACACTTACTTTGATAAGTTTATTGTGATCTAGTTTAACTATTTTTTAATTTGGTTTGTAAATAAAATGTTTTGATTATGATTTCATTTTATTATAACAAATTTTATTATAATTTAATATAACACGTAAAATCCTATTATTCTAATTGATGGATTCGACCGTTACTTGATGGAAATTCATTTTATGTAACAATAAAACACTGAAAACTTTGTTTTCAAACTTCCACAAAATTTATTTGAAATATTATCACTACAGCTGTTTCGGCTGATTGCCTTTCTCAAGTGATCTATTTTGGCTTGGGTTTACAAATTTATAGTCTCTAATGAAATAGGTTGAGGAGGTGAGAACTGTTTGTCTCAAGTTGGTCATTCAGAATTATATCTGTGTTTTTTAATTTGTTGATTTCCATAGATTCTAACAAAGATAGCTTAAGGCCTTTATTTTGAATGTGAAGAATTTTAAATTTGTCATTAAAAGAATGATTATGATCTAGAAGGTGAAGTGCGTATGTCGAATCTGTTTTTCTATTCTTGAAAGCCCTTTTATGTTCTGCTATTCGTTTATCAAAGTTTCTACCAGTTTGACCGATGTAAGTTTTTGGGCAGTCGCCACATTCAAGTTTGTACACACCACTATTTAAGTGTTTTTTATTTTGGCTCTTGTTATTTTTAATATATTTGCCTAGGTTGTTATTTGTTCGGAAAGCTGGTGTTATTCCTTTCTTTTTTATGTGTTTGGCAATTTTTGTTGTTATTTTGCCTGTATATGAAATCGAGCAGAAGGTACTGAGTTTTTTCTCTGGTGGTGGAAATACTAATTTCAGGGCTTTCTTGTGTAGTTTTTGAATTTAACATTTTATTAATTGTTTGTTCGTTGTATCCGTTGTTTACTGCTATCTGCTTAATTATATTTAATTCTGTCTCAAAGTTGTATTTTGATATAGGAATTTCTGTTAATCTATGTAACATACTATGATAAGCTGCCAGTTTATGTTGTGTTGGATGGGATGACGAATTGTGTATATTCGTGTCAGTATGGGTAGGTTTATGAAATATGGAGAAGTCATGTTTGTTTTGAAGTCTGCTAATTTTTAAATCTAAAAAATTTATGGATAGATTTTGTTTTGTTTCTATTGTAAATTCAATATGACTATGAAGTGAATTAATATATGCTAAAAATTGGTCCAGTTGCCTGTTAGTTCCTGTGAAACATACCAGTACGTCGTCTACGTATCTCCACCAATATAAAAACTGTTTGAATACGGGATGTTTTGAAATCTTTGTCTCTAGATGATCCATAAAAATATCTGATAGCAATGGGGTTAGAGATTATTTTAGACCACACTAAATTTTCACCTAAATTTACCATAAAAAATACAATAGAACTAGTTAATAAAATACAACATTTTCAATTACCTAACAACTCCAGATTAATTTCATTTGACGTAAAAAATCTATTTCCTAGTATCCCTCCCACAGAAACTTTTATTCTAGTAAAAAACCTTTTAGACCAAAATAGTAGAAATCCAATAATTAGATCTGAAATTTTACAACTTCTTGAGGTTTGCATAAACCAGGACTACTTTGAATTTAATAATAAAATTTATACAAATAACAGTGCAGGACTCATAATGGGTAATATCGAGAATATAGTATTAATTTGAACAGTATTTCCTCTGATTTAAAAAACGGAAGTATAAATATTTCAAACAATACCAAGTGTACTTTCAGAAGATTAGGATTTCCAAATATTTGAATAAAGCTTTTGAAATATTTGTTAGTGATATTTTATTTACAGCTTTCTGCATGGTTTTGTAGAGATGTTCACTTATGATACAGCTTTTTTATGCTTTCTATGAGGTTCTTCGGAATGGCTTCAGTAGTGGAAAGAATAATAGGTATCGCCTGGATACTTTCCATTCTCCATTGTCATTATAAATATTATTATATTATTATTGGGGATTAAATGCTGGTATAGGTAATGGATCGGCTGTTCTTTTGATGGCAAGCGCAAACCATTAAAATCTCTGGTAAATGCCTAACTGACAGTGACGAATGGGTCACAGCTGAAGTCAGCCAGCTCTGCCAATGAACCCTAGAAAGCTGGTATACAAATTAATATCCCAACCACAAGTACTGTAGAAGAAATACTTGCATTAATATTTGACCAATCATTGAAGGAACAAATATGTGAGTGGATAAATTTACATGCCGAAATATTCAGGCGTAATTTAACAAGGTATTCGACAATGAAACATTGGACACCAGTCGATACTAATGAGCTGTGTACATTTCTTGGTTTATGCATACTAATGGGTAAAATTAGTATGCCCAGCGTTAAAAATTATTGGAGTACAAATGTTTTATACTTTCATCCACTTTTTAGAAATACAATGTCTAGAAATCGCTTCGAATCTATCCTTAGATGTCTGTGTTTTTACAAAGAAACTGATGACAAAAATTCACGTTTACATAAAATTTCACAGCTGTTGAATCACATCACCCAAAATATACAGAGTATTTTTTATCCCGATGCTAATCTTCAATGGATTATTACTTTGGCGTGGGAGACTTCTATTTTGTTAGTATATTCCAAATAAAAGTGCCAAATACGGAAATAAATTATACGAACTCTGCACTCCAGATGGATTTGTGCTAGAAATTCTAATTTGTTCGGGCAAAGGGACAGTTTCTCAAGAGACTAGTCACGCTCAATCGGTAGTAACGAAACTAGCAGTATGTTATCTAGGCAAAGGACATACGTTGTTCCTTGATAACTATTACAACAGTGTAAGTCTGGCTGAATATTTCTATGAACAAAAATCACACATTATTGGAAAGTTACGGAAAGATCGTAAGGGGAATCCCAAATCAGTTATAACTACTAAATTAAGAAAAGGACAAAGTGTCTTTCGAAAAATGTATTTGTGATAAATTGGAAAGATAAGCGTGACGTGTTACTAATATTGACAAAATATAACCTGCTTTTGATAAAATCGCTAATAAGAGAGGTGTTGAACTAGACTATAACAAAAATATGTCGGGCATAGATCGAAGTGACCAAATGGTGTCGTAGTACACACCGCCCCGGTGTACCAACAGTCCGTTTGTACCTGAAAGTGTTTTTCCACTTATTGGATGTTTGCATTTGGAATAGCACGTACCTATATAATAAAGTGCAAAGAAAAAATACTTATTTGGACTTTAAACAGTTGCTTGTATTGTAATATTTAAAATCAAACACAAATACATGTGCTCCATCATTAAAAAAACCGACATATATGGAAAAGCCACATTATCCAAAGAAGGTGGAGAAGAGGAAAAGATGTGTTTGCTCTTCAAAAAAGAAGAGAACTCAAACGTACTTTGTTTATGCAGACTTTAAGGACAAATATGGAGAAACTGTTGGACTTTGTGTAGACCCTTGTTTTCGAGAATATCACGAATCGAAGATCTAATTTCTTTTTAACATTATGTATGTTCGCTTTGTAAAAACAGAAATTAAAAATAAAAAAAAATCAGTCGAAATTATTATTCTTAGAGTGGCTCATAAGTGAGACACATAGTCTATCAACGAAAAATTCATATAATAGATCAGTGTCTCATATATGAGTCCGGTTCAAAAATCCATTCAAATGGTTTTTTTCTTTCACAGCACAATTAAAATAATTTTATTTCAAAATAATAAAAAAAAATTATGGTCCCTCAAAATCCAAAATTATTTCATCTATGATCAGGTTGAAAAATAGTGGAATCAGGGAATCTCCTTGTCTTATCCCATTGCCAGCTTCATTAGGGTCGGTTAGTTCTATTACTTTTATTGTGTTGTTTTGGTAGATATTTTCGATCATTTTGATTATGGTTCTCAGTGAGAACCTGATGAATACACTTGTTTCCCAAACTAATTTAGATGTAGTCCAAGAAAAAAACAAAATCAACACCCAAATCAACACAATAAAGTGTTTTTTGGGAATAAACCTTTTGATGGGTGTGAAAAAGTTGCCCAGTTATAGAGATTTCTGGTCTGCAAATTTTGTTATCAGGGATCAATTTATTTCTTCATGTATGTCGCGTGACAGATTTGGATGGTTGCTTACTCATCTTCACATAAATGACAATTTCTTACAACCTACGAAAGGTAATGGCAATTATGATAAACTCAAGAAGGTCCGGCCATTGCTAGAGGAACTTTCAACTGCTTATAAAAGCTCATTTTATCCTAGCAGGCAACAATCAATAGATGAATCGATGAAGGTTCAAGGAGCGAAGTAGTTTACGCCAATATATGTCGATGAAGCCCGTAAAAAGGGGATATAAGGTATGGGTACCTGCTGATCAGTCAGCATAAGTTTTAAAATTCCAAATACACACCGGAAAATTAAAATATGTAAGGGAGCAAAACCTTGGGACAAGAGAGCAAAGATCTTACAAGAGATTTGGTTGGAAAAAGTTTATTTCGAGAACTATTTAAATTCTGCGATACAACGCATTACATTACATTCTTGCATTACAACGCGACTTGATAAAAGACAAAATCTACGCATGTGGAACAACTCGAAAATATAGAAAAGGTTTTCCAAATGAACTTAAAACGAATCAAAAAGAGAAAAGGGGTGACTCAAACTGGAAAATGAGTAAAGAAAGCGTGATAGCTTTGCAATGGATGTATAAAAAACACATTCGTATTCTAAGCAATTTTCACAAACCCGGAGAAAGTGTCACTGTGAAGAGGAAAGAAAATGATGGGACATCAGTAGAAATTAATTGCAAACAATTAGTAGGTACAAGATTACGACAAATATATGGGCTTCATAGGTAAGTCTACGAATTTGATAGAAAATCCAAAAAGTGGTATCATAGATTTTTTTTCCATTTTGTTGACTTAACATTACTAAACTCATATAATTTTCAAACAATCAACAAATGGTACGAGAATGTCTGAAATAATTTAAAATTGCTTTGGCCACCGGTTTGATTTAAGCAGGCCCCTAAATGCCAAAATTTGGAAAAAGAACCATGGACAAACCAAGCACCAGTATCAGGTTCAAAAAACAAGTTCCTCTAGAAATAAGAACTGACAAAGTAGCCCATATGCCTCAGCATGGAGCCAAAGTACGTTGTACATACTGCAGTATCAAGTCAAATCCTCATCGTACAAGATGCCACTGTACTACATTGTAAAGTAGGTTTATGTCTATCTTAAAAAAGAAATCGTTTCATTCCATTTCACGCTAATTTTTTCGTTTGTGACCTAGTGGTTCCACATGGTATTACCTTTTTTTCTAATAACTACAAAAATGAAAGATAAAAAACCTTTGATTTGTCTATCTTTCGCCCTAATTGCCCTAAAAACAAATTATTCACCATTTAATATAAACAAAAAAATGTTCGTCCACACAGGGTTAACGTGGACTAATTACACCTAGAAACAACTCAGTAAATTTTAAATCTGTATTTTTTTATTTTCAGCTTATAAAAGAAATATGGATACAGAAGTCCCTTCCCAGTGACTGGAATATTGGAATACTTTGCACCATAGACAAAAAGGCAGATATCTTTGAATGCTCACTATCGAGGAATTACGCTCCTAAATGCAGCGTATAAAATAGTCTCCAATATATTATGCCATCGTATGGCACCGTATGCAGAGCGAATAATAGGACAAGACCAGGCTAGTTTCAGAGGTGGTAAATCAACAATTCATCAAATTTCAACTCTGAGACAAATTCAAGAGAAAACACTGGAATACGGTGTAGACACGCACCACATATTTATAGACTACAAGGCAGCCTACGACTCTGTAAATAGAAGAGAATTGTTTAGAGAAATGATAGACCTAGGAGTACCAAATCAATTGGTAAGTCTCAAACTAAACTTTGAAAAAGTTGAATGCAGAGTACGAATCCAGGGGGAACTCTCTGAACCTTTTAATACAAATAACGGGCCACGTCAGGGAGACTCACTCTCCTGTATACTATTTAATCTAGCTCTGGAAAAAGTAATACGTACGTCACAAATCACAACTACCGGTTCAATATATTTCAAATCTGTGCAAATCCTAGCATATGCTGATGATATCAATATTGTTGGGAGAACGGAAAGCGCAGCACGAGAGGCGTATGTAGCACTAAAGGAAGCGGCTACAAAAATGGGTTTAATAATAAACATTAATAAAACGAAATACATGAAAATAGGTCCGCAACCACAAATACTACGGCCACTTGTTATAGAAAACGACGTCATCGAAGCAGTTAACGAATTTGTATACCTGGTACCAGAGATAAACCGCAGAATTTGTATGGCCAATAGATGCTATTTTGGGCTTAATCTACTTTTTAAATCTACAGTTATATCAAGAAATACAAAAGTAAAACTCTACAAAACAATAATACGCCCAGTCCTAACATATGGTTCAGAAACCTGGACTTAAAAAAAAGCAATGCAAACATGTTAGGATGTTTCGAAAGAAAAATACTAAGGCGAATCAATGGAGCGGTAAATGAAAATGGTGTCCGGAGAAGACGATACAACTTCGAACTCTATACAGTATACCAGGAACCAGATATCGTAAAACACATTAAGATAGGACGTCTGAGTTGGGTAGGCCATGTAATGCGGATGGAGCAAACCGACCCAGCTAGAAAAATGCTCCTTGATAGACCTATCGGCCAAAGAAGAAGAGGAAGACCCAGAACAAGATTCCTAGATAACATAGACCAAGATATGAGAAATATGTGCTTGGCGGAGGAAGGCGATGGATAGAGACGTCTGGAAGAGAATTCTTGGGGAGGCTAGGACCATCGAGCAAAAAGATAAAAGAGGGAATGTAAAGGTAGTGGGGACAAAAATATTGTTAGACAGGAAGTGCTATCTTGAGAGGCCACTTTAAACAAGGATAGACAGTCTCTTTCCTTGTTTAAGAAGTCAAATTTAGTTTGGTTATGTTATTGTTTGTCCCAACTGTCACATGAAATTTTATTTATATTGAAGTTTTTTACCAATTGTGTCACTTTTTAGACTATTATCGTTAATATTTAATTAAAACTTTCTTGTCTGAAAAATATTTTACAGCTATTGTTAACAAGTATTGGAAAATTTAAATTTAGCGCCTTTGCATTTCCGGATATGCCCGCCATCAGAGGCCACTTTTTTGGTCTTCTTTTCATAACGATTAGATTCCCTCTTTTATCTTTTTGCTCGATGGCTAGGACCCACACAGGATTGTAACGCCAAAATGATGATGATGATTTTTTTATTTTTGACATATTTTGTTGATTGACATTATTAGTGTCATTGTCATTATTAGTGTCATTAGTATTGTAACATTCAGGTGTCTAAGCATATTGTGTTAATCATTTTTATTAATGGAATGACGTAAAATGAAGACCAATACAATACCAGAAGAATTGAGGACAAACGAGCTAATCCTATGATTCAAAAAGGGTCATAATAAACAACCAGTAAACTACAGGGGTATTAATTTGCTAAACACTACCCTGAAACTTACAATGCATTTGACAGGGTAAGACTTAAGTTGTATAATAAATAGATCCCGCTAGACATTATAAAAACAATTAAAAACGTCTATCAAAACAATAAGATGGAAGTTAGAATAGATGGACAACTTATGGAACCTATAGATACAGGCAATGGAATAAGACAGAGGGATTCACTAAGCTCTATGCTATTCAGCATAGATACAGAATGGGAAACAATTAAATTAAAATTCTCTGTTACGCAGACGATACAACTTTGATAGTCTAAAATAAAGATAACCTTCAAAGACTAGTTTACAGATTTAATAAAAGAACATGACACTTCAACTCAGAAAATTAGAACAATAGTAGTCAGTACAGAACCAATGAGATGCCACCCTGAAGCCGATGGATTTGGCACTGAACAAGTAATGGAAATAAAGTACCCAGAGATTACACAGTCAAGTTATGGCGACGTTGAACAAGAAGTAAGAGATCAAGTACAAAGAGCAAATATACTAGCAGGATGCCTTAATAACGCTGTATGGCGTAACCGACACATAAACTGTGAGATGAAATCAAGAATTTATAAGGCCAGTATAAGACCAATAATGAAATACGCATCAGAAACAAGACCCAGCACATTTAGTGATGAGAAGTTCACGAACGATCCGTTCACAAAGATCTGATCTTTTCGAAGACCCGTGATTGATACAATCACATTCTGTGACCCCATCGTTCGAATGACCATATGAATGACCTGTCTAGTGTTTACGAAACAAATTGTGTGATCGCGACACGTTGCATGAACCGCGAACCGCAAATGATCGTTCAAACGCTGATTTCAGTTTCCCAGAACGGCGAAACCATTACGATGCAAAACTGTAAATTTATATACATTCGAATTGTCGAATCAATAGTCCCGTAGTCTGACGTCTGTTCTATTTATACATTTGTAGGAAATAAAAAAAATATGGAATTTGTAATTTTACTTAACTTTTTCAAGTATTTTTTTATATTTCAATGATTTCCGAAGATGATTTGAGAAATACAAATCTTAATGTCAGCCTTAAACTATATTTAATTCTTAAATTTATAGTAACAACATCGAATTCTACACGTAAACAACATTATATTTAAAGTAGTTCTAATGAACGAATCTCTATGAACGCATCCTGCATTATCATTAATTCATATACTCTTAGAAAGATTCATAAGTACCTATATCAATATTAAACTCTACACACTTGACCTTTACACAATAAATTTAATTAGTCGTTCATATGAACGGATCATTTTAAGGAATGACCTATAAGACCCGGGCCCCCGAAACGAACCAGCTCTCCCCATCACTACAGCCACAGCCACCTTTACTTCCAAGCCATGAAGTAGAAAATTGGCAACAACGCGTGGTAGTCCGACCGTGGGTTTGTTTTGTTTAACATTTCTTATAGGAAGGCTTGTAAAGTTTGTTGAATTTATTGTTTTTTTTTTAACTTTATTCGAATGTTTTATTTGTAAATTGTGTTTAAATCAATTAGAAAATATTAATATAAGTGAAATTTCATTAAATTTAGAACTTTTAGAAGATTCTTAACGACAATTTAAAAGGCAAGTATAAATATAACCTACAAAACAAACTGAAAATAATAATACTTTTGCTTCTTGTTACAAAATATGTAAACAATAATAATACTTTTGTTTTTTGTTACAGATACTCTGGCATTGTTGTGTACCTGGTTGCAAAACCAATTATGCCAGTACTTCAAAAACGAAACAGGCAGAAAGTACGTTTTCGTTTCCCAAAGATCCCCAAAGAAGGTATACTGGGTTATGCTCTATTCATAGAGAAGGCTATACAATTACCAAATCTTCCGTAGTATGTGCCAAACATTTTCATGAAGATGATATTCAGCGGACTGAACAATGAGAAGATAAAGATGGAAATGTACACATTGAAAAGTTAATATTTCCCAAATTAAAAGGCAATGCAGTTCCTAATATATTTCCTGAAGTACCATCATATGTAACTGTTCATCGTACTAAAGAAAGAAGGAATCCCGAAGACAGAAGAAACTTTTTGCATAAGAAGAGGGAACAAGAGATAACATAATTATGACAATTATACTTAGACAATAATATCCCATTGAAAAACTGGACAAGTAAAATTACAAGTGACTGTGTATATTTCTATGTATTAAACATTAATCAGTTGGGACTCAAGTGTGATAATATTTGTGTAATACATAGTGTAATAGTTAGCAGTAATTTTGGTGTAATCGTCAATGTAGGTAAGAATAGATTAAGTAGTAATGATTTGAAATGGATTTTACAATATAGTAAATTAATAAGATGGTCACAATTAGAGAACTTACTTTCTCATTTAGATCTGCTTTTTAAATAAGTGATAACAAATTTGAGTACCTATTCATATTTAAAATTGCTACTTTCGTATACCTAAGTATGAAAATTCAACAAAAGTTATAAGTAAATAGTAAAATATTTAATTTTCAATTAGATTAATTTAGAACCATATTTATATTGTGTCCGATTTCTTAGGATGAATTTTTTAATCATAATAGTTACACTAAGTTTTTACTGAACAAATTTTATATCTTTTGTATTTTTAATAATATTTTTAAATGTTGTGTTAATGTATTGTGTTATTTATATGCTTAAGTACTTAATATTTAAAATTTCTAGAGATTCTTGACTGCATTTGATTGTAAGATAAGTTTGACACTGTATTTTAAGTGCAATAAATTTTACTCTAGTGATTATTTTATTGATAATATAACCTAAATAATAATAAAACTTTATATATATTTATTGGGTAAATATAAGGTTTTATTATTTAATTTCCCTAAAAATATTTCTGTAATGAATTGAAGTTTTCAAAATATCAGTTTCCTAAAATTCAAATTAGTTTATTTTCTGGTAAACCTTACAGCTGATTATCGGACTACCGACGTCATAGAATGTGGTGTTGCCTTTTTTACTTCATGGCTTGGAAGTAAAGGTGGCTGTGCTAAAGCACATTCAAAACACAGAGAATGCTTGAAACAGCAGACAGGAGAATATTCAGAAGAATTACAGGAAAAACGCGAGTGACCGAATAAGCAGTGACGAACTCAGAACAAAATGAAAGGTACAGGGTATAACCTTTCAAAGGTACAGGGTTACAATAAACTGTATATATGTAAAACTATGTAACTGTAATACAATTAAAGAAAATAAGTACAGAGTAGACATTAGAAATAAACAAGACATATATAAATGGCTAAATCAATATAAAAGTATTTATTTTTCAAGCTGGAGAGCTACAAATATGAAAAAAAAAACTCATCACTATTTATGCAGATAAGCTCGTATAAAATATTTTTTAATGAAATAAATATATTCTCTTATTTAATTGCATGAAAAATTATAATTTTTTTGGGTGAAACTTTTATTTGTCATCACTCAGGCTATCAAAGAGTTCCTTTAAACACCAATAAAAAAGGAAAACGAAAAATTCAAATTACATATGGATGAAAATAATAATATGGATCAAACTTACAACAAAGGGTACTATAAGGAAAGACAATTTTTTAAGGTGAGGCCTAAAAATGATTAACTATTAATTTCTTACTTAATATGTTTATACCATAAATGTTTTTACATTTTTTTGAAACATATTTTTGTAGAAGAATGCTAACATGTTATGTCATTGAAAAGAGAAAAATCTATATCAAATAAGCCTAATTAAAGGGTACATTGCTATTTAAAACAAGTCAATTGTTTTTCTTTACTCCTTTGTTTTATGTAATAAAAACCAGTGTTAAATAATTTTTATACATTTTTTTTTCTATAAAGTAGTTATTTACCGGGATATAATATACTATATTCCATAGATCGTCCCTATCATTTCCAACTATCGAATGTGAAAAATCGGGTTTTTCAGATTCGATACCTTGTCCTAGCATTAGACGTGATACACCTTGTAGCAAAATATCGAAATTGTAGCTTAATAAGGAACGCGGGAAAATTTTGTTTAAATAATCGAATATGAACATTTTGTCATTTTGTTTTGGTCAAAATATCCAATATACTGCAAACTGACGAAAATGAAATATTCGATACTTGTGTTTTGTATAAATATAACTAAAGGCATATTTGTACAACGCAAAATGACGAATGTGTCACATTCTAGTTTCAGTGTTGTAGTTGATACAGTTATTCAATTATAATCTGCAAACTGTCGAAACTACTAAACATTGTTGACAAGAACAAAACGATGTGTTCACAATTGTGTGAATTATTGCTTCTAAGAAGTTCTTTCGGTGAGGCACTTTATCATTTTGTTTTTATCGGTTTCTCATTATCTGATTATTTAGTTAACTAAGTATAGTTAACTGGGTTAGTACTAAACCAGAAACAGTGATTTTGTCAAAACGAGAATTATTAAAAAAAAAAACATTAAAGAATGCTGCCTTTGGGACGTCGACCACACAGTGTAATTCTCCTTTACATCACAAACACCTCGAAAGAAAAGATGTAGCGAGCACGATACACTTACACCGGTATGCTAGATCAAAATCCTAAACGTGTCGACTTGACGCAGTGACGTCACGGCGAAGCAAGAATACCGCGCGAAATACATTAGATAGCTATTCGTGACTTTTCTTAACGTTTAGACATATTAATTCGCCGGTGATTTATTTAAAATTAACGTTTGTATATAAAGAAAATAATTATAGTTATGCCTGGGTGTGCCATTTTTGGATGTGTCTTGAGAAGTCGTCTTGAAAACGACGTCAAGGTAAAATAAATTTAAAAAATGGCAAATATCTCTTTATATATCTCCCAAAATACAAATTTGTTGAAGGAAATTGACGATATTAATGCAAGATATACTCATATAAACACAATGCTGAAAAAGATTTTTACTCCTGGTCAAATTGAAGACTTATTAAGGTCTGGAGGTAAAAAGAAACGATAGGCGCCAGAAGATATAGCATCCGCGTTTTCTTTATGTAACGTGAGTCTCAAAGGTTATCGATACCTAAGGTCGCGTGGATACCCTTTACCTTTAATGTCTACGCTGCGAAATTAGGCGTCAAAAACAGATAGTATAAGCATTACTGCCATGCCGGATTAGATACAATTTATTTCAATAGGCGGTTTATTAAATCCTAATGACGACTTACTTTTTACTGCACAAATATTGGATCATGAATTTCAGTCAATGCATGGGTCTTCATTATCACATGACATCAATTTATTTAAAACATTAACTGCTAGGACCATGGCGAAATTAGAAGAAAATAATAATGCTATACCATATAAAGTAGTCTATTGTTTAAGCAGAACACGTACATATATTATTAGATTAAGACATCTTAATACAAAAATTAGCTTCGAAAACTGCAAGAGAAAATTAGAAAAAAAGTGTCAAAATTTACGAATTACAAGATTTTAAGAAATAAGTTGTAATAAGTTTATGGCAAATAGTATGTATTGTGCGTTTTTCATTGTAACTTCCCTATTTTTAAAAGTAACTCTGTAAAATTTTAATATCTGTAATATTGGTTAAGTTTGTAATTTATAATAATATACATTTGTTTTCTTGATACAATTTAAATTAGCATTACATAATATTAATTAATAAAGCACTAGTAATTTAAATGCTTTCTTTATCTTATTTTAGGCAAATTAAACTCAAAACCAATATATTATGTGATATTATGTTCAAGTTGCTTCGCCGTGACGTCAAAGTGTGAGAGTAATAGACTCAATATTCATTCGCTCTCTCTGCGCGTTAGCATAGCGGTGTAAGTGTATCGTGGTAGCGAGAAATAAAGAGATGAAGATAAACAGTCGGCTTTGGAGAATAGGAAAATATAAGCATTTAATTTCGAGCTTCAATTTGTTTTGTCAACGCCTAAAGGAGCTGCAGGACCTTGTGTTTATGTGAGAAAACTTTTTATAATTTGACCATTTATTATTTAAGAGAAGGGAGCGTCCAGTGTTTCATATAGGATAAAACCGAGGGAAAACGCGGTGGTACTGAAATTGCTACATGTATATTTAAATACATCATGTCTTACCCTGATATTGAACATGCAAAAACTAATATCCGACAATTGCGAAGGACAAAAGAAAAACTTTGCTTTTTCTGCTATGTGTCAATATGTTGTTAATTGTCACCCAAATTTAAAAACAATTGACCATGTGTTTTTTGTACCGGGTCACTCAGAAATGGAACGCGATTTAAAAAACTTAAAATTTTTTCCTGTATAGGTACACCTTTAAAGGATGGGCACAAATCGTAAGACCTGCACGCACTAAGCCATGCCCGTTTGAAGTGACATACCTACTTCATAACGACTTCTTAGATTTCAACCAAAGAAAGGTGACATTTGCACTAGAAAATAAAATAAAACCAAAGAACAATCAAAATCAATATGAAAAAGAAAACGAAGTAAAAGATGAAGAGCAAACAAGTAATGGAAATATTAATTTTAAATATAGTGTGGTATGGTACCAGTATCGGCCAAGTGAAAATAAATTTTTATGAAGACTAGAATTGATGGAAAGTTTTTATCTCTTGAAACCAAACAAAAAAGAGGCAAACAAAATTATATAAACGTGTATGTGAACAAAACTTGTTACCTAGGCCATACCACCAATATTACCAATTTTTACTAAAATATAGTACTGCCAGAGATTGTCTTCCAGAACCTGACGCAACTGAAGATAACGATAAAGTTTAATTCAAAATTTAAAACTTTTAATTTATAATTATTTTACAACATGAACTTTGAAAATTAAGGCAAATATCGAGCACAAATTTAATAATCAAATCTTGCCCAAGTACTTTCGCTTTCTACAGCATCATCAAGGACATCAAATTTAGGTTATCCAGCAAGCGCAGAATGTAATAAATATGAGATTGGATATAAGTTGTACATAACACTACATTAACACAAGGACAAACAGTTTAAAATTATTAAAAATTATTCTACCGCTCTACATTCTTGTCGGCAACCGGAGAGAGAATGGACTACAAAAGACTATCCTGCATATCAATTATTTTACAGCAATTGAGGGTCATGACTGAGCACTTCATTGCACCACATGAATGCGTTAAAATTATACCAATATAAACTGACGAAAATTGTGAAAAAAGACATGGAATGCCCCTATACGAACGACAATTTTTATTCAAGACATTTCAAGGAATACGATTAGCATCGATTATAGAGAATGCCAGAGTCTTTTAAGACTTTTTGAAAACCAACGATTTCCGCCGTGAAAAAAATGTATTACTGAATATTGGAAAAGAAAGAAAGATTGGTGCCTCGCTTATAGGGACGCATCAACACATGGCCACCAAACCAACAATTTCAATGAACTCTTGAACAATGAACTGATTAATAATCTTAGATACGTCGATGAAACTGTTATCTTATACATTAGTCACCAGGTCATTCAAGAGTTGTTGTATTGTACAAACATGATAGGAAGAGAAATGATTACAAAATGTTTCTAAAACAAAATTTATGTTGAAGTAGACAACCTCACGACAATACTCTCCTACAGATAGTTATACAAAACATTAAGAGAGTTTTAAATACCTGGGATTAAATACCTCTCACTTTAAATATCTGGGATACTACATTACAGACCAACTATACTCAAGGAAAGATGTCGAGTGCAGAATTGAAGCAGGTCACACAACGTTTCGAAAAATGAAATCATTCTTCTGTAAGCACAGCTTAAACCTAAAATTATGTCAAATAATGATCAAATGCTATATTTGGCCAGTGTTGTTACATAGCACCGCGACCTAGACTTGAAAGCTGAATTCCCTGGACAGCGATGCAGATCAATGAAATTGTGTTAAATAGAACAAATTCCGCTCGTGAGTTATTAAATATTATAATATACTATAATAAGAAAGATTTCATACCTAGGACATGTTCTTCTAGAAGACTTGTACATCAAAGGTAACATCAAGTGCCACAGAGGAATTTAAAGGAAGATGTCACGGCTTAAGAACATTCGCGATTGGATAGAACAACTATCCTAATAACGTAAATTGTTAACGTCAGGGGGACCTAATATGGCACCGAAAGAAGAAGACACCTACCTAGTGATTTTATTTTTAGGCTTTACTAAGAATAAGATTTTACTTTGAATAAAATGTTTTATTTCACTTACGTTTCTGTTTCTAATAATATTGCGAAATGTAAAAAAACATGTTAGAAAAAGAAAGTTGAAATAGAAGAATGCATGAGAAGAACAATAAGGGATGAACCCAAAAATATATGTAACGATGGGGTCAACTAGGGAAAACGTAAAAAAATGTAAAAGTTTATTATTGCCAGTAGTTATAAATCTATTGTTTTGTTTATTATTAGCGCAAATGCGCATTCCGGTGCTTTTTGCAACATAATTGTTACTTTTAGGTAAACATGGTCACTTAAGTGTTACGTAACGTTTTAGGTAGGAGGTACTGAAAAACGTTACGGTGCGTTGCATCGAGAAAAGTGGACAAAAATCTTAAAATATTACTTACGTAATACTTGAACCCCCAATGCGTGTGAACATTGGCTTATACCATGTTTTAAGCGGATTTGGGAAGCATATTTTTCGATCAACCAATAGTGTCGATCCACTTCGCTTATATAAATTACACTTGATAAATTTTGGCTGTAAAGTAGTTACTCCTCATTTACTTTCACGCTTCTTTAATGACGATTTGACTACTGTCTCCACTGAAAATTAGTAGCTACAATGAAACATTTGCTGTTATGACATCTAACGATGAAGGTGTTTGAGTAGTGTCTAGTACATATAAACTACTCATTAGAGCGATAAGCCTGGGGTTTGAGAAATCGTATTTTGTAATAATTTTTATTTCGTAGAATGCGTTTCGCTATAATTCGTCTTACCTTGTTTGAAAGCACTGTAACTTACCTTATAAATTCAGCATAACCAATAAATAATTTTTATAAGGAAATGTTTAATGTCGCTAGAATATCAGTTTTAATGAAGTAAAATCAGTCCAATGTAATATCAGTGATGTCTTTAAGAATTTGAAAATTTCAGAATCATTTAAAATACTCAATCCACCTAAATGCCGATAAAGGCATACTCGAAGAGAGTATGCCATGTAAGACTAACCATTGGAACAAGTCACTATTATTTACACTGATGGAATTTCTATAATTGTGATATAGCCCGTTTGGGTATTTTATTATATACCTTTTATAAAGGATTTTAAATAAAAAAAATTTGTGATACATGGTATACAGCCAGCTACATGAACTTAGTTTCCTAGTGGATTTCACTATTATTTATTCTAACAAAGTAGTTTTGATATAGAATGTGTCCATTAACGCCTAAGGGAAAAGTGGGGTTTTATTTTGCGTTTTTTTTTTAAATTTTATTCGATAGTATAACTCTTCAAGGGCATCCAATTAAAATTTCAGAGCGATCGGAGCAAAATTGATGGAGTTATAGGCATTTATGAGTGAATGAGTGAGGTGAGTGGGTGAGGTGAGAGAGAGTGAGGTGAGTGAGAAAAGTGAGTGAGAGGGTAAGGTGAGTGAGAGAGTAGGGTGAGTGAGAGAGAAGGTGCGTGAGTGAGGTAAGTGAGGTGAGTGAGCTTGGTGAGTGAGTGAGGTGGGTGAGCTTAACGAGTGAGTGAGGTGAGTGAGCTTGGTGAGAAAGATGAGTGAACTTGATGAGTGAGTGAGAGACTGAAGTTAGGGGTGAGTAAGCGCTCATATAGAATATGGAATAAGTACAGTGTCAAGTTCTCATAATTGTGAAATCGCGGCAAATCAATCGAATTACGAGAGCTGGATTAAACAATATTGTGTGAGTATAAAAAAATAAGCTTTTTTTAAACGCGTTCTTCTCAAAATAATTATTTTCAAGTCGGTGTTCACTCTGTAACTAAAAAACTACTTGATCGATTATTCGCAAATTGTTCACACTTCTTTTAAAGATAAGTTAATGGGTCGCAACGTCGAGATATTGTCCAAATTTTAACAAAATTATTTCGAAAATTCAAAATATTGGTCACTTTTATTTCTAAAATTTCTATGAAAACTCATAAACTAACGAAATCTTTTTGGTTTTTTGTCAACAGATGATCCAGTTAGAAGTTACGATGAACACAGCAAAAAGTAACTTTTTTATCTTTTAAAATTAGCTGTCATTTTCTTAATTCTTAATATTTTTGTACCAAAATTTCAGATAATACTCTTAAAATGTTGTACTATAACGTACGAATGAAGTAAACTATTATAAACTATTACAGAAGTAAAAACTATTATAAACAGAATTAAAAAACACCTTTTACATTGAGAAAAAAAATTTACATTTCTCTGAATTTAAAAAAAAACATTTTTTTATTCAATTTCCTTTCTATTTGCTTCATTTGTTTAGCAACCGTAATATGTAAATTTACCTATTCCATTTAAATTAGCTCAGTGGATCAGTACCAACCCGAACGGCCCGGGTTAAATCTCGACAGACAGTACATTTGAATTGGAAATTTGTGAAATCTCTAATTTAACTGAGCCGCCACCCTGCTTCTGAGGGCACGTTACACTAAAACATCAGCCAGAAAATATAACAAATCCAGTACGACCGGTTATAACAAAAATACTTTCTAGCAAAAAAATATGTAATACGATATCGAAGATCCTAAAGGAATGACTGTCTATCCGTTGATAACTATTGAAGGAAAAGTCCTAAAATGTTTAACTGTGATTCATACGTCTCTATAGATGTAAGTCTATTGAATTTGGTTTGAACAGGTCTTGTTCTAATATATTTAGATTTACAAGTTTTATTACTCTTGGTCCAAAGAAGAACCCTATTGAACTTGGGAAGCAGCGCTTTTTATTCTGATATTCTTATGACATTTCTTTTCATTGAAAGAAAAGAACATACACTATTTTTATTGAAAAAAAGTCAGTCTTGACACTTGTTACATAGGTTCCTCCCATGCATCGGAAGATCTTTCTGATGAGAAGTAGGACTTGGCACAACCCAAATCTCATCAGGAAGATAGTTAACTAATGGGTGGTACACACCAAATACAGCGAGTCACAATGACTGATAGTATGAGCGAATACAGCGGAAGGGGTACTATGCTCTGGAAGTTTGAGGAACTCTCTCGAACGCAGAGCTTATTATGCACCCTTGTTGATAGGTCGGTACTAAATAAGATACAGGGATATTTCATACGAGGTTTCCTGTGCCATGAAGATCTCAGAAACCGTATAAAATATACCCCCTTCCTCTATCTGGATGGATCCCCACCTCTGGTGATACTACAAATAGAAGACCCTCTGGTGATACTACAAATAGAAGACCCCCTGATCTTCACTGTCAAATCTCCAGTCTACGGCACTACTCACATCACCAATGCATGATCAACTCGGTCCGATATCTATTAGAGAAACCCAGTGGAAAAAACTCTAAATTATGAGACAGGTGCCTCTGGCTGCAAGAAGTCTTACTTGCCCAAGCGGAACTCTGAGCGAGCGGATATTTCTTCCCTAGTTATTCGTGTGAACCATATTTAACCAATAGTAAATAATAAAAAAAGAAAACTGGATGCTTAGGAGGCCGATAAACGTACCACTGAAAAAGATTCAGAAAAAGAAACAGATTCTGGAATTACCTGAGGATAAACTCGAGGCAAATGCTATAGAAGAGGATCTACAAATAAGAAACCCCTGCAAAATAAAGAAGGGAATAAACCATCGAGCAAAAAGACAAAAGAGGGAATGTAAGGGTAGGGGGGCAAAAATATTGTTGGACAGAAAGTGCGATCTTTAGAGGCCACATTAAACAAGGAAAGAGAGTCTCTCTGCTTGTTTGACATCAAATTTAGTTGGGTTATGTTATTGTTTGTCCCAAATGTCACATGAAATCATATTTATATTGAAGTTTTTTAACAATTGTGTCGCATTTTAGACTATTACCGTTAATAATTAATTAAAACTATCTCGTCTAAGACATATTCTGAAAAATATTATATAGCTACTGTTAATAAGTGTCGGAAATTTTAAATTTGCCGCATTCGCATTTCCGGATATGTCCGCCATCAGAGGCCACTTTTTTGGTCTTCTTTTCATAAGGATTAGATTCCCTCTTTTGTCTTTTTGCTCGATGGGATAAACCCTCTTCTATCAAAAATCCAGCGAAAGAAGCTGGTCAGGGCAAGCACTCCTGAAGGTACGCAGTTGAAATATTTCCGAACCGAAGAGATGAATTATTACAAAGCTGCGACCAGCGGGAACAAGGTAGTAATCGTAAAGCCAATAGATAATGATGATCTTAGCAAGCGCAGAAAGCCAGCCTACAAGCTGTCGAGGATCTACCCGAGGAAGGACCAGAACTTAAATTCTACGGCTGCTCACATCGTCCGAGATGGTTTAAGGTAACATATATTGATGATACAAGCTCCAAATTGCTAATTGAGGCGACTGAAAGACTCAATCCATGGGGAGGAGAAAAACTTAAGGAGATTAAAGGAACAGATCTGTTCAAAACTGACGATATGTGTTGCATACATACCTGAAGAGGAAAGGAAAAAGATACCTCAATGTCTGATGACAAAAATCTTCCATAGACTGGACAAAGTTAAATTGAGGCCTCAGATCGTAGGACTGGAAAGTACTCCACTACGAGAGGGCTTGTCCAGGAAATACCTGGACTTTTTCAATGATATAAAGGCTCTGGAGAAGCTGAGCATGAATCTGGAGGATTAGAACATCAATGCATTCTTTGGTTTTGGTCAGATCACTCAGATCAAAAATTACTAAAGAGAAATCAGGAGTCATCCTCCCCAGCAGGTAGAGAACGGTCAAACTCTCAGAAAAATATACGCGGATCGGCCAAAGAGAAAGGGGGATCATCCTCTTCGTCACAAGGCCAGCAACCGCGAAAGAAAAAGGAGAGGCGACTGGAAATCTCTCTAAAGGTCACATTACGTCCTGGAGGTAAAGGGAAGTTAACAAAGGTGGCTTTACCAAAGGGTCTGCGAGGAAAACCCTTCAAGAAGAAATAATGATTAAATTCATACAGTCGAATCTTCAGCATGCCAAAGTTGCTTCATGTATCATTGGCAGAAGATTCGCAAATGAAGCTAAAGATGTAGTAGGTACTAATCGAGGAGACTTGGATTACTGTAGCAAGCTGAATTTTCAACCTAGGATTCGTCTCAACTAAGGTACTGTATTGTACTTATGAAAGATTAATTACATCTTACTTTCAGGTTTCTGCACAGATGTGATCGCAGCTCAAATTACTGTATGGAAAGAAGAGAGCATGCCGGATATAGTCGTATGCTCTGAATAATTTCGAAGTGATAGAGCCAGCCGCAACACATCACCCTCCTATGGCGGTACGAAAAGAACTACATTCTAGGAGAACCTTTTAACTACATTCTAGGAGAAGGGCTTATATTGAATAATAATGGTAATGAACCACTCTTTATAAAGGGTGCAAAAAATCTAGGTTTAACTTTAGACAATCAACTCAAATTTACTAAACATATTAACACCTGTGTGAGTAAAGCATTTCTCAGTCTAAGAACAATTTATCATAATCGCCGCTGTCTGTCATACAAAAAAGAATACTGTGTGAAAGTTTAGTATTATCAAAATTTACCTATGGAGATGTTGTGTATGCGCCTTGTATTAGTTCAGATGACAGGAGAATTCAGGTGGTTCAAAATTCGTGTCTTCGTCTGATCTGAGGTGTAAGAAGACACCAGCCTATTTCTCACAAATTAAAACATGTAAAATGGCTGAGTATGGAAAAGAGAAGATTTCTACATGCTGCTTGTCTTTTCCACAAAATTATCAAAAACTCTCTTCCATCTTTTTGAAAAAATTATATACAGAACTGACATACATAATCTCAATACAAGATACAAAAATACAATTACAGCTCCGCCACATCGCACAGAACAATTCAAAAATTCATTTACGTATCAAATATCAAAAGTATATAACGGATTAGCTAAAGAATTAAAATTAAAATAAATTACATCTTTTAAGAAATCTCTTAAATCTAAATTGCTAAGTGACTAAAACATGTGCAACTATTTGATGACCTGTTATGAAATATGTATAAACTGTGTGATAGTTCTTGGACAATATTTAAATGCTAAATGTTTCTATTAGTTATGGATTTATTTGATTGTTACAGAACATGTAAAAAAAAATATATTTTTTTTTTCTCTTGCTTAAGATGGAAAGCAGAGGTACTGATTTCTTGAAATCAGCACCACCTGATTTTCGGCATTTTTTCTTTCTTATTATATTATATGCATGTATAATTTTATATATTTTGTGTATTGTATGAATTTGAAGGAAAAATAAAGACCTTTATTATTATTATTATTATAAACGTCGGATGGTTATTGATATAATAAGTTATGAATAAATTAGTAACAAAATTGTTAACTGGCATGTTTCAAAAGAGCCGTTAGGTTAGGATCACTGACACATTGACTTTACCTTATATACAAGTAAATCAACTATAAGATCCTACAGAGATCCAGGTACTAATGCAAAAATTGAGAAGGACATCGAACCCATTAGGAAGCAAGGATAGGAAATCCAATTAAAAATACCAAAACATGCTTGGATTATGAAGAGGCGAATGATCAAATCAGGAAATTCTCACATATTCATTATGAAAAATAATTCATTGCAAATTGGATACCAAGAATTTATCAGTAAACCATTAAATCCAATTAAAAATACCAAAACATGCTTGGATTATGAAGAGGCGAATGATCAAATCAGAAAATTCTCACATATTCATTATGAAAAATAATTCATTGCAAATTGGATACCAAGAATTTATCAGTAAAACAGAGAGACAACGGATGAGATGGGCAAATGACCTAAAAAACTACTCTGGTTCAAGATGGACATAGCTCGAGGTCGATAAAGATGGGGAGTGAAGGAGAAGGTTACATTAAGAGTAAACTAAAAAATATTCAAAATATTTTGCCTAATCGGTGTTGTACTAAAACATGTATCAAGAAGCATACACATAAACGTAAGGAAATGGAGAACGAAATGCAAGTCATGGACTGTTTCGATTTTGCTTAGGACATACTACTGATAAAATGGAAAATAAACTAACTAAATAAAATAACTAGATTGTGTACTTCTTTTTTTTATTGATAATTGATTTAACAAGGAAAGGCAACAAACAATAGCTCAAAGTAAATAAAAAAAAAACAAAAACAAAAGTAATTCCCGTCACATTAAATCTTTGAGTAAATAAGAAAATTTACAGTTCTTGGCCACAGGGTTGAAATACAAATAAGACTTCCAATAAATCAAAAAACTGCTCCCAAACTTCCATCTTATGGGATATGCGATATCGGCTAGTAAACAGTTAAATTTATTATATATTACTATGTAAAGCCGAAACGTAAACACTAGTTCTAAATATTCTAATATACCTTCAAAATGCGGGTATTCAAGAAAAAAAAAAAACAGATCTAAGAATGGAAGATCCCCCAAGCGACATTTGGGCCTTGTAGAAACGAGACAAAATAAGAATGGAGCTGAAGACATAACCAGGAACTCTAAGCACTCTATGGAGAAGAAAAATAGTATAATACATTAAAGCAAATCAGATAAGATGGACAGGACATGCACTGAGATCAAATGATAAAAGAGTATTAAATACAACCCTCTGGAAAAGGCCTGATGACAGGTCAGTTGGTCAATCAATAAAAAGATGGAAAGATACATGTAACAAGTGATCTACGTAAGATGGAAGGTGAAACAATGGGAGATTGCTGCACAAGACCGATAAGAGTGGAGGAAAATAGGAAATGCGGTAAAGACTCACTTGAGAGTTGAAGAGCCAAGAAAGAAAGAAGAATATGGTCATAATGCAGAATGAAAGTGTGTTACAAATAATGGGAATTAACAGAGAACTTCCAAGCATTATATATGTAACATAATAAATACATAATATACTTTATCTAGGACATATTTGAGATGTGGCTATATTGGAGAATACTTAAGATCCCATGGACTGACCGAGTCACAAATGATGAGGTCCTCAGAAGAATGAATAAGAACCGAGAGGTACTGGCCACCATTAAATCTCGAAAGTTACAATTCTTCAGACATATTAAGCGAAATGAATATGCTCTCCTTCAAGCCATTCTGCGGAGAAAAATATTTGGAAAGTGAGGTCCACGAAGAAGAAGAACATCTTGGTTAAAGAACTTCAATCTGGTTCAATACAACATCTGTGTAGCTTTTTCGCGCTGCTGCAAATAAAGATAGCCTTGATGATCGCCAACATTCGGAACGGATATGCACATCAAGAAGAAGGACATATTTAAAAAAAGGAAGAAAATGTTCCTACTTACAAATTGTAAAATATTTAATAGACACAGATACACATTCACTGCTAAGCATCATAATTCATTAAATTGCATTTGTCGAAGTAATTATGTTTGGAGTACTCTCATTATTGAGTTCATATATATGATTGAAGACACAATCGAAAAAGAAATCGGAAGTAAAATAAAAAGGATAAATTGATTAAACAACTATTTTACTAACAAATATTTAGGTTATGCCAAGGGGATCAAAAATCAATTGTGTGAACAAGCACAATGACCAAGATTGTTTTTTTATGAGGTTTAAAATGATGGACTATTATTGATGGAACTGTTTGTAATTATTGTATCCGTAGAAACTAATTGTAATTTTATGGCCAACTAGGAAAACACTAGTTTTTCGAAAAAGTTTTAAGAAGCAAAAAAGTTTTAAAAATAATGTGTTAAACTAATGATGATACAAAATTCATTTAATTTGAACATACTCAAAAGTTTGGGGGATTTAGGGCTGCACACCCCCTTAAAATTTTTCTGTGCGCTTAGATTTTGTTGTTTATTTTGTATGAAAAATGCTTTCAGAACAATAAAGTAACGTGTCCATTTTTATTACAAAATATCAAGTAGTTTAGGAGATAATGCAAAAAAACAATTTTTATTTTGTAACTTCAAAGAGCTGTATTTTTTTATGTGTACTTTTGTACTAAGGTAAGTTAGATTCAATCAATTTATTTTTGTCCCCGGCATGTGTGATTTAATTTATGACATATCTTTTTGAAACACCCTGTATAAGTTATTGAACCTGATAGATAATGAACAATTTTTTATGTAAAACTTGCACATAAGTTAAATTGCACTACCAACAAGTGATACAAAGAGGCACTGCTTATGTACCTATGTATATACTAAATATAAATATTATTCAGGTTCAAAATTTTTGGAAACTATTATGTAAATTTTATATGATAGATAAAGATAAATTTGAGAGACAAGATAAATTTGTCTCCAATTCTAACAATAGGTCTGGTATGTTTGTTTTCAAATTATTTTTTTCCATTAACTTCATACCTACCAATAAAAAAAAAATAAAAAGTAAAGGGATTATAAATTCACTAAAGAAACCAAAACAAACCAAACTATCAGTCTAAACTCAGAACTGAAATAACTTTAACGTTGTATAATTGTCATTTTGTTATTTTCCATAGACGCTTTTCACAGTTAGAAATTAATTCAGTCAATGGAAACTTATGCATGATATATGAACAGGACAAATTTTGATTTCTCTCAAGTATCATGTGGACTTCCGATAGGACCATAAATTTATTTATAAAAAATCGAAATTTGTTATGTTATGTCAAAATGATGAAATTTTGAAAAATAAGTTATGAATAAAAATATCCAATATCTGATACCCCTCTTAAACGAGCCGCCTATGACTGGAATTAAAAAATATCAAACATTATTCATACCAGGGTACATTTCACCAAATCAGTATGCAGATAGCTATCATTTAAAAGACAACTGTAATCACATTTACTACGACACTGGCACAGCTCACATCTTGAAGTGTACAGGTATAAACGCGCCATCTGGTTCTATTTTGCGCTAAGGCTTTCACCTCATTTCAAGACTTTCCCTGGCCTCTTATCTCGTCCATGATGAATCTTCTCCAAGTTCGTACTGGGAGAACTCTTTTTCTTTTCCCTTGGGGAAAAGAAAAGGTCCCTTCTAGGGCAGTCTTTGCGATACTGGAACTATTTTTTCGGAGTGTGTGACTGATCCAACCCCACTTTCTGGACTTAATTTCATTTTGTACCCTCTTTTGTTCAGTCAGGTGTAGCAGATCTTCGTTTCTGATGGTGTTAGGCCAGAATATACAGACAATTCTTCGTAGGCATTTGTTAACAAAGACCTGCAGTTTGTCTGCGAGGGTGTTTGTCCACTTTCCAGGTTTCACATCCGTAGAGTAGAACAGACATGACATTTGATCGGAATATTCGGATCTTTGTTGTACCTCCGTTTTCTGTTATGACACTCCCAAGATACGTAAAGTTTTCCACATTTTCAATCTGCATATTGTCGATAGTAAATAGCGTGTTGTTCCTTGCATTTATTCTCATGGACTTGGTTTTACTAATATTGATTTTCAAACCTATTTTATTGGCCTCAGTGGAAAGTGTTTATAATTGGTAAGCCAGATCTTGGAACCTCTGACCTAATAGGCAGATATCGTCCGCGTATTCTAGATCGCTTAGGCGTGTGGTTAACGTCCATTGTATTCCTCTTGTGTCGGAGTCTAGTTTGGAGAGAACATAGTCTATAGCTATGTTAAAAAGAAACGGAGAAAGCACGCATCCCTGTCTAACTCTAGTAAGTACGTCGAATTTCGTCACTGTTTATCCCATTGTGTGTCACGTTGCATTTCGCATCAGTATATAGTGACTTTATAATAGAAATTATTTTTTGCGGGATGTTTCTTAGCTCTAAAATTTTCCATATAGCAACATGAGACAAGCTGTCAAAGGCACATTCAAAATCAACAAAAACCATGTATAGGGGTGTGTTCCATTCAACCGATTGTTCCATTATTACCCTCACAGTATTAATGTGGTCTATGCAGGAGGATTCTGGTCTAAAGAATGCTTGATTAGCTCGAAACTCAACCTTGTTTGTTAATCTTTTCAGTATGATGGTCGTGAAAATTTTATTTATGACAGTAAGCAAGGTTATTCCTCTCCAATTTTTGCACAGTGTGAGTGTGCCTTTTTTTGGAAGCTTGATAATGTTACCTTTTTTCCAGCCCTCTGGAATGTGGTTTGTTTCCCACACCTCTCAGATTATGGGGAGCAAAAGTTCAGCAGTTAGATGCGGATCAGCTTTAAGTATTTCAGCGGCAATGTTATCGATTCCCGGTGACTTGTTGTTTCTCAGAGATTTGATAGCTGTTATTATCTCCGTTTTGGAAGGGGCCTCGCAAGAAATATGCAAGTCTATATTCTGCGGGCTTTCGACAATTTCATCTGCATTATCTCTGGGAATACCTAACATCTCCTGAAAATGCTATTTCCATCTCTCTACTTGGTCATTTGTTGTAGTACAATGTTCGAACAGTTGGACCCATTTTTTGTTAGTGGTCTAGTAATTTGGTAAAGCTCCCTAGTTCTGTTGTGTTGTGCAGCTGTTTTTGCTCGTTTTGCCAGTTCTTCGGCCCACCTTCTTTTGTCTTCTTGTTTTTCTTTTAACTGACTTATTTATTGTTTGATATTCCTGTTGTCGGTGTGCTCTTCTTTCTACAGTTCTTGCTTGTAGGATATCTTTTTTTCGTTGTTTTCTTTCCTCGATAAGATTCCATGTTTCATCTGATATCCATTCCTTTCTATCTTTCTCTTTTTTACCCAGTTTGTCTTCAGCTATTTCTGTCAAAACATATGCGAAATCTTTCCAGCTATTTATTTCATGTTCTCTTCTTCTGAGTTGAAGTTCCTCTCTAAACATATGTCTTCCTGGGACAGTTTTTAGTATATCTGGATTGTATGTTGGTCTCTTGGTGTTTCTTCTTGATCTTGATTTTAATGGTACCAATTACGAGATGATGGTCACTTGCGATGTCTGCTCCTTTTATTACGTACATTGAGGGGAGATGATCTCAATCTTTTTGATATAGCGATGTGGTCTATTTGATTTTCTCTTGTATGACCAGGTGCAGTCCATGTTACTTTGTGAATATTTTTATGTGGAAAGATCGTTCCACCAATAACTAAACTAGCAATAATTACCCCACAAAAAAAAAACATGGATCTTTTTGTTGTTGACTTTTTACCCACATTATCAGACTGATTACCGAGATGATATTGTGAATATGTGATTTTCTCATGTTCAGCATATTCAGATCTGGAAAAACTTGACATTCTCCCTATCATCTCAGAATTCTTTGAAAAGTGTCGTCGATATTTTTTTTATGTTTTATATATAAAATGAAGAAATATAAAAAAAACATAATCTTACAAAATGTTCATTTTAAAAAATTAAAGCTAATTTCTGTTAAGGTTTAAAAAATCCATAGACAAAATTAATGGCATAGTATATTTTAACATATTTCTTCAAAATTTATCTAAACCATAATAAAATAATTATCATCATGTAAAATATTACCATACCTATACTATGGTGTTTTTAAGATTAGTTGTTAGCATAAGTATTAACAACTATATATATTACACAAATTTTAGATTATTTTATATAACCAATATTTTTTTTATTCTACAATAACATTTTAGTTAATTAATAGTAAAACATACAGAAGTCAAGTATTCATTAAAAGAAAATGTTGTGATTTGGGCCACCTTATCTTTTATATGAATGTTAATTTTACAGGACAAAGGGTTTTATATATAATAATATTGAAAATTAACACAAAAAATGATTTATTGTTTACTTTTCTTCAATAAGCAATTTTTGTACAAACACATCCTCACAAATGTTTAAATTAGTTTTGTAAAAAAAAAAGTTATGCATATACAACATAGTGAAAGTATCTGTCAACTTGATGTTAATGTTGGTCCATATTCTTATTTATATGCATATTCTGTTTTTAAACTTTAAATTTTTTTAATAGTATATTTATTTACAATAAACTTCCTTTAATTCTCTATACTCAGTACTTAAAGCATGCCATACTATCAATATTACACATTTTAGGGACTATACATATGTAGTACATTTATAGACTGATGATGGTACTTTGCATTTTGTTGAATTATTAAGTCCTTACAAATTATAAAATTCCATTATTATTGGGGACTGTTGACAAACACACATATCTCACCAGTTACATCATTTGCACAATAGTAAATAAAACTGATAGAGTCAACTTTCCACATTTAGATGTCACCATAGTTGTGCCAAATTATCAAGGATGCTAAGTCATAGAATGCCAGATAAAAGGGAGTTTACTACAATAATACTTCTCTCTCTGGTGCTGTCCCTTCTAATTGAGGTTTGGGTGCATTTTTGAATTTCTTATCCAATAATGTAAGGGCTATATCAACACAATAATACTTAATTTTGTTTTAAATGATGAATGTAAAAACAACACTAATTAAGTATTGATAAAGTTAAGTTAAAATAAAACAAACTAGTTAAGTAAAATATAATCAAGATGTTAAGTAATAAATAACCAATTTTTTTTAATAATATTGACATCAATTATAGAAGTAAAAGACCAATTATTACTTAATAAAGGAGACAGTATACCAGCACATTCTCAGACATGCATCATACAGAAATGTGTGTCCACATTTCTTGTGTTGTATGTGTTCTATGATGTCTGGTGGTACATAGTTCACCATCCCTATAGATATTTTTGATTACTCAAGATAATTATTTTTAAAAAGTTTACACAAAAATAGGTAAAATTTTTAATTTTTTCAAAGTTTAAAAAAACAATTTTTTGGACCCTCTCTGTCCTTTAAAGGTCAATAACTACAGTGAGTTGGCCTAAATCGTATTTTTCCATATAAGGAATATGTGGTTACTCGAATTATGGATAAAACTTTATACAATCTTGAAATTAAAAAAAAAAAAGAAAGAGTTCTTATAGAAGGACACATAGTTAACAAACAGTATGCTGAATAGTAATAAATAATTGTAATATTAACTAGTGTTTTATATAAAGTGAAATATATATATCTATAGTTACATATAGTTATATATTATTATATATAGTTATATATATATATCTAACAGCTAAATTATGGAATATTTCGAGAACCGTCAAGTTTTGAGGGAAATCCTGAAACAGATCGATTTTTGGTATAAAACCT
The DNA here is from genome assembly GCA_918026665.1 of Diabrotica balteata. Taxonomy (NCBI): domain Eukaryota; kingdom Metazoa; phylum Arthropoda; class Insecta; order Coleoptera; family Chrysomelidae; genus Diabrotica; species Diabrotica balteata. The sequence continues at coordinate 63,291,973 of OU898278.1, forward strand.
ATCTTATAACGTACATGAGTAGGGATGACGTCACCGGTATGGGTGTAGTGACATAACTGTTATTTTTTTAAATAGAAATTGGTATAATGCGACACCTCATTTAAAGGAGAATTTAATTATCTATTTAACAACATTACATTTTTAACTAAAATATTTTTTAAGGGTACAAAAAAAATTTTTTTTATTTAAATTCAACTAAATTACAACTAATGATTTAATTCATAATGTACTTTAAAGTATCCAAATTATGCATAACAAATATTTTAAATTAAATGTTCGAAATGCCATCCATCGGTTCCTGCCATGACTTTCTAAAGTAAATACTTAAAAAAGCAAAAAAAGTAAAAATAATTATGTTTTTATCATAGAGCATATCATATAGCAAAAAGTTGTCTCATAAACGCTAAAACTTTTTGTCAAATGTTAATTCAAGCAAGTGTTACTGGCATAATTACTGAAATATTTATTGACGTAAATGTTTTGATTTTGTGAATTGTCATCAGTTGTAAATTGTAATTTTTTACTTTTGAATACTAAATTATGGCTCACCTAAATGAAACAAAAAGCATAGAAATATTAATTCTTAAAAAAGAACACAGAACGAGGTATACAATTTATTCAACGCAAAATATTCAGACCCATCAGCCAATCAACAGTAACTAAAATAGTCCGAAAATTTGGAGAAACTGGGAACATTAAACATATTCCAAACGCTGGGCGTCCTAAAATTGAAGACAATGTGAAACTTGATATTCAACACAAATGGGTGAATATGCTGGAGTTTCCCAACGATCGGTATTACGTATTTAAAAAAAAAAACATCCCTACAAAATTCAACTACGTCAGGAATTAAACGACGACAATCTCGATCACCGGCTTCAATTTTCTGAAATTATGCAGGATTTATGTATCCACATTTTTTATACATGGTACCGTGAATCGTCAAAATTGCAGATATTGGAGTCAAGAAAACCCACATTGGATGACTGAGTCACACACACAATAACTTCAGAAAGTAAATGTATGGGCAGGGATCCTTAATGACAGAATTATTGGCCCTTTTTTCTTTTAAGAAAATCTAACAGGAGAACGTTATTAAACTTTTTTGAGAAATTAACTTATACCTGTCTAATTACTCCAGAAGTCATCCGCAATGTACATGATGAATTTGTCTATAGATTCGCATATTGTCAAGAAACCAATGGATGGCATTTCAAAAAATTTTATTTTAAAAATAATTATTATGCATAATTTGGTTACTTTAAAGTACATTATTAATTAAATCATTAGTTGTAATTTAGTTGAATTTAAATTAAAAACAATTGTTTTTGTACCCTTAAAAAAATATTTTAGTTAAAAATGTAATGTCATTAAATAGAGAATTAAATTCTCGTTTAAATAAGGTGTTGCATTATACCGATTTCTATTTAAAAAATTAACTATTACGTCACTACACCTACACTGGTAACATCATCCCTACTCCATGTATGTTATAACATAGGTATTTTATAACAAAAATGGACCTGTTTCGGGATTTCCTTCAAAACTTGACAGTTGTTGGAATATTGATAATATTCCATAATTTTGCCGTTCATTATATATATATATATATATATATATATATATATATATAAATATATATAAATATAAATATATATAAATATATATATATATATATATATATATATATATATATATATATATATAATTTGTATACTGGTAAGGTTGATTGGGTTAGCATCTGAATAATGAAAGCCAAAGTGTGTTCTTTTCAACGATTTCGTTAAATTTCTTTAACATCTTCAGACGAATGCTACAGTAACATATTGTAGCATTCGTCTGAAGATGTTAAAGAAATTTAACGAAATATAACGAAATCGTTGAAAAGAGCACACTTTGGCTTTCATTATTCAGCTACTAACCCAATCAACCTTACCAGTATACTAATTAATAATTAGACAGCTGTGATCATTCTGTATATATATATATATATATATATATATATATATATATATATATATATATATATATATATATATATAAACTCCTATTTAACATCATCAGTTCAACATCAGGAACATACGTATATAATAAAAAAGAACCTTACATTACCTTATTTGCAGTAAATAAATATAAATATTCCTCTTATATTCCTCTTTGGGTTGTTCCAGTGCGGTAAATTAAAATATCTTATGAATCCAAAAAATGTTGGGAGTTTTATTTGTATAAATTCTCATCAATACCGTCAAATTAGGAGGAAGACGGTATATATTTGTAGTTCTATTCATGTCTAGTGGCCAAAAATGTTCCACACACATGAAGATTGACACAGAGGCCCATTTGAGCCATTTTTGGAGCCTCTGTAAATTAACAATTGAGGTTAAGTATTGTTTTTCATAAGAGTCATAAAGAAAAACCAAAAATGGAATTATTTCGATAAATAAAAATATATGTAGAACTAGAAGTACAGACTGTTAAATATGTTTAGGTCAGTAAAAATTATTATCAACAATATTACCCAATTAAATTTTATCAATAATGGTAACTAAAATCTATTGATATTATAAAACAATAGATTTTTTCTATAATACATCATTAGAATAAAGTATGTCAACATCACGTAAGTGATATTTTTAATATTTTCTTCTGAAAAACCATATAAGGCATAAATAATATATACCCTCATAATACTCTTGACTATTATGTATATTAAACAAGCTTATGACAACATTATGTGGCTTTAATTAACACTTTTTAGTACTGAGATTATTTAAGTGTTGCTCACAAATACTAATTTCTTTAAGAAAATATTTACCTTAACATTTTGCTGGTTATACAAAGTAAAAACTAGCAAAAATAAAATTTTGCTTCAGTCTTTCACTAATAGAATCATATCCTAGATCTCTTAGAAAACCACAGGTTAAGTTTTTAGAGTAGAGTTCAAGCTGACTGAAATAAATTGCAAGAGCAAGTTTGACACAAACCATTTGGTAAATATTAACATCAATTTAACTTATATAGACAACAGACATTGCATACACGTAATAGTAAAAATTTTAAAACTATAAAATATGATATAAAACCCTTTGAAAAAAAAAAGCTGCAATACTGAAATATTAAAAAAAACATGAGAACAACAATACACAGGAAGTTAATTAAAAATGTTTCTAAAAATAATAAAAAAAAACCATACCTTGAATATCTGAAATTTTTTGTTGGGAAGGCCTTAAATAAGCAGGGAGATACTCTAATGTCTTCAGGAAAACACATATTCTCACAATGTGTAAAAAGTTTACCTCCTAACAGTTAATATAGATATTCATGTCACAAGAATTATGATTAATGAATGAGTATGGTTCTGAAACTATTTTCTTAGGAAAGTTTTAACTGAATATTCTATGCATGAGAATAACCCACAATGAATTGTAAAAAAAATTACATTTTTTGTTTTAACATTGCAATTTCCAGTCCTGACATCATTTTCAAAAAAAAAATCCTGATATAAAATTGTGAAAAATATATAAGCTCTATGTCAATTTTATTTCAGAATGGTTTGAAAATTATTTTTGGATTGAAAACCAAATATCAAAACAAAACAAAAAAAAATATTAGAAATCATTGAGCTTTATTCTCAATTATAAAATATTTAGTGAAGATGTAAATATCAAGTAATAAAATGATTCAAAATCACACAGTTCTTTCTATCTATTGTGTAACCATTAGAAAAAACTGAAAAATCAGCCTATATTCACAACTCCATTTTTCACAAACTCTCTAAATTGAAACATCTAATAAGATTATAGAACTATTCATTCTTAACATTTACATAAATATTTTTTGTTGACACTTTGACAGCCTATTAGTTTTTAGCATTCTAAGGAATTTCCTTCCACTTAGCTTTTTAAAATAATTTACATTCAGTGAAAATAAAATGCCTTGCATTTAAAAGCCAGTTAAGCCTGAATCTCAGCTACATGTGAAACAACTCAGAAGTAAATCAACTACAATCCAGAGAAAGTAAATATGAAAGCTAAGATAAAACAATAAAAACCATTAAACTAAATCACAGTAAATACTGTAGTAAAATAATGTCATAAATGATGTAAACTTAAAAATGGAACTTGTTTTTTTGTTGAATAGTAGGTAAGATATGATTGAAATTGATTATATTTTTATGTTACACTTACACCTTTAATACAAAAATCTTAACAAAATGCGTATATCATATCATATTATAATTTTTAAAACAATGTTTAAATATACTTTAATAGGAACACATATTGAAAAATCAGATTTACCAAATGGTATGTATTTAATAATAAAGCTCTCAACAATGATCATGGTGTGTTTATCTAAATGAAAATAGTGCATGTCTAATGTGTTAAACTTTATTACATAGAAGAAAATTAGACTTACTTATTGGAATTGACTTGTCTAATGTGGGTAAAGACATTTATTACATCTCTAACCCTCCTTGGAGCTTCTTCTATCTTAGAAGCTAAACAAACACAGGCCATTGCAGTATGCTCAACAGGATGGCGTACAAGACTCTTTGAGTAGTAAAATCTCTGCAGGAGTACTTGTCCTGTAGCCATGGCAACCTAAAATATATCGGCCAAATTTATTAATAACTGCTTATCTACTAGGCAGTAAATAAAAAGGAAATATTAATAGAAAAGTTTTTAAACAACAAGGATATATGAAAATAAATTCTATTTAACTGGAATTTTAGTAAATTATTACTTGGTGTAGATATTCAGAATATATTGAAATATAAAGTTGTTATCACTTACAAGAATAATATTAATTTTATCCAATTTTTACATGTTTTTTTCAGAAAAGTCACCTTTTTTGGAAAGTTACTTTACACATTTACAAAGGCAATATTTAGCTAAGTGACTAAATATAAGATTTCTTAAGGAAAGTTATAATATAGTAAGAGAGTAATATAATATTAATACTTTCAGTTATCAAGTATGTACATGTAAATTAACATATTATTTGAACTAATTAAAAAAATATATAGTTTAATATTTTCTTAAATACTCAATTTAACACTTTACATGTGGATGGAGCTCACATATATGTGAGCCACATTGTGCCTCTACTAATGTACAGATAGCTCAAATATTGGGATAACTATTACTCACCCCACCTGCACATTGCCAAAGTTTCATGGCTGCCATTGAGTCCTACTCTGCTGAAGTTTACATTGTAATATATAGAAAAGTTTTCTAATGAAATAATACATACTATCAATGAAAAAAATCAACTGCTAAAAATTTTAAATGTGCTGTAATTGTATGCAACAGTAAAAGTCATATAGGTACATAAATACCTTATACCACATGGTTTATTGGATCAAAAAAAAGGTTCAGTGGTTTTAACTGATTATTTTGATATTAAAAAGACAATTAATCAATTAAAAGGCTGGAAAATAGTATTAAAATTTAAACATAATTATCCTCATTGAGTAATAACAGATTTACAAAATCCATTTTTTCAAAATATAAACACAAACAAATAAAACAAAGATAAGGCTAAAAAGCTGAGTTTGGTTAATTATATTATTAATAATAAACAGTATTATGTACCATGTCCTATGTTGATGTGTAAAATGACCAAGCTACAGCAAAAAAAAATACATAAAATATTATTTATGGTTCTGTCATATAGTAAGTTCTTTCAGTTAATACAAATTAAGAAATCAGCTAAAACCACTGAATCTTTTTTTTGCAACAGGTAAAAAATAGAACATAAGGCCTTTTTTATAGAACTTTTCCTATTGCATCCAATTACAGCACAATTAAAATATCAAATTTTCTAAGAAAATTGAATTTTTTCATAGATATTATGTAATATTTCATTAGAAAACAACATTTTGACAGAAAAACCTAACTTTTCTATCTAATACAATGTAAACTGCAGCATAGTAGGATGTGACAGCAGACTTGATACTTTGGAAATAAGGAGGGGGTCTGATTATGGATTAGCCCAATATGCTATGGGATGTATGCATTTCTAACGAAAAGAAAAATAAGTTTCAGCTCATAACTATAGTCTTAGGTTTGCTTGGCATTATGCTAATTTCAGTACTATTCCAGTACTAAAAATATTAGTTAGTTACATGAGTTGATTTAGTATGAAAAATGTGGGTTTGTTTGCAACTATCATAATTTTAATTAGCATGTAGGCATGCGCTTTACCAATTTTGTGTTGATAACCTAAAAATGAAGTTTGTTTTTTGTGATCAGAGTAAACAAAACACACAGGTAAATAATTATGGTGCAAAAGAAGTTAAAATTATGTGCAGTAGCTCTAATTGTAATAATGATGCTTAAGAAAAAAAAATCATACACTACTTAAAAAAAGTGTATGTGGAGAAAAAATAGATCAAGAGAAGGGGGTTATGCAAAGGAATATTAGATATGTTGAATGGGGAATTATTAGTAGAAGACCCTTTGCCAGATAAAAACTTTTTACAAATGAATAATAATTTGTTTAAAAAAGTGTTATGATCAGTTGAGAAAAACCTCAGTAGCTTTTTATATTTAATATCTATTTAATAATACAAATTTTGTTTTAAATTTTGTAGTATGCCTCTGAGTTTTTATTTCATCGGTATGCATTAAAAATTACCAGGAAAACAACCAATATATTATGGCATGTTAAGTTAAGATTCTTAAATATGTAATAACGCTGAGAATATTTTTGTCTTTATTTACATTCAAAATCCCCCATTTCGTTGTTATTTCTAACTATTTTAAAGTAGAATATTTCAATTTTTTTTTGACAATATAGGCAAAATATAGTTGTTTTTGTTGTTGAAAACAATTTGTTTACATCCAAACCCCTAATATTCTGGTTGAAAAAGAGGTTCTTAGAAAGAATAATGCAAGTCAGGTATTCAATTTTTCTACAACGCAATAAAGCTTGGAATATTTCAAGGTTGTTATAAACAGTTGTCGAGGATATTATGCTTGTTTTAAGTTTGTACACCACAAACTGGCTGCAAGATGTAAGGGGAATTTATTTTGGCATTGAATTTGTAAAACTGCAGGATAGTCAGTGAAGTAAGAGCATTCAGACTAGAAAGATGTTCTGGCAATTTTGAATCCAGAGTCGATTCATTTTTTTTGTGTTATGTCTTAAGAACCTTGAAAGGTTGGATAATACTCTTTTGCAATAGTGGCAGTTTAGAATAGAGTAAAAACCATAAGATTTGTGCAGTACACCGAAACTAATAGAATTTTGAAAAGCAGTATATAGGATGTCCCCACCAGCTTTCGTTTTGTTTATCAGCTTGCTTCCTCCACCGAACCTGATTTACGTCTTAGATCGTCGTACCTGAGTATGGAAATGGTTTCCTTTTGTTCCAGTTTTGAGAATATGTCCAGATAGATACTCCAAAGATGTAACAAGTTTTGTTTTATTAAGTGCAATATGTGAAATAAGTTAACATTTAATATATTAATTTTTCCAAGTAAAATAGACATTATTTTTAATAATTGCTTTCATTATTAAACATTTGTAATAATTAAAGTTTTATATTGTTAGAAGCGTGTCTAAAAAATGTCATAATTTATTCTGTCTTAAAATGTTGTGTTGACATATGACATTTTGGCTCTAATCCGTTGTTGTTTTAAACAATTTTAATTTGATTATTAGATATAAAAGATATTTCATATATAAGGTTAAACTTATATTTTCAAAACAAGATATTTTCTTTTACAAGGATGTCCTTAATTGGCCCTATTAATAGATAACCTAGGAACCATTTCGAAAATTTTTGTAGCAATCTCCTTTGTAAACAGATAACACATAGATTTTTGTTAATTTTGTATTATGGTTATATAATATGTTTTTGTACAATCTGTATTTTTGATAACTGTTTGTTTGAGACAAAAATACATGTTTGATTTGTTTCTCTGATCCACTTTTTTATTTTAATTTAGAAAAGTCTCCTAATCCTTGTATGTATTCTTGATTTTACGGAAGAAGAAACTTTCTCTTTCCAGCAGGAAGTTTTTCTCAAAGCGGGGTCCCGAAAAAGAAAATAGCTAGAGGTAATTCTTATCTGCCATATCTTGTTCGTTTTTGACCCAGGAGATTTATGTAAGTATCCCTTTGTTTTCATTTTGTATATACTCCAATCCAACCCATTTATTTCAACTTCTCCACAACCCAGCTCTCCAACAACCACCTGAGTGTGGTATGCACCAGTTTCAATTATTTTGTTTGCCCTACCTCTACCCCCAGTAGTTTCTGTTCCCAACCTTCTACCTCCATGTTCTTACCCTGAGGTAAGTAAAATATATCGTTACAACTTTTAGTTAATATTTCATTATTTTGAGTACTGAATTGGCACATAATCTAATTTGTAGATACAATATTTTTAATACTAAATTTAACATAATGGCAAGCAGACCTTAGCTCATACATCCGCATAAAAAATGTTAAACAAATATTGTACAAAATCTAAATATGTTTGGAAAGTAATTTTTGTAGCATAACTTTAAAAATATCATCCATATGCTTTAGTCATAACAATATATTTAGTACTTAAAATATTTAAAAACTATGCATTCTTTACACAAGTAAACTAAAAGTCTGAAAAGTTCAGTAATGTTACAAATTTAGTCTACTAAGTACATTTTTGTTCTACTTCTGTAAAGTACATTTTATTGTAAAATAGGTAAGTAAGTTAGTGTTTATTTCTAAATTGACATTCCATTCCATACACACTAAACAGAAAAATTCTTTATCAAATATAGGAACATACAGTCTGATCTAAACCTAATACTGCATCTTTAGTTATATGAGTGGTTATTCTTCTATTAAGTTCTTATCTTATTCAGTTCTTGATCTCATTCCTTATATATTTATTGTCCACAATTATTCAACTATCTCACTTAAATATCAAATTAACTAAATTAAATTTCTAGACCTTTTGATAGGACAATCAAATAACACTTAAATCTTGTTTTAATGTTAAGATTGTAAATTCCAAACTTTTAAGGGTCTTTCTTAGCTTTTAATTATTTGAGGAACAGGATTAGGTAAACCTAACTAGTTTTTTACTCAATGAACAATTTTTGTATTTTGTACAAGAGAAATAAATGTACTCAGTTTGTGAAAATTGAAACCCTCTGAACCTGTGTACGATTTTATCAATATATTAAGAAATTGGGTTCAATAAACAAAAATTATAGAAGTTGCAGTCTATAGGATTATCAACAAAATGTGACGAAACAAACATACCTGTGGCAATTTTAATAATATACCAGCCGTTTGAATTAATTCACATCCATAAATACGCAAATCTGTTTCAGTTTCAAGCCCAAGTCCGTCTAATTGTGAGGGTGTAGGAGAAAGTTTTTCTTCAGGAAGCAATTGATTTTTTAGTGTTAATATGACTTTACCATACGGCTTTGGTGTACTTTTTACAGTATTACTAACAGTATCACTTTTAGTAGACCCCATGTTGATACTGTAGATGTAAGTACATCGACCGTTACCCTTTTTACTTTTCCAAACACCCATAAACAAAATGTCTACCTAACGTTCTTAATACGACAAACGACGGAAATGTGATGATGAAATTTCATTTCAACGGAAGTGATAAGTGACAAAGTGACGTTGACGTATGTGACCGTGGGTTTTTCTCAACTGTCTACTGTCGTTGTCAATGACGTCACAGAATAATAAACAAACAGAAGGGCCACTCTCAGATGCCGCCTTTGAAGTTTTTCAGCACGCGCGCCATGTTTTAGGAGGACACAGACATATGATTTGTGTGGTTATGTAATTGTTTATATTTATGTTTAATTATATTATATTTATGTTATTATATTTAACAATGTTAATATAATTGTATAGTATGTCTATGATTGCCGTAAGTCAAATAAACCTGGTTAATTTTTCCATGCACACCACATAAACAACACTAATTTCTTTAAAATCCTCCTAAAACATGGCGGAACGTCTGCGCGGAGGAGATGCGCGTACTTAATTTTCCGTGGAGAGTGGGTATTCTGTTTGTTTATTATTCTGTGATGACGTATTATACGAAATACTGACCCAATGACGTAACCCATTATTATATGATTATAGCTTAGTTATTATATGATTAGTTAACTTAAAATTACTATTACTATCATTTCCCTAACTTTCGTAGTTTCTTTAAGAAATACATCAAGCTACTACTATTTTGTTATTTCAATAGATAAACGTAGAATAAGAAAACAGAATCAGATCTCGAAAGAGAAGAAAGTTTCAATAGAGAAGAAAATACAGAAGAGGGAGGAATAATGTAACCTTTCAAAACAAAACGTCAATTTCATATTTGATTTTTGTTGAAAATTTTAAAGTACTATTTATAAAACGAATGTAGAAAAATCTATTTATAAATTTGTCCCTCATTTGAAATGAATAAAGCGCTCCATGCTTCCAAAGAACTTAGTTGCGCTTTACGTTTGGTTCAAGCAAGATTTAATAGACTTTTGTTCAGATTTATTTACAAGTATCTTGGAATATCTTAAAGACACAGTGGAGCATTTAATATTAGCAAGTTTATTTTACATAGTAACATGTATATTTTTATATATGTGTATAAAAGCCTGGGGTATTGTGAATTTCAATCGAGAACCAAAGAATTCAAAAAGAATTTTATTTGTGATCGCCCACCCTGATGATGAATGCATGTTTTTTGGGCCCACCATTCTTAATTTTACCAGAAAAAAAGACTGCCTGGTGTATATATTGTGCTTATCTACTGGTGGGTATACTGTAGTGGTTGCACAACCAAATGTTGGGTTATGTTGCTGAAATTAAATACTAAAATGAGATCATTACTTATTTAATGAATTGCCTCTTAATAAAAGTAGACTAATATTACTAAAATACATACCTATGAATCATCCAAGGGTTTAAAAAGCAACCTGTTTTAAAGTGCACTATTTTCAACTTTATCCTCTCTACTATTATCACTCATCTTTTTATATACTGATATTTTAAAATGAAGTTTCCTCTAAAATGAAATAATTTTTAGGTAGAAACTATGGGATGGGTTTAATAAGGAAACAAGAACTATATAATTCTTGTTATGAATTAGGGATTCCTTCTGAGAATATATTTATTCATAATCATACTCTTCTTCCTGATGCAATGGATGTGCGATGGCCAACAGATGTGATATCAGATATTGTCTTAAATTATGTAGAGACTCTTAATATTACAACACTTGTAACATTTGATAGATATGGAGTATCTCTTCATAACAATCACTGTAGCATATACTATGCAATAGCTAACCTTATCCTAGATAACAAGTTACCTAGAGGTTTGTATTAGTCTTGTTAATAGTTATGTTGAAAATCAATATACTTAATGATTATTTATTTCAATTGATATGTGTTACAATAGAAAACTGAAAGTATCACAGTTTATAAAGAGTTAACTAATAGAATAAATAGCTGAAAATATTACTGGCTTAGGAACCTGTTTTATGTACACCTGTTTCTAAAAAACTGCTTAAGAGTGTAACAAAAATCCCTTTTTATTTTTACTTCAAATAACACAGTTGACTGTTTCCCTAATGATACTTTGGTACTTTCTGTACATTATCTTCTTTGTGTGCCATGCTTGTTTTCAAGTGTTGGCTATGGTCATATTAACAAGCTGATGAAATGTTTCTCAATCAACAGCTAGATGAAACAATTCCTTGACTGTTCGACTTGTCCATTGTCTAATGTTATGCAACCTGGACAGTTGCTTTCTTCTGACCCAGCATTTTCCTTTGATTTTGCCCGAATAATCAACCTGGGTAAGCAATATTTAGGTCCTCTCATTATATGGTCAGAGTATTGGACCTTTCTTATTTTTTTTATCAATTCTCACTCTTTGTGCATTGTCTCTAGCACATGTTCGTTATATCTGTGTGCTGTGAACACTTCTAATTTATTAAGATTTTTTATTTTTATTGTTCAGGTTTCACATCCATAGAACAAAGTGGACCACACATAACACTTCAATCCCCTTAGATGTGTGGTCAATGATAGACTTCTACTGCACAATGCAGAATGCCAGTTAATAAAGCTTTTTCATGCAATTTCTATTCTAGTCAAACTTTCCTCTTCACTTTCAATCTTGCAGTCAATTCAACTCTGCAGATATTAAAGTGTTCCAATCTTTCTAGGATTTTGTTATGATTTCTGTATACACAGTTAGAAAAATAATAAGACATATAAATTAACTATGGCCATTTCACGCCAGTTAATGACTTTCAATGTCTGTTTTATTTCTATTACACAGAAATTTTTGAAAAAAAAAGAAAATAATTTAATTGAAATAAATTTCATTATCTAAATTTATTAAAATCATTAGTGTACAGTTGTTCAAAGATTGAACTGGTGCAATTTTTAAATTTAAAACTATGCCTGGGAGATTTGCTAGATATGTTCAAATTGTTACTTTAATTGATAATGGAATGAGTCAAAGAGAAGAGGCCAGACAGCTTGGAGTCAGTCATTGTAAGGTCCAAAAACCAATGTTTTGTAGAGACTAAATCTCACAAATGGTGACCACAATCAGATGCAATAAGAATCACAACAGCTAGAGAAGATGGTCCTTTACTATGCACTTATTTTTGCAAAATTAATTCTTTACAGCTAGAGCAATCCAAAACTGTTTTCAAACTGCTTACAGTTAGACATTAAGTACTGCTATACTGAGAAGAAGGCTAAGGAAATTTGGTCTACGGGCTTTCTGCCCAGCAACAGGACCTCTGTTAACAGCAGCACATCAACAACATTTACTTGAGTTTGCTAGAGACCACAAGCATTGGATAATAGAAATCTGGAGAAATGTTTTGTTTAGTGATGAGTCCAGGATGGTTCTTTATGGCTCAGACAGTTGCATCAAAACATACAAAAGACATGGAAAACGATGATTGTCTTCAATAAGCATGTGTTGCTTTTGGAGGAAGCTCTCAAATGTTTTGGGTAGGCATTTCATTCAAAGGCTGTAATGATCTTGTGTTTATTGGTAGAGGAGCCTTGAATGCTCAACGATATATTACTGAAATTCTAGACAAGCATGTTCTAGCAATAAATTAGTGTTATGATTACGTCATACCATATAGGATGATTCATTTAAAAAAGTTGAGACAATTTTAAGTATACCTACATTTGAATCACTTTGTATATTAAATATTATTTTATCCACAAAATGTTGAAATTTCATTAAAATGGGCAATACTAAAATAAAATTTGTACCAAATGAAATGTTTACAAATTTACTCTGTTTCATAAAAAAATTAATCATATCTTGTAAAACACTTAGTGTAAAATAACATAACCTTATATTGTTGATTGAATATCCTAATTCGGATATTCAATCAACGCTTATATTGAGAGAATCCTTAATAGTTCTACCAAAATGCATAATAAAAAGAAGAGGATAGTCTTTGTAAATGGGTATATTTATTTAAAAAACCCTTAATAGGGCTACATCAATAAAACAAACGTTTTCGGACCACAGTCCATCAGGTTTTAAAATCGAAAAATAAATGCCTAAAAATAAGTATAAACCATTTAGTTAAAACAAACGAGATTATGAAATTTTGACTATGGTTGAAAAGCAAAAGATGATTATACTTACTAGGTCACAATGCCTGAGCCACCAAAATACTAGGGTAAAAACCCTTTAAATTACATTTAGTTATAAAAGATTGTACATTGTGTTGTAAAATAACTGTGATGTTCAGTATTAAATTAAATTTGACTAGAGGTAACACATGGCTGAATCGAGTTCCAGAGCCGGTGAGAGAGAACCTCTACACGCGGAGAACAGCTGGGAACTGATTGACAAGATACTTATGAAGGATGACGAAAACAGAATGTCAATGCAACGAAAACTATATTAGTTGTACATAGTATTACTACAGCCAAAAGATTCAACAAGTTTTGATGATTTTAAAAAATAACAACAATCTAGGTGTTGGGATTAAAAAAAAAACTTTTTAATTTATTAATTTAGGGTATAAAAGATGTGAAATCAATGATGGTTTTATAGTCATGATTAATAGTACTAACCTCTTTTTGTGATACGTGGTATACAGCCAGCTACAGGAATTTTTTTTCCTTGTGGAAAATGCATAATAGTATACAGGGGGTTATATTTAAAATATGGATGTTGTAGTGATTCAATCACAAAAGTGAAGGCTCTAAATATTTTAGGTTAATTGGGCATATCTAAAAACCGGCGATATCCTTCATTTTAGTTTAAATCTAGCTCCTAAATATATTTGTGGCTGAACAACTTGTATGTAGTTGAATTACGAGACTCTTAGAAGGCCCCGCTATATACGCCTTGTAGTCTGTCTCACATCACATCTCCTGTACTAGTCTAAGATTTCTGGAACATCTGAGGGAGAAGCTCCTTGGGACTACATCAGCCAATACTAATGCAAATGTTCAGGACAATGCAAAATTACATGTTACAGATTAGATGAGCCTCTCTTACAATTACATTGGCTCATTTGTTTTCGTCTAGACCTGGTGCAGTAGAGTGTTCTGGTGACGGTAATGAGTTGATCTTAAACTATTTTCTGCCTCCCGATGAGCTGAGAAGGGACCTATTGAAGGCAGCCCTTAGGCACAGGATTGGAAGTAGAAGGCACAGCGACTCCTTTAGTGGAGCAACCCCTGTAAAGGAACAGGTAATCCTTTGTGGGAGCTACCAGTAAGGGAAGACTCAAACTCGGCGTTAGCCGAGCACTGAGGAGGGTTTAAATACGAATAAATACCTTCGAGCATGAAATACAGAAGATACTGATCAAACAAAACAAATTCTGATCGCAATATCAATATAACGCTTCTGATAAAAATTCCACGATGTTATATTTTCTCCACCTTTTTATATGGAGTTGAGGCTTAGACACTGAGAAAATCGATCGTTAAAAACCTAGAAGCATTCGATATGTGATGTTACTGATTTATTCTGAAAATTTCATGGACTTGACGCAAAATAAACGTACAAGTTCTCAAACAACTAGGAAAACAATGTGCTTTAAACTTAATAAAGTTTTAAATAATCAAGTTTTAAACTTAATAAAAATCAGGAAGTTGGAATACCTGGAACACATTATGAGATGTGAAAAATACGAACTCTTGAGGAATATACTGCATGGCAAAATCAAAGGCAAAATAAGCACAGGAAGACGTAAAATTTTGTGACTACCCAACCTCCGTGAATGGTTTGGCTGAATTGCAATTGACCTATTATGATTTTCAATCGCCGATAGGAGCGGAACTTGAAGAAGGAGAAGGGCAGGATTTAAGTTTTTTAAATTATTATTTGGGAAATTCATACTTGGTCCCATGAGCAGCTAGGGAAAAAAAGCTCCAAGGTATGTACTCTTACAAGGGTATGTACTCTATATGGACTATAGTATAGTCAATAAGGGAACAAAAGAACAACATTATTAAACCAGCTAGCGATTTAAAGAAAAAGGCTGGTAATTCCAGTGGATATATTTTTACATACTAAGAATTTGTATTAATTTATATTACAGGTTGTGGAGTCTATGTACTTGATACTACAAATATTATTAGGAAATACTGGTTGTTAATGGATATACCCATATCTTTTATATTTTCCAGATTTAGGTAAGTAACTTGATTCAAAATCATATTCTATTTGATCTCTGCAAATTGTATTCGATTTTATGTATATCTAAAGGTTTTTTAGGTCAATTTTTTTGTAATCTTCTATATGTCTTCTGTGTGTCATATTTCATTTATTGCCCAGTTATTTAGTCCATGTTCTAATAATGTCTGAAAATTTAGTATTTTATCTTTTTTGTCTCGACCAGATTTTAAAACATATTTATCAACAGTCCACATTTTGTCATTTGTTTGTTTTGTCAAATGTTTTTAAGACTCTAAACATTTTAATATATTTCATACAAAGGATGCCACAAACTAATACAACAAATTAAAGTGACATTAAGAGTTTAAATTTTTTTCTTGTTTTTTATAATAATATTTTTATCCTAAACAACTAGACTGAAATCAAAGAGGTATTACTAGTATTTTCCAATAACTTAAACCTAACTAATAGTGAGGAATAAGTACAATTATATATATGTATATATATATATATATATATATATATATATATATATATACACAAACAACACAGTTTATTAGGGTTGCAGTCAGAATATTGGCCGGGATGTTAAAAAAAAACACTCTTTTGAGTTTTTGTCGAGCTTTCGGAATGGTTTTATTCCTTTTTCAAGACACTGTAAAAGACAATTATGTAAATATTTAAAAAATATCACAATTCTTCAGTGTAACTTACTAGTCGTTGAGATTATTTTTGTAAGCATTGACACTCAACATTTATACCACACATTAAAATATACAATTATGGACATAATACATCATAAAATGTATTTGTGTTTTATGATGTATTATGTCCATAATTGTATATTTTAATGTGTGGTATAAATGTTGAGTGTCAATGCTTACAAAAATAATCTCAACGACTAGTAAGTTACACTGAAGAATTGTAATATTTTAATATTTACATAATTGTCTTGTACAGTGTCTTGAAAAAGGAATAAAACCATTCCGAAAGCTCGACAAAAAGTCAAAAGAGTGTTTTTTTTTTAACATCCCGGCCAATATTCTGACTGCAACCCCAATAAACTGAGTTGTTTGTTTATATTGACAGTCACTAATATCCAGTATTTCTTGTATATATATATATATATATATATATATATATATATATATATATATATATATATATATATATATATATATATATATATATATATATATATATATATATATAACGTTTCGCTATCCAATTTGATAGCATCATCAGTTCATCTCAAAAAGATATGTAGCAGGCAACAGGTGCCTTCATTTCACCGGCAGCAGTCTAGAAGCCTGTAGTGGTAACTTCATTATACTTTTAAATTACTAAATCTTTAATTGATCTTTAATTGATTTCAATAATGCTACCTGCAAAATTAAATCTTAATTATTGACTTACTGTTGTAAGTGCATCTTAGATCTTTTAGTTCTTCTGCACATTAATTGTGTGTTTTTTTATATAAATTTCTTACATGAATTTTTTTACGTACATGTACAATTACCACATGTCTTTTGCTGTGCTAAGTTTATGAAAATTGTTAACTATATTTAGTTCAATTTATTGTTTATACAACATAATTTTACAATGTCCATTGTCGTAAGCTTCTTTACAATTTTAATATCATTGACTGCTACATATCTTTTTGAGATATATATATATATATATATATATATATATATATATATATATATATATATATATATATATATATATATATATATATATATATATATATCGTCCCTACCATTTCCAACTATCGAATGTGAAAAATCGGCTTTTTCAGATTCGATACCTTGTGAACGCGGGAAAATTTTGTTTAAACCATGTAATATGAACATTTTGTCATTTTGTTTTGGTCAAAATATCGAATATACTGCAAACTACTACACTTTCTGTGTATTTCGCATCATACTTTTAGTAATTTCTTTTGTATTATAATTTTATAAGTTGATATATTCATTTTATGTTTAACTCTTTAATTTCGATTTTAGATTTATGTGTAGCCTAAAAGACAGGTCTCTAATACACAAAGCAATGAAAAAGCATGTGTCCCAATTAAAATGGTTTAGACGCTTGTATATGTATTTCAGCAGATACATGATAATAAATACTTTGCAGCAAATGAATTTGGTGGATATAGAGTTAGATTTAGATCTTGAAGATTGAATGTACTGAGTACAATAGGATATTGATCAGCTTTATGCCTTTTATGATATATGTTTCGAAAAAAGATTTTTTAAATATTAAGGCAATAATAAGTGTTTTTCAATTCGATGTATTAACCCATTCACTGTCAGTAGTCAGTTTAACCTCTTAAGCGCGCCGGGTCGCCTACTCAACTGAAACGCTCGAGTCGTGAATTCGCGTCATTGGCGTGTGGATTGAAAACGTGAAATCGCGTTCTTGGCGTATCATTATAACTTGGTAGCAAGTTAACTTTATTAACATTAACACTAAATAAATAAAAAAAGTGTATTTTTAACTTTAATATATTGCTGTATTGGACTATTAAATTGCATAAACTAACATAAAAGTATAAGGAAAAGTAGAAGCAAAAAAAAAGGTTATTGTAAATTCTTGTGGAATACAGGAAAGCAATCGAGGCACAAAGCTGGTTTGTCTGCACATTTCAGGCAGCAGTACATGGTGTCCTTTTTTTTTTTTGGAGGCACACAATTTACACTTTCTTCTTATAGAACGAAAATCTCCATCTTTATTTGGTTTTTTTATGTTTTGCCGAAAGTACTTTGTTTTTGTTGTTTAGAAGCTGTTTCGCCGATTATATTTTCTTTATGTGACAATAAATATTGAATTACCTTTAGCCTAAAATCGTGGAAGGACATTTTATCTCCTCTATGATGATTTTTATTATAAAGGCTAAATGCATTAAACAACATCATTTGGAAAATATGTATTCCAAGTTTAAGGTACCATCGCATACCTTTTCGATCGCAACTGTAATAAGAAAACATCTGATCCTTCATGTCACCACCACCCATAGGGGTATTGTATTCTGCAATACATCTTGGTTTTTCATATTGCTGCTTTCGCTTGTTCTCACAAAAAAATTTGTTGGGCCTTATGTTCCGTTGATAACATTAAAATGTCTCTCTTATCTTTCCATTTTAAAATGTTGATTCCATTTGAATATTTTGAGACCAATTCCCCTTTTTTAAGTTTTGTGTTCAGTATTTCAGGCGGAATATTTTTTCTGTTTGTTCTCAATGTACCGGTAACATATGTACCATTTTGTGACAGGTCATGTGCTAAACTAATGCTTGTATAAAAATTGTCTACATAAATGGCATGTTCCGTATGAAATATGTTTTCACACAATTTCATCACAACTTTTGACGAATGTCCTACTCCACCAATATCAGTATCATTTTCACCAGTGTAAATTAATATTTTTTGAACCATCCCAATAGGCTCGCACAAAATATATACAGCTTAATACCATACCTGTGACGTTTATTTTTTATATATTGTTGAAAAATGGGCCTTCCCCTTCAAGGCATCAAGGTTGCGTTCACCAGATTAATCCGCTTTCAATCCGATTGCACAGTGGTTAATGCTAAGAATTAAAGTTTGGTGAACGACTGACGTTTGACACTTGTGCTTGTTGCTTTGTTTTTGTTTTTATTAACCTAACCACAGAATAAATAACAATACCTAACTAAGATGGATAATATTCTTGAAGCATTTTTGTTTGGGGACGATATTTTATATTATATTATATTTATTCTGTGACCTAACCACAGAATAAATAACAATACCTAACTAAAATAATAATTTTGAAGCATTTTTGTTTGGGGACGATGTTTTATATTATATTTATATATTATATTTTATAGTGTTATTATATTTATATTCTATTTCGAATAAATTTGCCAGTTTTTATTTGATAAATTTATATGTTGGGCGGAATTCGACTATTAGAATAAGCTATTCATCCATTCAGCGATGATTAAGCACAACAAATTTAAGGCTGAATAAAATGGCGACCGCTTATCAGCCGCTTGGAGGTAGCGCATGATCAGCACATCGTTTACCAGAATCGATTATAAGCCGCTTGCAAGCAGCTTCTAAGCGATTGAGTCTGGTGAACGCACCATTGACTCATCGATTGACAAATTTTTCTCCGGATAGTAGATTTCTTCCATGCGTTGGTTAAACAAATTAAGAAGAGGTCGTATTTTAAACAGACGGTCACTGGGTATGCGTTCGCCACCTACAGGATTATTTACAAAATGTATTGCTCTCAGAATGGTTTGAAATCGATTACCGGACATAAAATTTCTAAATACAGGAATATTGAAAAGTGGTATTTCAATAATCTTCTATTCTATTCAGCTTTATTGTACCTGTGTGGTACAATAGTCCCAAAAAACTTTAAATTCATTCAGAGACACATCTTTCCATGCAGTAATTCTAGAATGTTCAGCAACACCTCTTAAAAAAATCTCCTCTGCAAATTTGTTTGTATATGTAAGAAGGAGGTTGTACAATTCATGTGTAGCGAATAAATTAAAATACGAATACGGTTCGTCATTCTCAAGATTCAGTGGAATTTGCATACCAGTAAAGTCTATTTGCTGTAAATATTCGTTATCTGTCTAATGCCAAGTATCAGAATTTTGATTTTCAGCAACCGTAACGTCTTCATCTGAAGACGTTTCATTTTCCGTCACATCAGATGTTGATTCATCGTCTTCAGATTCCTCATCGGAATCTAATTCCCCAGAAAACAGCAACTCCATGGCCTCCTCAGGCGTATATTTTCTTTTGAATTGCCACCTAAAATTTAAAACCGAACTTAACCTCAAATATTTCTGTATCAATCAAGCTAATAAATTTATAGCGGTTTTAAAATTTACCTTTTTGCTTTTTCTCCTTCCGAATATTCCATTTTATAAGCATCTTTTGATGTACTTGGACGATCCATTAGAACACGTAACAGTTATCTACTTCACCCTCTATCAAAATGACAACTGGCCCAAACAAACAACCAACCATCTAGTAATATAATTAACGGTCACCCTACCACGCCAACCAAATATTATACCTACCTGCATATTCAGCGCTGCCAATATTATAGGCAATACACTTTACAATGTCCGAAAACGCGTATTCACGTCCTTGGAGTTACAAATGAAACACAGAACACGCGAATTAGCGTCTTTGGCAGTGAATGGGTTAAATAACTAAATGAACGTTTGGTACTTTTCTTTCAATTAAGATGTGAAAAAACTAGAACCTATAACTAAAATTAAAAAAATTTTCGATCAACATAAAATAAGCAAACAATAGTGTTTTTCTGTGCGAATAAAATCGTGGATCTTTTTAACAGGTTATACACTAAAGGAAAACATATACAAAGAAAAACACGGTTTTCAACGAGATTTATATAAGAATAAGACAGGTTGGATTCAAGAGATCATTTCAGAAGTTTCAGCTTTAATTCAATAAAAATGTTCACCGCAATTATGAAATTTACAAATGAAAACGGAATTATTTTTATCTGGAATAGGTTCCAGACTTGTCCTTATAACTGTAAAGGTAAACTATTATGTAGATATTATTGAAAGAAACATCATTTTTATTACCAATCATTTTATATTTGCTACGTCTGGTATTATAGAAACAGTTTCATTATATTATTAAAAAAACGCAGACTAAAAATATATTTATTTGATAAACCAACACAAAATTATTTTGATTATTGTAATTGAAAGATATTAATAATAAAACAAGAATATTTTTTAATTGTGGTCGAGCTTGAAAACGATCATGTGCATATATTATTTTAATGTAACTATTTCAAATGTAATGTAATTACTAGAGTTCAGATCTTAATGTTTATAAAATCTTTTTGAGATTTATTTATTGTTAAATGAATGCAGAGATATGAAAAAAGTTGAAAATTGTTATACTTTGAGGATATTTTCCAAAAATATGTCTTTCCATTTTTATACTAACTGTTAGAGGACCAAAAACAGTAGATATTATTTTTTTGTTTTGAGAAAATCATATATTATTTACGCAAGGTCTCTATTCTTTGAAACTTTGAGCAAATTGTGAAATTTTTGATATATTTTTCCGTTGCAAAATTCTCTAATGCAAGTTATTACGCTACTAAGTTATAGATTAGATATTTTTAGATGTTAGAATATATGCTCATATGTTAGCGCCGGTAAGATGTATAGATCCAATATAAATAATAACATAAGTAGTTATATCATTTCTAATTGGTACATATGTAATATTTACTACTACACAATATTTAAACTAATTTTAAATCAAAATAAATTTGCGTGTGAATAATATTTACTGTTAGTAGGTCTAAATTTATAGTAACAATACACCATAATAATAAATTTATATTTTATATTTAACTCTTTATAAAAAATTTTGATACTAAAAATTGTACAAAGTTTTTTTTGCTTTGATCGCTGTGCATGATTTTAATAACTGCCAATAATGTCTCCTTAGTGCGTTAATATATTTAAGAAGTTTTCATTTGTTGCTCATGGCTCATGTTAAGTAAATTTGATGTGCTGATTGAATTTATTTAAATAGGTGTAATTTTTATTGTACAAATAGGAGGAAGTTTGATAAGTAAGCAATCTAAACCAGTACCTATTCTTTACCCATATCGAAATATTTAAATAAAAAGTGTTTGAATATTTTTTTCTTTTTATTTATAAAGTAGAGGGTCAGATTTGGCATTGAGCAAACACGTATCTTGACAAAAAAAAAAAACAAGAAAACAATGATGTATAAGCTGTATAATATAAACAACGAAATTATAGGATGGCGAAATGTATGGCGAATTAGAACACACATAGGGGAGGTGGTATGAGATGATAATTAGCAATTCTGCATGATAAAAACAATTGTGTAAATCAACTTAAATTCTCTTAGAGTACAAACAAAGATCAGGCTTTATTAGCAGAAGAACGTATTTCGTTAATACAACAAACGCATTTGCATAAAGATTTCTGGAATGTTCCTGCGACCTCCCTACTCCCAGTAACCGATCAGTCAATACCAATAATTACAATAGTAATCCCTTAAAAGCCTCAACTTCGAAAGAGACAAATAGTATATTTACTGGAGACATACTTTCCAAATATGTTCGTTTCACAGATTCATTTGAAGGATCTGACGTTGAAGAGTTATATAATGGGACAAAGATTAGTGTAATGAATATAACCTAAAATTTATTTGACACTCGATGTAGGCTTAAAATATTGACAGTGTTGCCATATCGTCAATTATTTCTTACACCCATCTAAATCCAAATTCGGCAAGAGCACCTAATATATCAATTAAAAATCGAAACAAACATAACGTATCAGTTTAGACACATTAACATTAACGCAAAAATTGCGTACATTTGCCTTTTAAAAATAGATACATATGCTAAATATAACAAAATATTAATATAGAAATTTAACTAAATGGAAGGTTGGCGCAGGATGTCAGAGAATGACCTTAAAGGAGGATTCGGTCAATTTGCATACCCTTTTGAGACAGTTAAATGAGAATAAATGTGGAAAATAGTGGTATAAATGTATAAATTGATACAAATATGAAAAATTTAGTCAGGAAGTTGCTCTAATGAATGTATGGGTGCCAGGAAAATATCAACCAATACTTCCCAAAGTATATTATACTACTGTAAGGGTTGTTCAATATCTGAAGGCAAAAAAAGGTACTAATAAAACAGATAGTAGGTATGCACAACCCAATTTAATCCCTATTTAATTTTAATAATGTATACAGATACAAAGTAAAATTAGCCTAAGTTACCCTTTACCTATATGTATAGTTAAACTAGTTTAATAATAATAATCATAGCCATAAATTTATATACGTATAACAGTAAACTTCCCCAATATTGATAACCATAATTTTAAATTATAATGATTATAAGAACGAAAAAAGTGAAAATATTAACAATTAACATATCGCACTAATAATACAATAGTGTCGTAACTCAAAAAAGATGATTTTTCAGAATCAATGAAAAAATCGTTTTTCGTTTCCTCTTGCAGGTAACAAAAACTAATCCATAATATGTTTCTAATTAATATTAAAGGAAGTTTCATTGTACTCTTAGTTAAATAAAAATATTGACAGTGAAGTTATTTAAAAATTTTGAGTTAACACTGTATTGCTCTAAGCAAAATGTTTGAAATGAAATATCATTTTTAGTTATTGACATTATTTATGAAATATTTTGTGTTACTACAATTATTTGATTTACTATTTTTTTCTGCGGTTTACGTTAGTTTTTGGACTTAACAACAATTTTGGTAACTGATTCTTGCTATTTGTTAACATTGGATCTAAAGAGATTGTATTACACGTTAACAATTACCGAGAACTGTTTTTTTTTATATTAATAAATAAATCAAGACTGTTTTTAATTACGTTTATATTATAATCTAACAAATTCAGATACAGATAACAAAATACAGTATTCTTGAATATTTTGTACTTAATCTATATATTTAACATAATAAACCTTCCAAAACAACATAAAATCTAGTCATATTTAGGGTATATTAAAAAAACAAATTATTTAAACTTAGTTTGAATAAGTCTAAAAATAAATTATTGCTGATTACAATTAAATACAATTTTAATGTTTAATCGGTCAAAGCCTTATAGTAAGTTTCACGATAACTCCTGGGTATTACATTTTTGTCAAGTAGTTCCTCCAAGTCCCTTTTCTTATTTTGAGTTACAGATATCTTGCGTGTGTACTCTTGTGTCAAACCATTAGCAAATAACGAAGTCTGGTTTTCAGTTCGTCGTAAGCTACGTACGAAAATGTTTTTAGTAATCTTCTTGTCTTCAGAGTTCTTATAAAAGAAAGTAAATTGAAGTTCGTTTTCAACACGAAACACCTTAATGTCATGCCATTTTATTTTTTCTCTCTCCTCATTAACATTAAAATTGTTACCTCACTCTTCTTGAAGTATTTTCAGATTGCAAAAATTTTCATTAGTCATTTCAGTCACGTTGTACAGTTTTCCTGCCTTTTTAGCCGTCTGAGTTAATGCCATATATTGTTGTGGGACATACACTGGACCAGATTTTACGAAAAGCTTTACTTGCTTCTCTATGACGCTATGCACATTGTCACCTTCGTTTTGAGAGTGACCGCAAATCAGAAATTTATGGGCTATACTTTTAACATTCATTTTTTGTATTGCGTACGCATATACTGTAAGGACGTATTTTTTTTGCTGTCCGCAACAATTATTGGAATAAAATGTAAAGTCCAGTTCTCTACCAGGATTAGCCTGCATAATTTTTTCTATATATTACAGAGTATAACTCACAATCGCATTCTCTGTTTCACTATTTACGTCAATTTGTACGTGGTGGTTGTACTTTCGCAGTGTCACTGTTTTCTATTTAGGCACAGGTTCATTATTGTTTATTTATTTATTTAGCGTATGGACTTTCACAGTACGATAAATATACAAATACAATTACAATAATATACACATATATATTATATATATTATTCAAACACTAAAAATAGTAAAAATAGAATGAATGACACTAAATATTAATGTCCAATTTACATAGCCATTCAATTGCTTTTGGGGAACATTCCGCAAAGTCCTGGAGGTTTCCATGGTAGGCACGATTCAAGCAGTCTGAAACACAATGGCTTATGGTGTATCTAGATTCTCCGCAATCGCACTGTGGACTTTCTGCACGACCCCACCTGAACAGCGAATCAGCACATTTACCATGTCCGGTACGTATACGATTAAGCCTTGCCCAAATGGACCGGGGCAGATTTGATCCGATGAAACCCTGAGTTGGGGTGGATATCTTAATATAGTCCGATTCTACTGTT
This sequence comes from Diabrotica balteata, assembly GCA_918026665.1. Taxonomy (NCBI): domain Eukaryota; kingdom Metazoa; phylum Arthropoda; class Insecta; order Coleoptera; family Chrysomelidae; genus Diabrotica; species Diabrotica balteata. Next base: position 63,317,528 of record OU898278.1, read on the forward strand.
GGCATCCATCTTGTTGTCCATTGCCTATGTATATCATAGGAATTACCAATTTTTCGGGCAGATCGTATTGGAGGATTTCTAGATCTCAATCGTTGGTGCTCTTTTGAGATGTCTGGGATATCTTGATGTATTGGTAATTGTACGTTGGCTACAATTTTCTGGTACTCTCTCACTAATGCTGCTGTACGGCGTAGATCTAATGGAGCAATATTGCTCAGAGTAGGCAGCCATCTCACTGGCGTTGATTTTATTGTTCCAGTGATTATTCTCATGGTTTGGTTAAGTTGGACATCGATTTTGCTTGTATGTGCACTATTTAGCCATACTGGTGCACAATATTCTGCCACTGAAAAAACCAAAGCTAGAGCAGAGGTCCGAAGAGTATCTGCAGAAACACCCCAAGTTGTTCCAGCAAGTTTTGATATTAAGTTATTTCGTGTTCTTAGTTTACCGGCTGCGTTTGTAAGATGACTTTTGATGGTGAGTGTTCTATCAAGTGTGACGCCTAGATATTTGGGGTTGTTGTTATGTTTGATAGCTGTGTCATTTAGAGTTACATTGAGAGTATCGCCCGCAAGTTGATTCGGCAGGTGAAAGAGACAGGTTTCAGTTTTGCTTGTGTTAGGACGTAAGCGCCAGTTCTTAAAATAGTTACTTAGTGTAGATAAGTCCTCGTTTAGAGCTCGTTCTCCTGCTTCTTTACTATTATCTTGGAAGCCAATGGCCAGGTCGTCAGCATAAGCAAATTTTCTCGATTTTGTTTCAGGTATATCTGCTGTATAAAGGTTAAATAATAAAGGAGCTAGCACTGAGCCTTGAGGTAAGCCGTTGTTAAGTTTTCTAACGTTACTCTGTGCATCATTCATATATACCTGAAACAGTCTGTTAGTCAGTAGATTGTTTATCAGCTGACAAGTTATGAGGCAAGGTATGATTTTCATCAGCTTATAAATAAGGCCCTCTCTCCACACCGTGTCATAGGCAGCCGTGAGATCTATAAATGTTATGGCAGATTTTTCGCGTCTTTCAAAGCCAGCTTCAATAAATGTAGTTAAGGACAGCACTTGGTCACAGCAACTTCGTCTTCTTCTAAATCCAGCTTGTTCAATTGGTACAGCATCCTCAATGGTGTTACATATTCGGTTATATAAAAGTCGTTCTAGTAATTTATAACAGTAACTGAGTAAGGCAATAGGCCGGTAACTTTCAGGCAGCTTGTTGTCTTTGCCAGGCTTCTGGATTGCGATAATTTTTGTTCTTTTGAATTCTGGGGGTAGCACAGTTGTATTCACAATGTCGCTAAAGAATTTTTTGAGCCACTGTCGTGTTTTTGTACCAGTGTGGACTATAAACTCAGGATACATTCCATCGAAGCCTGTTGCTTTTCCTGTTTTAGTTTGGTTAAGCGCTTCGTTTATTTCATCCAATGAGAAGGCGCGTGAGTATTCTGATGTTGCGGGAGTATTTGCCTTAAGTTGTTTAAGAGCTCTTTTTACGGTAGATGTATGAGTTTTCTCAGATGGAGCTCGGGAGTTCTCAATTATTCTATTGGCTATTTTATTTGGCTCAATTGTTGATCTGTTTAAGTGTTGCGCTCTGCTTGCTTCGCCCAGTTTGCGGATCAGTCCCCATGCTTTTCGACTGGAACGTGAGAAATCAATATGTTCTACGGTAGACTTCCATTTATTGAGTCTTGTTGAGTCCAGTGACTTCAGTAAGTTGTCACCAATTTCGGGATCTTCTGATTTCAAAAATTCGTCATATAGTTTTTGGCTTTCTTCCGTCCAGCCTGGGATGTACTCCTTTCGGAAACCTCGGGAGATATGTTTTTTGGCGATAGAGATAACCATTCCTAAAAAACGGTGATAGTTGTTGGCCTTTGGGTCAATGAAGCGAATGCAGGTGTCCAGCTCTTTGGTGAATTCGGGCCAATTTCCTTTGTTAAAATTCCAACGGGGTCTCGGCGTGGATTCAACGATAGGAATTTGTATGCCTAGTTCGATTATGACAGGTCGATGTTGGCTGTGAGGGAAACTGGGAAGTACAGTTTGAGAGCTTGGGAGTGGTTGCATCTGTGAGTTAGTGGAAACCCAGCATAGATCAGGGTTGTAGCCTTTGCGCCATCTTCTAGAAAAGAAGGTAGTTTTATCTTTTAGACTATGGATAAGGTGAATATTCTTTTCTTCAGCCCACTCCAGTAGTTTCTCCCCATTTTCATCATTGTTTTCATATCCCCATTTGTTGTGGTGACTGTTAAAGTCCCCAATGTAAACTGCAGGTTGGTTGTCAACGGCTTTTATTTTATCTACTGGTCATTTAGTTAATGGTGGTTTGTAGATGTTTTTTATGATTACGCCATTCACTTCTGTAGAGACTATGGACACATTATTTTCGCAGCTGCAGTCCTTCCGATGGTGCGTGAGTTTCTTGAATGGTTATGACGTCAACGTTATTTTCGATTAGTAGTTTTGAAAGAAATTCGGATTTTGATCTACTAATTCCTTCTATGTTTATTTGACATATACGGAGGATAGGCCCGATACGTCTCATCAAATCACCTTTGTAGTTTTCCATATTTGTATATGGAGATTCCTGTTCTTATTTTTCTTTTTTTCTTTATCGTACTGGTTGCCAGGAGAGCTCAGCGGCTAGTTTGGCGTCCAAAAAGCCGTTCATTATTGTACTCTCCAGTCACAATAACCACGGTAAAGAGATTTCCTTCTCGCAATCCTTAGTATTTAGTAATCGCCTACCACTCCGATATTAAACCTAAAAATAAATCAGGTAGTATTATTAGATTAAGTATAGAGGTAATTGATGCAAGAATGTCACAAAGAGTGTATTAACTCTAAATTTATAAAATAAAGTAGTTGGTAAGCTTTCTTAATAACACTGCTACACATTTTAAATGAGTTATTACTATTTGGTGATCGACAAATAGATAATGATTGATAATTGTTTTACAAACAACAATTAACAAAATTGATTTAAAGTGATGATTCAACAATAATGTAGCATGTCAAAAATAATGAACTGAACCAATAATAGTGTCGTTAGCAAAATTATTAATTTAAAAATTGCTGGTGTAAATCAGTAATAGTGTAATAACTATAAAAACAACAATGTTATGGTTAGGTTCAAATCGACAAGAATGTAATAATACGAAATATAGCTATGAAAATTCCATACCTGATTGCGGATATTGATAATTTGCGGATGTAAAACGAAAGATTTTCAAAGAAAATCTTTCGTTTTACATCCGCAAATTATGTTCGTTTGTGTATTGTTGCCTATGCAATACTTGGAGATGATCCATGATACTATGAATAACAAGATAGGAGCTTCCCGCAGCTCAAAATCGGTCGGCTTCGCGCATGCCGTCATTGTAGAGTAGAATTTGAAATCTTGTTAAAGTTAAATGGGATTTGTACTCCAAACTATTTGTTAAAGATTATTTATTGATATATACAAAAAACTGACATTTCGAACGTGCAACTCTCCAATGACGTCACAAAAACATGCGCAATATCTTATCTTATAGTCATAGCACAGAATGCCCACTCTCCACGGAAAATTAAGTACGCGCATCTCCTTCGCGCAGACGTTCCGCCATGTTTTACGAGGATTTTAAAGGGAACCAGTTTTGTTTATGTGGTGTGCATGGAAAAAAAAAACCAGGTTTATTTGACTTACGGCAATCATAGACATACTATACAATTATATTAACAGTTTTAAATATAATAACATAAATATAATATATTTAAACATAAATGTAAACAATTGCATAACCTCACAAATTGTATTATTATTCTGTTTTTATTAGTAAAACAACATTGTTAACTCTTATTACTTTTATTGTACATCGTTACTTAACATGTGTATTACATTGGCGACCATGTTGTCCCGCACCTCAACTGTTAACTGTCTACTGTCAACCAGTGTTGCCAACTCACAACATTCATAACTTACTATACTACATCTCCCTAATTAACTTGAATCATAGCTATCACCACAATCAGTCACAAAGTCTTTTAAATAAACTGGTTGTCTTCTTATCCGAGTACCACGACTCAATGTTTCATTGTTATTATTAACATTTTCCGCACTACCTATGTCACTATATAAAATATTCTCAATATTAACATTTTGATCTTCATCATTTATAATAATAGGTTTATATGTGAAATAAACTGATTCTTCTACACTATTTTGCAGTTTATCTTTCACATTATTTTTTGGTAAAATTTTAGGCAATATGTTACTTCCTTTAATATCTATTCTATTCCTACGTTTAATCTTGTTATTGACATCATAAAATATAATTGTTCGTGGTGTTTTACCATATTTTATAAATTTCGCAGGTAACCACGTTTTATTTTGTCTATAATAAATTTTTTGACCTTGAGTTAGTTTTAATTTTCTTTCTTTTGCATTTTTGTCATAATAAAATTTGTTTCTTTCATTTTTTTTCTTTTGAACTTGCCTAAAATCTTTTACAATTTTTGGTTTTAACTTATTACTATGAATTGGTAAAGTTGTTCTAGTTTGTCTGCTCAAAAGAAGTTGGGATGGACTATACAATGAGTTTAATACTGGAGTGTTTCTGTACTCTAATAATAATAATTTTATATCAAAATTTTCCTCTTTACTTCTTTTAAGCAAATTTTTTGCTATATTAACTGCTTTTTCAGCCATTGCATTTCCTCTAGCATAATATGGACTTGATGTCACAATTTCAAAATTCCAAGCCTTTGCAAAATTGTTAAATTCAAAAGATGCAAATGGCATATTGTCTGCACGTACCACCTCAGGAATACCATGAGTTGAGAATATTTGTTTCAAAATTAAAATTACAGTTTTAGAATCTTTATGTTTTGTTTTAATTATTTCTAACCACTTTGAGTAATAGTCAACAACTACTAAATAAGATTCACCTGCAAATTCTAAAAAATCTGTGCCAACCTTTTGAAATGGATATTTACTTAATGGTTCAATAATCATGGGTTCTTTAGGATTTTTATTGCTAAACTTTTTACATATTGGACAATTTGTTACATATTGTTCTATTTCATATTCCATTTTAGGCCAATAGAATAATGATTTTGCTCTAGCTCTTGTTTTTGTTATACCAAAATGGGTTTTATGAACTTTTTGTATTATTATTTTAGTTAATTCTGCTGGTACTATTATTTTATTATCTAGGAATAATAAGTTATTCTCAACAAAGATTAAATCTTTTGATTGATAATAATACTTTAACTCATTTGAACATTTTGAAAATGACTTTGGCCAACCATTTAAACAGAATTCTTTGACAGTATTCAAAACTGGGTCTTTTGTTATACATACTTTGATTTTTTCTGTAATTTCAGTGGATACATTAACTGAATGAACTATATTATTTAGAGACATATCTGTTGCTTCTTGTTTTGCTTTTGAAGAGGCCCTACTAATAGCGTCTGCAATCAGCATTTGACTACCAGGCACATATATCAAATTAACATCATAAATACTTAATTTTAATCTAATTCTCTGTAATCTATTTGAACTTATTTTACTAATGTCTTTTTTCATTAAAGATACTAAGGGTTTATGGTCTGTCTGCACTGTAATTGTTCGTCCATATACATAGTTGTGGAACTTTTTTAAAGCAAACAAAATGGCCATAAACTCCTTGTCTATCTGTCCATAGTTAGTCTCACATTCTGATAAACTTTTTGAAGCATAACTTACTGGGTGACCGTTTTGAATTAAGACACAACCAATGGTTGTTCTGCTACTATCAGTTTGAACAATTATGTCAGAATCGGGATCATAATTCTTTAGAACTGGTGCACTACATATTAACAATTTCAGTTCATCAAAAACCTTACTATGTACTGATTTTTCCCATCTGAATTCAGTGTCCTTTTTTAACAATAACCTTAGCGGATAGGTTTTTTCAGCTAAATTCGGTATAAAATTTCTTAAATAATTAATTACGCCTAAAAATCTCTGTAGGGCTTTTTTATCAGTTGGTGTATCATATTCACTAATAGCCCTAATTTTTTCATTGTCTGGTTTTACTTCACCATTACTAAAAGTATGACCCAAATACTTAACCTCAGTTAACAAAAATTGAAATTTTTCTTTGTTAAATTTAATGTTTATTTGCCTAGCCCTGTCTAAAACATTTTTTAAAATTACATTATGAGCCTCAATTGAATCTGCAAATATTAACAAATCATCTATGTATATATTAACGCCGTTAATATCCTGAAAGTTCTCAGACAAATATTTTTGGAAAACCTCTGCCGAAATATTAAGACCAAACGGTAAACGTTTGAAAGAATATAACCCAAAGGGTGTTGAAAATGTACAATACTTTGAACTGTTTTCATCCAAAGGTATATTCCAAAATGAATCTTTTAAATCCAACACACTAAAGTATTTAGCATTTTTTAACTTACAAGCCAGGTCCTCAAGCTTTGGAATTTCAAAATAATCTTTAACAATACACTCATTTAAATATTTAGGATCAAGACAAAGACGCAGGCTTCCATTTGGCTTTTCAACAATAACCAAACTGTTAACCCATTCAATTGGTCCATCTGCTTTGCATATTATATCTAATTTACACAATCTGTCTAATTCATGTTTTAGTTTATCCTTTATTTTTAAAGGTACTCTATGTGGTGGGTTAGAACAAGGAATTGCATTGGCTTTCAACTTAATACAATATTTTTTAGAAAATTTACCAATTCCGCTAAATATATCATTATACTGATTCATAACATTATTTTTAGTTATTACAATCTCTGAGCATTCCTGTATACCATTAGATTTTTTAATCAACTTTAGCTTAATACACATTTCAAGACCTATAATGGGAGTGAAATTATTATTAACAATTATAAATTCCACACTATACTTTTCATTTTGTACTGTAACATTTAATGTTATGTCTCCTAACACATTTATTGATGTACCATTATAAGCATGTAGTTTAACCTTACTCTTATTGTTCAAAACTAACTGTTGTTCTGACTGTTGACTAATTAATCTAAAGATATTTTCAGGAATGAGATTAACATCAGATCCTGTGTCTAATTTAAAATCAATTAAAACATTTTCAACATGCAATTTATGATACCATGATATGGAGTTTACTGACCTTACATCACTGACACTTATCATTTCACAGAAATATTCCTCTTCTGTATCATGCATATTTACTTCTTTTACTTTTTTATCCTTCCGAGTTTTACAAACCAATGAGAAATGGTTATCCCGTCCACACCTTGAACATGTTTTTCCCCATGCTGGACACTTTTTTTTGTCACATTCATGTGATCGTCCACACCATTTACAATCAATAACTTTAATTTTCATCCATTCTTTTTGTGACTTTTCTTTTGAAGACACTTGCTTGATTTTATCAACACTAGATGATGCTGTTTGGCACACCTTTTGGGCTTGTACTTTCTCCAATTCAGCTATTTTAAACAACTTAATAACTTCATCCAGTGAAACTTTTTCTGTAGTTATTATTTTTTGTTTTGTTTCATTGTCTGCCGATCCAAAAACTAATCTATCTCTGAGTATTTCGTTTTCGTCTGTGAATTCACAATCTCTTGCCAACGTTTGAACATCTATTAAAAAGGATTCAAATGGTTCATCTATTCCTTGTGCACGTTCATAAAACAGGTGCCTACAATATAAAATATTTTTCTTTGGGTTGCATACCTCTTGAAACTTATCTAAAACAGCTGCATATGTCTCTTCATTTTCTTCGAACTTGAAGTTGTTATATGTTCTTAGACCGTCGTCTCCAATACAATTTAGAAGGATCGCTATTTTAATATCATCAGTTTTTGACATCTGCCCTGACGCTCTTAAATAGATATTAATAGACTGTTTAAAAATCTTCCAATTTTCACTCACATTTCCCAACATTTTAAGTGGTTTCGGCAAATTAAATCCAGACATTTTGGCGGACTTTTCCACGTGTTGCAAACTTTTCACACTGACTTTTACGTTTACGTTATTTACACAATTTATATACATATAGTTTCACTGACTGCGCCATGTATTATTATTCTGTTTTTATTAGTAAAACAACATTGTTAACTCTTATTACTTTTATTGTACATCGTTACTTAACATGTGTATTACATTGGCGACCATGTTGTCCCGCACCTCAACTGTTAACTGTCTACTGTCAACCAGTGTTGCCAACTCACAACATTCATAACTTACTATACTACACAAATCATATGTTTGTGTCCTCCTAAAACATGGCGCGCGTGCTGAAAAGCACTGTTTGTGCTTTTCACATTCATCAAAATCTCACATTGTTTATTATTCTGTGGTCATAGTATCATGGGCTGATCTATCGATGGATTCATACATGATACTAAGATAGAAGATAAGATATTGCGCATGTTTTTGTGACGTCATTGGAGAGTTGCACGTTCGAAATGTCAGTTTTTTGTATATGTCAATAAATAATCTTTAATAAATAGTTTTTAGATATCCTTATGTGTACAATTATTGTAATTATTGAACTTCTTAACTTATTTTGGTCTAGTAATTTCATCACAGAATGCGTACAAATCCCATTTAACTTTAACAAGAATTCAAATTCTACTCTCCAATGACGGCATGCGCGAACACGACCGATTTTGGGCTACGGGAAGATCTTATCTTGTTATTCATAGTATCATGGATTCATATACCCGGTTCGCTATTCCCAGTCCGAACTGTCTAGTGATTTTAGTAATTATTTTTTTGCGAAGTTAGTTACTTTTTGACAGACTCGAAGTGGCTGGAAATTACTATACAACCAAGCATACGTGCTCTTAGTCAATATTAATGTAAACAAAAGTAAATAAAATAGAACTTTGCCGACAATCAATATTTATTTATTTACACCGTATAATGTATTGATAACAAATAATAAAATTATTTATTGTACAAAATAAAAAAGTGGGAATAAATTCTACAAAATTAAAAAGTCAAAGTGAGGTTAAATAAGACACAGCAAGTTCCTTATGTTGTGACTAGGATGGAATCAATGATTAAAGATTAACAGTTCATTGGATAGCACTAACATAAACTGTTGTTTTATTATCTTACAAAATAAGTGTACTTCCATATGCTAAAAGCAAATATTAGTAATCTGAATAGGCAAATTCGTGGTTCAATAGTAATTTTTGCTCATTAGCATTTAAGGATGTTAAAATCTTCCACATATGGTGAATGAATTCAGTGTCCTTGCCGCAGTCTGCAGTCATATAAACCCAAACAAACAACAAAAACCTCCATGTAAGTATAAACAAGTTTATATTAAATTAGAAACAACTAATCTAAAAATATTAACTTTAAAAAAACATTTTATCATATTTATTAAGAAAAACTTACCAACGCATTAGCTGATGGAACAAATGGAAAACTTTGACTATCCATAATAATAAAATTTAAAATATAACTAACTAATTAACTGAATAGAACTAACAAAAGAATTAAACAAAGATAATAAAACTATATTAAATTAAATAAACAACGCGAATAATACAAATATTTACTACAATATTTTAAATTGTAACAATTCAAATATTATATTTTAAATATACAGGGAAAATTTGATGGGTTTAGTATACACTTCCACTATTTAGAATAATTCTTCTTTTTTTCAAAGAAAGAAGTCTGCAATAGTAGTATACTTGAGCTATTAATACTGAGAAGTAGGAATTGTTGTGTTGTAGGTTTCCGACAATGAGTCTGTCAAAATATGCCCTAGCTAAGCGAATAGACAATATACCCGGTTCGCTATTCCCAGTCCGAACTGTCTAGTGATTTTAGTAATTATTTTTTTTCGAAGTTAGTAACATTTTGACAGACTCAAAGTGGCTGGAAAATACTATACAACCAAGCATACGTGCTATTAGTCAATATTAATGTAAACAAAAGTAAATAAAATAGAACTTTGCCGACAATCAATATTTATTTATTTACACCGTATAATGTATTGATAACAAATAATAAAATTATTTATTGTACAAAATAAAAAAGTGGGAATAAATTCTACAAAATTAAGAAGTCAAAGTGAGGTTAAATAAGAATAAGACACAGCAAGTTCCTTATGTATTTACAACATTTACATAATTCGATAAAATACATTTTAATGATCAACTTACCTCAACAGGGTTTTTATTCGGTAAAAAAAAATAGTAGGCATTTTGAATAAACCTTTGTGCAGTTTTATTACCTTGTAATCTAGGAACAGCATCCTTACTAATCTAAAAATATTAACTTAAAAAAAACTTTTTAAAAAACATTTTATCATATTTATTAAGAAAAACTTACCAACGCATTAGCTGATGGAACAAATGGAAAACTTTGACTATCCATAATAATAAAATTTAAAATATAACTAACTAATTAACTGAATAGAACTAACAAAAGAATTAAACAAAGATAATAAAACAATAAAACTATATTAAATTAAATAAACAACGCGAATAATACAAATATTTACTACAATATTTTAAATTGTAACAATTCAAATATTATATTTTAAATATACAGGGAAAATTTGATGGGTTTAGTATACACTTCCACTATTTAGAATAATTCTTTTTTTTTTCAAAGAAAGAAGTCTGCAATAGTAGTATACTTGAGCTATTTATACTGAGAAGTAGGAATTGTTGTGTTGTAGGTTTCCTACAATGAGTCTGTCAAAATATGCCCTAGCTAAGCGAATAGACAATATAAGTTTTGTCTCCTGAATCAAAATCTGAAAACGGCATTTTGATATCTCAAACCAGAGAACTACGAACAGTTCTCTGTCTCAAACCATCTTCGACATAAGCCACAGAATGTGGTATAGCATCAAAGTCAAAAATAGTGACGTCACAATCCTTCTAAATATACATTCGTTTCTGCTGACACAAATAAATGTTAAATCAAAACGTCGACAAAATTTTATTTATTATTGTTAATGTAATGTTAAATGTCTATCTACCCAATAATATAAGTATTTTCTGTAAGTTTTCCACAAGAAGAGGTCATTTTTTTATAGTCATCTGTAACCGCGCTTAGATTGTCTGAACGCACCCACTATCTTTAAAATTACTTTGACAGTATACTTCATTTGTCAAATGTCAATCGAATACTATTCTGTGCCGATTAATGGGTATCCAATATTTTGAATTTTTATTTTTGTTTAATTTTGGTTTAACATGTCTTCATCAAAAATTATCGAACTGGATGAAACCAACACATGCAAAATGTAAGTTACGTTAAGTTTTAATGATCATTTTAGTATAGTTTACGTTTCAGCTGCGATAATGCTCTTGCAAAATACTCATGTCCCAAGTGTAATATATTATATTGTTCTTTAAATTGCTATCAAGCCAATTCACACTTGGAATGCAGTGAAAGTTTTTATAAAGACAATGTCTTTGAAGAACTTAAATTTGACAAAGAAAGCCCAGAATCTAAGGAGAAAATGGTAGAAATTTTAAAGCGATTTCATGATCGAAATCTACTACCTTCTGCTGATATAGACGAATCGTTTGGAGAATATTCAGGATTTTCTATTGAGGATATTTTAAATTTTGATCCTGGAGAATCCGATGAACTCGACTCTGATGATGAAGATGTGATGTTAGATATTGGAGAAAGATTGCAAGGGGTTAATTTAGATGATGCTGAGAAAGTATGGGATAAACTTACAGATAGTGAAAAGCAAGATTTCGTAGCTTTTTTAAAGTAAGTAATAACATTGTTTATATTAACTACTCAGGTATTTTAATTAGAAAAGCAACCCTGTTCATTTTTATTTAATATATTGTGATAAAGTGATGACTTTAAGAATAATATATGAAATAAAAAAAAAATAAATAATTGTGGTTCTAGATCAGAAGATGTTTCTAATTTGATACCTTCTTGGCAACCTTGGTGGATGGTTTATAATTCTACCTTGGTAGAAGAAGTTGAAAAAGTGGATGATTATAAAAAGGATTGCCCAAAAATATGTTCCATTAAAGATTTCTCTATATTAAGTGTAAGTAGTTACAGTATTTAATATAATAATTTTTATTGAAAATTATAATAATTATTTTGATCTTATGATCCGTACAGGATTCTGAAATTAAGTTATAATCATATATAATACATACTGTAGAGAGTCAATTATCTGAACTAATTGGGGAACATAGATGTTCCAAAAATCAGTTTTTTCATATAATCAAACTTTATTGATGTAGCAGTACATTTAGTATTGTGTTAATCATTCATTTTACAGGGACTTAATCAGTGATTGACTGAAAATGATTGAATCATTTCAATCATTCGTTCGTTTCAATACTTTTCGTTGCTGTTTAAAACAAATAACACGTAACTGATTAATTGAGCTGAATCGACTGAAAATCGATAGTATTGCTTATCATTCTTAGATTCTTAAGAAATATTCGAGAAGCTAGAATTTATTATGTTTTTATAGTTAGGTTCTTAGTATAACTCAAAAATAATTATAAATTTATATGGAAATATTTATTGCATCCAAATATAAATATTTATTGTCATTGTGCAAATTTTAATATTGCGATATTTTATGATTTTAAGTACTTAATAACTATTAACAACATAAGCTAAAGCAATCGCTTGGGCCAGATAGAATATTTTTTAACACCAATACTCTGGTCTGAAGCTAAGTTGCTGCCTTGCACGCAATTTTTAATTCCATATGTAGAATTTTAATTTTTCAATCCTTCAAACGCATGGCATATGATTCGCAATTGAGGAATGACAGGACAGAGGACCGAAAGTAATGGGAGTAATGGCTGTTCGATTTTGTTTTGGTTTATCTCGATAGGCGCTGTCAGCGGCCGATCAATAGATTTTTGTCACCATATGATTGGATCGTTATGAACTAGTGGGATTCGGTTGTTCAATACTTTTAAGTGATTGAATCAAAACGAACGAATCAATGGCGATTGATAGAACTATATTTAATGACAAATAGGAACCAAACAAAAAAGTGCTGTCTTTTCAACAAAGTATATTCTAGATACAATATTGACAAAAATTGAAGTTTTTTAAGCGTTATTTACCAACACTTAAAACATCTTCAGTTCTTGTCCGCTAAAGTAAGTCTACCCATTTACAAGTGGCTAGGTCACATAGTTTTTTAAGAACAGGTCTTTTTCATTCCAACATGGATAAGTTATGGCGTTATCAAAAAGCAATAATGTTTTCTCTTTTACCACTTTTTAATTGATGGGTTTTAAAACAGGCTATAAAAGTTTCTATAAACAATTCCTTGAAGATTATAATGATAATTATATTATCCATCAAAGCACTCTTGCAAAGTGTATACAATAGGCTTCACAGACATATTAATCTGTTTTAAACAACATGGTTTCTTACCTTTACCATTGAGGCATGGGCAATTAGTGCCTGTGAGTTGTATTAGCACAATCTAACGCAGTAATACGGCCCTTGGTTATTTTAGGTCCAGGTCATCGAGCAATAAGACAAAAGAGGGAATGTAAAGATAGTGGGGGCAAACATATTGATAGACAGGAAGTGCTATTTTGAGAGGCCACTTTAAACAAGGAAAGAGAATCTGTTTCCTTGTTTAAGAAATCAAATTTAGTTGGGTTATGTTATTGTTGATGTTATTGTTTGTCAAAACTGTCACATGAAAGCTTATTTATATTTTCTATTGAAGTTTTTTAACAATTGTTAACATTTTAGACTATTATCGTTAATAATTAATTAAAACTTTCTCTTCTAAGACACATTCTGAAAAATATGTAGCTACTGTTAATAAGTGTCGGAAAATTTAAATTTAGCGCATTCACATTTCCGGATATGTCCGCCATCAGAGGCCACTTTTTTGGTCTCCTTTTCATAACGATTAGATTCCCTCTTTTGTCTTATTGCTCGATGGTCCAGGTGCTGCTAATTCATGATTTTTTTTATAGTTAATTTTTCATGACAAAACTTTTCAATTTATCCCAGTTTCATTTACGATGTAAACATTTTGAAGGATGTAATTGTCTTTCTTCAGTAACACACTTATAAATTTAATCTGCTGCTGATGAATCAACTCAGTTTTTATACTTACATTTAAAGCTAATGAATATTAGCTCTAGCTCTGAAAAAAATAAAGCTCTTGACTTAAATTGTTTTAACCATCCTGTGCTTGATTAAAAATTTGAGGGCTCTGCAGGTCTTTCGTTGAATTGAACTGCTTTCTGACACAGAATCAGATCAGAAATAGGTTCTCCCTTGCATCTTTTTCGAGTAAATCACTTATATACATATTTGTATATATCATGAGATATGAAATACGAGTAATATGCATATATCAATCATAATAATATTTGCAAACAAGTAAATTATATTTTGATGTTCTGAAACTATTTTCATGCAAAACTTTACACATATTATCTGATATATTTTAGGAATAAACAACAATAATTGTAATTAAACTTTCATATTTTGATCATTTTAGCAAGATGTGGAGGAACTTTGGAAAAATCAGTAATGGCTTCATAATATGTATTTCATATCTATAACTATATATATATATATATATATATATATATATATATATATATATATATATATATATATATAAAGGAAGAATGATCACAGCTGTCTAATTATTAATTAGTATAATGGTAAGGTTAATTGGGTTAGCAGCTGAATAATGAAAGCCAAAGTGTGCTCTTTTCAACGACTTCGTTATATTTCGTTAAATTTCTTTAACATCTTCAGACGAATGCTACAATATGTTACAAAATGGTGAAATTGTGTATTTTACATAAGATGTAGTGAAACACTTACTTGTGTGAGGTTGCAGGCAACAGTGGTATTTGATACAACATTTGATCAACATGGAACTTTCAAATACCACTGTTGCCTGCAACCTCACACAAGTAAGTGTTTCACTACATCTTATGTAAAATACACAATTTCACCATTTTGTAACATATTGTAGCATTCGTCTGAAGATGTTAAAGAAATTTAACGAAATATAACGAAGTCGTTGAAAAGAGCACACTTTGGCTTTCATTATTCAGCTGCTAACCCAATTAACCTTACCATTATACTAATATATATATATATATATATATATATATATATATATATATATATATATATATATATATATATATATATATATATACAGTCCTCTCTCTCTATAACGATATGCAAGGGACCGGGAATTTTCATCGTTATAAGGAGAGATCGTTATACAGAGAGAGACAAAATTCCGTACTGTAATATTAACCATACTGTACTAAATAAATTATTTTATTTAAAGAATTATCAAAACGAATCTAAATGAATTAGCATTGGATTCCACATAGATTTATTAACGAATAATATAAGCAATACAGTATAAAAAATGACTGTACAATTAAAACATGTGTACTGTACAATAAAAAAATAGAATGCTACTGTAAAATATATTTAGCCTACATTATCAAAAACATCTGTCACCTTGGTCTGTCTTCTTTTCCCTTTCCATAGAACTGACCTGACCTTGTGCTGAAGACGCATCGAATCTTCCGCAGCACTCATATCGTCTTCCTGGTGGATGAAAAATTGATGCAGTACTTTCGCCGCATCCAATTCCTGCTGAGGGGTCGGAGCTGGTTCTGGCACTGCTTCCACTTCAGAGTCACTGTTTTCTTCTTCTTCTTCTACATGAACTGCTTGCAGGATGTCCTCGTCAGAAAGTCCATATGTTGTAGCTACATTTTTATCAACTTCTTCAAAATCTGTTAGCTCTTTCGGTCCGTAGGTGATAGTAAGTTCAAACTGTCTGGCCCAAACATTTAATGGCAGGTCATCTTCATCATAACTCAATCCTTGATCTTCAAGCCATCCTGCGTGTTTGAAGGAATGTTGTATTGTATTGCCCGTCACCTCGTCCCAGGATTTACTAATCATTAGGATGGCGTCAAGAATGTTTAGTTTAAGATCGCCATTATTTCTTCACACTTTCTTATCGCTTCTTCAAAAATTTCCGAGGTCATCCACGCACTCTTGTTTGCCTTATATGTCATCGGTAGATTTTTTATGTGTTTAAAGCAACACGGGTTTTTCGACTTCCCCATCACTAACAATTTTCGCTTCACCGAACCTGTCATGTTAGCGGCTACTAAAACTGTAATGAGTTCCTTAGAGAGCTTTCCACCAACGCACTTTTCCAATTTAAATTTTAAAGTTCTATTGGGTGTTTTCAGTGTTTCAGGCCACACGTTTTCTAGCCAATGATTCGTTACGTTTTTGTTAACATCGCGAGCCTCTCCGCTGATTTGCCCGTAGTTGATCTTGTGCCGCATCTTCCACTTGCTCAGCTAACCCTCAGATACCTTAAAATTATCAATTCTAAGTTCAGTTGCAAAAAATTTAGCTTTTGTCCTGACCACAGGCCCAGAAAGTGGAATATGGTTCATACGCTGCTGCTGGAACCACTGAAGCATAGCGCGATCTAAATCTTCGTGCTGAGGTTTCCGAAACTTTTTCCTGCTACCGTCCTCTATCTCCGCTTTATGCCAATTTTTTCTGTCCTTTCTAGACCCCTCCGGCGAACGACATCCGATTGCTTTTCACCTTTCTCTATTGCTCGAGTTATCGATAGCTTTCCTCCACCGAGAGCACTTTACGCTTTTTCGAAAACATGTTGACTGTTGGCACACTAAGACACAACTCAAACTGGAAATGAAAAGTCGTCAATAGATGACAACATCTGTGTGATAACAGTTAGTTCCGCCGCCCGAACAATAAACGTGAGTCACTTAACCCTCTGATAAGAAAGAGTATAGGCCGCATTCCTTAAGCGCAAAACAAAACAACCGCTGGACAATGACCTCTTCATTCGTGACTTAGGTAGTCTGAACTTTAAACACAATAACACATCTGATTTGTCGTCAACTATTGAACGCTAAAAAGTTATCGCTATAAAGAGAGAACGATATCGGTATAGAGAAAGAATTAATACATTGTTCTTATGACGAACCAACCAATGTTTACTATTTTCATCGTTATAGAGGAATTATCGTTATATAGGGAATCGTTATAGAGAGAGACTACTGTATATATATATATATAGATATATATATATATATATATATATATATATATATATATATATATATATATATATATATATATATTATTGTGATATTTAAAGTCTTGGTGCGCCAAGCAATAATTAGCTAATTAATTTTTTTTTTAATTAAAATTATTTAAATGATATGAGTATGACTCTATCACAATTTTTTTAATTCTTTTATCTCAGGGTTAAATTCGTGCTTCAATATCTATGCTATTACATGTGAAAGGGAAGGTCCAGAAAATACCGGAATAATAAAAAACACATATGATCTAACACTATATATTGAAATAAAAATAATGAAATAATTCACACTCAAAAGTTTTCAATAAACAAAATCTCATATAATAATTCTCAAAATTTTGTTCTACGTACGTGAACAATCAAAATTAATGGTACAAACAATATTAGTTGAAATCTCAAAATCCAAGTATTACTCTAAATCTCCTAATCAAAATATTTATATCCTTTCTAAATTAAGTGTAAAAAATTGTGTTATCAATGAAAGAAAAACTGCAGAAAACAAAACTATCTCTCTCTGATGATGAGTGGTCCAAATCCTTGTTATTTGTAGACTATATTATTTACTCGTGGCCGCTCCCTAAGTAATCAGCAATCTTACAATAAATTATTGCAAGTATCTCGTCCTTAATGATCTCCTTCAAATGCACGAATCGTTCAAATTATGCTAGCTTCTTCTTCTCTCAATAAACTGAATCTCTCGTTGGCCTGAGTGAAAAATGACTCTTGGAATATCTTTTCTTTACGATAAACTGAATCTCTCGTTGGCCTGAACAGTGACTCTTGGAATATAAGTAGAAAAATATGACTTACAATATTTTACTGGATCAGCTTCTGTCAGATACACTAACTACACGAAAACTCACAAACTTTCACTGCTACTGCTTCCTACCTCTGGGAAACTACCCGAGAACAACGGCCGTTCGCCTTGCACCCTTGGAAACCAACTAACCATCTTTTTTCACTCCGAAATCTAGCTAAACTTTCATTCCTACATACCTCCCACCTTTTTAATCTCCGCCAATCAAAACTCGTCACAATTCCCCATTCTTTCATTCCGATAACAAACAAATTTTTACCTATAATTATAAATTTTCCTAAAACTTATTTACAAATAATATTTTTCTATAATTCTTAAAAACTAACAAAAACCTCTTCTATTGTCTTTAATCGCTGCGTTAATGTATTTGGAAAAACCCGGTTCAATTGTCTTTGGGATTTCACTTAAAATTATGCGGGTCACTCAAATATAGTATAACAAAGGAAATAATTTTATGCTTAGCTTACATTTTGTTTAATACAGGTAATCCAAAAATTTAAATATTTTCCTTCTTCGAAATGTTTGTTGGGTATTATCCTAATTATCTGAATTATTTTAATGTTTTTGAATTTTGAAATATTTTAAACAAACCGATATTTTTCTCGTTTTTACATATCATAACAATATATATATATATATATATATATATATATATATATATATATATATATATATATATATATATATATATATATATATATATCAGGTTAACACTAACAAGAGGGAGATTTTTGATGTTTTAACTTCCGGTGTGAAATTGTTAAAAAAAAACTATTAAACAAAACTAGTATTAAAACAAAACTATTAAACTAGTAAACATTAAGTTTTTGACCATATTTTTAAAAGAACAGGAAATTTTATGCATTGAAGAGTTTTCATATATACAGGATATGTTATTTTTTATGTTTAGTAAGTATTTTTTATTAAAAATGATTTCTGGACTAAAAGTCAAAACATCAAGTAATTTTAATTAAAATTACTGTAGTTTATTGCTAAATCATATAAACTATTAAGAAAATAATATTGATATTATTCCGTGTAGAGTTGTCTGTCTCCCATCAGATGTGTCCACAGGTAGTGGATACAGGAACATCCTAACTGGTCCTAGAACTAGCAGGTAGGTGAGTAATAACATAACAACTGTGAAACAAAGCAACTCTAACAGAAGAGTCCCTGGTCCTCCAGATTGGTGGTTGGTGATGAGGCTAACACCCTCATCCCATAAAAAAATATTGTTATCAAATTCAAAGCTAAATATACTGGATGGAGCTTACAGAAATGACCCAAGCTAAGCAAGAAGGAAAATTACCTAAAGATCTTCATTTGCAATGTACAAACATTGTATTAAAGTGGAAAATTAAGGACAGTTTGTGAAGAGCTAACCAAATACAAGCAGACATTACAGCTATTCAGGAAGTGCAGTGGATAGAACAAGAAATACAACACAGAAATCACAGAATCATCACAGAATAAGTCTTCTAAGAACCAAGGGAAAATTCTATAATAAATGCATATGCATTAACTGAAAAAGAGGAAGGAAACCAGTACGACTAATTTTATGAAGAATTGGAATCTGCTGGTCATACATGCTCATGAATTGACATCAAAATTGTGATTGGTGACCTATATGCCAATATTGGTGACCTAAACGCTATTTTAGTTACATAGACCCAAATCAACAATAGTTCTATTGATAATAAACACTTGTCTAACCTAGATATCCACAGTTATATAGGAGGCACCAAAACTGATTCAGATCACTATTATTCATTATATTATATTATATCACTATTATACTTTTATTTTATTTTATTTATAATATCTCTGGCTCCTGTGGATAAGTCAACTTTAGTAAATTTTTCAGGAGCATCAAAACCTTGATTACAGGATCCTACAAAATCACTTGAATAATATTAAAACATTTAAAAGTACTTTTTCGACGATAACAGGAGATTATTATAATACATTAGTTACCTTAAATTGAATTTAAGAAGATATGACTCATTCAGATATTCATACTTTAGGTGTGAATTTGACATAACTCAATTTATATTAAATAGTGATGCGTTTTAGGCATATTTCCCAATGACTTCCTCTGTATTTAAAATAATACCACAAAATTTTAACCAAAATATTTTTATTATATACAAAAATAGAACAAAAAATATCTAAATTTGATCAGGATCGACCTCCACTAAATCAGAATCTAGGTCAGGAATATCAGCTACTAACAACTCTTGATAAAAGGACCAAAATTGTTTATCTACGAAAGACAAAAACTTCATAAGATTTTTCTTCTTCATTTTGCTTATTGCAACTAGCTGCAAAATAACGTGCCCACTGCAGATTTTTCCAAAAAAACTTTTCACCATTTGCAGTAACTTTTTTTTGTACCAAATTTGATTTCAATAATGCAGCAAAATTATGAAAACCATTCCATTACTTTTACTTTAAAAGGAATGTTTTGTTTACAGTATAATAATGTATATTCTTATAATGTTTATTAGATTGCTTCTATCAAGAGCTTCATATAGTGGAACTCTAGGGGTAGTTTACCCCCTGCATGTGGTTTACCTTTTACATTGAGTGTCATATCAATAAAAAACTTTTTCGTAGATAGATCGTTTTTGGTAGATACAGGTGCAACAAGAACTATTACGAGGCCATCTTAAATCATCGCCAGCAACAGTACGGCTCAGAACAGCAACTGGTGAACTAATTAGTACATCCTCCTCCTCCTCAATCCTAATCCCTTTTGGGGTGTGGTGAAACCATCAGGCCCTTACAGTTTTTTCACGATTTCCCTCCATCCATCTCTGTCCTGGGCTAGTTGTTCGGCTTCATGTAACCCTTGGTTAATCAATATTTTTGTTTGATCTAAAAATTAGTACATATGGCGAGGTTAATATATCAATATCCATTGGCCAGACCACAGTGAAACACAGAGTATTAATTGCTGATATCTGCGAGGAGTTTATATTGAGGATAGATTTACTAAGAAAAGTTGGGGCTGTATTGAATATCAAAAATAGAGTTCTCGAGATCAATGGTAAACAGTTTGTCGTTTCCTAAAGACAAAGAAGACGTTATCAGTTTACTAACTGCTTGTGACGTAACAATACTGAATAGAAAATTCCGATGACCAAACTTGATGGTCATTACCGAGAGGAAAGTTTAAGGATGGTCGAAGATGTGGACAATGCCGAGTTTCTAATGGCAAAAGCTTTGGCGAGAGTTCAAGATATCGTAAGAGTTATGAATTTAAAGGAAACTGCAAAGGATACGTGCAAAACAAGCATAGTAACACATATAATTAATACCGGAGACGCTCAGCCAATCAGATAACAACCTAGACTACTTCCATTTGCGAGAAGAAATGAAGCCGAAGACATAATCAAAGATAAGAACACACAAGGGGTAATTGAACTATCAAACATTCCATGGACATCACCAGTAGTTCTAGTAAAGAAGAAAGATGATACAACGCGTTTTTGTATTGACTACCGCCAGCTCAATGCGTTAACTAAGAAAGATAGTTATCCTTTGCCCAGAATAGACGATACATTGGATACTCTCTCCGATTCTCGCTGATTCTCAATACTCTATTTCTTCTTCTTCAAGTTCCACTCCTATCGGAGATTGGAAATCATTCTGGCAATTATAATTTTGTTGTTTACGCGCCTGAATAGTTCAATTGAACTGCATCCAAACCATTCACGGGGATTACGTAGCCACGAGATTTTACGTCTTCCTACGCTTCTTTTACCTCTGATTTTACCCTGCATTATATTCCTTAGTAGTTCGTACTTTTCACCTCTCATCGACATCGTCATTCGTCGAGACGAGACGGCCTGTCGACAGCTATGTATTTCCTTTTGGAGGAGGAACAACTTACTACCGTGATTACGCATGACATATCACAGAACTAGTTCTGTTCTGTAGAGATGAGCGTTGAATCACCGAACTGTTTTATTTCATTTGTCGTTAAATAATCTACGTTTTCTCAATGGGAAGCCAACTACACTTCTCAGCAATTGAAGTGGATATTATGAAAATGTGTATTATATTTTTTGTTCATAAAGTTAAAAAGAAAAATGGAGTAATGTAAATAAAGATCTATTTTTACTTCGCATTTTCATACAGATGAACCGAAAGAAAGAAATTAAAAAAAAAAAATAGAAAATAAACAAAAGTTGTAAAATAACCTGAAATTTCTATTCCTGCTCAATTTCTAATATCTCGAAAAGAAAAATGAATAGTGTGTGGGTCACCTTTGTGTCGCCTTAGTGCTTTAACTCTATTTAGAAGACCTCGTATTAATTTATTGATGAACTGCTGCGGTATACATTCCCAAATCGCGCGTAATGCACTGGCCAACTGATCTAAGGTTTGGGACGGTTGAAGGAGTTTGTTTTGTTGCCCAAACATTTCGTCCCAAACATGTTCAATGCTATTCATATTAGGTGAACATGGTGGCCACTCCATTCTTGCAATGCCATGAGCTTCTATACACTCGTTGACTATTCTCGCACGGTGAGGGCGAGCATTATCATCAATCATTGCATCATCAAAAATTGTTCGCCTATTACACCAAAAAATGGAACAACTATTGGTACTATGACTCTGTCTCGATATCGTGTAGCAGTCATTGTCTCATTAATTAAGACGACTAAGTCCGTGCAACCGTCAAAACATATGCCTCCCCACACGTAAACGGATCCACCTTCACAAAGAGTGGTTGGGACTCTCAGATTTTCATTGTAACGCTGTCCTCTTTTCCTCCACACCAATATTCGGCCATTATTCGCATACAAACGAAATCTGGACTCGTAAGTAAAGAGACAATTCCTTCTATTTTCGAAATTTCACTGATAGTGTTCCATCGCCCAGCGATATCTGCATGCACGCTGCTCCCTAGTTAGTCGTGGATGGGTAGCGCGCCGTCTAGCTCTTAAATTAGATGCATGTAACCGTCTTCTGACAGTTTGACTTAAAATCGCTCGTCCAATCTGAAGATACTGTTCATTCTGGAAGCCGTGAATGTTGGTGTTTCTTCTTGTCGTTAAAACTACAAAACGGTCTTGCTGACGAGTTGTAGATCGTTCTTTTCCTCCTCCATGCCTGTATGTTGCAGATCCAGTTACTACATACCGATTCCATACACGACTTATCACACTTTGCGACACATGTAGACTTATAGCAACCTCTTGTTGAGTTAGGCCTTGTTGGATCCAACGAACTAATTGCTCGAGCTGCACTAGTTCTAAACGTCTTTGCGGCATAATGTTTTTGTAATAAATAGATTTCTTGACTTATTGACAACTGGTAAAGCCAATAAAAGCACTGTTATACGAAGGATATATTCACGTTTGGAACAACATTTCTCTCTTTGTACGAGATAAGGGCCGATAAGAATAGGGAGAAAAAAACCACATGCAAAAAATATTGGAATTAAAGGTAGCATATAGAGTATAGTACAGGCAATTATTTTAAAAATAGTTTTATATGTTAATTTTAGGAATTTTAAGATTGTAACGACTATTTTACTTACCACAGGGTAAGAATATGGGGGACAAGATTGGGCAAACAAAATAATCGGAACAAGTGCATACGGCACTCAGTTGGTTGTTGGAGAGCTGGGTCGTGGATAAGTTGAAGATATTGGGGGTTAGATTGGGGCAACTACAACAAAAAAAGAAATAAAAGGGTACTTATACAAATCTCTTGGGATAAACAGAATGAAAATAAACAGAAACACCTCTATAAAATAGGTAAAAGAATATAATAGGTAAATATAAAAAGAAATTTAATATAGGGCGCCACTTGAGGTGCCTAATTATACCTATTACAACCACTAGTTGTAACTAGGGAAATAATTATAGAACATCAAAAATATAGAAAAAAAATATCTTTTTCAAATAAAACTCAAAATAGATCAGAGAAACAAATTAAACATTTATTCTTGTCTCAAACAAAACAGATCAAAAATACATATTATAAAAGAAACATATCATATAACATAATACAAATATCAAAAACTTACATGTTCTTTGTTTACTATATTATGGCCAATTAGATTATCAAAAATTAAGGATCCTTGTTAATGAAAACATATAAATTTAACCTTATATATGAAATATCGTTTCTACATAATAATCAAATGAAAATTGTCATAACAAAAAAACAAATTAAGCTTGCTGTCAGGTATCACATTTAATTTTGATGGCAAAGAACAAAAGTATTAACAGCATAACCATACATATTACAATTTTTTATTTGTTATGAAAGCAATTATTACTTTAGCCAAAAAATATCTGTCTTTACTTTGAAAAATTAATATATTGAATTGTTACCTTAAAATTTACATATTTCGTCACTCAACTTAAAAAAAAAAACTTGTTACATCTCTGACTGGAAGCTACTTGTACAAATCCTCTAACTGGAACATAGGAAACATTTCTATACTCAGGAACGAGGTTGGGGCAAACAGATGACACACGAAGCTGGTGGCACACCCTATGTACTGCTTTAAAATTTTACCATGTTCTGGTATACTGCATAAATCCTTTTAGTGGTTTCTCTATGCTAATCCGTCATGTTTACGGAGAGTCCACTGTTTACAGGTCTGATTAATTAACCCATTACACAAAATTACCGGCTGTTTATGAAAAATGCCCAAGTCCTTTCAACTCGAGCTGCCTTACATCACCTGCCTACCTCGTTGCTCTTTTCAATCTCGTCGACTCTATTGTCACATGTCTGCCCTGTTTGAAATCTCTAAGTCGACTCTCTTGCTTCGTTACATTTTACCAGAATCAGACAAAAATTCCCCTTCCGTCTTGCAGCCTGTCGCCGACCCACTTAAAACCAAAACAAATATTCCCTCCTCTTATCGACAAAAAAAAAAACAAATTTTAAATGTTCCTTTATTGCCTAAACAAACAAATATTCTTTTTTTTTGACCCTCGTCTAATAACGAAAAACAACTTTAATATTAGGGGAATTCATGTTTATTGCGTTTTTAACGAAGAAAACAAATAAAACCTCTTTTTTATACTAGAGGGGCATCATGTAACATGATACCTCCTTAGCGACAAAAACTTGTCGTTTCACCTAAAATTGCAACACAGAGATAAAAACACATTTCCAGCGTTAATACGCATTTAAAAATCTCGTCAAAAAAACTTGAAATATTATTTCCATTGTTTTCTTTGGTAAAAACAACAGGAGCGTAACACAGAAATCTTTTCCATACACTTTAAATAAAAAACGCTACAAGATTATCCACTTCAATTGTTGGGTAGTGTAGTTGATGGCGTCTGAAGTTGAAATCTTTATTGATAGTTCGTTAAAGGATTTATTTATTGTAAATATTCAATTAGGAAGTCTTTTTCTTAGTTAAAAGCATTTACCTCGTACAAGCGTAATAATTGTATTTTCAAAAAACGCACATTTGTAGAAGATGCAGCTTTTATCGTCGACTTTCTGAATTTTACAATGATCGATTATTTTGGATTTGAAATATTAACACATGGGAGTCCCCGATTTACGTTTTATATTATTCAGAAAACCAAATTTTTATTTGGAGTTGTGTGAGAGTGTTTTGTTTAACGTAAATGTGAATTTATTCTGTGAGTACTAAATATTTACTTTATTAACTAATTGTGTTTTTAACATGTCTTCGCGTAAAGATGTTAGTTTTTTATGGCACCACTTTGAGAAAGACATTAACAGTGAGAAGGCTGTATGCAAATTTTGCAAAGAAAAACTTAGTTATAAATTAACTACAGCAAATTTGAAAAGCCGTTGAAAGTATTTCAGTATATATTTTTTTTGATTCAAGAAAGCATGTTTGTTTATGTACTCGATTAAATATTTTAATTAGTTTTTCAACTTGTTACTTGTTTACGAAAAGCAGTTCAGTAACGATAAAAACGTCAAAGACTCACCTCTACTGTTTTTCTCGTTACTACAGTCAGAGAACTACGAACACTAGTTCGGGGTAGTTCGCAGTCCTTACGTTAAAAGCTCGACGTTGCCAAATAATTATGTAAGAAGGTTTTGTATTGTGGTGTCATATTGCAATTTATTATTTTTATTGCTAATAAGGCACAATGTGACTTTAAAATAAGCTTATTTTGATGTTTAGATTTCTAATTCTGAAATTGTACTTAAAATACGAAACATTAATAAATTTTATTTACATAAAACGATTTCCAAAGTGCAAATCAAAATGTTAAATTAAACTTATTGTAAAGGAAAACTGTGGCATATTTAAAATAAAACAACAGTAAGCTGCCATTTAAATCAATTCGCAAAAATTTTGGTTATCTTAGAACGTTGTTAAAATGCTAAAAAGACAACAGGTCAAATAAAACCAATAAGTTTGGCAACTTTGAACTTCTCCTCTTTTCTTAGTTCCACTAATGCTATTTCGACGATATAAAGGGCGGACCTAATATACCTCTCTCTTTTTAAAGTGAGTTTCTCACTCAATCTCACGTCAGGTACATACCGACCATAAACTTTTACCTACACTGTATATATATATATATATATATATATATATATATATATATATATATATATATATATATATATAAATGCAGAGTTGTGCAATCCATCTCTGCATTTTTTGGTTTATATCTGTTATAAGTGCACCACTTTCATCTCTTAGTTGCCTAGTTTGAAGTGTTTGTTTCATTCCTGTTAATTCTCTAATTCTTTTATGCATGTTTAAAAAGTCATATTTTTTCTTAATTTCTTCTAGTTCTTGGCACTGCTCATGTAACATTTTCTCCTTAGCTTCTTTTATTCTCTTTTTAATTAATCGATTAGTTTCATTATATTTAATTGGATTTTTTGTTTTGAATGTTTTTCTTTCATTCATTAATAGTAGTATTTTTTCAGTCATCCAGTCTTTATGTTTTCTATTCTTTGGTTTTAAGTTTTCATTTGCTGTTTTAATTATTGCTACTTTTATATTTTCGCATTTCGGATCAATGTTATAGCTACTTTTATTCAGTTCTTGGGCATTACGTAGATTTTCAGTAAGAGTTTTTACAGTTTGTTCCTTTGTTTGTGGTTCCCTTAATCTCTTAATATCAATTCTACTTTGTGTGGGTTTTTTAACCAGTTTTAATTTGGTTCGTAATATAACTACTATGGGGTTATGGTCTGAACCGATGTCTGCTCCAGGGTAAGTTTTGGCAGACAGTATAGAATTACGAAATCTTTGTCTAATAAGAACAAAGTCAATTTGATTTCGAATTATTCTATTCGTTGTATCACCGGGAAATTTCCATGTATACAATCTTATTTTTGGTAGCTTAAAATTACAAATTCTTCCGTGTGGAAAAATTGTGTCAAACGGTCACCACGTTAATTTCTATTTCCTAGACCATAGTTCCCCACATATCCATCCACTCTTCCCTGGCCAACTTTGGCATTTAAGTCGCCCATTACTATTGTAGTGTGATGTTTCTTCATTGATTTTAAGACTTGTTCCAAATCATGGTAAAATAGTTCGATATCGTCGTCATCAACACTCTAAAAAGTGTATATTGGCAAGTAGACATGGAGCCAGTTGATCGGGACAAAACCTAATTTTCGCTAGGATCAGGGCTTTGTCAGTTCAGAGTTATGCCATTTGGCTTATGTAATGCCCCTGTCACATTTGAAAGATTAATGGATGCAGTTTTAATAGGAACAGCGAAAGATATGGTTTGCTGCAATTAATTCTACAGGGAAAAGTATAAGAAAAACGGGGACCAGAAAGGCGAAGGATTGCCTGGCTGAAAAATCTACGTACGTGGTTCAACACAACAACCACAAATCTTTTCAGAGCAGCAGTTTGCAAAATACAGATTGCCAAGATGGTCGCCAAGATCCAAAACGGATAGACACTACAAGAAGAAGAAGAAATATATTTAATTTGTAATTTAAAGGTCTTTACACCTTACTAAGTAGCTAGTTTTAATTACTATGGTTTCATTGATGATAGTCTGATAAGACTGAAAACATTCTGAAATTTTAATTCGTTTGAATAATTTCAATTTTTTATAAAAATAATTTTTAAACATTCACTGCTAGTTTTTTTTACTATGGCATACAGCTAACAACTGGGATTTTGCCTTTTATTGGTAAATTAAATTTTGTTTTTTAAATATTTAGTAATATAAAACACTAACTGACGTTTCTGTTTCAGTCAAAAGCACCTGCTGAATGTGTCAAATATAATTTAATAAATATTCTTACTGCGTATGCTTTCACCACAAGATATTTTAATGGAGAACATTTTGAGTTTCCTCATCAGGCTGTGAGTTGTATTGTAACTATTTCTCTGACTATGAAAGTGGGTCAAGTGTTTGAAGACTTCGAAACTGCTGTGAAATCTGTAGAACAGGAGTGTATAAACGTGAGTTTATTATTCTTTTTTCTGGTTTAACTTTTTATTTTTATTTATACTTTATAGTTGCTATCATTAAGTCCTCGTGGACACTTTGTCTCAGGACTAGCAACTTTCAGTGGCAACGTTGCCAAGTTATCTATTCCTGTTGTAACTTAAACATTCTAGTATATAAAATCAAATAATGTAACTTAAATTTAATTTAACATTTAAAGGGTTTTATCCAAGTATTTAGTGGCTCAAAACATATACATCCAGATAACACTGTTGATGGAATAATATTTCCGAAAACGTTCTTTGATGTAGTTTACTCCTCTTTACCTTTAAAACGCATCTTGATTTTTGTCGATAGAACACTTAAATCAACAGATATCAAATTTTTACCGTTGAGCTGTTACAAATTTTATTGAACATTGATTTTGCGCGTGTAACTGACATTCAAAATCGACGGTCGCTTGAAGCGTTGTTTGGCAAAATTAATATACTCAACAAAATTCAGCTTGATCGTATAATTTTTAAAGTTATTTTCGTTTCTGAAGAACTTGTTTTGTTAAAAACATTGAAAACTAAAAACATTATCAATATATAATTTTAAAAATACTATATTTCGTAAATTTCAGTTAACTTAATTCCGTATAATTCTCACACCGTTTACTTTCAACTATAAGTAATACATTTTTAAAATGGCCTCACGCCGACCCGCTGCTTCCAACAAATATTTGCATCAATTTTGCGATAGACAATCACTACACGTTAATACTCTTCAATGCGTTTTAGGATATGAGTTTATATATAATATGGTCTTTCTTGGTTAAAATAATACCGTCATCAGCATAGCAAATAAAGATCATATCCATGTGTTTATTATTTAATGTTATTAATGCGGGTTTTAAGTTTATTATAAAACCTTATAAATGTTTAATACTTTTACAACAAATTTGCGTTTTTTAGAGTGACTGGATAATGACTGATTCTGAAAATATTGAGATAATGAGGCAGGACATAGAAAGGATACTTAAAGGACCAAAGAAATCAGAACCAAAGTTTTATATATTATGTGCTTTATCGGATATTAACCACCTGTTAAATAGTTCTCTTAAAGAGACTAATGAAGCAAAAACTTCGGATGGATTTTCCAAACTATTTCCCAATCACCATTTTCCTTCCGTTAAGCTGGAACAGCCCGATAAAATTAAAACTCATATAAAGAGAATTGATTATTTTTTATCGTATACTAATGATCTTTTTGAATCTTAAAACGAAATCATACATTTTTTTTATTTTGTTTATTTTTAGCATTTTTATAATGTCAAATCAAATTATATTCAACACTAGAAGTTTATCTATGAATTAAAATTAAAATTTGTATGTAAATAAAACTGATGGTATTTTATTTTTCACAACTTCCTTTGTGTTTCATAATAGACAGAATATAGCATTTTAATATTATACTTTTCGTCTTTAAGTTGTAACGATATATTTTGCCTATCTCAGGGTAAGAACATAGGGGTAGAAGATTGGGGACAGAAACTACTGGAGGTAGAGATGGGCAAACAAAATGGTGCGAAACTGGTGAAATCGAAAATGGTGCGTACGACACTCAGGGGGTTGTTGGAGAGCTGGGTAGTGGATAAGTTGAAATAAATGGGTCGGACTGGTATATCTATAAAATGAAATCAAAGGGATACTTACATAAATCTGGAACAAAAACAAACAAGATATGGCAGATAAGAATTACCTCTAGCTATTTTCTTTATTGAGACGCCGCTTCGACAAAAACTTCCTACTGGAGGAAAGAAAATTTCTTCTTCCCTAAAATCAAGAATACATACACGGGTTAGGAGACTTTTCTAAATTAAAAAAAAAATGGATCAGAGAAACAAATTAAACGTTTATTTTCGTCTCAAACAAACTGTTATCAAAAATACAGATTGCACAAAATGCATACTATATAACAATACAAAATTAACAAAAACTTACCAGTGTATCAGTTTACAAAGGAGATTGCTACAAAAATTTTCGAAATGGTTCCTAAATTATTTATTAATATGGCCAAATTAGAATGTTAAATTAAGGATATCCTTGTAAAAGAAAATATCTTAAAATTTAACCTTGTATATGAAATATCTTTTTTATATAATAATCAAATTAAAATTGTTTTACAACAGATTAGAGCCAAAATGTCATATGTCAACACAACATTTTAAGACAGAATAAATTATGACATTTTTTTTAGCTGCGCCCCTAACATAATACATATATAATTTTAATTATTACAAAATTTCAAATTTTTAAATGAAAGCAATAAAAATAAAATGTTTGATTGTTACCTTAATTCACAAACTTTTGCACTTAAGTTCTAAAAAAAAATCGCTAAACATCTATGGGATACCTGAACATCTTCTCCAACAGGAACAAGGAAACCATTTCCATATTCAGGAACGACTATCCAGGACGCAAATAAGGTTTGGTGGAGGAGCAAGCAGGCGACGGGGACACCCTATATACCAGTTTTATCAGTTTCCGGTATCTGTACAAATCTTATGGTGATTACTCTGTTCTAAACTGCGATTAATTGCAAAGAGTATTATCACTTTGAACGGTCTTAAAACATTACACACAAAGAAAATTGAATCGACTCTTGATTCAAAGTCCGCAAAACGTCTTCTCAGTTTGAAATCTCCTGCTCGACCTTTCTGCGTTACATTTTACAAATCCAACGCCAAATAAATTCCCCTCGCGTCTCGCAGCTAGTTTGTCGTCTACAACTCTAAACAAACAATATCCCTCTTGACCTCGTCCCTACGAACTGACAACAAAACATCTTTTTTTTCAACCGGAATATTAGGGGACTCATGTAAACAAATCGTTTTCAACGACAAAAACATCTTGAAATATTTACTTTTATATTGGGTAAAAATAACACGTATTTATTGATTATTCAAGCGTCCTTGTTTCCTAGTTTTAACCGGAATAATTTTCTATCTGACAATGTAACAGACAAAAACATCTATATTTTGAAACAACTGAATACAAAACTTAAAACAGAATTTATACTATTATATAGATATTAAATATGCAAATTTAAAACGCTACAAAGTCAATATGGATTCAAGGGGAAATATTCCACTTCACCTGTAAGGTCTTGACTTATTTGATCACACTATTGAGGAAGGTAAATTTAGTATGTACACCTAAATTATTTAAAAAAATACAAATCATACGCAAATTAAAGTCATTTTATATTGTTAACTATTGTACTTAAGTCCATATTAATATAGTCTAATAATGCACAGGAAATTAATATGAAACTATTACCTTCTTTATAGTTTATTGTAGTCATATAATTTGGGAGAAACCACAATTGTAGCAACAAATTCGTTATTTCATTGAAGGCTTGTGTAGTTCATGAGCGAACTAGTTTAAAGAGCCGGCTCCTACACGTGAACTAAATGACCTAGTTCGCCATAGCTCATGATACTATAATAAAACAAGATACGTCAACGCGCATGCTCTTGAGACGTAAGCCCGAGACAACTTTAATGACGGCAAGTTAAATGCTCATAAGTGTTCATGTTAATTATGTTGCTATGTTATTCGAGTTGGCTATCCTGTGTATTTAAAAACGTAGTGAATGATTTTTTTTTTATTTATAGGCCAGGGAAATAAGCAAAAAAAGTACCCTGTTTTTGACACTCGCTCGGCCAGACAAACGACAGTTGTTTTGAGTAGTGTGGACCTCTGTAATAAAAACCTATATGTTTCCTGCAGTCGATTTTTTGGACTAAATTAGTTATTAACAAATTAAGTTCAAAAAACGGAAAATTTTTGCTTTTTTCGGCTATCAGCAAAAAGTGAAGCAATTTAAACAAATTTTAGAAGAAAGGAAACTTATAATTTATATAAAAACCTTCAAAGTGGCGTTTTCAAAATGTTTCTATCCTTATTTGTTGCTTAGAAAGTTGCAAAATAAGTCAAAAATTTCGGTTTTTTATAAATGTTAATAACTTTTTTGAAAATAAAATGTAGTGAAGCAGATTTCAAATAAAAATAAAATGCAGGGTGTTTCATTAAAAAAAAACATAAGTTTGGTCTGCCACAATCTTATAGAACACCCTGTAAGATTGTAACTAATTTTAAAATATGGAGTTTAAAGCTGTCTACAAGTTTTATCAATAACTTTTTTTTTGTAATTTTTACTAAAACAGATCTACTGAGCTTCCTCACCTTAATCAATCACCCAGAAGAGTTATCAGAAAAATTTTAAAACCAAATTTTCTACCAAGTAACCAAAAACAAAATTTGATTAATTTATTAATGTTCTGTATTCTGAGAAAGATTTCCGAAGTAGAAATCAAAACGTCAAAAATAAACTTATTATAAACTTAAATTGTGGCTTATTCCCCAAAATATAGAAAATAACAAGTACTTCTGTTTTACATTCAAACTTAACTTAAATACTACTAAAAAAAAAAAAAAAATAAAAAAAATTGTTTTTAAACAAATTATGTGGTTTATTTGACAATTTATTTATTGAAATAATGCATAGTCGTAATGTACGCAAAAATTACATACAAGTTCAAAAAGAAACGTTGAAATACAGAAAAAAGGAACAGAGATACAGTTAACAGCGCCTTCCCCTTCCCTTCAGCTCCCGAGAGTTTCAAAGCCGACGGATTTTAGATACATTTTAAAGCTTTGTGGATGATTCCATTAAAGGGCAATAATTTTAAAATTTAGTTGTTTAAAACTATAATGTATATTCTTTCAAATAGCACTAATTATATTTCTTAATTGTTATAAACAAAGGTGCTATGAATTAAATAAAAAAAGAGGCTAACTTTGTACCAAATTATTTTAGGACAATCTTTTTTTTATTTAAATTTGTGAAAAAAATCAAGCTTTTTAAATATGTAAAAATAATATTTTTACAGTCAATGGTTAAAAAGATATTCTAATTGTTTATAAGCAAAAAATCGACATGTTTTTGCAAAATTATTTTGCAATATTTAAAATTAATTTTCTTAATTTTTTTTAATATAAATAATAAAACAAGTCTTCTTCTACCAGAAACATCCCTTACAATTTCTAAAACTTTATAAATTTCTGACTTATATTGTTGCAAAAAATGTTAATTTGGGATAAACAAATAAAATAACTTTTAAACTATTGGACCGATGACTTTGAAATTTTAACCCTATTTTAAACACTACAAGATACATCATTCCATGAAATATAAATATTATAAGTTTATTTTCAAAAAAGTTATTAACATTTATAAAAAACTAAAATTTTTGACTTATTTTGCAACTTTCTAAGCAACAAATAAGGATAGAAACATTTTGAAAACACCATTTTGAAGGTTTTTATATAACTTATAAGTTTCCTCTCTTCTAAAATTTGTTTAAATTGCTTCACTTTTTGCTGATAGACGAAAAAAGCAAAAATTTTCCGTTTTTTGACCTTAATTTGTTAATAACTAATTAAGTCCAAAAAATCGACTGCAGGAAACATATAGGTTTTTGTTACATAGGTCCGTACTACTCAAAACAACTGTCGTTTGCCTGGCCGGACGAGTGTCATGAAAAAATGCTTATTTCCCTGGGCTATTATTCATTGATGTAGTAAAGACTTTGTATATTATATTGTTATATACATTTTGTGGTGAAAACATTCAGTTTACTGTTTTAATATCACATAATTTGTTTATCGTACGCAACTTCCTCTCGACTACCTGTAGCTAGTTTATAAAGAAGACTAATTGTTTGTTTGCCATAATGTATTATGCAGTGTTGGGTTGTTTAAAAAATAATAATAAAAAAAGTAAACATTTTTCGACGTGTCCTTTTTTTGTGTTTCCTAGAGACAAACAAATGCGTAAAGTATGGGTCTCCAAGTGTTTTCAGCGAGACAAATTTAATGTAGAAACCGGGAGAATATACTCAAAACATTTTATATACAGAAGTTGATTATTGTTTAAAAGAAAAACTATTGGGATAGCCTGACAAATAGTGGAAGTTAAGAAATGATGCCATACCTTCTTTTCATTTAATAAAATCCCCAAGCGCTAAAACATCGCCTGAAAATAGACGCAAAAGAAGAAATGTATTAAAAACCATGTAAGTATTTTGGTTTTAGACACACTTTAACAACAGAACAAATGTTTCTATAGATAATAATAAATTTTTCTATAGATAATAATATACACTAATGCCCATTTTAATAGAACTTGAATACATTAGTTTTGATAGGTCTTTAAAAAAAGTTAATTTGGATATATGTAGTATGTAGTGAACTGGAACATATTTTTCGTAGTTATAATGGCGACACATTAAAAATAACAAAAAAAACTTAATAGAAGTTGCAAGATATGTAAATGTTAGCGAATATGTAAAATTACTTTTTTTTTAGATGTAAAATGTATTTTAAAATACGAATTCCAAATAACAATATTAAAGATAATTACAATATCCGCAAGAGAAAAATCACAGATTGTAAAATAAATGTCTAAATGATATTCATAAAGTCTCAAGTATGACCCGCTTTTTCTTTATGGTCAAATTCTTTACATTAGAATAGAAGAATAGGGAGAAGAATAGAACCGTTCTGGTCGAGGGTCAAAAAGAAAGAGGGAGAATCTTCCTAGAGGTGTCTTCAACTCGGCAATTTAAGTTGCCACACTACTAGTGCTGAAATCACTTATTTTTATAATTTGGTGGTGATTTCTCTGATTTGACTCGTACTACGGTATATATTATGCATTAAATGGTTGCTAATACAAATTAGAAATTTTTTAAAAAATTGCAACAATTGTTTTAATGATTAATTATATAATATTAAAATTAGACAAAACGCCAGTTGGAAATAGAAGATCCTATCTATAAAACGTTTTAACTTGCTGTCAATTTTTCTTCAATATTTTATAAATTTTAAACCATACTTCTAAGTTTCTATTGTATTCAGTATTTTGAATAAAAAATCGCTATTTTATATTCCTATTTATTGAACGAAACTTATTTAGATTTAATTCGCTCAATTAAGGAAACCTTGTATAATTTTAAATTATAAAAAACAAACATCCTCATTCAAAACACCGTGTGTAAAATTTTTCTTATACTGAGATGACCTTCTTGCAAGCTTGGCAAGAATGCAAGAAATGTTACTGAATCAATATGCTTGCCAATATGCACATTGTTAACTCTGCAGTCCAAGGGTTATTTTTACACAGTATGTAGCTATCGGGTAACATCTAATCATCTTATCTAATCGGTTTCATTTATATTCTAATTAGACATTTCCCCTCGGAAAAAAGTTGCAGAATGTCCGAAATAAAGGAATTTGAAAGTGTCGATAGCGCTTTGAAACAACTGCCAAAAGAAGATTATGATAGGGTCAAGAAAATTCTATACGGAAGTGAAACACAGTAAGTATGCTCATTTCTTAAAATCTTTTTAGCCGCTAACTATTTAAATCTGTTAGGCATACAGAAATATAGAAATATTTTTAATACTGTTCTTTTGAGTGTATTTGTATAGAGTTTCTAGTTTCTGAAGATACTTACTTGTGGCATTTTACTTCTTAACTAAACAATTATCATTATACTGCGACTGTATTTTGTGTCTATGAAAAAGCTTTTGATTGTGTAAATCACGACAATTTAATAAAAAAACTAAATATCTACAGAATTAGAGGTATTTCTTTGAATTGGTTCCAATATTACTTGGGGAATAGAAAACAACTAGTTTTAGCAAATGATACTGACTCTAACCACAAAAGCATTGTATGTGGAGTACCATCAGGTTCAGTATTAGGTCCTCTACTTTTCTTTATCTTTATAAATAACATCACTAATTTAAAAATCGATAGAAAAATTTTTCTTTTTGCTGATGATATCAATATCACTTGGAGAAACTCTAAAATTGCAACTATTCATGCAACTATAACTTTTGGTATACTTAAAATAAAAACCTGGTACAAATCTAATTTACTCTCTTTTAAGGAGGATGAGACAGTGGCCATTATCATATAAAGGAGCTATTCAATCCTTCCTTCTGACTAATAGCCAGATCAGTATCGTTGATTCTATAACATTTCTTGGTATTTTTATAGACAGCAACCTCAAATGGCTCCTTCATATCGATTTGTTAAGTAAGAAACTAGCCTCAGCCTACTATGCAATCATATGTTTCAAAGGAAATCAATTTAGTCTCATACTAACATTTTTCTTTGTTCGAGTCTCCTCTTCAATATGGTCTTCTTTTTGGGATTCTAGTACAGCTGCCCAATTTGATGTTATTTTTAAATTACAGAAAGATCAATACGGTGTCTGTTTCACCTCAGTTAGAAACAACACATTGCAGAAGCTACTTTAAAAATCACGAGGTATTAACGCTTCTGTCTTTATATATTTTAGAAACTGTTAATTCGTAAAAACCTACATGTTTTTCCAGCAAGACCTAATCATGACTACCTCACCAAAAATTCAACCTTTGATGTTTATTTACGATCCCGTCCATTGAGATAGTAGTAAAGAAACCTATATTATATTCGACAAAAACATTATACAATCTTCTCCCTTTAAAACTTGAATCTATAACATATTTCCCCAAGTTTCTCAAAATGACAAAAGCCTATCTATTTGAAAGACCATATTATTCAGTAGAAGAGTTTCTTAACAAATAACTAAGAAATTACGGTAAAGTTTGTTTGGCAGAAAACGGTTGACTTTAGTTAGTGCGGTCGTAAATATTATTACATTTATCTGACTTGGCCCATTGTTAAGACCGGTCCGGAGGTAGACAGAGTCGGTCTTTTGACAATTAACACTGACTAGCCAAAACTCAAATAGTAAAGCAAATAATATACAAAATTTACAATAATTACGACAACAAAAAAAAAGGATTGTAAAATATATTGTTTTGCCTTCTATACCCCAAATGAATGTCTTCAAATGAGTTTTAAACTAAATGAAATATATTTTAATTGTTAAGATTATAGAAAAACAAACATTAATAATAATTTGTGGTTCTGAAAAGAACCGTTTCTTTAATAATAACAGTTGTAGTGAGTTAAAATTAAAAATATAATTTAATTTTTATACTGTTTGCAACTTAAAGTTAAATGTGACAGTGCACTGAAAATCGTAGACTTCTGTGAGTACAAAACTGCATTATTAATAACCTTAAAATCAGAAGTTTAAAAGGCAAAATATTTGATCGATTTCAAATCAACTTATCGATTATCGACAACAACTTTTTGCTGGTTCTTGCTTCTAACAAGTAATTAGGCTATGTTGCTGTTCAATTTTATCAAGTGGCCAGGTCCGGCTTCAGATCCTCTGTGCCAATGTACGAAAATTCTCAGCGGAAAGATGTATGAACCGTAATCAGCTACTACTTCACGAAATATACCCACTACATCACATATATCTTATTCCGATGCATTAAACAGTTTCAAATATCCTTCAAAAGACCAAGGTATTATACTTTCAACCATACAAGGAATAAAAGTTTTCGAATATGTAAAAACTGTTGGCTCAATAATACAGCCCAAAAATGTTGTTTGGGCATCCACAATAGCAAACAGCCGCATCTGCATCTACCTCTCCTCTAAATATGTAGTTGATCAATTTCTTAGCTCCCACAAATATATTAATATTGATGGTAACCAGATTGAAGTCAGAAGACTTATAACCTCTGCCAAGAGACTCATCATATCTAATGTATGCCCTACTATACTTAATAGCATAATTGAAGAGCACTTAAAAAGATGAGTATAAAATCCGCCTCCAACATGACGTTTCTACGAGTAGACATGCAAGACCCAAAATACAGCCACGTGCTCAGCTTTAGGAGGCAAATGCTCATAAGTCTCATTTCTAATCTCATTCGACAATACATCATATTGACTATACATTTCCATAGATGGTTTAAACTGCTCCAAATGCAAGATTGTCGGACATCACGATTCTGACTGTCCTTCCTTATCATCATCAAGCAAATCAATTAATCAAATGAAAAATGACCATCACGTGAATATACATAACTCTACCAATGAACAATATAATCAGCTACAAGATCAACCACGAAACCAATACCAAGAAGATACCGAAACATTAATGGAACCAGAACCCAATACCATACAAAATCACGCATCAGCTACAAAGGACCAAACCACTTCCTCACAAACAAACAATGAATTACAAATTTTGATCAACCAAAAATATTCCAAGATAATTCCTTAGTAATTGAAAGCGATAAAAAAACCACTGAAATTACTCCTGCTACTAAAAGACAAATCTCCTCTCCTGAAATCCTTGAATATGACCTACCTCCTCCCGATACTCAAAAACCTAAGAAAAAGCCTAAAACCCAAGAAAATATTCTAATTATTCTAAATCAAATTAAAGAAAAAATTAAAAATAGAAACCCTTCCTTTACACTAACTTTTCATGAAATATGTGATTTTCTGGCAAATTCCCTTCACTCAAAACATCCTGAACATATTGTTAAAAATTACTCAAATGAAAGCCAACAAATAAAAGAAATTTTAAACTTTATATATTCTCAAATACAAAATAAAACTTTAAAAAACAATATCACCAGATTGAAGAAGAAACTGCTTCTCAACAATCC
Source organism: Diabrotica balteata (assembly GCA_918026665.1). Classification (NCBI taxonomy): domain Eukaryota; kingdom Metazoa; phylum Arthropoda; class Insecta; order Coleoptera; family Chrysomelidae; genus Diabrotica; species Diabrotica balteata. The sequence goes on from OU898278.1 coordinate 63,356,533, forward strand.
TTCTTCTACTGACGAAACTGACTACGAATCAAGTTCCCAACAATAAATAGTTAACACATATAGAGTTAATGTCCAGCACATTCATATTACAGTGGAACCCCAACGGTTATTTTACAAATATAGAATCCATTAAGCTTCTTATACACGAATACCTTTCTTTAGTGATATACCTAGAAGAGACCCATTTCAAGCCCCAAAATGTGACAATAAAAAATTAAATTCCTTTTCTAAGAAACCGAGTTGCAGATCACTCAAGCGGTGGAACAGCAATTTTCGTAAGGGATTACATAGAGTCAACTGAAATACAACTGCAAACAAATCTCGAAATAGTTGCAGTGTCAGTCACCCACAAAATGAAAATCAATATTTGCAATGTATACTTAACTCATCCTACTGATTTAGACATAACTGAACTAGGCAATGTTTTAAACCAAATTCCACACCCAAAAATAATATTAGGCGATTTTAACTGTCACAACAGTACTTAGGGAAGTAGCAAAACCGACAAATGTGGCAATCTCCTAAATAATCTCATTGATAATTTAAATTTAGTTTTACTAAACACTGGCAAAACTACTAGGTTCAATTCATACAATGGTACATTTTCTGCCATAGATCTCTCTTTATGCAGTCCGTCGCTAGCTCCTTTATTGTACTGGGACACATTGGGGTATTTATATGATATTGATCATTTCCCTATCACGATAACCATAAACACTAATGATAAATCAACTTTTCCAATTCACCAGACATGGAAAATAAAGTCAGCTGATTGGAATTTATATCAAACACTGATAGAAGAACAAACAAACAAATCTAATTTAACCAATAACGCAAACCAAAATCTTGAAATATTTAATAACATTATTATTTCTGTAGCAACAATCGCAGTGGGAAATTCAAAATCGAGTTAAAGGCAGCCAGTTCCTTGGTGGAATAACGAAATTGCACAAGCACTCACTTTGTCTAAACACGCTTTTAACGTTTACAAGAAACATAAAACTTCGAAAGCCTTTTAAGGTTTAAAAATCTCAGAGCTCAAAGCAGACAATTAATTAAAAAAGCAAAACGAGAAAGTTGGAAAAAGTACGTTTCTTCGATAAATCCTTCCACTCCCTTAGGCAACATATGGAACAAAGTCCGTAGAATAAAAGGGACAAAATACTTTTGAGGTATAGATAATCTATCATACAATAACCAAACGCATTCAAACAAAGAAGATATTCCGGAAATACTAGCAGATATATACGAACTTAATTCTGGAGATTCCAATTATAGCCTATCCTTTCTAGAGCACAAAAAACTAACGGAGTCTTCAAATATACAAATCACAGAAAGCGGCAATCCAATAAACAATCCAGTAAGTCTTCAAGAATTACAATTTTGTTTAAGTGCTAAAAATTCTAGTCAAGGTCCTGATGATATCCACCCTCTTTTCTTACGAAATCTTCCTCTGAATGCAAAGCTAATATTAGTTGATATTTTTAATAATATTTTTATTTACCATGTCTTTCCTGATCTATGGTCGCAAGCAACTATAATTCCAATCCTTAAATATAATAATAATTTGAACGAAGGATCCTGAGAGGAATATTTGGTGGCATCTGTGAAAATGGTGTATGGAGGAGATACAACTACGAGGTATACCCTAGATATAAACAAATATTTGGTGGTACAGACGTAGTATCTCTTATAAGAATAGGAAGACTAAGATGGGCAGGACATCTAGCAAGATCACAGCAGAACAACCCTCCTAGAAGAATCCTTATGTCACAACCCGTGGGAAGTAGAAAAAGGGGTAGGCCAAAACTCAGATGGAAGGATGGTGTAGATGAGGATGGTAGAAAGATATGCGCAGCAAACTGGCAACGGTTGGCAATGGATAAGACTGTCTGGCGTAATAGACTTGGGAAGGTCGAGGCTCTTTCATAGGGCTGTGGCACCATTGATGATGATGAAATATAATAAACCAAAAGACGATCCAAATTCCTATCGTCCCATATCACTTACGTGTTGTACCTGCAAACTTTTAGAAAAAATCCTTAATTATCATTAACACTTGAATCAAGTATACATGAATCCTTTCTGCACAACCAAAAACTTATTGCCGTATTTTTTGACATAAGAAAAGCGTTTGACACAACATGGAGACATCTTATACTGAAAACACTTCAAGAATGGGATGTTCAAGGGCACATGTTGTCCTTTATTAAAAATTTTCTAGAAACACGAACTTTTCGAGTTAGAACCAATGGATTTACATCTTCCAGACGAGTACTTCAAAACGGCACTCCACAAGGATCTACTCTAAGTCCTACTGTCTTTCTAGTTGCAATAAATAGTATTATACATCAAATAAAACTACCTGTATTTACTAGCCTATATGCAGATGACTTAGTCATTTATCTAAGAACAAACAATGTAACTCTGGGAACACGTACCATAGTTTTAAAATTTCACCTTAAATTATTCATACTATACTCTAGATAATCTATACATAATATACTTTTTAATAACCTTTTAATAACCTTTCAAATTGATAGGTTATTAAGTAGGTTCTAAAAACTTAAAATACACGATGTTTCATTAAAAATAAAGATGACATATTCAATTTATGTTTAAAGAGCTAACATTTGATTTTAAAAGTTGACGTTTCCCAGCATTTTTTATAATTTTTAAAATAGGGAAACATACAAGTTTATTCCATAAGTAGTTTCCACACATTATAATTTCAACATTTCACCCTGCATAGTAGTATTAACTTTAAGAACTATGATTATTGAATGATGTAAACAGATAAAATAGTCGGAAAATATGTTAAAACATTTTTTATGTTTAAGTGACATTGAAGTATCAGAAGAATCCCGAGAATTAGCATCAAAATACAACATCGAACTAGTTACTTGTGGCTTCAATTGCAGAGATGAACAACTCAGAAGTCCCAAAGTTGTTAGAATCGGACTGTTCCAACACAAGTTGGTTCCTTTCCCAACTTCGACACCTATACAAGAAATGAAATATGCTCTCTTTAAATTTGCGAACAAAGCTATTAGAATAGCTGCAAGAGGAGGAGTAAACATATTTTGTTTTCCAGAGACTTGGAGTAAGTATGATGTATGGTTCTTGCACGTCTAACGTGTTTGACTTCTGTAACTACACAACTTAGTTAAATTCAAATAAATCCTAGTTTTAATAAGCTGTACACAAGTTACTCAAATTAACAACTAGATAACGTGATCTAGAATCAAATTAAACCAGTCCAATTCCGTTCATATTGAATTCAACTATAAAAGGATAAATATAGGCATATAAATCGTTGCCGAGTTTTTCACATTTGAACGAGTAAACAATTTTAAGCTTGCGCAACTGTTTAAAAAAGCGATAAAGACTTTTGCATGTTAAGTTAGTAGAACACTTTCAACTTATTTATTGAATAAGTTTGACATTTATCAATAAAAGTGTACCATTTTTTTTTGATGTCATAGTCATCCAACCAGGTCTTAAAATCAAGTGGGAATTTGAAGTCAAAGTTGTCTTAAAATTCATATCCCATAAGTTAGTAAGTAAGTTTACCAAAACGGAGGGTAGTAGATTACACAATAGTAAAAGCATGATAGTATACACACACTATTTTACGATAGAAAATGTTGATATTAAGAAAGATACAGGGTGATCAAATGGAAATTTAAAATTTTTATTTTCGCTATAACTTTCATGTTTGTGAACATTTAGGTATAAAAATTCATAACTAGGTACTATTGAATATCAGAAATTATAATTTGATGCGTACTTTAATGTAGCTGATAGAGGGCGCTACATATGCCACTTATGTGGCATACATTTGCACTTAACTTTTTTCCTCCCTAAGTTATCGGTATTTGTGATAAAAAATATTAAAGATACATATTTTAACAAAAAAAGGTATACCTACTTGTTAATAACTTCAAAACTCAACAGTTTTCGAGATAATTGCATTTTACAAATCAACTACATAATTCTGATTTAACGCAATTACTCCAGGCAACGAAAGAAAATTAGAAAAAACATCAATACTTCTGAATTTTGGTATAAAATGCATTTAATAAAGTTAATCTTCTTCTTCGCGTGTCATATCAGAATTATCCGACGTTGGCGATCACCATTGCGAAGGCTTCCCGATCTTCTGCAATATGGATTAAATATCCTGCATTTGGTATCTGAGTCCATTCACGAATATTTTTTAACCAAGGAACTTGTTTTCTTCCTACACCTCTACGGCCCTCTATTTTGCCTTTAAGGATTAGTTGTAATATTTTATATCGACTTCCCCTTACGTATCGTCTGCATATCTAATCATATTAAGTAGTTCCCCGTTGATTTTTATTCCATATGGTTGTCTCTCAAGTGTCTTTTTAAATAACTGATCCGAGTAAATATTGAACAATGTTGGCGACAAAATGCAACCTTGTCTGACTCCTCGTTGAATAGGGATTTCATCGGCGTACGTATCTCCAATTTTTACGATAGCAGTTTGATTCCAGTACAAATTTTTAATGACACGAATATCCTTGAAATCTATTTCGACATTTCTAGCATTTCCATAGCATTTCTAAAACCAAATTTGGTATCTTCAAGATCTTCTTCGTATTTGCGTCTAATTCTGTTGTGAAGGATTCTGAGGAAAATTTTAAGAGTGTGGCTCATTAGGCTAATTAATCGATACTCCAATCTGCGGGAATCACTCCGGTGTTATATATTGAATTAAAAAATCTTAGCACTACTTTTATGTTATCATTCTCTATTAGTTTCAGCAACTCAGTTGGTGTATCATCTGGACCACAAGCGTTTCTAATTTTAGCATTATTTATAGCGTGTTCTACCTCGCATTTTATAATTTCTGGGCCGTCAGTACAGTTTTAGTAGAATTCGGCAATATTATTCCTGTCATCTTCAAACAACTCTAATATATACAGCTACCATTCTTTTTGTATTTTGTGCTCTTTTACAAAATAAAATAAAGTTAATAGTTAACGAAATATTAAATAAAATAAATATATCAGCAGGATAGTTAATAGTAGGATTTGACAAAATAACAGAATAATATTGGATTTTACATCAAATATTTTACGTTTTTTTATAATTATAATTCCTGATGTTTAATAGTACCCAGTTATAAATTTTGATACATAAATGTCCACAAACATGAAAGTTATAGCGAAAATTAAATTTCCACTTTAACACCCTGTATCTTTTTTAATATCAACATTGTATTAAAGCAATTTGGCTTAAATAATAATATTTTAAAGTGTATAATCTACGGTTTCTTTTTGTACAATTACTTAAGGATCACCTTGTATATATATATATATATATATATATATATATATATATATATATATATATATATATATATATATATATATATATATAGAAGTTAAGAAATACTGGATATTAGTGACTGTCGATATAAACAAACAACGCAGTTTATTAGGGTTGCAGTCAGAAAATTGGCCGGGATGTTAAAAAAACACTCTTTTGACTTTTTGTCTAGCTTTCGGAATGGTTTTATTCCTTTTTCAAGACACTGTTGTAATAAGACAAATATGTATATAGATATAATATATAACAAGCGAGTCTTCTACAGCTGGCGCCTTTTCTCGCATCCTAATTTCCAGCGTTTTCTGTTGAAGCAATCTTCAGTTGTTAGATCTCTGGCGGTCATTGCATCGTCGACATCGTCTCTTCAAGACATCGTCTTGGTCTACCTCGTTTTCTTCTAGTTGACGGAGTCCATTCTTCTATTTTTTTGACCATCTATTTTTCGGCATTCTCTGAAGGTGTCCATACCAGTTAAGTCTTGTGGCTTCGATTTTGTCTATGTCTAGATCGATTTCCATTTCTCTCCGAATATCTTCGTTTCTCACCCTATCAAGTCTAGTGAGCTGGCAACATCGTCTCCAGGGGTTCATTTCCATGGCCTTAATTTTTGATTGGTTTCTTTGGTTTATTTCCCAGAGTTCGGCGCCGTATAGTCCAATACTTTCTATTATTGTTTTATAAATTCTTCTTTTATTTTCTTTTGTTATTTTTTTATTCCATAATATACCGTGTAGCTGTCTGGTGGCTGATCTTGCTTGGCCAATCCTGGAATATATTTCTTCGCTACTTCCTGCTTTTGATGTTATTTGAACTCCCAAGTGTTTAAAATTGTCTGTTGGTTTTATAGTTCCCATTTTCGATTTGTAGGCTTTCTGGATTTTCTCCTATAACTAAGTACTCAATTTTTTGTATATTAATTGTGAGGCTCCATTTGGTGTACTCATCTTCCAGTTTTTTAAGCATGTAGCCTACATCACTCTCGTCTTCAGCTAGAATGGCTTGGTCGTCAGCGAAGTGTATCATGTACAATCTATCATCTCCGATTGGGATGTCCATATTGCAGCACTTTCTTCTCCACAGTGAGAGTGACTCATTTAGATATATTTTGAAGAGTGTAGGTGCTATGCAGCAGCCTTGCTTTAGGCCCTTACTAATAGGAATTTCTCTGGGCAGACAATAGGACAAATATGTAAATATTTAAAAAATATAACAATTTTTCAGTGTAACTTACTAGTCGTTGAGATTATTTATAAAAGCATTGTTACTCAACATTGATAACACACAGTAAAATATAAAATCATGGACAAAATACATTCTAAAATTTTTAAAATATGGGTAAAGATAGTAAAACTTAGTTTATAACATCTTTTACTGGTTTGTTTTAACTCGTATGCATAGAGAACAGAAAGTAAAAATCCTGTAATTAAAATGTAATTAAGTGTACCTGATATTATCTTTCTTTTCAAGAAATACTAGAGGCCTATCTCGGGTGATTATACTTTTTAATTTTTAAACCTGTCTCACCAGTAAGTTATGTAACTTACTGGTATGTAACATATTATACATACAGGTGTAATTTATGTATAGGTGAATATTTATTTGATTTTTGATGTTTTTTCAGTAAATAACAATAAATGTTGCTCAGTTTATCTATGTCAGACTTTTTATTGATGCAAGATGTACTAGATTTACAAAAAACACGTTTGTAAAAAATACATTTACAAAAAACACGTTTGTAATGGTTCTTTTCCTTTGCCAAAATACAGGAATCCTCAAAATTAAATTCATGTTTCAAAGTTAATGCATGTTCTGTCAATGCACATGCATTGATTTTTTTGGTTTTATATCATTACGATGTGAGATAACCCTGCTATGAAAATTACGAGATGATTCTCCTATGTAAATCTTATTACAATTGGTACACGGTATAGAATAAACAAAATTCGATGAATCCTGTATTGTGAAAGGATATTTTGTTTTTGTGATATCGTTTCGATTTTGTTTCGATATCGTTTTCACATTTTTGGTTGTAATTTTTAAGCCACTAACATTTTTAAAGATGTTCATTAGTTTATGTGTCAGAACTGAAATGTAGGGTAGGCAACCATAAGTTATTTTAGATGGTAACATTGATGTGTTGTGTGTCAATGTCAATTGTCTAATCTCATTATTATGAAAATTTTGGTTGTGTGTGGTCAACACACGCAACATTATATTGCAATATATTGAACAAAATTTAAAACTACACTCACCTTAATGATTAATCATACTAACTAGCATTAATGATTAATTAAAGAAATAATATTCCTCTAATGTTTTCTTACATTGTTAGTTTTTGCATTTTAAATAGCTTTTAGTTGTTTCCATCTTATTTATTGTTAACGAACGTGATCAAAGACATTTAAATTTTAACATGCATTTTATTGGATTTACATATACATCAGCAATAAAGTTATTTTAATGTCAATTTTATTTACGTGTGAAATCTTTTAATTTCTGTAAGTATTGTAAATCTAAGTGTACGTTAGTGTTTTGAAATGTTTGTTTTTTACAGTTACTCCCGATGAATCCATAAAATAAATGCGAAATATTGAGCTTGAGAAAAAACAAAAATTTTTATTTAATATAGACCACATACCCGATATTTCCAGCATACTTTTATATATATATATATATATATATATATATATATATATATATATATATTGTTATGATATGTAAAATCGAGAAAAATATTGGTTTGCTTAAAATATTTCAAAGTTCAAAAAATTAAAATAATTTAGATAAGTAGAATAATAAACAACAAACATTTCGAAGAATGAAAGTCTTTTATCTTTGGATTATCTACATTGAACAAAACGTAAGATATGCATAAATTATTTTCTTTGTTAAAATATATTTGAGTGACGTGAATAAGCTGAAGTGAAATCCTAGACAATGGAAGCGGGTTTTCCAAATAAATTTGTGCAGTACTTAGGACAGTAGAATAGATTTTAGAAAGATATGTTTTTGTTAGTTCATAAGAATTGGTAGAAAAAGAGTGTAAAAAAGAATTGGTAGTTTGTAAATAAGTTTTAGGAAATTTTATAATTGTAGGTAAAAATTTGTTTGTGTTATTGAAATGAAGAAATGGGAGATGTAGGACGCGTTTTGATTGGATGAGATTGAAAAAGGTGGGATGGTTGGTTTGAGAATGAGACTTTAGTTAGTTTTTGAAGAAAAAAAGATAGTCAGTTGGTTTTCCAAGTGTGCAAGGCAAACAGGCATTGTTTTCTGGTGGTTCCCGAGAGGTAGCAAGCAGTAGTGTTGAATGTTAGTGAGTTTTTTGTGGAGTTAATGTATCTGACAGAAGCTGATCTAGCAAAATATTGTAAGTTATGGTTTCGATATCGTTTAGGTCTTTGTTAAAAGTTTGTTCGTCTATTTGTAATTTTTGGATAGTAGTGTTAAAAGATTTTATGACAGAAGTTGTAACAGAGATTTGGTTCTTTAGGAGTGTTTCTATTTGCTTTTTATCTGTAGTGATCCTATTTATACATTGATTGAAATATTCACCGTCTGATGCGTCTAAATTTCCACTAATAGATTTCCATAAGGTTCCAACACCATTGATTAATCCTCGTTTTTGGCGTGGATTATAGGCTCGTGTGTCGGCAATTACTTCTCTGTATTTTAAATTTACGGAATTAGAAATTTGTCTTATCAAACTAATGTGTGTTTGTACTTCGGATTGAAATGCAAGTTTTCTTGGAGTATCAGCCTTAGTAAATTTATCTAGCAAGTTTTCTAAAATTCTGTCGTTGTTGGATATGGCAGTTTCTATAGGGAGCAATTCCTTGTAAACAAGTAATGTCCATTTATCGTTAGATATTCGAATGGTACCTTCTTCGTGATAGAAGATTCCGACTGTATTATTAACGGGGGAGAGGTGAAATTGGGAGTAGGCGACTGAGAATAGTCCATAGAATCTGTAAAGAAAAAATTTATTCAAAATAAGGTTTCAGTCTGTCAAAATTTACTTTAGAGGTTTGGTTAGTTTTGGGGTTAAGGATAATTGCGGAATTTGTAAAAACTTCTTGAATTTCGAAAGGTCCATTAAAAAGATTATCCGATTTTGATTTAATTTGGGATTCTTTTACGTAAACTTTGTCACCAATTTTAAAATCAGGTCTTCGTTCTGAAATATTCTCGTCAAATCTTACTTTCGCCTTTTCTTTCTGTCTTTCTGTTTTTGCTTTGGCTACTTTGTAAAAATATTCCATGCGATTATTCAGGTCTCGAATATATTTGCTCATTAGTGTTTTTTGAATGTATAGAGTTTCTGGTGGTCGGCCTGCAGTGTGCCCAAATATAAGTTCATATGGTGTGAAACCGTGGGTCTTATTTTTTGTGTTGTTATAGCATATTATTGCATAAGGAAGTACAGTGAAGGGATGATCGTTTGGGTTCTCGGCTTGATTTGCTTCAATCATTTCTGAGAGTGTGGCATGAAATCTTTCCACAGACCCATTAGATTGTGGATGGTTAACACTAGAAAATGTTAGTTTGATGTCGTATAATTCGCATAGATCTTTGATTATAGCATTCTCGAATTCTCGACCGCAATCACAATGAATTCTTAGTGGTGTTCCATAGTGTTGAAAGAAGAGTAGGAGTGTGTTGGCTACTGTTACTGCCTTTTTGTCTTCCAAAGGATAGGCTTGCGTGAATTTTGTCAATTCGTCACGAATAGTTAAAGCGTAGTTTCTAGTGGGATATTCAAATATGTCTATGTTGATCCTTTCAAATGGTGTTTTTGGTGTTTCCGTTATAACTAATGGTCCACTTAGATTTTTTCTGTAAATTTTAACCTTTTGGCAAATTTCACAGGCTTTTATATATTTTTCTACTTTTTTTGCTAAATTCTTCCAATTATATTTTTCTTTTATACGTCTAACGGTTTCGTTTATTCCTCTGTGCAAGATATTTTTGCCACAATGGTAATGTTCTAGGATTTGTGGGGTTTCGTCTTCGCTTGCCTGTTTAATTACATTTTGGCAGATTTTTAATTTAAGTTCTTTGTCTGCAAATATATAGGAAAATATTTCTAGAATGGGCAGTTCGAGATTGTTTTCTATGCAATAGGTCTTTGATTCGTCAAATTGTTCTTGGTTCGCATAAAGTATGAGAAATAAGTATGACATTACTCTTTGTGGATCGTAAGGTAATGAGATAATGAAATATTTTCGATCTTTTACGGTTTTACTAGATAAAATATTGATCCTTCGGTTACTGTATTCTATATTTTCTTCGAATATGTCACTCATTATTTTTTCGTGCAGGTCCTCAAGTTTATTCTGCCAGAAAAAGGTAACAATATTCTTGTGAGATTTATCTAACAGTTCTGCGTTTGACGTTTCTATTTTGGAGTAATCGATAATAGATTTGGTTCTATATAATTCTAGAAATTTATCGAATTCTTCGGACATCTTTTCTATTCCTTCTTCTGTGTCTTCTTTTTCTTCTTCGTCTTCATCTGTCTCGGTTTCATCTCTGTTAGATGCGTGCAGGGCAAGTTTTGATTGAAAATCTGCACAGTCCTTAAAATGGTTTATTTTTATTCTGGAGAGTGCATCTGCGTTTCTGTTGATTTTTCCTGAACGGTGCTCTATTTTGTAATTATATTCTTCAAGTTTTAGGCGCCAGCATGCTAGGCGGCTTCCTGGGTCTTTGATTGAAAATAGCCATGTAAGAGGTCGATGATCAGTGATAAGAGTAAACTTGCGACCGAAAAGATATGGTCTGAAATGTTTTACTGCTCATACTATAGCTAGTAATTCTCTTTCTATTGTGGAATATTTGGTTTCTGCACTGCATAATGTTCGTGATGCATAAGCGATTGGCAGATCTTTTCCTAATGGGCCTTGTGACAAAACGGCTCCAATTGCGAAAGCACTAGCGTCAGTAGTGAGTAAAAAGGGTTCTTCAAAATTTGGATATATGAGAATTGGGTCTGTCATTAGAATATTTTTGAGATCGTTGAATGCTTCCTGACATTCGGCATTAAAAACAAAAGGGACTTCTTTTTGAAGTAGTTTAGTCAGTGGTTTGGAAATTTTGGCAAAATTCGGTATAAATCTGCGGTAGTAACCTACCAGGCCTAAAAATGATTTTATTTCTTTAGTTGTCTTGGGTTCTGGGAAACTTTTTATGCATGATACCTTGGCAGGATTTGTTTTTACTCCGTGTTCAGTTACGAGGTGTCCTAAGTATGCGACTTCTTTTCTTAAGAATTCACATTTATCCGGTTGTATCTTCAGATTTGCTTTTCTTAATCTTTTAAATACTTCTGTCAGTCGTGACATATGCTCATGAATGGTGGCTGAATAGATGATTATGTCGTCCATATATACTAAACATCTCTCGTTTTGAATTCCTAAGAGGATGTTATCCATTACTCGTTGAAATGTGGAAGGGGCATTCCTTAATCCGAAAGGCATACGAACAAATTCGTAATGTCCGTTGTCTACTGAAAATGCTGTTTTTTGGATATCTTTTGGATCGATTTCAATTTGGTGGAATCCGGACGCCAAATCTAATGTTGTAAAGTATTGACACTTTCCAAGTTGGTCCAACAATTCTGAAATTTGTGGATAACGATCTTCTATTGTAACTTCATTAAGTTTAGGATAGTCAATAACGACTCTCCATTTCTGTTTGCCAGATGCGTCAAGTTTTTTGGGTACCACCCACACTGGACTTGACCAGAGCGATATGCTATGCCGAATTATTCCTTGCTCTAGCATTTTGTTGGTTTGCGTCTTTACCTCTTCTTTATGAACCTGTGGATATCTGTAAGATTTCGTGTATATCGGTTTCGCGTTGTTCGTTTTGATTGCGTGCTTAATTTCATTTGTGAATGTTAGCTTGTTACCTTCTACGTAAAATATATCTGAAAATTCCGTACAAATGTTTAGAATTTGTTCCTTTTCTTCTGAGTTTAAGTGGTCAATTCTCAGTTGTTCTCTAATTATTTCTTCTCTGTCTATAATTGGCTGTTCGCAGTGATTTTGATCGTAGGTGAAGATTGTCTCCAAGTTTTCGATAGGTTCGATGGAAATATTCGAAAATTCGATTATTTTTGGCATTGCATTAGCATTAATGACGGAAGTTAAAAAGTCTCCATTTTCGTCTACACGGACTAATGCGTGAGGAATTCGAACTTTTTCGATTTCTTGGGATGACAGTATTGCGTCTGTATTGGATAGGTTGCATTTCAATTTGAATATTTGTTCTGTTCGGCTATCAATCGAAATTTGGTTTATTTTTTCTTTTATTCGTTTTTTCTCTGGTCTTGGGATGTGTTTGTGTTGATCATGAGTGTTTTCGTGAAATGAGCTGCTATTGTGTTGAGCTTTAACGTTTGAGTTTGATTTCGGATATGTTTGGAAATTATTTGACGGTAATATTTTTGTAGGAAATGTAACCGGAATATTTTCTATGGGTTTATGGGTCTCTTGTCCGACTTTATGCAGGGTAAGAGTTTTAAAATTTGTATGAAGTTGTCTTGTTTTAAGGTCTATTACACATTCGTAGTGGTCTAGGAAATCTAGGCCTATTATGCCGTCAAAGTCAATGTCTAGATTAAAAATGAAAACTTTGTGAGGGTTGTCATCGGTAAAGGGAATAAGGACAGATTCTGTAATTAGAAGTTTCTCGTCGGTTATGCCTTGAATGGTAACATTTTCTGGGGATCGGTTATGATAATTTCGTGCAGTATTCTCTTTGAAAACTGTAATTCCTGCACCGGTGTCAATTAGAAGTTTAAAAGTATTCGTAGCGTCATTGATATAATATAAGTTTTTAGAGCTCATTGTGTGGAAGGGGCTTACAGGAATTTCTGTTCGGGGAAATTCACATTTGGATCGAAATTGTCCAAATTGAGGGCTTGGATTTGTTGTTGTACATTCGTAATATCGGTTGAAAGATTCGTATGTACCGGGGGATGGTTCTGATTGGGTAGCGAAAGAAAATCCTGATAATTTTCTGTATCATGTGTATTATTAATATAATCAGATGTGTCATTGGTATATTCGTAAAAATAGTTAGTTTGAAGATCATTTTCTGTATAATAATCTTCATAATATTCTACAAGATCGTCAGGGTATTCATTAAAGACATGGGCTCTTTGCTGAAAATTTTCGAAATTTGGATTTCTCTGAATAACAGAGGGGCGATTCTGCGGTTGATTTTGAGAAGGGAAATTCGATCTCTGTGGGTTTAAATTTTGTTGATTAGAAGAGTATTGGTTTTGATTACTTGGGTAATTTTGTGATCTAGTATTATATTGATTGGATTGGTTTTGATTATTTTGGTAGTTTTGTGGTCTACCGCTATATTGATTTTGATAAGAAGAAAAACGTGATGAGCGACATTCGCTACTTAAATGGCCAATACGACCACAACTTGTACATTTAGAAAAATTAGATGAGGTTCTTCTCATCGGTTGGGAAGGTTTTGGATTATTTTGGCTATCTTTATTTGATTTTTGAGATTCGAAATACGATAACTGAAGTTCGCGTCGGATACGGTTACTGGCTTCAATAAGGTCTTTAGGGTTACTGGCCCTAATTATTTGTCCTAAGCGGGGTTCTAGTCCAGTTAAGAGAGTATTCAAAGCCATAGAGTCAATTAACGTGCATTGGGCGGTTTTTTGGTCTTGTGTTAGGCCTGATTTTTGAATTGAGGCGTGCATGTTTGCATTTAGAACTTGTAATCTGTTGAAAAAGGTTAAAGGTGATTCGTTCGATAACTGTCGAAGTCTTTGTAGGTCGTGAATTAAGGAAGTGAGATCTCTACTATCTCCGAAATGAAGGTTTAATAAATTTTTTATGTCTGTGTATGAAGTTGGTTTTCTAGAGTTTATTAATTGAGCTGCTTTACCTTTTAGTTTATTTTTAATGTGAATCGTTAATAAAATACGTTGGTCTCCCGAAGACATTTTAATCGCGCAATCACATGCGTCTAAGAATGTGGGAAGAGAGATTGGGTCTCCTTCAAACTCATGAATTATGGAGAATATTTCTGAAAGTTAAATATGAACAAGTAAAATATGGTAAAATCAAGTAAAATGTGGTAAAATAAAGTAAAATATAGTAAAATATCGGTGAAAATATAATATGAAATCAATAAAATGTGTAAATAAGAATGATAAAATAATAAAAGTATGCAATAAAAAGGTATTTCCTTATTAGATAATCAACTTGGTTTGACTTTCTGTATAGTCAAGATTATAAATTGAAAAAATTATGATGTATGTACGGTATGTTTGCAAATATAAAAATAGTAAAAACGAGATGATTCAATAACTTACATTAACAGAAACATCGAGTATGTCTTGTTTTCTAACGGGATCTGCTATCAGGGGCTTCACCAGGTGTTCCTTCCGTAGTATCCAGTTGAATGAGGACGGCTCTAGGTTCTTTTTCCGTTGAGGGATAGGGATCCGCCGTTGCTAGTGAGTTTCCTTGTTCTAACAACGTTAACCGGATCCTACTGACTGCGCCAAATGTTAGATCACTAACTTCTTAATTGACTTTTTAAAAAAGATTTATTTCACAAATAAAAGTTACACTTAGTTATACGATAAAATAAAGCAAATAAAATTATATAATGCAAATGTTATTAGTAAGAAACTTATATGACGAGTGAAAAATATAATGTTAGTCCTGAATTTATAATCTATCTACAAAATGTGGTGTCGGCATTTCCCACGAAAGGCCAGCTTTGGTCAGAGTTTGATGTCCGTGCATAGTCAGCTATCTCTATGGGAACGCTTGCTAAAAGAATGATGAAATAGGAACTGATATTGCGAAACCAAAGTGTCGGTAACCCTTGAGTGGTTCAAGGTGACTATTTTCACATATAACATATATATATATATATATATATATATATATATATACAATAGCACTAAAGGCCTTAGAGGCCCATGGCTTAAAAAATGTTGTTCTTTCTTCATTTTCGCTTTCCTTTATGTACTGAGATCTTCTCTGGCTCGATATGTGACTTTTCTCCATTCCTTCTTGTTATTCATTTTTCTTCCAATGTTTCCAATTTCTTCCATATCTTTTTCTACCTCCTGATTCCATCTATTTTTTGGACTTCCTTTTCTCTTTTTTGAAGGTATGGTGTAGTTTAGTACCCTTTTTGGAGTCCTCGTGTTCGGCATCCTTTCTAGGTGACCTCGCCATCTTAGTCTCTGTGCCTTTATGACTCCTATTATGTTAGGTTGATTATATCATTTCTTTAACTCATCCTTTGATCTTCTCATCCATAAACCATCCCTTATTATTCCTTCATATATCTTTCTCAAGATTTTCCTTTCCCATATTTCCAGTAAATTTTGTTCATTTTTTGTCATTGTCCACGTCTCAGTACAGTATGTTGCTATTGGTTGTATAGTTGTTTTGTATAACTGTATTTTTGCCTTTCTTGATAAAAACTTGCTTTTCAACATTCTACTAAGAGCATGTACACTTGTATTGCCTGCCATTATTCTAGCTTGTATTTCTTCTTTAAGATATTATTGTACCTAGGTATGTAAATCTTTCTACCATTTCGAATTCGTATGATGATCTTTCTTCTACTTCTACTTTAAACATTTGTTCATCCCTAAACTGATCATCTGTCCACTGCATACATTTTGTTTTAGTTTCATTTATGTAAAGTCCCATTTTCTTTGCTGCCTTTACTATTCTCTGTACTATCTCCTGTAGCTCTTTTTTTCCTCTTGCCAGCATATCATCCACAAATACCAAAACTTGGTGTCTTTTATGATATAGGAGTCCTTGTCTATTAATTTTCGCTTCTCGCATTAGTGATGACACAGGATCGCCCTGCCTTAATACTTCGTTTACTATAAATTTGTCCGATGTATGATTGTTTACTTTGACTCTGTTTTCTGTATTCTCTAAAGTAAGATGTATCATGTTACGCAACTTTCTGCTAACTCCCAGTTCCTCAAGGGTCTCTTTTAATTCCTTTCTTTTTATTCTTTCGTATTCTTGCTGGAAGTCGATGAATAGCGCTATCGTTGGTAAGTTGTGTTCATAGCTTTCTGCTTGTAATTCTCTGATTATGAATACTTGGTCCGTTGTGCTTCTCCCTCGTCTAAATCCACACTGGTATTCGCCTATTATATTTTCAGCTTCTTTTTCCAGCTTAGCTTTTATGGATTTTGATAGGATTTTATATATGGTATTTAGTAACGCTACTCCTCTGTAATTACTGCATTCTGTTTTGTCTCCTTTTTTGTGTAATGGACAAATAATAGCTTCCTTCCAATCTACTGGTATTCGTTCGTTTATCCATATCTCTTTTATGATCTTGCATATCCAATTATTTAGTAGTTTTCCACCATATTTCATCATCTCTGCTGTTATGTTATTGATTCCAGGGATTTGTTGTTTTTCAGATTTTTTATGATTTCCTCGATTTGTTTTTTGCTGGGTAAATTATCTTCTATGTCGTCTATGTGTTCGATTCTTGCTTCTGCTTCCATATGTTCTCTTTGGTTTGACTTATTATTGCCATTTAGTAATTCATCAAAATACTCTTTCCATCTTTCGATTATTTCTGCTTCTCCGCTTTTATTATTTCCTGCTTTTGTTTTTAACGAATATGGGTTTTTGTTGGAAACCTTTTTTTTTTTCATTTCTAGCACCTTGATATAGGTTTTTTATTTTTTTTTCTGTAATTCTCTTCTATTTCTTTTAGCTTATTTTCTATGTGTTTTCTCTTCTTTCTCTCAGCACCCTCTTTACTTTTTGTCTCTGCTTCCTATATCTATTCTTTGTCTCTATTGTTTCTTTCGTGATCATTTCCATCCTTAATGATTTTCTTAGTTCTATTTCTTTTTGGCACTTTAAGTCGAACCAGTCTGTCATCTTTTTATTCTCTTGTTTATTACATTCTTTTGCTGCTTTGTTCATTATTTGCTTTATGCATTATTATATAAAACGATCTCACCATTCCAAGAGAAATTTTAAAAAATCAACCCCGATCGGCCAAACAACTACTGCAACTAGTAATAACAGATGATAACAGTGAAAATTGAACTAATGCAGGCGACAGTGTTGCCATATATAAGTTGCATACAATCAGACGATATAGAAATCATGCAAATGTGATTGTGGTTTTCGAATTTTACGAATTTTTTAAAAACTATTTGGGCAACTGTGAACTTGTTTGCAATTGTGTTGTTTGTTTAAAAATATGTTACAATCATAGATTATGTTATATATTTTTTTATCATAATTTAAAAGAAAATTTATATTACAATGCGATAATTACGTTACAAGTGACAACGATGGTCGGCGTAGGCCCGATCGTCTGGTGCCTAAAACGCAAGCATAAACACGACAATATAAATCGTTTTCCGGTAAGCTGCTTAACTTCAAACGTTTTTTGTACGGGGATCTTATGTGAGCTGGGTCGACCAGTTCCCATCGGGCCTATTAATGATATTTAAAAATACTGAATACGATTTGATGCTTTCTGTGGTAATATAATAACATAGTTGTTTTAACGGACGCTAATGACTCGAGAATATCTTGACTCGGCTAAAACAGGCAGCTCTCCATTCACCAGAACTGCCATTTGGTTTTTTTAACTATTTAGCTATTTTGCAAACCATTTACTTACTCTGTTTATATTTAGATAAGCTTGTTCAGAATTAAGAGAATCATGTTCTAATCACGAATAGGTATAATACATTATTTTTATTTCTTTTTATTTTACTTTTTAGATATGCCGTATGCATTCTGTACCCGAGAGAAAACCCCTTGGTGTGAATATGCCGAAAATGCACAATTTGGACCTACTACTAAAATGTTACAAGAGGTAATTTATTATTCTAACTTAAACAACAGATATTTATAACTCATTATTACGACTTAAAATAATTATTACATTATTGATTATTGCTATATTATTCATTTTATCTTAATATATTAGATGAGAATTATTTGGTGTCTAATGGATAAATCGCGTTTATCCATTAGTTTTTGAGCATACGTTTTCATAACATTTTTATTGCTGTCTTTTAAAATTCGTTAATATGGAAGTACTATGTGGCGATAATAATAATGGCAAAGAAAAATATTTGGAAAACAAGATTCAGAAAGAAGCAGATAAGATAAAGATTGCCATAATGATAGCCAACATTCGTAAAGGATAAGCACATCAAGAAGAATGTGGCGATCCAAGTAAAAGCCAAGCTAACATGTAAAACTTCAAAGCAAATAAAAATAAGTAACAGTAAGTATGTGTATCAAATATAAGTAAAAGTATGTAGAGGTTTATATCTATAAATATATAGAAGCAGAAAGACAGTTAAACCATAGGTAAATACTGAGAAACTACAAAAGATTGTCGTGAAAGAAAAAAAAATGAAGCCCAGAACAACCTGATAGGGCAAAACATCTGAAAGCTAGTAAGAATAATGATAAATTATAGAAATTACGGAACATATCTATTTAGACATAAATTTTATTTTGTTAAATTTAGGTACTTGGGTAGTGGAAGAGTTGATAAGCCTGTTATGATTTATGCAATTATTTATCTATGGATTGCTGTAATGGCTGTCCTATTGTAATATCTCTCTCTTGTCATGCAGCAATAAAATGGTAAACACGTCCCTTATATAATTGAAGTTTTTATGTACTTAAATACTAAATGATAGAGTCAGGAATATGGTCAATAACCATTGATTAGCCACAACTTCATACAATATCAACATAATTATATATATATATATATATATATAATATATATATATATATATATATATATATATATATATATATACATATTATATATATATATACATACATATATATATAATATATATATATATATATATATATATATATATATATATATATATATATATATATATATATATATATATATATATATATATATATATATATAGGGTAGACTGGGGCTAGTTGTGCCACTTTGGACAAAATAATTTTTAACATTTTTTTCGTAATTTTTAGGGCTGTTAGATTACTTTAATGAGGTACTATTTTTAATTGGGAATCATTATTTGGGAACATCAGCAATTTTTAAGCAATACCTTACAGTATGTAAATAGTTTTACAAAATGCACATATTGTCACAATTTGCCCCAATATGGGGTAAGTTGTAACGAACTTGGGGCAGGTTGTGACAGTAAATATTTTTAAATATAATAAACTTTAGTTGGAGAATAATAACAAAGTTTCCATAATAAATTTATTTTATAGTTAAGTATAGATACATAAATGTTTGATAAATGTTTATGTAAGAAACAAATGTGTAGAAAAACATCTAGTGAATTTAAAGTAAAATAAAAAACTTAATCGCTATCGTCAATTTGTGCTGATTCTACTTGTAGTTCTGAAGAGTGGCAGTTTATACAAACATAATAAAGATCATCTTTTGTGCACTTTACATGAGCCCACCTCTTGCATTCCATACATTGCACCCAGTCTTCTCCTAACCTAGACTTTTTATATGGTCCCATACAAACTAAGCAAAAGTAATCTTCTTCCTCTTCTTCTGAGCTGTCTTCTCTTTTTCTTGTTGCGGTCTCTTTCTTTGGCGCTGCTTTTTTCTTAGGCAACAGTTGTTTTGAGTCAAATAATTTTTTCTTTATTTTATCCTCTTTGCACTTTATTGTTTCCTTCCTCTTTAACTCTTCACTGCGAATTGTCTCCTTGACAGGTGTGCTAGTCAAAATTGCAGATGTTAAGCTCTTGCGTTTTTTATTTTTTCGAGGACCAGCTTTTGGCAGAGGTCTTATATCCATAGGGCTGACAGGCAGAACTTCGGCATGGAATGATCCTGGTAGGTTGGCCTGCGATGATCCTTGTTGATATGGTCCTGGTTGATAGGTATGGGAGGGTCCTGGCTGGTTAGCATAATATGACGACGGTTCAGGTTCATCGAGATGCTGAAACTCTTTAAGCTGCCTAGCACTGGCTTCCTCATTACCATCTACGATGTCAATAGGCCTATTCAAAGGTCGGTCGGTCACTGAAGAACACAGAAAGTCTTCTTCATTAAAAATGTTTCTATTGAATTCCCATATTCCTGTAGAACGAAATCCTGCCTGAACATTTGTTGGTGTTACAGCTTTAGGTAATGCTGTTTTCACTATACTTGGGATGTCATAAATTGAGACTGTGTTTCCAGGATGAGATTTCATCCATCCACACATGGCGTCGTTTAAAAACTTCTTAAATGGACCAAAAACGGAAACATCCAGTGGTTGAAGTCTATTTGTTGTATGGGGAGGGAACGATAAGAGAGTAATACCGTGCTCTGTACAATAGTCAAGGACTTCGATATATAGGTGAGCACTGTGGTTGTCTAACAGAACTAAAACCGGTGATTTCTTTGAGCACCTTACTTTTTTTACAAAATGCTTCATAAAAAACAAAAAGTCCGGGCCTGTTATCCAGCCACTTGGGTTAGCAGTACCACAACAACCTACTGGCCCATCACGTACAAAATGCTCCTTGTAAAACTTACGTGGAAAAACGAACATAGGAGGAACTGAGTTACCCTCTGCGTTAATAGCAAGAACCATAGTAACATTGGTCCCCCTCTCAGCTGAAGTGACACCACCAACTCTTTTCTCGCCTTTCTTCGCTATGATTTTTACCGGTTTTTGGACAGTCCCAGTCCCTGTCTCGTCTATATTCCAAATATCATTAGCTGTAAAATGGTTTTGACTTAATACTAATTCGAGGTTATCAAAAAAGAGTCCGACATTGTGCTTGTTGAAACTTGTACTCCGACTTAAGCTGGTAGCCTCAGGAACACGAATAGACACATTATTGTTACGTTGCATGAACTTTGTAAACCAATCATTACTGGCGTGTTTTGTTGCTACCCAATTCTCAGGCACAAGAACTTTGTTCGCTATAGCAAATTCAAAAGCTAAACTTTTCATTTCTTTTGGGCTAATACCATAAAATATTTTCGCTGCCTGAACAGCATATTCACAGAGCTCTTCTTCTTGTTGTTGTGAAAATATCATTCGAGGTCTTTTGTAACCCATTTCTACCACTCCATCTGGATTGGTTTGTTGTTTTTTTATATATCTAAGTAAGGACATCCGGTTAACGCCATATTTTTCAGCTGCTTGCCTTAAACTACACGATCCAGACTTAACATCTAACGAAGCCGACTCGTAACTGTTTATATTACTCCGACCACGTTCCGTTTTCCTTTTATAATTTCTCACCATTATCTGTAACAAACCCATAAACATGCATTAAAATTAGTAGGGGCATGTTGTGACACTGTCACAATCTGCCCCAAGCCTTTCGTCACAACTAGCCCCACCGTACGCCATTTTACATAAAGCCACTTGCACAGACCTTTACACGTCGTATAGAAACCAAACTGTGTCTTACTAGAGAGAAATAAACAAACTATCTACTACAACTAGAATAAGTTTCTTACCTTGTGGTTTGAAAGTGAAATAACAATTCAAAGACAACAGCAAAATTTTACTTCGTTACAACGAAATGACATATAATTTTATAAAGCGGCAGAAACGCATAGCATCACAACCAAACTACACAAACAGACTGAGGACATGCGGACGTGGAATTCTGGGTAACCGGGCGATGCTGCTACCTATGGTTAGTCTATAAAACTATTTGTCACAACATGCCCCTGTCACAACTAGCCCCGATCTACCCTACATACATATATATATATATATATATATATATATATATATATATATATATATATATATATATATATATATTATATATATATATATATATATATATATATATATATATATATATATATATATATATGTATATATAAGCAAGGTTCCTACAGCTTCTGCAGCTTCTCGCATTTCGACCGCCATCGTTCTCTGTCCATCCATTCGTCTTCTTTGATGGCTCTATTTCCAATTAGGTGTCGTACATTTTCTTTCCAGGCAACTGAAGGTCTTCCCCTTCTTCTTCTTTGTTGTGGTATGTAATTTAAAGCTTTCTTTGGCCATCTATCTTCATTAATTCGCTTCACATGACCATACCACACTAGTTGTCTCGTTTCAATTCTGTCTACAATGGAATATACAGTATTTGTCCTTCTTCTAATATCTTCATTCCTGATATGATCTTTTTTGGATACACCACACGCTCTCCTTAGAAGATCCATTTCTACTACTTCTATTCTTTTTCTATCTTTTTTCGTGATCTGCCAAACTTCTGCTCCATAAGTCATAATAGGCTCTACTAAGGTTCGATAGATTGTCAATTTTGTTTGTCTTATATCTTTAGACCATAGTAGAGAGTTTAGAATGTTAACCGCTTTTTTTCCCTGCTGCGTCCTGTTTTCGATGTCTCTTTTGGTAGTGCCTTCTTTAGTCAACATAATTAAAAAAATTTAATAACAAATATAAGATATTTCTCCTAAGAAGCGAAAGAGGGAAAGAGTCATTATCAGCAGAAAATGATTTTCTGTAAAGATCAAGCAGGGAATCTGGTGGAAGAAGCTTCCATCTTCTTCCATCAAAAGAAGGAAAAAGTTAAATTTGGATGTGGGCTAAGACTAAAAGTTATTAAATATCTTAGGTTATTAAACTCTCATGTGAAAATAGAAAGAAAAAGGTACCGACAAAGTGGCCGGAGGCACTACTATGGAGGAATTGCACTGCTACTTGTAGTATATAAAATACTGAGCAATCTTATTAAGAAAAAGAATAACAAATATGAAAAGACCATCTTCTTCTTCACGTGCCATCTCCGCGACGGAGGTTGGCAATCATCATGGCTATTCTGATCTTAGATGCTGCTGGTCTGAATAGGTCAATTGATGTGCATCCGTACCATTCCCTCAAGTTAAGCAACTATGAGATTCTTCTTCTTCCTACACTTTTCTTGCCCTGGATTTTCCCTTGTATAATCAATTGAAGTAGGTTGTATCTCCCATTATGCATAACATGCCCCAGGTATTGCAGCTTTCGTGTCTTGATGGTTTCCAATACTTTTATTCTTTTGTCGATTCTTCTCATGACTTCGTTGTTTGTCCCATGCTCGGTCCATGATATCTTCAGGATTCTTCTATACACTCACATTTCAAATGCTTCCAACTTTTTAGCAGTCGACGCGTTAAGTGTCCATGCTTCCATACCATAAAGCAGAGTCGAGAAAATATAACACCTTGCCAGCCTAACTCCTAAGTCCAATTTTCCAATTTCTCTATTCGAACTTTGATTTCTTTGGAGTAATCGTTTGTGTGATTAATTATTGTGCCAAGATAGTGGTAGTTTTTAACTTGTTCTAAAGCACTACCGTTAATTGTCAGGCTTTCATCATTAGTTTGGGTTTTTGATATCCTCATAATTTGGTTTTCTTGGTTTTTATTGATAATCCAGAAGAGACCATAGTTGGAGTATACCTGGCCGGCTTCAGAGGAGACCGACCTAGGCAGACCAGATGTTCAGATTAAAGCAGTTACTACATAGAAATTATGAATACAACCTGACCATATATGTATTGTTTATAGATTGGCGAAATGGTACTGTAAGGCACGACAAATATGGTTTACATAAAATGATCAAAAATCTTAAGCTTATCGACTACACTATTTATTTTCGTTTTAGAAAATACCCTAAGGGAAGGTAATATCCATAGAAAATATAGATTACGTATTCTTAAACACTTTTAAAAAGGCCAAAAAACATATGAATTCAAATGTACAGAAAATTTTCCTTATCTGGTAGTAAACATCAATAATAAAAATGACCAATCGTGAGAAATCCAGAATAAATTCCACAAAGAAATCAGAAGTGAAGGATCGTTAAACATATTTAAAATCCAAAGTTTTTCAAGGAAAATTAAAGACATAGAACTGTTGTAAGACCAGTGATGCTGTATGGATACGAACCGTGGACTCTGAACAAAGTTCTAAAAAAGAGTATTTAATTATTGGAGAGAAAAATACTACACATGCTATATGGAACGATCAAAAAGTATAGAAGGTGGCAAAGAAGAGCAAATATCGAAATGACGGAAATGTGTAACAGCTATTCGATAATGGCTTAAATTTATTCTTAAATAATAACGTAGTTTGGTAATGTAAAGAAAATGCATCACACGAGAGTGCCAAAGATCGAAATAAGAATAGGAATGATGGTACCTAAAAGAAGAGTAAGTCCCAGAAGAGAATTGCTGTGAAGGAAGATTTAGGGAAGCTAAACGTTAGAAATTGTATTGATAGAGCACTCAATAATACAATATATTATATACTATATACTCTATTGACTGAACTCAGTACATGTTTTTACAAGTGTCTTTAGTTTTTATGAATGTATACGTGCATTCTCAGGATCGGATACAGACTAGAGACTCTAGAGAATAAACAAAATTTTATTCTGGACAGTAAAACTTCAATAATATGTACAACTAATAAATTTCCTATTTTATTATAGTTTTAAAAATATTTCAATATTAGTAATTCTTCGTCTTCTGAATATAAATGGTAAATTTTGAAAGTATTTTACGTTCCTCTTTTTGTTATCTAACCTTATTGCGACTATATGATTTAACTTATGGAAACTACTGAACAACCACATTTGTTAATTGTGACCAACTTGTTTATTCTTTTAGCTGGCTGTTATACACAACATGGTAATAATATCACCAATTTTGGAACGCGACGAGATTCATAGCGATTCTATTTGGAATACAGCTGTCGTTATCGATAATCATGGTGATTATTTAGGAAAACAACGAAAAAATCATATTCCACGGTCTGGAGATATAAACGAAGCAATTTATTGTACCGAAGGAAACTCAGGTCATCCTGTGTTTGAGGTAAGCATTGTTACATAACTTTGTATATACTTTTATTTAGGAGTTAATATTTTAATATGTTAATATCGTAATCATTAAGAGTTTGATCTGATAGTATTAAAAAAAGATAATTATAATACAATATAGATAATTATACACTCCTGTATAATTATCTCTTACAGCGGACGCCCCAGAAGAAATTATAGAAGAATTTTACAATGACCTTACTAATATTGTCAAAAGGATTCGGAAAAACGAAATAATACTAATAATGAGAGACTTTAATGCCAAAGTTGGCAAAGGACCAAGTGGAAATTTAGTGTGATCCTTTGGTCTAGGAGAACGTAATGAACGCGGAGACCGTTTGATTGAATTTGCAACTGAAGAACAGCTCGTAGTGACAAACACCTTTTATGATCTTCCTCTAAGACGACTATATACGTGGAAATCTCCCCAGGATACTCCAGAACACACAGTACGAATTCAAATAGACTATATTCTTGTTAACAAACGATTTAAAAACTCTATAACATCTGTTAAAGCATACCCGGGATCCGACATAAATTCGGACCACAATCCACTTGTTGCCAAAATGAAACTTAGTTTAAAAAAAAGTTCAAAGACCAAAAATTACGAAGTACGATATTAACCAACTGAAAAATAAAACAGTAAAGGAATAGGTACAAAAACGCCTAAAAGAAAAAAACGTGGGCTCGTACAGAAAAACCGTGGGTTCGTACAGAAAAACCGTGGGCTCGTACAGAAATAAATAACACATATGTAGAACTAGAAAATTTGCACAAAGTAAGTCAAGAAATAACAGAGAAATACTTAAAACCAGAAAGAACAAAGAAAAAGGAATGGATGATGGAGGAGATTCTATATATGATGGAAGACAGAAGAAACGCTAAAGATAATAAGAATTACTACAACAACATAAATAAGGAAATAAAAAGGGCTATTAAAATAGCAAAAGAAAATTGGTTTAGCTCGAAGTGTACAGAGATAGAGTCATTACAATGAAAACATAATTCATTTAACATCCATAAAAAAATTAAAGAAGCGGCAGGCTTATATAAACACAAAAACACTGGATTCCTGACAGATAATCAGGGAAACATAGTACTGGAAATAGAGCATAAAAGGGATATTTGGATTAAATACGTGGAAAAAAAATTGAAGATGTACGAAGTAACACTGGTATCACAACAATTTACAGTCAAAGAAGTAAAATATTCCATTAAAAGCACCAAAGATGATAAAGCGGTAGGCCCTGATAATTTTCACTCAGAATATTTTAAAACTTATGGACTATGATGGCATAAAATGGTTGACAAATATATTTAACAATATATATGATACAGGCATAATTCCCCAAAATGGTTAATGTCAACTTTTATAAATCTTCCAAAAAAACCCAATGCGAGAAAGTGCGAAGACTATAGAATTATAAGCCTTATGAGCCATTTACTTAAAACATTTCTAAAGGTCATTCACAAAAGAATATATACAAAATGTGAGGAACAACTAACAAGAACACAATTCGGATTTTGTGATGCTCTGGGAACACGGGAGACCCTTTTTGATGTACAGATACTATTTCAGAGATGCAGGGATGTGAATTGTGACATATATGTATGCTTTATAGATTACCAGAAGGCATTTGACAGAGTAAAACATGACAAATTAATGACTCCAATGCAAGAAATTCGAATTGACAACAAAGATCTTAGAATTATTAGAAACATTTACTACAATCAAATAGCCAAAATCAAAATAGAAGACCAGTTAACTGATAAAATTGCAATAGAACGTGGAGTACGACAGGGCTGTATTTTGTCTCCATTGTTGTTCAATATTTATTCTGAATGGTTATTTAAGGAAACTTTAGACGGTTGTGCGAAAGGAATACTAATAAACGGTGAATGGTTGAATAACATTAGATATGCAGATGACACTATAGTTTTTGCCGATAATCTGAATGACTTACAGATATTAACAAATCGCATAACAGAAGTCAAGAGATACGGAGTAGCTCTTAACATAAAGAAAACCAAATTTATGACAATTAGTAAAAAACCAATATTAAACGCTCAACTTACAATCAACCAACAGAATATCGAAAGAGTCGAGCAATATAGATATCTAGGCACCAATTTAAATAGCCAATGGGACCATTCAACAGAAATTAAAAAGCTAATAATAAAAGCAAAAGCAGCATTCGTTAGAATGAGAACCATTTTCAACAGTCGAGACATATCACTAAAAACAAAATGCCGTCTATTGAACTGCTACATATTCACAGTTCTGCTCTACGAAATGGAAGCGTGGACACTGACTGTTGCATCTATAAATCGGCTCGAAGCTTTCGAAATGTGGTGTTATAGGCGCATCTTACGTATATCCTGGGTTGACAGAGTTACTAATGTGGAGGTACTGCGAATGGGGAAAGAATGTGAAATTCTCAAGACCGTCAAAACTAAAAAGTTGGAATATCTAGGACATGTAATGAGAAATCAAGAACGTTACGGCCTTCTCCAGCTGATTCTCCAAGGGAAGGTAAATGGTAAGAGAGGACCGGGAAGAAGACGCATTTACTGGCTTCAAAATTTATGAAAGTGGTATAACACTTTAAGTTAGTTAAGTGGATAGGCACTTTAAGAAGAAGATACACTTCTGGAGTAATTCAGCGGCGGCTCTTGGCCTAAAAAAGTGGTGAAGATAAGAAAAGCTTGCCGGAGCCAAAAGGAGTTTTGCCCAAATCTCATTAAAAATTCGTTAAAAAAATGTATAGTTATATAAAAACTAAACTAATAAATACTATACTATACACTATACTATATAAAAAATGTCTATATAATGGACTAAATTTTAAAATATCGTCGCTGCGAATACTAAATAGGTACCCATGCAAGTAGTGGCCAGTGGGTGAAGCCCTCAACTTTCTCCTCAAGCTTTTCTCAACTATCACTAGCGGCAGGCTGACGTCACGTTGCCATGGCAACCGTGAACGCTTGTGCAGATCGATTGCGCATTTCAAAAATGATATTCACCTTTGCCTGAATCTAAATCATACACAGCAAAAATATATTTTATGTTGTTTATATTATGTTGTCTTTTACTAAGTCATTTTTGTAGGTGTGGTATCAGGCTTACTAAAAATAAATTATTAGTTAACTTTTTAACTCATAATTTATTTATTCTTCATTCTGTTACTTAATATTGGTAACAATTTTATCATGTATTCTTTTCATTATCATTAGTTCTGCTTCATAAAGATTCGGATTAGCTTTCGCTGTAAACAAAAATGATGTAATGAATATTGATACACAGATTATAAGGAACTCTTACCTGACAAGACACAATATATAAGTCAAATTATTTGTAAACTCAGAAATTTGCTCGTAATAAATTTTTAACGGTAAAATAATATAAATAGAACGTAGATTTAATATTTGTTTTATAATATTTTAAATTATATATATTTTTAGACTGAATTTGGAAAAATTGGTATTTCGTTTAGCTGTCATCATCCACTAAATTCATTGATATTTGGAGTTAATGGAGCAGAAATAGTTTTTAATCCATCAGCTGCCGTAAGTACATGTATATATACATAAGTTTGTGACTACAATTGACATTAAAAACATCATTTATTCATCAGTAAAAACATACCAAAATGTCTAAGTAACACAAAGTTTCTCATATATAAATAAAGTTTGAATTCGATTTTAAAAAGTTACATGCCGTTATAACGCCTGATTAGTTAGCAATAAACTCATCTTAATTTAAGTGTAATATAATCCAACCAAAGTTAACAAGAGCACTCATTTAATGGAAATTTTCAACATAAAAGTCAATACCAAACATAAAAATTTAACAACAAATGTGTTTAATAATATATGTTGAATAATCTGTGTTTCAACATTATGCATATGGGGAACAATCCGTCCCTAAATCATATCCCATTCATGCTCGATGGGATTAAGAATTGGAGATAGTGCTTGTCACGGTAAAAGTGTAATACCCTCATTACGAAACCAATATCTTACCATTGCTGTAGTATTGGCAAATCAGGACCAGCAGCAGTGTCAAATAGAAGGATAACAGATTCTAAGATACGATTGTTCTTCTTCTTCAAGTGCCCTCTCCGCTACGGAGTTTGGCAATCATCAATGCTATTCGTATCTTTGAAGCTGTTGCTTTAAATAATTGGTTAGATGTGTAATGGAACCAGTCTCTTAAATTGCGCAGCCAAGATATACGTCGTCTCCCCACGCTTCGTTTGCCCTGAATCTTTCCTTGGATAATTAACTGGAGCAATTGGTACTTTTTCCCTCTCATCACATGACCAAGATATTCCACCTTTCTTCTCTTGATGGTGATCAACAGCTACCGTTCTTTGTTCATTCTTCGAAGAACTACACTATTTGTTATTTTGTCTGTCCAAGGTATTTTCAAAATTCTTCTATATATCCACATTTCGAAGGCCTCTAGATTATCGGTATTGCTATTGTTTAAAGTCCAAGTCTCTACTCCGTACAACAGTATCGAAAAGATGTAGCATCTAACCAATCTCATTTTCAGGTTTAAGCTAATGCCATGACTTCCCAGAATGTCCTTCGTATTAACAAAAGCAGCTCGAGCCTTTCCAATTCTAGTTTTTATTTCTTCTGTGATGTCATTGTTCTTATTAACACTTGTTCCCAAATATTTATATTTGTGCACTCGTTCGATTTCGTTATTATGAATGTACAGGTTTGCATTCAATCTTTGAGTCTTTGAAATAATCATGAATTTCGTCTTGTTGACATTCATTGTTAACCCTTTTTCTTCACTAGCTATGACTACCTTGTTTAAAATGGCTTGAAGGTCTTCTACTGTCTCCGCCATTAAAACCATATCATCTGCGTATCTAATATTATTAATTGGTTGGCCGTTAACTTTTACCCAAATCTCTTCTTCCTCCAATGCTTTCTTCATAATTTCTTCCAAATAGAGATTAAATAGAATTGATGACAGCACACATCCTTGTCTAACTCATTTTTGATTTGAATTTCATTTGTTGTGCTATTTTCGATGCGTGCGACTGGCTTTTGATTATAATACAGAGTAGATATTATTCTTATATCGCGAGTATCTAACTGTTTAGCTTTCAAGATCTGTAAAAGTTGGTCATGCTTGACGTTATCAAACGCCTTGTTGTAATTAATGAAACAAGAAAATACATCTTGATTCACATCCAAACACCTCTGTGTCAAGATATAAAGGCAGATAATGCTTCGCGAGTTCCATATCTCTCCCGGAATGTAAACTGAGTTTCTCCGATATCTTCTTCCAATTTCCTGTAAATTCTATTGTGAAATATTTTGAGGAATATTTTTAAGGTATGGCTCATCAGACTGATCGTGCGATGATCACTGCACTGCTTAGCATGTGCCTTCTTAGGAAGAGGGACAAAGGTTGATCTTAGGCATTCTTCAGAAATTATACCGTTTTCATAAATCTTGTTAAATAAGTCTTCTAACAAATGGATTCGATCTTCGTCTATCAACTTTAGTATATCCGCTGGTAGCTCGTCTGCAAAATTATCTGTTTCTATTGTTGATCATTTTTTAACTATCTAGTGAAAATAGAACGAATCATATTTGGCTTCCAAGTTTTCAATCTCCTTACATTTTTCTTGTAACCATTGTTTTTTAGCGTCGCGGATTTGTCTTTTGATCTCGAGATACGATTAATATATTGATATTGATACAAAATGTCTTTCACAAAAGATGGGAACAGTTTGATGATAAAAGATTATTCCAGCCCACATCATAATTTGTAGACCACTATGGAATGAACGCTCTCTACATGCCTGAGTTCCTCTTGTTGATCAGCTTCTCTCCAAGCTCTCAATTTTCTTGAATCAGCTTCCTAAAACCTAGCTTCCTCTGTGAATAACGCAGAAATCCATTCTTGTAAATACTAATGCACATGTTGTTATGCTCACCTCATGTTATGCTGACCCATGATATAAGGAAACAAGGTATGCTTACTAGGTGGACTCGTTTTTGCACATTTCTGCGCCGACCAAAATCCACCATCTTTTAATATGTTACATGCGTGTAGGGATGGTGACCTGATCCCGTACCAGTTACTTTGGAACATGTATTTTATTTATACTTGTGGAACTTATCCATAACACCAATATATTTTAATAAACGAGTACAGGTCATGGACGTATAAATAAATATCTTTATTTATACGTCCATGGTACGGGTACTGTACTCATAGTAAGTGTAAGTGAGCATACCTGACCTGATCCACAAAAATACTTGGATCAACCACCTCTACATGCGTGACGTCTGATTTGTTTACTTTTGCATTTTTAACCTTACTTTGCAATGTATTGGAATTTAAAAGTAAATGTGTTTTTGTTTTGTTTCGATTTTTTAAAAATTATTTTAGCAAGGGTCTGTTCAGATCATTCTAAATATGAATTAATTGGAATAATGTATAATATTAATTTTATTTTATTTTATTTAACTACGATATTTCGTATCAATTTTGTACATATTTGAATTGCCGCCTTCAAAATGGCGGATTTTGGTCGTAAACGCGATTGGCTGTTCAAAAAAGATGCGCGTGAGCATACCATGTTTCCTTATATCATGTGCTGACCTTAATCTGAGTCCATGATTTCGATGCCGTAAAATGGGAACCCTCAATTGACATCTGTCGTTCAAACCAGTTTCATGTAATCAATTTCTAAAAGATTGGCCGCATACAGTAATGTTGTGGGTACTTTTTCGACTAGCTACTCCTATCACATACCGATCCTGTCGAGGGGTAGTCCAGTAGACCAGCCTCAGTCATATTCACAGCTCTTATCATTTGAAAATTTGTTTAATACCGACCCTCCATAACTATTATTGCGTTTAATAATCATGTCTCAATAAAATTTTAATTCAAAGACAGACTATCTTTTAAATTTGAAGCATTTTTCTTTACAATTTGAAGCAGTTAATCGTACGAATTTGAGGCGCTATAACGTTTACCTTAAGTGCAATTGACTGAGTAATTTTCATGACATACCTTGATTTGTGGAGAGCAAATTTTCAAATCGGTTTTTATTCATTAACAAAAAAGATTTTATTGAAAAAAGAAGAACAGTAGTAGTGATGATTTTTAGACATTTTTTGATATGTGCACATTTTCACTCTGTATACTATATTGAAATAATACGCAATATAAATAAAGTAAAATTGTATTGTATCTAAAAGTGCATTGATACAATTTTCAAAATTGGTTCTATTCTGTTTCGACTGTTTTCCAGTGAATACCAAAATATGACTTAAACTTAGAAAAGATATATCACAATGGACCGCAGGAGTCTGACGTCATGACTGTCACATTGACATTATTACTTTCCAAACAAAAGTTGAAATGTCAAATCTCAAGACTTTTTAATTTCTATAAAGTTAACATTTTGCTTCCTCTGCTGCTTTTTCTTGTAAGCATAGTGTTTTTTACGATAATACAATCATAATTCAGAGTTCTATTTCTATGAAATATAGTTTAAAAGTTTAAATAAAGAAATTGTAACCTTACTTTATTGATACATGCATTTTATTGCTATTAACATAAAACAATGTGCTTTATTATTTACACAACCTTGTAAAATTGTTATAGTAACTATTAGAATACTTAAATATTGCAATAAGCGGAAAGATTCTATAAAATAAATGAAAAAATAAGGAAAAATAAAAATTATCCACACTAAACCAGGTTTGTTTAGAAAGTGAAACTGACGTATGTCAATAAAATCTACGTCATCACTCCTGTGGACCGTGCAAGTACGGAACAGCGACACCTGGTGTCGCAAATCAGCAAAAGTTACTGCGCTTTCATGTTAGATCGGATAACTGTCCGGACGTAGCCCCAAAAAAGAATAAGAAAAAGTAAGATTGAGGTTATGTCGGTATGTTATTAAAAGGTAAACGTTGTATGTAGTGTAAATACAAATAAATATATTATTAAATTACAGCATTACTGTTAATATGGATGCAATAATAAAAACTGGATTTGAGAAAGTAAATCACCAAATAACTTTTCAACCAAGCACTGAGTCAAATGGAAAAGCTTTAGTAGTGGCAAATGTCAAACAAGAATGGAAGAATTATGTGGAAGAATTAAGAAAAATAAATTACCATAAATAATGCTAATGCATAAATTAGCAGGTTAAGCCCATGATATCATCATAATGGTTTGAACAATTAATTCTTTCCCTGTAAACTTTTGGACAGCGAATATATCTTAATGCATCTTCAGAAAAACTTGAACTTGATGCATTTTTGTAAACTTCAAAAAAATTAAATTTAAACGTTAAAACTTGATTTTTGGGTTAAAATGAACTTTAAGTGAGTGTTATGAAACTAAAATTTATACTTAAAAGTGAACTTTTATTTATTATTTATTTCAAACTGACTTTAAAATCGGGCGCAAGAATAATGCATAATTTAGGTTATGTTACTTATGCTTTTTTATGATATAAATCCACTTTTCTCTTTGTAGTAATTTGTGCTTCGAAGTTGGAAACGAATAAAACTTAAATTGACCATTTTTGTTGTATTTTTACAATTTACAACACAGCATTTCCTAAATCAAATTTTCTTCAGTGACAGAAGGTGTAAATAAACAAACGAATATGAAATATGACAATTGACAATATGAATTTATAAAATCTATGAAATTTGCAAGATTTCTCCGCTACTCGCGCACGATCGTTTCTCGTATCACATCCAAGTACTTGCACGTCGCCAATAGAGAGGAACTTCGACATCGTGTTAATAAAAAACGTTAAGTAATACGGACAAATAGCAGATTATATTGCGGTATCTTTTTTTAATTTCAGATGTCACCATTTCCAAACATTTTTTCTTTATTCTCCCGTCTATATACAAAAGCTTTTGGAAATCAGCTAGTTCAGTTATTTTTACACTCAATTAATACCTCCATTGTTAATTTTATTCTTTTTTTGTTTCTCCAGGCATCCATCTAATTTAATTTTTGTAAACTATATTTGTTGTTCTTTCCTTTTAGATAGCTAACATTCAGCGGCTTACATAAGTGCTGGTAATAGTTTTGCGATCTGGTATTATTGAAATTTTTGGATTTTTATCGCGCAACACACTAGTGAACTTCCTATTCATCTATTCTGCATTAGTTCCAAAGGAAAAAATCTTAATATATTTCTACATTCCTCTCATAGTACTATAATTCTGAAACTCTCTTCTTATATAATTGTTATATTTATTTTCTAACTACATACTATATTTAATTTTAATGAACCAGAATTTTGTTTAAAAATTCTTTGTATTTCATGTTTTGATTACCGCTTGGAAAATCGTTATCAAAATACAAATTAAACAAATTATTTTGTTTTGTTTTCATTTTCGTTCGTTTTAGTTTTTGTTTTAATATTCAATGGCAATAGTATGAAATATATAAAAAAAGAATTTTTCATATAAAAATCATTCAAACATTATAAAAGCCATTCAAGATTTACTGCGTCAGAACCCCAACAGCCTTGCCAAAACCTGAGGAATTTTTAACAGGTTAATCGCCCAAATGCACAGTGTTATTCGAACTTTCGAAGCGATAGGTCGTAAATAATCAGTGCCCAGTGTCTTTTTCTACTAATTAACTCGATTTTAAATTAGTACAGGTGATTCGAAGTTTGACATTAACTCAGTGTAATAAATAAGTATATAAACGACTCCCCCATGGGGGACGCAATTTCCCCAGAGACGCCAATAGGTGATTTAAACTTTTCATGTGTTAGTGAGAATAGTGAAATGCCTATTAATGAATCCAGTTTAATCGAAAATTTTGATGATTTGACAGCGAAAAATGCGAATAAAACCAGTGACTGTACTACAATATTGCCAGAACCTGAAGCGCAAAAAACAGTAGCTAAAAAATTTTTCAACATTAAATCAGATAAGTACAATTTTAATAATGTTTATGTTTACATAGAAAAAACAAACAATGAAAATATAGGTCGTCTACATCCTTTAACAGTTGCGCATATTTTGCATAAAAAATTGAATATTCCTAATATTATTGAAATTAAAGGCATTGGAAAAAACAGAATTAAAGTTTTGTTAAGGTCAATTTCTGATGCAAATAATTTGGTTAAAAATTTAAAGTTAAAAAATGAAAATTTGGTAGCTTACATTCCTAATCATCTACTAGAAATCAAAGGTCTAATCAGAGATGTTGATACCCAATACGATGAAAATTATTTATTAGATAACAGTGAATCTCCCTTCCCCATATTAGGTTACAAACGAACTTTTAGAAGGGTTGATACGGAAGGAAAAACTAACTATGTACCGAAGAGGACTGTAATAGTCACCTTTGAGGGAAATATTTTACCTAGCTATATTGCAATAAATAGTGTATTTTTTCCTGTGGAAACCTATATTGGCAAGGTTACTCAGTGTTATAATTGTTTGAGATTTGGACATATCTCCAAGCAGTGTCGGAGTACAGAGGCACATTGCATAAAATGCGGAAAAACCAAAAATGAAGGTCATGCTTGCCAGGATAATGCTATTCAGTGCATCCATTGCAATATTAAGGATCATGTATCCATTTCCAAGAAATGTCCAAAGTATGAACTGCAGAAGAAGATCAAAACCGTTATGATTGAGCAAAAAACTTCTTTCATCGAGGCAAAAACTTATTGTGAATCATCCTTTTCGGGATTATTCACTCAGAATAGATATTCCACACTAGAAAATAACGGAAACAGTTTTCCTCCCCTGCCAACATTCACAAAAAATTCAACCTATTCTGCTGCCACACAAGTAATCACGCGTAGAAACCAAAACTTATCATCAAATAACACATCACAACCCTCCTCAAGTCGCTATAGCATAGCGAAAAAACGAAAATTAATCTCTCCTACCCCCCAGTCCCTCCATACCACACCTATGTTTCCTTTTAATTTTGGGCCCTCTAGACCCCTTCCTGCTAATTTAAACATCCCTAATTCTCAAAATAAACAAGATCAGACAAATCTTCAAACACTTATTTCCAATTACATTTTTAATTTAATCACAAATATCCAAACTGTAGATGATATAAAAACAATAAGTCAAGATAGTATTTACCATGGAATAAAAACAATTTTGGAGGATATTATTAATAAATAACATCTTCACAGAACTTAAACCATTAAAAATTTTGCAATGGAACGCTCGATCCGTTGTTTCGAATAAAAACAGCTTAGTTCATTTTTTAACAACTGAAAATATTGACATTGCCTTATTAAGCGAAACTTGGTTCAAACCAAATCAGAATTATATATTTAAAGATTACAATATAATTCGCCAAGATAGATATGATGGGTACGCAGGTGTTGCAATCTTAATTAAAACAACCATAACATTTTGTCAAATAAATATTAGAAACAATTTTAACGATGAAATTTTAGTCTGCGGTGCTACCGTTACAATTAATTCCAAAAATGATTGGATAAATATCTTCTCACAAGTCAAATCACCTTTTATAATAGGAGGAGATATGAATGCTCATAATTCACTATGGGGCTCATTACAAAATGATGCAGTTGGTTAACAAATTGTTAGTAGTGTCGAGGATCTAGATCTGGTAATTTTAAATAATGGTGAAGCTACCTATCTTCCTAGATATGGTACCGAAAAATCGATGATTGACATATCACTTTGCACAGCTAATATAGCTAGTAAAATCACCTGGTCAGTTTTATCTGACACCTTAGGCTCCAATCATTTTGCAATAACTATGAATTTTTCAATAATCTACACATCGCAGGAAACAATTCACCCAAAAAGCAAGTGGAACATCAAAAAGGCCAATTGGCCGCTTTATACATCTTTAATTGAAAACATGTTTTCTAATAAAAGTAACTATCTTAATACTTACGAAAATTATAACTGTCTAATAGATTGCATTAATCATGCTGCTATTAAATCTATTCCTCAATATAAAAATTTTAAATCCAAAAATCGATCCCCTCCGCCATGGTGGGACCCAGAATGTGATCTGATAATTAATAACAGAAAAGAAGCATTAGCAGTTTATAAACGTTCACCAAGCCTTGATAATTATCTAAAATGTCAGAAAATTACTGCTCATACTAAAAAACAGCTGAAACAAAAAGCCAAAGCTAGTTGGATTAAATGGTGTTTTAATTTAAGCAAAAATACTTCTTCTAAAGAAATATGGTCTCAAGCTAACAAAATGAACCGAAAATCACATAATAGTACAAAACCCTTCAATGATACTTTATTAGAAGACTTCTTTAATAGAGTATCTCCTCCATGGGTTCAACATTCGCCTACACAGCCTACACAAAGTCATCATTCAAATAATCACTTTCTATTAAAACCTTTTACTAAAACTGAACTAGACTTCGCCCTTAAAAACCACATTAATACTTCTCCTGGAATCGATCATGTAAAATACCCCATGTTAATCAACCTACCAACGGTTGCAAAAAACCATCTTTTACATATCTTCAATGATATCATCCAAAATAACATAGTTATCGAGTCCTTCAAAAATATCTTAGTCGTTCCTATCCATAAACCCAGAAAGGATCCAAATATTGTGAGTTCATATAGACCAATATCCTTACTCTCGTGCGTATTCAAAAACCTAGAAAGGCTTATAAAATTTAGATTAGATTGGTGGATACAAAAAGAGAATTTATTACCGGTAAACCAGTTTGGCTACAAAAGAGGTTTTGGAACTCAAGACGCTTTAACAACACTTGTTGTTGATGTACAGAACAACTTAACTAGGAATAACTATTTAGCAGCCCTATTCTTGGATATTGAAGGAGCATATGAATCAGTTTGTTTGTCAATATTGAAATTCAAAATGGTAAATTTCTTTCATTTGCCAATTGCTTTCGTTAACACAATTATCGGTTTCTATACAGACAGGGTAATCTACGTCAGAGACCATAATAACAAGCTAATAGGACCTAAACACAACTATCACGGCATACCACAAGGCTCGGTATTATCGCCAATTTTATTTAATATGTACACGTCTAACATACATAATATGCAAATAAACAACATACCATTTAAAATAATACAATATGCAGATGACTTTTGTATCTATACAGAAAGTAAGAAATATGAAAACAGTATGCAAAACCTAGGTAGAGTATGTAGTTCTCTTTTCCCATGGTACTTAGAGAACGGCTTAAATTTATCAATTGACAAATCAGCAGTATCTGTCTTCACAAGACACAACCTTCCTCCAAATCAAAATATACTTCTTGATAATCAATCTTTTACATTCAAAAACCATATCAAATATCTGGACTTATACTGGACAAAAAATTGACTTGGAAACAACACATACAATATATGCTGGATAGATGTAACAACGGTAGTAATTTTCTCAGAATGACAAACAAAGTGTGGTGGGGTTGCGATGTTGAAACATCCTTATTGTTTTACAGAGCTTATATACGATCCATTATAGATTATGGTGCTACTCTTTACGGTTCTGCATCTAGAAATCTTCTAAGAAAAATTGACATTTTTCAAAATTCTGTCTTAAGGGTCTGTTTAGGTGCTATGAGATCTACCCCTATACAACCACTATATGTTGAAGCTTATGAACCTCCTCTTTCGATTAGAAGAAATTTATTAAGCGAAAAATGGGTACTCAAAGCCCACTCAACATATCCCAAATTATTTTCCAGTATACGTCAACTTAACGAATCAGGTCTCACTAATAAATATTGGATTAAGAAGCCGTCTCCACCTTTGTTCACTGCTTTACAGAACAATTTAGAATTCTTTGCTCTCTTCCATAAAGCTGAAGTTATAATACCCACATATAGTCACAACAACAAATTGAGCAACAATATTCTGAGATCTGTTTTGAACTGTTATAGTGATGCCACAGTTATATACACGGACGCATCCAAATCAATAGAAGGGACTGGCTGTGCCTATTTTCTACCCTCAGGAGGTTCTGAATTTAAGTACAAACTTTCCAAGGAGTTTTCAATTTTCTCGGCGGAATCATTGGCTATACTCGAAGCTTTGAAATATGTTAAAAACTCTTATATTAAAAAATCGTTAATTCTTTCAGACTGCCTTTCAGTTCTCCAGAACATAAAAAACACTTTTTTGCCCAAAACATTTAGTAATCCTTATATTCTTCTAATAAAAGATCAATTAAAGCACTTAGTAGACTCTGGCTTTAATATAAAATTTATTTGGGTTAAGGCACATATTGGACTCAAAGATAATGAATATGTAGATTACTTAGCTAAAACCAGTATAATATCAGGCACTTTATTGCCATATTCTTTATGTGTATCAGATGCCATTAGGATATTTAAAAAAAAACAGCTAGCGACATGGAAAGATCAATGGAATCTTTACTGCCTTACAAACCAAACAAGATACACCACTTTACAACCAGTTATTCCACAAACTACTTGGTTTAAGAATTTTAAATCTCCACGTAAATATATAACCACCATAAATAGACTACGCTTTGGACATGCGTGTTATCCAAGTCATTTATATAAAATAAATGTGATTGAAGATGATAATTGCAAACATTGCGGAAAACTGGGTGATCTTGATCACATCTTTTTTGAATGCCCTAAGTTTCAACAGCATTCAAACTCTCTCTACAAAAAATTAATCGAATTTAATATGTATGCACCATTCAATATTCAGTCGCTACTGGCGACAGGCTCACAAAATATATATAATATCATTATAGATTTCTTGTCAGACACATGCATGGTTCTATAGAATTTGTACTCGAGCATGAAATTTTTCATGATCGTGTGGAAATTTAGATTTGTATCCTTTGTTTACCCTAAATGTTATAACACCTTATCCGTGGTCCAGTTTGGTTTGTCTACTAAGAATGTCTTGATGGACCCCTAGACGAGAAGCAAGTGACCCTGTAAGTTTCCTTGTCGTATATTCTTCTATTAATTATCCGTTAGCTTTCGATTAGGGATAGAGTTGTGCATTTGTCTGATTGGAGAATCTATTGCAACTGGCTGAATGACTAATGTCAATGCCATTAAAAAAAAAATCGCCCAAATGAAGCGAAAAATATCCCACCCCCAGGCCCAACTTAGTTTTTCTATTAAATCATTAGGTTTTTACCTCGGATATGATGTACTGGCTGTTATAAAGCGCTAGGTTAAAAAAGTTCTAAAAACTTCTCAAAAAATGTATTTTGAAAATGACACCCTACTCATGGGTTTCAGATCCTCTGACGACCGAAAGCTGCTAAACCCGAGTATCGGTTGTCATTTTTTTCGAGTTTTAACAATTCTGTGTGTGCTAAAATTGCAGTTATTTTGTTTAGTCTACAATCCATTTGTTAGAATTACGGCGCGTAATAAGGTTGGTTGTGAATTATAGAAAATTGTATTGTGTTTTGTGCCGTAATAAAATGGAAAAAAGTTACGAAAAGGAGCAAGAGAGACTTTTGATAT
Source organism: Diabrotica balteata (assembly GCA_918026665.1). Classification (NCBI taxonomy): domain Eukaryota; kingdom Metazoa; phylum Arthropoda; class Insecta; order Coleoptera; family Chrysomelidae; genus Diabrotica; species Diabrotica balteata. Next base: position 63,397,282 of record OU898278.1, read on the forward strand.
TGTGGAATGAGTTATTATCAGACGAAGAACAAGAGACTTTAGACTTCATAGATTTGATTCTTATGGATTCGATTGTCGTAGAGACCAATAGATATGCTCAACAAACCAAAAACAAACCTATGGCAGTTTTCTCGCGATTACACAGATAGAAAGATACGAACAGGGACGAAATTACCACATTCTTTTTAATTGTAATGTAGATGGGTCTAGCAAGGTTTCCAAAAATGACGGATTACTGGTCTAAGAATCCATTATATAGCAATCATGTATCGTGTAAAATGTCAAGAAACCGATTCGAATTAATTCTCAGAATGCTACCTTTCAACGATAATGAAATGGTTGATAAAAATAACCGTTTGGAAAAACTAAGTCTCTTATTAGAAAACTTAACCAATAAATTTAAAGAGGTCATATTCCGAAGAAATCTGTCTGCATAGATGAAACACTGGTACCCTTCAGAGGGAGATTGTCATTCAGACATTATACCAAAAATGAGAGGTTCAAATTCGGAATAAAACTGTATAAACTCTGTTGTAAAGTCGGCTATACATACGATATCAAAATATATTGTGGACAAAATAAAAATTCAGATAAACCTGCTAAACGGCGACATAAGTGATAAAACAGTGACTGTTTTACGCAGGGGAAAGTAATACAGGGGTAGTTATTTTAAAATGGCAGGATAAACGTGATATTCTTTGTCTCAGCACTATTCATACTGACACAGCCACTAACTATACACAAAGAGGAACAGACATAGAAAAGCCATCTCTTATAGTTGACTCTAATTCATGTAAGTCATTCATAGATCTATCCGATCAGTTGAAATCATATTCTGACAAAGGCCAAAATATCAATTATGTATTTTAGACAGAGCATTGCTCTACGTATGTTACAAATGTATGAAGTGGATGTCTAGAAGGTGCCAGAAAATGATAAAATAAAGCCTATTTTACATAAAGTTGCTTTAAACGATCGTCGAAAATGTGAAGAAGGGACCAAAATCAAAATTTTCATGTGATGTATGTAATAAGCTTTATTGTTTGTCATGTTTTTTGACGTTCACCATTATTATGTATTATTTGATTAAAATAAAAATGTTTTTTCATAAATCCTTACAATTTTTTTGAAAAAGCATTAATGATAGTAAACACAGAAAAGTGCCGAGCTCATTCACTAGTATTACCTGCCAGGCCCCTCTGTAAAAACTTTCATATAGATAAATATGTTTCGAAGCACGGTAGTTGTGTTACAGGCTTGTATGTTAACGTTAGTAGTGAAGGTTACCCCATGAGTGTCGGGGCGTGTACGACCACAGGATCTGAAACCCAAATGTCGAGTGTCGTGGCGATTAACGTGTTAAAATGTCAACTATTTGTCAAAATAGTATATTAACAGTAAATACACGTAGTTTTAAGACTACTGCAACACACTAAAATATATAAGAAAACTTATATGAAAGCTTATCAGCTTTCTACAGACTATTCAGCTGTTTTGGCATAGCACAAACACAATTCAGAAGTATAATTAGTCTTTAAAGCTATCAATCTAAATTTAATATGTATTTATAAATACAATTTATTAAAATATAATATATGAGTATTATGATTTAATTGTGTCAGAAATCAAAACATAAACAAAATTCTTACTCTAAAAAAGCGGCAACATTTTATACAATTTTGCCACATGCTGAACTGTCATTAAAATGGGAAGTATTCCCATATCAGTTGCGTACAATTGTCTAATCTATTTAATTAAAATTATTTTTTGTGGAATATTAGACTTAAAGAGTTATTTCATAAAATTCGTGTATCTCAGCAGTAATATCAATGACAGCTGTGATACAACCGTAGAAATTAAAAGCCGAATATAACAAGCACGAGTCACTTTTGTAAAAATGTGGAACGTACTTTACAGCGTCTAAACCAAACAACACAACTAACACAACTGGCTAATAATTGATACAAGCTGAAATACTTCGGTCACATTATGAGACTCTCTGAAAAATATGAACTTTTACATCTGATCATTCAGGGAAATATCCAAGATAAACGTGGTTCTGGTAGAAGAAAAACATCATGACTGAAAAATTTAAGACTACAGTACAGAAAACCGTCTACATAATTACTTAGAGTTGCTGTCAATAAAGTCACGATAGCGAATATGGTAGCCAACATGATATCCAACGATTGATAAAGGTTATGGTAATAGAAGAAAAAAGAGAAGTTAATAAACATAATCATATCTAATAAATGGATCAAATAAATTATCAGGGTAGTTGTGTTGTTTGTGCTCTGATCATTTCATAACTTGATCATTGCTTCTTCTCTGTCAGTTTGAACTCATTTTCTATAGATTTAATATTGTAATGTTTTAATCTTCTTCTTCTTTGGGTGCCGTGTCCGTATTCAGACGTTAGCCGTCATCATGTCTACAATTTCCTGAAACCTTTCTCTGTCGGCTGCTGCGGGAAATAATTCTTCTACTGTGGAACCAAACCATTGTCTAATATTACGCAGCCAAGAAAGTTTCTTTCGACCAATCCATCTCTTTCCTTCCACTTTTCCTTGTATTATAAGCGAAGTAGATGGTATTTAGGTCCTCTAATTATATGGCCGAAGTATTCTGTTTTTCTCCTCTTTATGGTGTTTATGAGCAGACGTTCTGAATTGATCATTTGAAAAACATCTTCATTGGAAGTGTGCGAAACCCACGATATCTTTAGGATTCGTCTATAGCACCACAATTCGAATGCTTCTAACTTGTTCAGCATTGTGGTTTTTTAACGTCCATGTCTCACAAGCATACAATAGGATGGACCACACATAACATTTCGGGACTTTCTTACGAATATTCATCGACAGGTTTCTGTTGCATTAAGCTGGTTTCCAGGTCATAAAAGCCTTACGTGATATTTCGATCCTGGTTATTATCTCTTCATCATAGTCACAATTTACATTTAACCAGCTGCCAAGGTATTTGAAATGCTTTACCCTTTCGATATCTTCTCCATTAAGAGAAATCAGGCCTTGATCTATATTGATCTTTCCAACTGCCATCCACTTTGTCTTTAAAATGTTGATCTTAAGGCCTCTCCGAAAACTTGCTTTACTGACTAGATTTAGTAATGTTTGGAGATCTTGTAAATTTTCTGCAAGAATGGCTGTATCGTCAGCGTATCTAATATTGTTGATTACTTCTCCACCTAGTCTTACTCCCTCTTGTCTGTCATCCAAAGCCTCCCTAAAGATTTCTTCAGAGTACAGATTAAAAAGAGTGGGTGACAAAACACAACCCTACTCCACGTTTGATGGATAGTTTTTCAGTCGGACTGTCTCCAATTTGGATAGAGGCTACTTGATTGTAATATAAGTATTTCAGCAGTCTTATATCATAGTGGTCAAGTCCTGCTGCCCGTAGGCAATCGAAAAGTGTATCGTGTTGTACTCTGTCGAACGCCTTCTCGAAGTCGATAGAACAAACATAAACATTCTTTCGGAATTCACAACTTTTTTGTAATAGAACGCGCATACAGAATAGTGCCTCTCTAGTTCCTAGACCGTTGTTAAATCCAAATTGCTTATCACCCATCCTACTTTCGCATAGAAGGAATACTCGGTTTTGTATAATTCGTAAGTGTATCTTCAGTATGTGACTCAACAAACTGATTAGTCTAAAATCGCTGCATTTGGTGGGCCTGCTTTTCTTTGGTAATGTTATAAACGGTGACTCTAACCAATCATCTGGTATTTTTCCTTCGTTGTAAATTTTGTTGAAGAAAGTGGTTAAGCAGGTAATGCTTTCCTCATCCAAAAGTTTAAGTAGCTCAGCAAAGATTTGATCTGGTCCAGGTGCTTTTTTATTTGTGGCTTGCTGTATTGCCTTTTTGACTTCCGAAATCAGTATTCTGGGACCTCTGTCTATCTGGTTACGCACTGCTGTGCAATATTTGGAACATTTTCTCTAGAAGCATCGTCAAAAAGGTCAGTGATGTATCTCTCCCATTCTTTGCACTGTTGTTCGTGATCACAAATTTTTCCGTCAGCGCTTTTAAGTATGTGAGCATTTTTCTGTTTTCTAATTCCGGCAGTATATTGAAGTTTCTTGTGGAGGTTGAAACTTTCATGCTTTTTTTTGGAGGTCTTCTATTTCTTTACATAAATTCTCAAGCCAGGATTCTTTGGCTTGCTTAATTTTTCTTTTTATGCGTTTATTGATTTCACGGTATTCAATAATATTTCTATTTATGTGTTGCCGTCGAACTTCCATCAGGTCTAGAATTTCTTGTGTCATCCACTCATTTTTTGCCAACATGGTAGGTGTTTTTAAAGACTCTTGTACGTTCTCTAAAATCGAGTTTTGAATGTCATACCAGCATTCGTTAATGGTTCTGTTTTCGTTTGGTATATTTGATATTCTGTGTATTTTACTATTATCTTACAAGGCTTAGTTGGCTTCGTTAATTTCTTTAATTAAATTTGTATTTTGGAGCAGAGTAAATTGTGATTTGAGTTTATGTCAGCTCCGGGGTAAGTTTTTACATCTTTAATATTGTTTCGAAATCGGTGGTTTATTAGGATGTAGTCTATTTGATTCCGTACTATTCTGCCTTGATGTCCATTTTGAGGGGATTTCCACGTGTAAAGATGCCTTTCTGGAAGTTGAAACCAAGTATTTGTTATGGCGAAGTCATTTTCTTGGCAGAATTCTATTAGACGTTCACCTCTTTGATTTCTCTTTCCCAAGCCAAACTCTTCGGTGATGCCCTGCGTCATCTTCAGTCCAACTTTAGCGTTAAAGTCACCCATAATTATTATTGCTTTGTGTTTCTTTGTTATTTCTAGCACTTCTTCTATTTGATGGTAGAATTCTTCAATATTCTGCTCATCTGCGTCAGCAGTGGGAGCATAAACTTGGATGATAGTTATATTTACAGGTTTAGCATTCAGCTGTATTAAAATTATTCTGTCTGATATTGGGATGAAGTTAGTGACATACTTATTAATATGCTGTTTGATAATTGATAATTATTGCTACTCCATTTCGATGCATATGGTCTTGATTTCCAGAAAAATAAACGGCGTAACCATTTGCAATGAAATTACCTTTGTTTGGCCATCTTGTTTCACTCGCCCCCATGATAATAATGTTTAGTCTGTCCATTTCAGAGAGTAGATTTCTTAACTTACCGGCTTCATTTAAGGTTGTTACATTTCATGTAGCCACTTTATATGGATTCTTTATTTTCATCGCAAGTCTAGTGATGTTGAGTTTTAAATGTTTTAATAATGTTATGTAATTGGTAAAATTATTTTCCCCTTAACTTTCTTTATAGAACTTGGAATATAATGACTTTCTGTATCCCCTTATTGGTATTAATATCTAGATTTTGGAACTTTTTGAACTTTGTAATATCAGAAAATAACGTTTTTTAACTTTTATTTAGGGTGGATCTGGTACTGAACCTCTTTGGTCCATCGAACCAAGAAGTGCCGCCATAGCCAACGGATATTTTACTTGTGCTGTAAACCGAGTAGGTACCGAAGTGTTTGAGAATGATTTTACTACCGGAGACGGGAAATCCCCTCATCGAGAAAGTGATTACTATTTCGGATCAAGTTATGTTACTGCACCAAATGGTACCAGGTCTCCTGTAAGTATTATTGTTTTTTGGACTCACTTAACGACGAGTGCGAGTAACTAGTACTAACCACTTTTCTTTTAGAGGTTTGTGATAATAATCAATTATTCTATACAGTAAGATATCAAAGTAGATATAAGTGTAGGTATTCTACATCTAAATGGTTACAGATATCCCTGGAAAATAATACTAAACCGTTTGGATTTGAATAAATAATACTTATACTAATTTTGCAGCAATACTTTCAGCTCATATGACAACAATTATATGCAATAATCATTTTTTTCTTACTGTATGTGAGACTAAATGGAATATTTAGCAATTCAGATGTTACAAATATTTTTTTTAGTATTATGTTCTACAATCTAGGTGGAGTATGCTAAAAATTTATGTTTATATGTCAAACGTTTAAAAATGTATGAATAGCCTGCAACTTTAGAAGATAAAAATGTTTAAGATCAACAGCCGATCTATGACAGCCTGATTCCAAGATTCTATTCTGATTTTTCTAACTTGTAATGATGTTTCCTCACGATACTCCTCATCTAAAAATCCGAACAGAGCAATTTTTGCTTCCAAAACATTCTTGGGGATGCCATCATTAAAACAGACACTTAGATTTGCATCACAAAGAGGGATAAGGTCGGATATACAAAGACTAATGAAGAAGGAAGAATAATCAAGAATCACATACATAAATATAGAGAAATATTATGTAGAGATAGAAATCAATACAAAACCCAATCGATGATGAATTAAAGAAAAAGCCGTAGAAAAAGGGAACTATGGGAGACATTAAAATATATATAACAAAGAAGAGATGTGACAGAAAACCAAAGGAAAATTTACACAGAAAGGGAAATATTCCTTAAATATAGACAAGAAAAAATTATTAGAGATTCAAAAAAGAAAATATGGGATGAATAAATAAGATAATTTGGGAAAAACAGAAACAAAACGTGTCACAGAAATAGCAAAATCATAGAAAACGAAGTATAACTAGCAATTACTGATCCCTACAAAGCTCATGAATTATGACTAGGTATACTAAATTCATTGGATGTAATATATAACATATGTATTATTTACCAAGAATGGCTGCTCAAGTTTGGAAACAGTGGGAATAAGCCAACTAGTACATATATTTTTAAAAATCAAAAATCTGAAACTGAATTTATTCAAAGTTACAAACCAATGCAATATTAGTATTATGCAGGTGAGATTCAGAAATGAATTAAGCACTGGAGAGATATTCTTCATTCTTTGAATGTACTTACACAGATATCTGGGAATAAAGACTACGCCATGATAAGCTTAGATACATTCGTGAAAGTAAGAAAATGGTGGTAAAGACTTTCATTAAGATATACTTCATTCGTGGTAAACGATATTTTTTGCCTGGAAGTGGTCTATTATACAACAGTCTTAGTACAACCAATTGGTTTATTAAAATCTTCCTTTTATCCGTATTACAACTTACAGAAGTCTGGAACCATGTAGTTACTAGCTTGTACACGTCTCCTATGATTTCCATAGGTTCTATATTACAGAGTCTGAGTTCGTGTCTATAAAGAAGTTTCTTTGTATCATTATGTGCAAGTGTTCCTTAAGTTTAAATATAATAAACAACTAGCTTTAATATTTGTGGATTATGAAAAAACTTTTGACACCATTAATCGACAAAAAATGTTGAAGGCCTTGACAGAATGCCGAAGTGACTATCGGGAATATAAATATAATTAAACAAATATACCAAAACGCAACACCTAGTGTTAAAGTGGGTAACCATCAAACTCAGAAATTCCCGATACAACATAGAGTACGTCAGGGGGACACCATATCCCCGAAACTGTTCACTGCCTTTTGGAATATATATGTAAAAGGGCAACACTGAGCGAGGAGGGCATAAACATAAATGGAGAAAAGCTTAGCCACCTGAGGTTTGCAGATGATATTGTGCTAATATCTGATAGGATAGATAAAGCCAAATAACTTTTAAATCAGCTTTACCTTTCCTCGCTGGAAGAGGGATTGTAATACGATACAAATCTTTTAGTCAGCGAAGATATATGCCTAGGAACAAGATCCGTAGACCAGGTAATGGCATATAAATATCTAGGTCATGAGATTCGCATAGGAAAAGATAACCAAACCGTTGAGTTTCTCCGTCCTATAAGACTGACTTGGGTAGCCTTCGGCAAGTTGAATCACACTTTTGTAAATTGTCCGACTTACCAATATGTAAAAAAGATCTGTGTCGCTCAAAGGGCAATGAAGCGTGCTATGCTGAGCGTTTCAATACTAGACGAGATCCCAAACCGCAAGCTACGACAAAGATCAGGCGTAGCTAATGCTGTATAGAGAATAGCAATACTGTAGTGTAACTTTCCAGGTCACGTTGCTCGAATGACAGATAACAGATGGATAAAGCGAAGAGTAGAATAGAGGCCAAAGGATGATGCCTACCGAAACAGAGAGAGGTCGTCCACCAGATAGAAAATTATAAGGAAGATCTATGTTCAGCAGTGGATAAGCGAAGATTAAATAATAATGATAATCAATATAAGGTTGAATGTTCGAATAATTAAACTTTGAGGGTATACAAGGCAACTATCGAACACGGTGATTAATTTAATCTTGCCCAAGTACTTTCGATCAATAGATCATCTTCAGGGGCATCTGAAATAAGCCAAGAAACGTTTTTTATAAAAAAGAAAATTAATTCACTTGAATAAAAAACTCCAAGTTTATGGTTGAAAAAAATTTTATATGTGATAAACGTTTATAGACTTACTTCGTCAGTTGTGGCCTATCCGACAGAGTAGAATGTCATAAATGTAAAATTTGGACATAACAATACAAAATACAATACACTAAGACAAACAAACACTTTGTTCATGATTAAAATTATCATCATTATACAGAACTTAATACTCTTAAGCAGATTGCTTTCAATAATGGCTATGATCCCAACATTATATACAAACTTCTAAATAGAGCTAAACTAAAAATTGCAGAAAAGCTTGCATATTCTTCACAGTTTTTCCAACCAAATGCTTCAGATAACATCAGATATTTCTCCTTCACTTATATTAGTAGCATTTCCAATAAAATATCTAAACTTTTTACTTCTACAATTGATAACATCAAAATTTCCTTTAAATCACATAACACTTTAGGTTCCTTCTTAATCAATACCAAAGATAGGATAAATACACTTGATAAAAGTGGTATTTACAAATTAAAATGTGATGATTGTGATGCCTCTTATGTAGGTAGAACCATCAGAAAGTTATCCACTAGAGTCTCTGAACATTTGAAAAGACCAAATTCTTCAAGTTTTGGTCAACACTTAGTATCCTATAAGGGTTTTTTAAATAAATATACCCATTTACAAAGATTAACCTCTTTTTGTTATACGTGGTATACAGCCAGCTACAGGAATTTTTCCTTGTGGATTTTACTTAGTATCCAGCAACCACAATTTTTTAACATCAATTCTGGTTCATCTATCTTACATGACATTAGCAGAAAAAAAACTATCTTGAGTTGGATTTATTGGAAGATTTGGAGATTAGAAGGGAAACAAATGAAAACTCTCACTGTCTTAATACTCAAATTAATTTAAATTGAACTAAATTTAATCCTATATTTAAAAACTTTATTACAGCTTCACCTCGTAGAGGACCCAGCTCGACTGTTTAGACTTCATGCACTGAGCATTTCAATATTAATTTTAAAGTTCTTCCATTGACTGTGGATTCAACTGAACTACGTGGACTATAACCCATTTATATATTTTGTCTTCAATTTAGATTTTAACTTTTAGTAATTTAACTGCATATTCAGATTTTTCTTTTTTACAGTACTGATAGTGCTTGGTGGACCATTTTATTGTAGTCAACCATCCACTGTCTAATATATTGTTAGTCTTTTCTCACATTCATACTTAATGTCAACTTCAATTGCTCTCAAACTAACATCCTAATTATTATAGACAGGTTTGAGTGTGAGATTGGGATTATTCAATCTACATAAAAAATATACTATATAATTTTATATTTCATCAGTTGATTTCCTATAGTGGTGTCAGTTGGACCTTCGGTCAATAATTAGTGTCATAGAATTTTGAAAGGTGCAGATCACATAACTGCCCTTCACAAGCTGTCATTTGTCACATGTCATCTCTATATTTCCGTCAGACCGGTAGCCCATTCTGTCTCCGGCTCCTATACAACATGTAGCTTCTCCTTATAAATTTTAAAGTGTTTGTTTGTCTTAGTGTATTGTATTTTGTATTGTTATGTCCAAATTTTACATTTATGACATTCTACTATGTCGGATAGGCCACAACTGACGAAGTAAGTCTATAAACGTTTATCACATATAAAATTTTTTTCAACCATAAACTTGGAGTTTTTTTATCCAAGTGAATTAATTTTCTTTTTTATAAAAAACGTTTCTTGGCTTATTTCAGATGCCTCTGAAGATGATCTATTGATCGAAAGTACTTGGGCAAGATTAAATTAATCACCGTGTTCGGTAGTTGCCTTGTATACCCTCAAAAGTTAATTCACCCCTATTTTCCATAGTACTTTAACTTTATTACCTTATGTCCGTCAAATATACAATTTGTCATGTGCTTAACCAAGTATACTTTCCTAATGATTGTTATGTTGCAATCTTATTCAGGCTATCATCCGATCGCAGACAGTGTCTTTTGGAACTGCTAAGGCTGGCTGTGGACCGAAGTATTTTGAAGCTAATGCTCTTTTAGCAACTATCAGTTCTTTCGTTGCCGCATGTTTTCCTATAAACTGGCACCCATATGGGTGTGATAATTATGTTCCGCTAGCCTTTCTAGTTCTTCTAGGCATTCTCATTTTAGCTTAACGACTATCTTGGTCTACTTTAAAGTTCATATATCCGCTTGATTATCTGTGCATCTATTGATCTGCCGAAGTTCAAAGTTAACCCTCTTTAGATCCATCCGTGTACCAGGTGTAACCCTTCAACCTAGAGATGTGCTACCTCAGTATCATCTGTCTCGTGCGCGGATGTCCGCCTGAGAAGGTACTTTGGACTTATATTTGGGTATATCATCATTCATGCCACCACTTGCAATGAAATACTGGACTCCTCAGCCTTCCTTCTCAAATTCCTTGATTATGTTGCTATGTCCTGTTCTAACCACTACGTTGCTCAGATTTTATTTCAATCTATAATATCCCATTTTCCCTTTGCAACGATGTATAGAGGAGGAAAATCCAGTAGGCTACTCACGATCTCCATAGCCACTGATGATGTGCCCCTCAGATCCCTGAAATTTCAAAGCAATTAAATTATTTCGCCCTGCTCAATTTGACAAAAATAATTTTATGGTGCACATTTGGCTATCATACGACAGATGCATATGTTATTGTTGATTGTAACACAATATTGTAAATTCAGTATAAGATGTCTGATTTTAAGCCCTACCTATTTGCATTAGTGTTTTTGGCTACCAGTGCCAATAGGTAAGAATTAAAATATTAAGCATAATTGACCTAGTTTTTCATTGTTATTGTAACATAACTTACAGCTAATCTTTTTTATTAAGTTATAGTAAATACTATTATTACCACCAAAAATGAGATGTTTTATACAAATAATGCTTAAAATATAATATACCTATGCAGAATAATTTTGAATTCAGTTCCTCCAATAAACTTGCTTTTTTTTTGTCCTTCAAAGTAGAAAAAGTTTAATTTTCCTTGATGAATATAGCTGTACTAATATGTAAATGTTTACTTTTAGTTTTGTTAAAATACCGGCAAGTATTTATCTTTAAAGAAACTGGACATGCAAATTTTTCGTTTAATTGTTGTCTTTGCAACGAAGTTGTTTATAAATACGAGAAGATGAGCATTGCTTCAATTTTTAGTGTGCTGAAATTTCGTTGTTTTGATTTCGTTATAATTGTATTACTTTTTTGTTGTTTATTTTTTCAAAATGTCTATCTGTGTATAAAGAAAAGGTTTAGACCATGGAAAAATCACATACAGGTTTTCGTCCATGGGAGCAAAAGAAACGAGAACTCAAGTAGTAGTAGAGAAAATGTAATGATAGACAATCATTTAAGTGATATAAAAAACAACGATACTGAGACTGGAACTATAGAAAAGAACAAAAATATTGTTTTAAATGAACAATCCAAGAAAATTTGTATGAACGTTTACAAAAATCTGCAAATTGATCCTGAAAATAGTTGCAAGGTATCATAATGCGCTACATTGTGAAGACTGTGTGTAACGCTACAGGCGTTAAAAAGAGAAAAACAAGATCGGATGCTGGAAAACCTAAACATCCAATATCACGACTGCTAAATGTTTAGTTAGTTTGGTTTACAAGGAATACGAAAAAACTGTAATACATACCAATAAAAATTGATATTATATACACCAAGCTTGTTGTGATGGGAAGAACCTGTCATGAAACTACTTTACGTAGACGGCTGAAACTTGAATGTAAAAACAAAATTGTTGATAAACAATAGACTATTATCGAAAGTAAGAGGATAGTCATCATCATCATCAATGGAGCTACAACTCTTCGTGAGTCTTTGATGCGTTTACCATTGCCTTCCATGTTTGTCGGTCCTGTGCCAGTAATTCCTATTGTCACACTCCCATCTTCTCTAGATCTTCTCTGACTGCATCTTTCCACCTTTTTCTAGGCCGCCCTACAGATTGTCTTCCATCTGGCCTTTCCCAGAACACATTGTTTATAAGGCGATTGTCGTTACTGCATATCACATATTCTGCCCATCTGAGTATATTGGCCTTTATATATCTGACTAGATTTTCATTTCCAAATACAGACTCTAGCTCGTTATTGTATCTGCCCCGCCATTCGTTGGTCACGCTGCCTCTGCAAGGGCCAAGAATTCGAAGAATTTACGTTCCCACACCAGCAATTTATTTACTTCTCTTTTTGTTAGCGTCCATGTTTCGCTTCCATACGCGAGTGCTGGTCGTATTATGGTCTTATATATTCGGATTTTTGTACCTCGTGAAAGAAGATTTGACTTCATTAGATGTTGCATTGCAAAGAAAGATCTGTTTCCTGCCATTATCACAGAATAATAAACAATCAGAATGCCCACTCTCAGATGCTGCCTTTGAAGTTTTTCAGCATGCGCGCCATGTTTTAGAAGGAAACACACAACAAAGACATATGATTTGTGAGGTTATGTTATTATTTATATTATTTATATTAACAATGTTAATATAATTGTATAGTAGGTTTATGATTGCCGTAAGTCAATTAAACGGGGTAAATTTTTCTATGTACCCACATAAACAACACTGGTTCCCATTAAAACATGGCGGAACGTCTGCGCGAACGAGATGCGCGTACTGAATTTTCCATGAAGAATGGGCATTCTGATTGTTTATTATTCTGTGCCATTATTCTCGTTTCCACTTCTCGCTCTAATTTGTTGTCATTTGTGATTGTTGCTCCTAGATATTTAAATTCTTTAACCACTTCGAAGTTGTGATCAGTTATAGTAATGTTTTGCCTTATTCGCCGTCGTTCTTGTTTTGAGACGATCATGTATTTTGTTTTGTCTTCATTTATTTTACCGATAGACCGATGTTTAATGCAGCTTTTTCAAAGCCCGAAAAAATATCCTTAATTTCTAATGTTGATTGTGCTACTGCGTCTACGTCATCGGCAAAGGCGGGTATAATTTTTGCTACCCGAGCAGTTATGTCTGTTTTTATTTTTGGATATATTTTTCGCATTACATATTCTAAGGCCAGGTTAAACAACAATGGGGACAATGGATTTCCCTGTCTCAGTCCAGAATTTACGCAGAAAGTATTTGATATTCCCCCCCCCCTATTCTAACTTATGCAAAAGAGCTACTTACACACATTTGTGTTACCGCAGCTAATTTCTTGGGTATGCTAAGCTCGATCATTGCCTTCCATAATGTTGCACGATTAATTGAATCATAAGCCTGTTTGAAGTATATAAAAATCGGATGAACGTCTTGATTATATTCCCAATACTTTTCAAGCATTTGTCTTATTGTAAATATTTGATCAATAGTCGATCTGCCAGGCCTGAAACCACACTGGTAGTCACCAACTATGCCAATATTTTATATGTAGTATTGATTAGTGAGATTCCTCTGTAATTCATGCATGACTCCTTTTTTCCTTTCTTGCGTATTGGTACAATAATACTACCACACCATTCTTTCGGCATTATTTCTTGTTACCAGGTCATTTCTATTAATTGATGGATTTTACTTATGAGTTTATGACTGCCTGTTTTAATTAGCTCGGCATCAATATTGTCCAGACCAGGGGATTTATCGTTTTTAAGCGTTTTTATGGCATGCGTAATTTCTTCCATGCTTGGTGGGGGTTTTTCTAATTCGACGGTTTGATACTCATGTTCTCCGTTGTTTCCACCATTTTCACTGTTTTATCAGTGAAATTTTGGATATTCAGGAGCTCTTTAAAAGATTCAGCCCATCTTTCTATTATTTTGTTTTCGGCAGCCAGCATTTCTCCATTTTTATCTCTTACGGAGTTGGGTGTGCTTATATAAGAGTGTCTCTAATGTTGTCTTACCTCTCTGTAGAAATTTTTACTTTGATTTCGTCTGTGTTCTTCTTCTACTTTCCAATGTACTATCCTTAAGAGGACGTTTATATTATTTAGAAAAACTTCATGAATATCGAGAATAAAAGGTTAAAACTTTGTGGAGAAAAAAATAGAAAAACTTTAGTGTAGATTATCATCAGCATATGAATGTTAATATATTCGAAGTGTGGTTTAAGAAAACATTACTTCCTAATATAACACCCAGCATTGTTATCATTATGGACAATGCCAGCTATCACTTAAGACTTCTGAAAAAAATTCCGAACTATTCGTCTTCAAAACACAAACTACAAGATTTTCTCTCAGATAATGATTTGTATTTTAAAGACAACTATATAACAAACAATTACTTGAAGTGCTTCCTACTAAAACTTATTGCAAACAATATTATAGTGGACACGATTGGCCATACTGTTTTAAGGTTACCATCTTATTTTTGCATTTTCAATCCCATAGAACTTATTTGGTACAAGTAAACAACAAATTCAGAGGAAAATAGTTTTCTCATTATTATTGGATAATCCTGAAAACCACACGAACGTGCAATCTACCCTCTATAGGGTTTTAATGACGCTAGTACCAATCGAAATCAATATTTTATTTGTTATGACCAAATATTTAAACTGCATAAAATTTTAATTGCTTAATCTTAATCTTTAGGGACTATCCAGAACTAAGAACGGCATCCTTATTGCTGAAATGGATTTAAATCTCTGTCGACAAGTAAAGGACCAATGGGGATTTCAGGTAAGATCACTATATACTTACTTAATTTTTGGTAGTAAATAACATTTTTTATTTCAGATGTCACAAAGGTTAGATCTTTATGCCGATCTACTAAATCGGGCTACTAGATCTGATTTTGCTCCTCAGATTGTAAGAAAATCTTGCAAACAGCAACTGTAATTCTGTGTTCTTAAATAAAGTTTATTGGTGCCAGTGTTTGATTTATTATAAAATACCTTTAGGATGCTAGCTGGATTCTTCTTGTCACCTTCTTCTTTTCTAAGAAAAGATACATACATTGTACTACTAATTTTTCAATCAAAATAAATCAGAATAAAAAAATTAATAAAGCGGGGAATGGGCCCCGAAAAACATTTATAAATAAAAATTTTTTATACTTACTGCTCACACTGCTGTCTGATGTGAAAGTGACAGCGCACTAAAAGCTGAAGTAGATTATTGAGAACGACTTTATTAATATTGAGTGAGCAGCTGCTCACTCAATTTGACTGATACTGGGGCTTTATAATGGGGCAAATATTGTAAGCCTTGAAACCGGTAGCACAAAATTCACCAAGTTTAATAAATAAAAAAAAAACCTGAAAATTGTGAGTATTGACTAATTTTTCCATATACTAGTATTATGGACTCATTTTGTTCGCTAGATCAATACTTTTTGAGTTATTCGTTGTTGAAAAGTGTCATTTTTCGTTAAAAAAACATGTTTTCAAAGGTTTTTAAAGAATAGCTCTGAAACTAAGAGTTTTATCAAAAAAAGTGTAACGACTAAAAATAAAGCTCATAAAAAAACAAAGAGATTGGCTTTTTAATGAATATTTTCAGTTCAATATTAACTGAGTTATGGCTATTCAAAGGTTTGTTTTTGTTTATACGATCAAAAAAACGATGGGTTTCTCAAATTTTTGTAAAAAAAACGCAATAAAACTATCGTCATGTTCTCTAGGATTGAAATAAATTGTTTTCCTTATAGAATTCACTTTATTTTAGTGTTTTTTGTATGATTCAAAAGTTTAGCCACTTTAGAATACCCAGTTTAAAAAAAAGTATGATTACATTTTTTTTTGGAAATAGTAAAAAAATCTTTTTTTTATAATAACTTCAAAACTATAAAAGATACGTAAAAGATGACACAATACAAAAAATAGGTTTTTTTTTCAGCAAAAATTTTAATTTTTAAATTTTTTTTGTAGCTTAAAAAATAACGGAGATATAGTTGGTTGAAGCTTTCTTTATAGCGCATTAACCACCGACCCTTTGACCCTTCACCCTTTAAACATGAAGGACTTTAGAATGTTTTAACATTCCTGTACTTATAGCCCGTTAAATTACCTGTAAAATCGTTTTTTAGTGCATGTTGTAGCATCAAAATTAACCGAATTATTGTAAAAAAACCAATAGTACTTTTTAGAATAAATTTTGGAGCATGGAAAAATTTTATAATTTGGAGCATTGGAGCATTTCGATGGAACTAATAGACATTTAATATATACATATACTTCATCTAATTTACATACCGTTGCACGTTATTCTCTACGTCAGAGATCGAAGTTGACATAGTTGCCAAAGTATAAAAAAATCCTCTCTCCATTTTAAATCAAATAGGTCACATAATTATTGCAAAAGTATTACCATCTGTTTACAACGACTATTTAAATTCTTATGTGACATTTTTGAAATAAAACACACTAATTTTGTTTTAAAAAGAACACATTTTATTAAATCGGTAAAAATATAAAACAAGAGGTATTCACTTTAAAATCCAAAATAATAAAGTACAAAAAGTGTCAACACCGAAACTGTCAAATAAGTGTTACCAATTTATGCCAAAATTTCACCTTCGTTCGATTACAGTTTACAGTGTGTTCCAAACAAATGTTCTTCATAAAAACGCTTTATAATGCATTTATACAAATTAAATGAAACATATTATTGTGTATTTCTTTAAGTTAAGGTGGTATGTCACAATGTTAAAATTTATATACTTTTTAGGTACAGTTATCGTCACTATTTCAAAACAGATCTTCAAGTTATGGTTATGTACGTAAACTATAAACCTTCTATTTTAATGATATCTAGTTAACATTTTCAAAAACAGCAGTATTTTTTTCATAACTGTACTTAAATGCATCCATGTCATAACTTACGTGGTAACGTGCCTAAAAATTGGTATTGTGAAATAATTATTGAACTTAGGTGCAAAATAACTACGTTAAATGATTAACTATCCAAAAACCTTTATTTTAAGCAAATGTTTGTTATCCATACTGCCGTAATTTTTAAATTAACTGTACCTAAAGATAAAATTACAATTAGAAGCTGCAAACTAGGGATTTTGTTGATGTTACCGTAATAAGTTGGCATTTTGATAGTGAGAAATTAGTTCAGCTATCACTTAACAGATAAGAAAATAAGTTCACGTGTCATTTAGTAGAAGGCAGCACTGATGTATTAAATAGCGATACATGCGCGTTTGCCGAATTTAAGAAAAATCTGCAAAACATTGAAAACTAGTTTTGTGGTTATTCCAATTGTCTATGAGTTATGCAGTAACTATAGTAACGAATCACGTGGTTTTGTTAGCAAGGCGGCCCCTCCCAGTAGTTAATATTGTGGCTTCGTTTGACTTTCTTTCTATGTAAAATCATGATTGTATAAGGGAACAATGTCTTAAATATACAAGTATACCATTTTTTTCCTTGGCACCCTGACGTTATATAATCGTGGTTGAAAGTCAAACTATGGTCAGTAAAGTTTACTGCGGGATTATACTGGTTTTTACATAATATATAAACATAAAAACAATTCGTTTTATTAAATTTTTAACAAATTTAATTTTTATAGACAAAACAATATTATGTAATGATCGATTAAATTTTGTCGATTAATTATTTCCGGAAGAAAATAAGATTATTGATATTTACTTTAATATTTACTTGAGTCATAATTAGAAACGAGATGAAAATCTGAAATTTTCTGAGGAAAACACTTCCCCTGTTGACATTCGATATGAAAAAATTGTTATATATTATAATAATTATTATAAATATATTATTAATAATAATTAATGTTATATATTTTAGATTTCTTATAAATACTGTTATACATAAATAGTCGATCCAATTACCATAATCCCTTTTTGATCATTATTTACCTGTTTTTCAAATAATTGCAAATTTCTTTTCAGTTTGAAATAAATGTTTTTGGGTAGATAAATAATTCAGACTTGTCGCCTGAAATATGAGTAATAAAATACCTCCAAATGAATGAACGTTTTGTTTATACAAGGTCAAGTAACAAAAATCCCTAATCAGCACATCCAGCTGATTGCTGGTGTAAGTGTAAGGCAATTAAAATTTATGTCGTCTGGGAATGTAGTATCATCTTTCATATTAATAATAATATTAGAATTGCATAGTATGCATAGATACAGTTAGTCGAATTTATGAAACTGTATTAAAATAAAATCACACTTGTGTAATTTGATACAAAATTAAGCTTTTTGTACAGTAGACTTGCGATTATCTGAGGTAATTGGGACCGTGACTACCTCGGATACCGAAAGAACTCTGTCACTGAGATTGGTTATACTGATAGAAAAATGTGTACCTATGTTAATAATGATTAATGTGTTTATTTTAATAACTAAAAACTGATATAAAAGTAGTATAAAAGATAAAAAAAATTAATTTATAAATGTTTTAAAAAAGTCTTTGATTGATTTTTGTTTCAACTTCATTCCTCTTTTTGGGGCGGCGATGTTGCGCCAACGTTGAAAATGAAGGACGTCTAATGGTGTTGATTCTTCTTGTTGCTCAATATATACGAGAGCTGCTTCAAGGGACTTAAATCCTTCGGAACGAGAAATCTTTTGAGTTATCCCATCTGTATCTTCTTCTTCTTCTTCTTCATGGGTGACGTTTAGACCTAGATTGGCAATTGTATCATCTGTCAGTTCCACTTCTTCATTTAGATTCCTCCAATCGATGATGTCTTGGTTTACGATTGTTTGTTCTACTAGTAATTGATTGGCTAGGTGAGCTATAGAATCAACTTTACAGTCATCAGTTTCATTTTGAACGTCTTGTGTTTTGTTGTCTATCTTAAATAATTTTTTCTACAACTTCTGAGTAGTGGACATTTTTACGTCGTCCCAGGCAGATGCAATCCAATAGCAAACATCTTTAACCGTGATCTTCTTCAATGCCTCAATTACAGTCAGCCCTTCATCCAGTTTATAGTTAGCAGTGGCTGAAGATATGCAGAGTACCTTGAGATATGCAGACGATATAGTCCTGATAATAGATAAGAAGGAAGAGTTACAGAAGATGGTTGAGCAACTAGAGAGAAAAGCGACAGAGATAGGTCTAGAGATGAACTATAGTAAAACCAAGACTATGACAAACCAAGAAGACCAATTAGAAATAGTAGTCAAACAGAATAAATTAGAGCAGGTGGCAGAATACATATACCTAGAACAGATAATAAAGCTGAACAGGGACAATCAAACAGAAGAAATAAAA
Organism: Diabrotica balteata; assembly: GCA_918026665.1. Taxonomy (NCBI): domain Eukaryota; kingdom Metazoa; phylum Arthropoda; class Insecta; order Coleoptera; family Chrysomelidae; genus Diabrotica; species Diabrotica balteata. The sequence goes on from OU898278.1 coordinate 63,416,850, forward strand.
AGAAAAACTAGACTAGCATGGGCCTCATTTGGTAAACTATCATATATTCTAAAAAATAAAAAGTTCCCTAAATATATGCGAACGAAAGTATTCAACCAGTGCATTTTACCAGTTATCACATATGGCTCACAAACATGGACTTTTACAAAGGAAAACATCGACAGGGTATCCAAAACACAAAGAGCAATGGAAAGACAGATGCTGGGTATCGGTCTTAAAGAAAGGAAAAGAAACTCATGGATCAGAGAAAAAACAAAGGTGAACGATGTATCAAGACAGGTTGTAAAACTTAAATGGAACTTCGCCGGTTACACTCTCCGGCAAAAAGATGAAAGATGGAATAAGCGAATTCTACACTGGAGACCATGGGAAAAGAAAAGAAAAAGAGGAAGACCACAGATGATATGGACTGACGATCTTAAGAGAAAGGCAGGAAAGGACTGGATGTAGATCGCCCAAAATAGAGACCAATGGAGATTAACAGGGGAGGCCTATGCCCAAGAATGGGCGTCTAAGGCTGATTAGATAGATAGATAGATAGTACCTGAAGAAGCTTCCGCCTATAATTCCTCTTCATTCCTTATATAACGTTTTGGTCTAGGGTTGGATGAGAGATGTTACATGGGGTGAAAGGAACACAGCTTGTATGTCACCACTAATCAATTCCCTCACATATGGGTGGGATCGTGCGTTGTCCAACAACAACAAAAGCTTTTTGGACCAATCCACTACCACCACTCACACTTCGGTTTACCCACTGTTCGATTTCATTCGGCTTACGCTTCCACTATCCAACAGTTACTTCTCCGACATCTAAATCTAAAGAAACCTTCTTTATTGATTCACCCTTGTCCAACCTCTTAATTGTATTTACTTTTGTTTCCAAAGGTGCAATTACTCCCTTTCGCTTTCCACTCATATTGCACAGAAAGATTCTCCCTTACACTCACAAAAATCAACTTATGAAAAATTAATTATGAAACCGAAACTAATAACTGGAATAAATTCACAAAACAGTACATAAAAGGAAAAATATTACCGTACAGATACTTAATTTGACGATCTGAACGACAGCAAACAAATCGGTAGTTCAATTCACATTGATTAACATAGAAAGGAACAGGAAGTTGTAGACAAAACACCACACAGAAATTTCTGCACATGAAATCTCTTTCACATCAGCTTGACCTAAAGCATATCTTACAAATAATTCTCTTCTTATCAATAATCCAAAATTTTCAATTGATTGCCCATATAACAGCTGCCGATATAACTTCTGAGCATCGACCCCTTTTTTTATTACTCGATATTGTGATTCAACAAGTACGACTATAAAGGTAAATAAAGGTAAAACGAAGGCAAAATTTTGCCTTGAAATGAAAAATAAGCAGATTAGATCTAGATATCCTTGGGATCTCAGAAACCTGGTGGCCTGGATTCGGTAAATGCACTACAGAAAGCAGAACATTCTTTTACTCCGGCAATGATGACCGCGATCATAGAAAAGGTGTCGGGATTATGATAACTAAAATATTGGTGAGAGCTGTCACAGAGTTTGTACCATATTCCGACCGCACAGCCTTAGTAAAACTTGAAGCGAAGCCAAATAATCTCAACATCATACAGGTTTATGCACCAACTACAGACGCATCAGATGAAGTAGTGGAAAACTTTTATAGTGAAATCAAAGAACTACTTAAATTGACAAAGAAACATGATGTCAACATAATTATGGGAGATTTTAATTCCAAAATAGGAAAGGGCAGCTTTGAAGACATAGTTGGACCCTATGGTCTTGGATCAAGGAACGAAAGGGGCGACCGACTTATACAATTTTGTCAAGAAGAAACATGAGAGTTACCAACACATGGTTCCAACTCCACCCCCGTCGCCCTATATACTTGGAAATCTCCAGCCGATAGAGCTCATAACATAATAAGAAACCAGATAGACTTCATTCTTATAAACGGTAGATTCAGCACAACTGTCAAAAGAGCTTGCACATACTCTGGAGCAGATGTACCTTCTGACCACGTACTATTAGTGGCCGTCATAAAGATCGCTCTTTCATGCAAGAACAAGCCTGAAACTCAACAACAGATAGCACTGGATAAACTGAAAGACCCAGTGATACAAGCAGAAATAAGCAATGAAATAAACGCACAAATTTAAATATTAACGACAAACATTACCGAAGATCTAACACCAACATGGAATACGATTACAAGTGCTGTAACAGACATCATGAAAAACAACTTAGGGTACAAACGAAATAACAAGAGGCAAAAATGAATGACAGAAGAAATACTATTACTAATGGAAGAACGACGAAGACACAAGAATAACCAAGATGGCAGCAAAATGTATGAAAACATTAACAGGCAAATAAAAGCAAAAATAAGAATAGCAAAAAATGAATGGCTTAAGCAACAATGTATCGATCTAGAACATTTACAAAGATAGCACGACGACCGTAATTTACATAAAAACCTTAAGGACACTGCTGGAATATACAGGAAACGAAGACCAACTACCATAGTTAATCAGGATAACCAGATAGTGCTGGGTGAAAAGGAGAAAATTGATATATGGGAAAATTATATCCAGGAGCTCTTCCATGACGAAAGACCCATGAGTGAAGTTTATACAGACGACCAGCTGACTGGCCCTTCAATCACCAAAGAGGAGATAGAAAAAGCAATATTAAATTCAAAAAACAATAAGGTACCTGGACCAGATGAGATCCCGTCAGAAATACTCAAATTACTAGATGAAAGGGGAATTTCAGCACTACACAAAATATTTAATTTAATTTATGAAACTGGCTGCTATCCTCAACAGTGGTTACGCTCTACCTTTATTCCCCTGCCCAAGAAAGTCAATGCAAAAAGATGTGAGGATCACAGACTCATTAGCCTGATGAGTCACACTTTAAAGATATTCTTAAAAATACTACATCAAAGATTATACAAAAAATGTGAATGGGACATCAGTGATTCCCAGTTCGGGTTTAGGCAAGGTTAAGGAACACGAGAAGCAATAAGTAGCAACACAGGTGCTGGTCCAAAATTGTTGCGATCACAGGAAGGATATGTTCCTATGCTTTTAAGATTACCAAAAAGCGTTTGATCGTGTCTAATACCACAAGTTAATGCATATTCTCAAGAAAGTTGATATAGACCAAAAAGACATCTTCTCTTCTTCTTCAAGTTCCACTCCTATCGGAGATTGGAAATCATTCTGGCAATTATAATTTTATTGGTTACTCGCCTGAATAGTTCAATTGAACTGCATCCAAACCACTCACGGAGATTGCGTAGCCACGAAATTTTACGTCTTCCTACGCTTCTTCTACCTTTGATTTTACCCTGCATTATATTCCTTAGTAGTTCGTACTTTTCACCTCTCATGATGTGCCCCAAGTATTCCAATTTCCTGATCTTTATGGAATTTAAAACTTCGCATTGTTTTCCTAGTTGTTCGAGAACTTGTTCGTTTGTTTTGCGATCCATCCATGATATTTTCAAAATGCGTCGGTAACACCACATTTCGAATGCTTCTAGGTTTTTAATGTTGGATTTTTTAAGTGTCCAAGCTTCAACTACATACAAAAGGGTAGAGAAAATATAACATCGAAGCATTCTTATCCGGAGCGATATATTGATATCGCGATTACAAAAAAGTTTTCTCATTCTATTAAAAGTTGACCGCGCAATTTCAATGCGGCATCTTATTTCTTTTGTCTGATCAGTATCTTCTGTGATCCATGCTCCAAGGTATTTGTACGAAGATATTTCTTCAATTTCTGTATTATCTAGTACTAGCTTAACTTTGATGTTTTGTGCTTTTGTAAATACCATGAACTTGGTTTTCTTCAAATTGATTTTTAGTCCATAATCATTGCAATATATATTTAGTTGTTCAGCAAGGTGTTGCAGTTCTTCTAGTGTCCCTGCCAAAAGGACGGTGTCGTCAGCATATCTTATGTTATTAAGTGGCTCACCGTTTATTATAAGGCCCTCACTGATCTCGGCAAGCGCTAATTCTGAGATGGCTTCACTGTATAAATTGAATAACAAGGGTGATAAAATACACCCTTGGCGGACCCCACGGCGAATCTGGATATCCTTGGTCAGTTCGTTTTCAACTTTCACTTTTGCTGTTTGATGCCAATAGAGGTTACAGATGATTCTAATGTCTCTACTGTCTATGTTTTTATTTAATAAAATTTCTTTAAGTCGATTATGCTGCACTCTGTCAAATGCCTTCTCAAAATCAATTAAACAGGCATGAAACAGAAAACAAAAAGACATAAGATGCATTGAAAACTTGTAATGGCATCAAACGGCACAGCTAAAAATAGACAATTCTATATCCAAGCCCATACATATAAGAAGAGGCGTTCGACAGGGATGTGTGCTTTCCCCTCTTTTATTTAACATTTATTCGGAAGCCATATTTCAAGAGTCTTTGGAGGATGCAGAGATGAGAATCAAGGTGAATGGAGTATTGATCAACAACATACGATATGCTGATGATGGTGTCTTAATTTGTTACAACATAGTCGATCTTCAACAACTTGTCACTATAATCGGAGAATACAGTGAGCGAATGGGACTAGAGATTAATACCAAAAAGACCAAATTCATGATCATCTCCAGAAACTTGGATGCACTTGAAAACTCCACCATAACACTGAATAGTAAATCCATAGAAAGAGTGAGTAAATTTAAATACCTGGAATCGTGGCTTTTTGAAGACTGGGCATCGGACAGGGAAGTAAAATGTCGCATTGAGCAAGCTCGACAAGCTTTCGTAAAATTCAAGAAGGTACTGACTTGTTCAGTGTTCGATCTTCAACTGAGACTAAGGTTTACTAAGTGCTACGTATGATCAGTGCTGCTATATGGCGTAGAGGGCTGGACACTCAAAACGAGGGATATAAACAGATTGAAAGCTTTCGAAATGTGGCTTTATCGCCGTATCCTAAAAATACAATGGACAGCAAAAATCACAAATATAGATGTCCTTAAAAGAATAAACCAAGAACGCCAACTTTTCGAAACCATCAAGAAAAGGAAAACGGCGTATCTAGGTCACATCATGCGAAACGAAAAATACCAGTTCCTCCAACTTATAATCGAGGGTAAAATTGAAGGCAAGAGAGGAATGGGACGCAAGAAAATGTCCTGGCTTCGAAACATAAGGCAATGGACAGGGATTAACGACATACAATCTCTGATACATATTGCAAGAAATAGAGAATTAATGGAAAATTTGATCGCTAACATCCATTAGTGGATTTGCATCTGAAGAAGAAGAAGAATGATATGATTGATAGTCAACTTCGTTCACTTGAGACCTTAGACAAAACTGCTGACAAGTTAGCGGCGATATTGTATCCTCTTATTAAGTCATGTCTGCCAGAAAATATGATTCGACTATGGCATCTTATGTTTTCGTGTCCATGGAAAATATTGGAAAAACTGCAGAAGTTACAACTTTAAAAACACACTTTAGAGTGGGTTAATGACATTTTTACAGAGTGAAGTTTAAAATGAAAAAAAATTGATTTAGCAACGGAAGCTTTTCGTTTACTAGCTGAAAATGAATATAAATTCAATAGTCTTATTGCCAAGATAAATGTAAAATTACAAAGAACTTATCAGTCCTTAGCGTCCTCTGATGGGTTAATAAATTATGAAATTTACAGGTGTATATTTTTATTATAAGTAATTTTTTGTACTTGAAATAAATTTAGTTTTTTACAAAACTAATATGCACCATTTAAAATGTTTACAAAAAAAAAACAAAACAAAAAAAAACAAAACAACAATTTAACTTCAAAGGTAAATGAACCTCAACGCAACACGATACAAAAATTAAAAAATGATATGGAATGATCCAATTATTCAATCCAAAAATTAGAATTTGTGAAACTTCAAATCAAATAATACGATAGCGCAATTTCAACTTACATTGCAGAAGACTGCCGACCGAGAGCGAAGTATACCGATTCTCCCGATCGTATATTATATTTTAAGTTCCAGTACTTGGCAACACTGTCGCTGTTCAGATAATTAAATTTCGAGAAAATCAAAATATTAAAATATGATGCACGTGCTGCCATCTATTCAAGAAATTGTTAAACGTTAGTTTATTTGAACACCACTCATTTTAACTGCGGCGTGAACATACCCCCTTAACATTAATAAAAATCTTTAAATATTATTTCTACGCGTATATGATAAAATATGTCTAGTGGCTGTAATGCCAGTGTACTCGGCAAAGTGATTCTAAAAAATAACACACCTACCGCCTAAATATTTCGTGTTGGTATCATATGACGTCACGGGCTATGACGCTGATGACGTGCATCGGTATGTAAATTAGATTAAGTATATGCATCTATGTATCTGATGAATGGATATTCATTTATTTTATAGCTCGTTTTATATTAATATTATTAATTTTTAGTTTTTGGAAAATAAAAAAAACTGTAATATTAAACTAAATTTTTTCTATTTATGTCCATGTCTAAGTTAAAGATTTAAGGATTTTATTTTCATCAAAAGTGGTGCTTGTTAGGGTTGAAAAATGTAGGCTCATTTTACAATTAAAAAATTAATTTTTGTCTACGAACAACGCACTCTAAAAATGTTTCAAATCGTTAAAAATATTTTTTAATTCATTTTTGACAAAGGGGGTGGTTGTGAGGGTTGAAATGTTGAAATTATAATAAAATGTTATTTTATAAGCAAGAAATTAATTTTCGTTAAATAAAATGCACTCAATAAAGTTTCAAACCGATAAAAATAATTTTTAATTCATTTTTGTCATAAGGGTGGTTTTAAGGGTTAAAAATTTCCAATAAATATAAAAATATTATTGTATAGCTAGGGTATTAATTTTTATTTGTATTTAAATACATAATTGAAATGTCTCAAGCTACTACGACTTTTTTTTTCATATTATTTTTATAAAAAGTATAAGCTTTTAAGGGTTTTTAAAGGGTTTTGAAAGTTGAAAATCGCGAATAATTAATTTTTATATTAGAGAACACATTACAAGATTTACCTTATGAGAATAAATAAGATTAAAGTGCATAAAATAATTAAATCCGTGTTTTTCCAGTATCTTCAATAAGGGGTAGTTTTCACCCCTTAAAAACAAAAAGCGTATCTAGAGCGTATATAACTTTTGAAGTGAAGGGTAAGATAAGCTTAATTTGAAATTTTCAAAGAAATCAATGCAGTTATAAAAAATTCGGAGGTATTACCATATTTTAAGCCTCAGTAACTGGAATATATTATGGACTCACATTGGCAACCTTTTCATCATTATTCACTACGACTGATATAGGAGTAGACGTCGCGCGCTAGCAGATTTCAAATATTGTACCGAGAGCTCAGTTGATCGAGAACCGCTTAGCTGTATACAACTGTATACACTTGTATACAGCTTGTATACAGCTAAGCGGTTCTCGATCAACTGAGCTCTCGGTACAATATTTGAAATCTGCTAGCGCGCGACGTCTACTCCTATATCAGTCGTAGTGTATTATTATTTCAGACTTAACCATACGGATCTCACTACCTGTAAGCGGAAAATTTCACTCATTACAGATACCTACGGTATCAAAAGGATTGAGATCTCGTGGGGCTCTTTTCGTGTTATCAAGAACTGGGTGACTTGGTATCCTGGATCTCCCAAAAATTTTCGTACACTTCTGAACCTCAAAAATGGCACAGCTCTCTGCATTGTCTTATAGAGATCTTCATTTAGACCCAGATTTTTTTATCTTTTCTAGAAGGTTCTTCTAAATGACTGCAGTAGTAGAAAGACTAATAGGTATTGTCTGGGCACTTTCTATTCTCCGTTGTCTCCGTGTTTGAATTTTCAAATCTGGGGATCTTTTGTTATATTTAACACGCACATTATTGTTGTTAGGTCATTAATGAGTGTTGTTTGTTTTATTAATTTATTAACTAATATGGGATTTAGTCAATTATGTGCCACTTTATGGTATGGGAAGTCCTAGTAGAGCTTGCAGTTAGCATTCTTAAGCATACTCTCAGGAACGTATTGATGGAAATTGAACATGGGAGATCGTTGATTTGGAAAAGTCCCAGTTTGATAGCAATCTCTTGATGGAGAATATTTCCTACTGAATTATGCCGTTCGTCATATTCAGTTGCAGCAAATGCCTAGCAGCTCCTGGTTAGATGTTGGATGTTTTCTTGGGCTTGATATCCATATCGGCATTTGTTGAACCTGAAGGTTTTTAACGATATATTTTAGGTAATTTTTTATTGAAATATCCCGATATTGAATAACTAGCAAGGGATCTTTTGTTTCAGAAAACATATTTCCTAATGTCAACAAATAGTTCGACGTCGTACTGACGACATAATCTTCAAATATAATACAAAATATATATTTATATTGTATATATATACAAGGTCAAATTCATAAGGGCATGAGGATTAAATTCTAGAAGCAATGTTTGGGATAAAGAAAATTAGGCGTAAATTAATGGGGTGTTCTGTATAAATTTTATATAAATTAAGATTATGTAATCGGAACTTACCTTTATCCAAATAAGTATTAAGTTGAGCCATTTATACTCGTTTTCTGAAAGAAGTATTATATGACCTGTTGGAAAATTTTCAGTTAAAAATATCACTACATATTTGGTTTCGGCACGATGGGGCATCTGTTTATTCTGCTGCAAAGGCACGATATTTTCTAGATAGATGTTCTAGAGAAAAATGATTAGGTCGAACTGGACCTATGGACTTTTAAGTGTTAGCCCCGAAAGTCAACGAAATTAAGTCCTTATTGTATGGAAGGTATTGAGGTAGATCTGACAGTTAAAATTTAAGCTGTTACTATACATCCAGTCCAGCTGATTTGTTTTCAAAGATACGTTTTTCCATAAGACAATGTTGTAGACCGTGCTCGCAAGTAAACGGCCAGCAGTTTTAACATTTAATATAATCTTGACTTGTTACTATTTGTAACGATGTTCGTCGCTAGCTATTGCCACAGTACCGCCAACACTCTGTATACGCATTCCCATTGCTGCGTTCTACTTCCATTCATACGCGCTAGAGGAGATGAAGGGCCGACAACGGTATAAAACAACGTAATCCATAAGAAAGAAAGTAGTTCCGCCAGAGTGCCGATCTAGCGAGAACTTTACCGGACCATTGGATGTTGATCAAAGATCAACTGTTCTAGGAGTTGATCTGGAAATAATTTCACTCTCCTTAGGATTTTGACTAAAGGTCAATCACTTCAGCTAGAGTGTTGATCTAGTGGCAGCTTCTTACCGGTCTTAGAGTATTGATCTGAGACAGACCTGTACCGTGGCTAAGTGTTGATTAGTCACTTTCCGCTCCTTGCCGGATCGAGTATTAATTGATCTGTCCACCTCTAACCCATCATTCGTTCTCTTGTGTATTAACACACTGTATTTTCGTTTCGAGTTTATTACATTAATTATATTTTATTTTTATCTGATATAAACAGAGAATCATTGCCATCATAAATTTTTACATGTTATCCAGGATATAATTTTGTTTTGCTATTTATTTATTCCGAATATATGTTTATTTAAATTAAACCTGAGTTTTACTAAGTCTGCTGTGTAAAAGAGCTACCCGTTAAATATTGTAGGTAATCTATTTTTATTTTAATTAAATTTCAGTAATCACTCCTACCAGTTAAGACCATAGGGCTATGACGCCGATGACGTGCATCAGTATGTAAATTAGATGAAGTGTATGTATGTATGTATGTATGTATGTATGTATGTATGTATGTATGTATGTATGTATGTATGTATATATGTATGTATGTATTTATGCAAGTATGTATGTATGTACGTATGTATGTACGTGTGTATGTATGTATATATGTTTTGAATTATTTTATGATTTAAAGAACTCGAATTGATTAATAAGCTTATCAATCAGTTCTCAGAAATAGATATTATTTTGTAAGGAAATAAAAAACGAAATGAAACTCTATTGTTGCGTGTTCCAGCATTATATACATGTAGTTAGCTGAAAAAATATTATTCAATTCGTGTAGTTCTAAAATATATTTGTAAAGTAAAAAAAAAGAAATATACGTAATATTCTTTGTTTCAATTCTATAATAACAGTAAAAATACTTATCACCTGAATTAAAACTTTCCGAACAAAAAGTTTAGGCACACTTCTTGCAATATCTATTTCGTAAATCGTTTTTTTTTCTACGCTGAAAAGAATATTATAAAAGTTTAAAAACGCGTAATTTGTATTTGAGTCTTCTTAAAATGCTTCTTGCAAACAAATGACAGCACCTCATTTACAATAGTTGACGGTGCGATGTTGTCTTGGTAGGTAACGTAGCATCAAAAATGAAGAAGAAATACAATTAATGATCGCTTAAGAGACCTGTATTAATCGAATCAATATTATGGTAAGTTTTTTTTTCATTCATTTGCTTAAGTCAATTTATGAGTCCTGTAAAAAGATAAGTTCGAAATCTGTCTCCACTTGAAATCCTCAGAAGGGATCAAGGAAATGGATACAGGTCCTTTAGAAATCCTAGGGTAGGTGCATTAAGAAGATAACTTTGAAGATATGGAAAGGACATGAACGTACATTAGAGAGGGTTTGGGAAAGGGAGTTAGTATAAATAAACAGAATAGTTTAATTTTTAATTTTTTTACAATAAAAAATATAATAAAAAATTAAGTAGAAGTACACTGGCAGTGCTTTTTGATCACTTGTGGCTTGAATTCGTTGTTGGTTAGTTTTAATAGAATATCTCTATATTTTGGTAATTTGCGAGTAATCTGAAAATATATTTAGTTAATTAGTTAATAGTTATCAAACATAAATAGTCAATACTCGAAAGCATAAACGAACAAAAACACAGACGAATAGACGAAATGTATAAATATATATATATATATATATATATATATATATATATATATATATATATATATATATATATATATATATGTATATATATGTATATATATGTATATATATATATATATATATATATATTATATATATATATATATATATATATATATATATATGTATATATATGTATATATATATATATATATATATTATATATATATACATATTTATATATATATATATATATATATATATATATATATATAAATATATATATATATATATATATATATATATATATATATACAGTGGAACCTCGATTATCCGCCAGGGCACCGGACCAAGGGTATGACGGATAATCGAAAAGACGGTTAACAGAACATTAAAAAAAAATTCATAGTATAATTCAAATTTTATTTGTATGTTTTATTGACAATATAAGAGAGATTTATGTTAGTACAGTCGAACTAATCTGATTTAAATTATTCCGAAATCTTTGTTAGTTTTATTGTTATTTCACATTTTGCAGCGGCTGAATTTCTTAATCGATGTAAAATCATCAAATTTACCTTATTTGCTTCTTCTTGCCGAGAATACCACTTGATAAATTGTTGTATGTGCGATTCAGCTTCTCTAGCTTTACGCAAATCTTTGTGAGTTGTAATAGCATCATCAACATTGCTACCATCAAAGTCTCTGTTAGCTTCTGAATCAGTTTCGTCCGCCTCTGTTGCCATTTCAACGATTTCATCATCTGTTAGCAATTCCATCATCTGTCAGATAGCCGTTTGCGTCCTTATCACAAATTAACCATTCGTTTATGTCATCTTTAGGCAACGAAAACAAAACAGTTGATTCAGCCATATCTTCATTTAAGGGGAGTATTTTCATCTTAAGTTGATTCAGGCTATAATTTATTCCACGCTCTTTTCAACGTTACTTCCGAAACATCAGTCCAAGCATCCACAGCATTGTCGAGTGCGTATTTTAAATTGTATGCTTTCCAGTATTTTGGTAAAGAATATTCCTCTTTCATAACTAGGTTTTGAATAAATTTTTTTCTGTATCTTCCTTTGAATGTTTTAATGACCGAATGATCCATTGACTGTATCAATGATGTTGTATTCGCAGGCAGAAAAGTGTACGTGATTTTTTATTGTCACTCCGCAGCATACCGGTTTTAGGATGGGCAGGTGCATTGTCCAAAATGAGAATCGTCTTTGGTGGAGAATTTTTTGCAAACAAAATGAATTGATGAGTAAATTTTTACTTATGTTGTCAATATACCTTATGTAAAGAACCCTGACGGTTAACAGAGGTGACGGTTAATAGAGAGACGGATAATCGAGGTTCCACTGTATATATATATCCGGTTTTTTAGGGCGTAAGGGACCTATGGAGGAGTATCACCGAGCCGCAAGCACTTATCTCTTGCCGTACTGCTCCACCATAGGCCGATCAGACCCCAGCATATTCTAGTCTAAGCCGCAGATTCATTTAGAATTTTAAACTGCTGCGTTAGACTTTTTGTTTTCTGTACACCGAGCTGGGGCTCGATCCCACATCCACTGAACCATTCGACAGTAAAGCGAATGAGAGGCAGCCGCACAGCCTTTAGAGCGTTAGAATAATAATAATTTTAAACGGTTTGTCCTTGTGTTAATGTAGTGTTATGTACAATTTATGTCCACTCTCATGTGTATTACATTCTACGCTTGCTGGATTGCCCAAATTTGACGAAATGCCTCTGATGATGCTTTAGATAGCCAAAGTACTTGGGTAAGATTTGATTAAACTTGTGCTCGATATTTGCCTTAATTTTTCAAAGTTTAATTAACCAGGAATCACTTATAATATTTCAGGTAGGAATGTGCAGGTAATATGGCCATATGGTAATCTGCCCATCTAACAAATTTCCTACTTTCTTAAATATTAAATGATAAAATCGTTGATAGTAGCATCACAGATGATCAAAACCTAGATGTGAAAGACAAGCGAGAACTTTTGTACTTAACCTATTGGTAGTCGCTGCCTACTCTGAGTTACCGAGAGTCTGATAGTCTGTAGGCTAAGCTTATTGTAAGGTGCGTAAATAATCGCGCTACAATTCAGTATATATGTTCTTATTGTAGCGGTAGATTGACGACTTTTTCTATTCAGCAAATGTTCACTTGTGTATTTGTGAAGGATGTTCATTTAAGACGGGTCAAGGAATATCGTTGTTTAGATTACCTAAGAATCAAGTAAGGTATGTATTGTCACTAATACATACATAATAATTAATTTACTTTCTAAATACTGATTAAGCGATATATTACTTTTATGATCATATAATATTAATTATATTAATTTGGAATTTTACATAAAATGGTAATTCAAGCTAGGTGTGTTAAAAACAGTTTCAATAAAACGGACGCCACATCATTAGTCAACATAATTAATTTACAGCAAAATCTACACTTTACTAACGAACTGGTTCACAACTATACTAAAACAATTTTTAATTGAAGGTGATTACTTGGCAACATCGCACTTAACGAAGCCCTTAACGATAACTTTTTAACGAAATCATATTCCACTTATCAATTTTGCAAAGGCGCACCAAAAAAATTTTAATTATTTATTTAAATACATAAGTTGGTAATTAAATCTAAGACCGAAATAGTTATTAAATGATCATGTGTCTTTTAACACGTATCTTATTCGCTCTGTGCGTAACCATGGTAGGGGTACCTTGAAACAATGCCAGCTTGCGTAGCGGCGAAATATGACAAAATTGGACCTATCTTTTACGCATAAATTTTATCAAAAATGGGTGCAAATACATGTTGCGTATTTAATTGTGCAAATAATAGCAAAAATAGTGAGTGTAGTTTTTATAGGTTTCCAAAGATTACATATAAATTCGAGAAAAGAAAAAGATGGATTCGTGCTATTAATATGAAAAAGTAAATATCACATAATTTCATTTTTATGTAATTAAAATAGGAAAAATTTAAATAATTTACCTTAAATGATATTTCATAAGGTTTCAAGATAACTACAGCCTGCCTGATGACTTTAGCTTTTATATCATAACTTTTACTACTATTGTTTTTATCTACATGCTCTTCCACATGAAAATCTTGATTTACCAGTATTAGATTTTTCCCTTTCTTTTCACTTTGGGGTTGCAAAGCTAAATTATGATGAATTTTTAGAAACCCAGTTTTAAATACTACATTTATTTTGTACATAAACTGAAAAAATATAATTAAAAATCTAATTATTAATAATTGTCAATTTCGTATATATTTAACATATGTTTAACCTCAAATTGGGAGGTCCAAAACTCTCAGATGAAGGCAATAGGTCAGTCACGCACGGAGCGAATAGTTGTTTAACAAAATAAAGTAAAATTGTATTTTTTTATAGAGTACCTAATACAGTACTTCAAAAAACAGAAAAATTGTATTTTTTTATAGAGTACCTAATACAGTACTTCAAAAAACAGAAATCTTTGCAAAATACTTATTTTTTTCATTAGACTAAACAGTCTGAAATTTTAATATACGATCTCGTCGTTGCACTTCATTCTCTATTTATAGAATTGCTGTTTGCTATGAACGTTATATTTGTTTTGTTTTAACTTGAATTAAATTGATTAAACTATTTAATTAAATACATAAGTAATTACATAAAAATTAAATTTAAGACCGACATAATTATTAAATTATCATGTGTCTTTTAACACGTATCTTATAGTTGTCTAACAAATTAAAGTAAAATTTTATTCTTATTAGAGAGTACCTAATACAGAACTTCAAAAACAGAAAATTTATTTTTTTTTTTATAGAAACTAGTTATTTTTTCATTAGACTAAACAATCTGAAAATTTATCTAAATTAAACAATCTGAAATTTTAACATACGATCTCCTCATTACACATCATTCTCTATTTATAGAATTGTTTGTGCTGTAAAACTTTATATTTGTTTTTTAAACTTAATTTGAAAGTTTCCTTGTGTTATTTGTTTATATAAATATAAAAATATATTGTTCATATAAATTAAAATGAATTAAGCTAAACTATTATCATGTGAATGAGTTACGAATGTCAAAACCGAAAACGGATTTTTAAAAATTTTATCTTCGTAACAAAATTTATTTTTGAGAACGTACAGGTATGGTAACAACTACAAAACAAAAAGCTCTTAATCTAATTAAACACTGGTATATATAGTCTTTCTATATGTCGTCACACATTGGATAATCCAGGGACGTAACTAATGCGTGTATATAGTAGTGCATTTGTGTATTTCAGTAAATTCTCGAAATATGAAATAAAGATGACACCAACTACTAAAGAGTTAATAGATTTGTTAGAAGAAGACTCAGATTGTGAAAATGCTGACTCACTTAAAGTGTTTTATTTGCCGCCGAGGTAAGATTAGAAAGTTTCTTATGTAAAAGACATTAATGATAATATTGTTTGTGAAGAATCAATAAAATTGAATATTGCAGGTACATGTGAAATACAAGTGATTGAGAATTCTGACAATTCTGATTATGATATTACTCTGAACCACAGATAAAACGTCCGAAGAAAAAAACCAGGCAAAAATAGTAAATCCAAATTTGTCTCAATTATAACAACAGATAATTCTTGGTGCTGCTTTGTGCTCAGTAGTAATTCAACATCAGTCTGATTGATATTTAGACAATATAAAAGCCAACCAAGGAGGCAAGTCATATATTAAAGTTTTTTTCACTCTTTTTTGATAAAAACGTAATTAGAGCATTCTATATTTTACAAATATTTATGCATCGCAGAATAACCGTCACATAGATTTATATTTATAATTTATAATAGTGAAGAATCGCTACATCAGTGCCAAGCTTAGTACATGTACGTCAATCTAAATTTACTTTACCAGATGAAACCAGATTTGACAATATTGGCCACATTAAAAAAAGAGTCTATAGTACAAGAATGTAGGATGTGCAAAAGTTCTACTATTTATTTATATAAAATGCATCTACACATTTAGAATGCATCTACACCCCGAATGTTTTGAAAATTTTCACCTTACAATTTAATTTACATTTAAGATGCAATGTGTTCCTTTATTAAAAATCGTACGGTTTTCCTTGAAAATGAGAAAAAAAACTTTTTGGTTGTAAATTAGTCTTAATTTATGTATTTTTGGTCCAATCTAATAAATTA
Organism: Diabrotica balteata; assembly: GCA_918026665.1. Classification (NCBI taxonomy): domain Eukaryota; kingdom Metazoa; phylum Arthropoda; class Insecta; order Coleoptera; family Chrysomelidae; genus Diabrotica; species Diabrotica balteata. The sequence continues at coordinate 63,432,984 of OU898278.1, forward strand.
ATTGTCAAATTTCTCTTTGTATACTGACCGGCCGTTAACGGGTTAATACTATAATATAAAGAATAAACTTGCCGCAAATTTACTTTACTTACCCCAAAACTATTTTAAAGCTATGCACATAAGAATTAGGAACGATTAAACATAAACTAAAATATCATATTTCACTCATTACCATTCTTTCTAAGAACGTAAATATATATAGACCAGCAAAATATTGATAAGTTTGCGGGTGTATACACGATAAAAATGAACCCTGTAAGAATTTACTACTGACATTTTACACGGTTGCCGCTACCGTTTAGTTCAATTATTTGTAGATTAGTCACCTTTAATTGAAAACTGTCCGACTATAAAACGCGTATCTTACTAAAACGGCGCCCGATCGGTTATAAACAAGAAGGGATCAAACGTCGATACCTGCAAAGCGTTCTACAATGTTATGTTACCTCGACTATACTAACTACAGCAAAAATACTTTTAAAATTAACAGGAATTTCTAAATATTCCTAACATTTAAACAAAATACTTACTCCTAAACCTCGGCTATCTTTTACTTGACGACAAAGGTTTAGATCAAATTCAGCAATAAGAAGCCCATTTTTTGTTCTTGACAGTCCCTACAAAATAAATAGATATTATGAGGAAATATTAATTAACTAGTAACGAAGTAGAAAGGAAGTTCTATCCTTTCTTTTCTTTTGCCAATGTGTTTTTAAGTAACTGTATTTAAGATACCTACTTATATTTTTCTGGATTTGTATTATATCATATTTAAGAGCAATGTGCTTTTTTTAAACTTGTTTGTATAAAGTAGACAACTTTATACAAATTTGTGCGTTAGAAAGATAAAAGATTTTTGAAAAAATTTTTTGATATTTTTCCTATTATGGACTTGTATGGACTTTCTTCTTCTTCTTCGCGTGCCATATCAGAACTATCCGACGTTGGCAATCACCATTGCGAAGGCTTTTCGATCTTCTGCAATATGGAATAATTGTCCTGCATTTGGTATCTGAGTTCGTTCACGAATGTTTTTTAACCAAGAAACTTGTTTTCTACCTACACCTCTACGGCCCTCTATTTTGCCTTTAAGGATCAGTTGTAAATTTTTATATCGGCTTTCCCTTACTATATGTCCCAGATAAGACATTTTTCAAATGAAATCGTAGGCTTCCACGGCCAGAGTCAGAATTATAGTTTATTCGTCTTCCGGGTTTGGACCGTGTCATTTGTGAGTGACCCAAAAGTGGGTTCATCTCGACGTTTCGCTACAATTGTATGTAGCTTCTTCAGGAGAACAAAAAAGAAAAAAGAAAGAAAGAAGAAAACAAAAGAACAGGAAGATGGGTAGTTAGCAACGGTAACTCAGTTACTCAACGCAACCAGAGGCGAATACTAACTACCAAGATGGGCATTTGGTCACAGTAACTCAACTACTCAACGCAGCCAGAGGTGAAAACCAAATGCCAGGACAGGGATTCACGTTCAACAGCTCAGAACACTAACGCGTCGAGAGGTGGGGAGTGAATCCGACGATTACTCCGCTACCGCTCTATTTATAGTCGCGGTGCCTGTCGTGTCGGGACGTATCGGCACACTTCGTGGCGCGAACGTCAAGAAGCGCGCGCTGGCCAATCATGTGGCTGCATCGTGGTGGCGGGACCGGACGGCGGTTCTAGACTGAGATTCCAGATGGGAGATAAGTAGTATCCTTCCTCTCGATTGATATTATGGGGATTTTTTCGGATCTCTAGAGATTCGCGGATTTTCCTGGAATAAAAGAAGGGGCTTTTAGAAATAATATGGGTTTTTTCGAACAATATGGAATGACCGGTTTCTTGGCAGTGTTCTGCAACTGCAGAATGGGAGAAAAGACCTGATCGAATGCATCTTTGATGCTCTTGAATCCGAGTTTTGACGGAACGACCAGTTTCGCCAATATACACATGTCCACATGAACAAGGAATAGAATAGACACCACAGGAAGATAGGGGCGGTAATGGGTCCTTAGGAGAGGGTAGATATTGTGAGATTCTCTTGGGTGGTCGAAAAGTAGTCCTGATACCATCTTTGCGAAGAATTTTGCCAATCCTATCAGTGACATTTCGAATATACGGAAGAAAAGCCACAGGAGTATTACCCGAAGATTCTGAATTTGTCGTCCTAGGGTGTAAAGGGGGATGTAGATGTCGGTGTGTAATATTTTGAATTGTGGACTTGGAGTAACCGTTGGCGACAAGGGTTTTTTGCAGATGGCCAAGTTCTTCTCTAAGGTTATCGGGTTCAGAAATCGAAATGGCCCGATGGATGAGAGAGTTGATCACAGAATTCTTTTGGGCAGGATGGTGGTGTGATGAAGCATGTAGGTAACGATTCGTGTGAGTCTTTTTTCTATAAACAGAGTGACCCAATCGGCCATTGGGCTTGGAAGTGACTAACACATCGAGAAAGGGAAGGGACCGATTATTTTCTACTTCCATTGTGAATTTTATACTCGGATGTAGTGAGTTAAGATGATCTAGGAAGGGAGAAAGGGTATGTTGACCATGGGGCCAGATGATAAATGTATCATCAACGTAGCGGAACCAGACTTTTGGTTTTAAGGGGTAAGATTCTAGGGCTAAAGACTCAAAGGCTTCCATGAAAATGTCAGCAATGACAGGGGAAAGGGGAGAACCCATTGGTGTTCCAGATATTTGTTTGTAGAAATTGCCTCTAAAAGAAAAATATGTTGAAAGGAGGCATTTTTCCGCAAGATCTGCCAAAACCAAAGACTTGTTATCATTGGTCAAGTGATCTCGCAGAACAACTAGAGAGTCATGTATGGGGATATTGGTAAATAGGGATGATACATCGAAACTGACGAGAATGTCTTGGGGATCGACTGTGAGAGAGGAGATTAAGGTGATGAAATGTGTGGAATTTCGGACATAAGAAGAGGTACGACCAGTATAGGTCTTAAACTGATTCGACAAGTACTTTGCGAGTTTGTAGGTAGGAGAGTTAATCGTAGTCACAATGGGACGAAGAGGTACGTTATCTTTATGGATTTTGGGAAGACCATAAATTCTGGGGCAGATGGAGTTTTTCGGAACTATGGACTTCTTAATATCATCGGAAAGATCGGATTGTTTGATGACATGGGCAATTTCGCGTTCGACTCTAGGAGTGGGGTCTCGAGAAATTGTATTATAACAGGATGTATCCCTAAGTAAGTCGTTTACTTTCTCTATGTAGGAAGGAGTATCCAGGATGACTGTGGCATTACCTTTGTCTGCAGGAAGGATCTCTCCTGCAGACAAAGGTAATGCACTCTCAAAAATCTCCGTTCTCTTTCTGAGATAATAATCCTTCCTGCAGACAAAGGTAATGCCACAGTCATCCTGGATACTCCTTCCTACATAGAGAAAGTAAACGACTTACTTAGGGATACATCCTGTTATAATACAATTTCTCGAGACCCCACTCCTAGAGTCGAACGCGAAATTGCCCATGTCATCAAACAATCCGATCTTTCCGATGATATTAAGAAGTCCATAGTTCCGAAAAACTCCATCTGCCCCAGAATTTATGGTCTTCCCAAAATCCATAAAGATAACGTACCTCTTCGTCCCATTGTGACTACGATTAACTCTCCTACCTACAAACTCACAAAGTACTTGTCGAATCAGTTTAAGACCTATACTGGTCGTACCTCTTCTTATGTCCGAAATTCCACACATTTCATCACCTTAATCTCCTCTCTCACAGTCGATCCCCAAGACATTCTCGTCAGTTTCGATGTATCATCCCTATTTACCAATATCCCCATACATGACTCTCTAGTTGTTCTGCGAGATCACTTGACCAATGATAACAAGTCTTTGGTTTTGGCAGATCTTGCGGAAAAAATGCCTCCTTTCAACATATTTTTCTTTTAGAGGCAATTTCTACAAACAAATATCTGGAACACCAATGGGTTCTCCCCTTTCCCCTGTCATTGCTGACATTTTCATGGAAGCCTTTGAGTCTTTAGCCCTAGAATCTTACCCCTTAAAACCAAAAGTCTGGTTCCGCTACGTTGATGATACATTTATCATCTGGCCCCATGGTCAACATACCCTTTCTCCCTTCCTAGATCATCTTAACTCACAACATCCGAGTATAAAATTCACAATGGAAGTAGAAAATAATCGGTCCCTTCCCTTTCTCGATGTGTTAGTCACTTCCAAGCCCAATGGCCGATTGGGTCACTCTGTTTATAGAAAAAAGACTCACACGAATCGTTACCTACATGCTTCATCACACCACCATCCTGCCCAAAAGAATTCTGTGATCAACTCTCTCATCCATCGGGCCATTTCGATTTCTGAACCCGATAACCTTAGAGAAGAACTTGGCCATCTGCAAAAAACCCTTGTCGCCAACGGTTACTCCAAGTCCACAATTCAAAATATTACACACCGACATCTACATCCCCCTTTACACCCTAGGACGACAAATTCAGAATCTTCGGGTAATACTCCTGTGGCTTTTCTTCCGTATATTCGAAATGTCACTGATAGGATTGGCAAAATTCTTCGCAAAGATGGTATCAGGACTACTTTTCGACCACCCAAGAGAATCTCACAATATCTACCCTCTCCTAAGGACCCATTACCGCCCCTATCTTCCTGTGGTGTCTATTCTATTCCTTGTTCATGTGGACATGTGTATATTGGCGAAACTGGTCGTTCCGTCAAAACTCGGATTCAAGAGCATCAAAGATGCATTCGATCAGGTCTTTTCTCCCATTCTGCAGTTGCAGAACACTGCCAAGAAACCGGTCATTCCATATTGTTCGAAAAAAACCCATATTATTTCTAAAAGCCCCTTCTTTTATTCCAGGAAAATCCGCGAATCTCTAGAGATCCGAAAAAATCCCCATAATATCAATCGAGAGGAAGGATACTACTTATCTCCCATCTGGAATCTCAGTCTAGAACCGCCGTCCGGTCCCGCCACCACGATGCAGCCACATGATTGGCCAGCGCGCGCTTCTTGACGTTCGCGCCACGAAGTGTGCCGATACGTCCCGACACGACAGGCACCGCGACTATAAATAGAGCGGTAGCGGAGTAATCGTCGGATTCACTCCCCACCTCTCGACGCGTTAGTGTTCTGAGCTGTTGGACGTGAATCCCTGTCCTGGCATTTGGTTTTCACCTCTGGCTGCGTTGAGTAGTTGAGTTACTGTGACCAAATGCCCATCTTGGTAGTTAGTATTCGCCTCTGGTTGCGTTGAGTAACTGAGTTACCGTTGCTAACTACCCATCTTCCTGTTCTTTTGTTTTCTTCTTTCTTTCTTTTTTCTTTTTTGTTCTCCTGAAGAAGCTACATACAATTGTAGCGAAACGTCGAGATGAACCCACTTTTGGGTCACTCACAAATGACACGGTCCAAACCCGGAAGACGAATAAACCATAAGACATTTTTCGATGTTTAACAGCCTTTAGCAGTTCTCTGTCTTTGTTGACGCTCCTTAGTACTTCTTCATTAGTTTTTCTTGCTGTCCAAGGTATCTTCAGCATTCGTCTATGAACCCACATTTCCAATGCTTTAATTTTGTTCATAATCGATACTTTTAGCGTCCGCACTTCTGCACTATACAAAAGTACAGACCAAACATAGCACTTAAAAATTATTTGCCTTAGTTCTAAACTGAGATGGTTATTGCAAAGAAATGACTTCATTTTCATAAAAGTAGTTTTAGTCATAAACAGTTCAAAACTAGAAACTTCTAGTTCAAAAACTAGAAACTGAAATAATAGGAAAAATTGGAGAAGACCAAGCAGGGTTCACAGTAGGAAAATCATGCCTAGATCATATGTACACATTAGAACAACTGATAGAAAAGAAAATGGCAAAAGGTAGACCGGTCCATCTAGCGTTTGTTGATCTAAAGAAAGTATACGACTCAATACCTAGAGTCAAATTATGGGAAGCAATGAATGATCTCGGAATCCGACAAACACTAATAAAAGCAGTTAAAGCACTGTACAAAGAAAACAAAGTAGCTATTAAATGTGGAATAAAGCCTACAATCCATTTAAGACGACAAAAGGACTTCTACAAGGCTGTGCTACGTCCCCTACTCTGTTTAAAATATTCTTGGAAAAGACACTCAAACCATGCAGGAGAAAGTGGGAAGGAATGGGCATACCAGTAAAATACGAATACCTATACACCTTAAGTTTTGCCGACGATCAAGTAGTCATCGCACAAGATGAAGAAGATCTCAGCTTTATGCTCAAAAAACTAGAAGAATATAAAAACAACGGAATGGAAATAAACTTAGAGAAAACCGAATACCTAACAACAGAAAACAAGGGTATGAGAAACCTAGAGATAGACGAGGGAAGACAAGTAAATGGAACAGATAACTTCAAGTATTTAGGAACCATAATATCGAACCAGGGAACAACAGAAGAAGATATAAACAACAGACTAAGACAAACAAAAAACTGTATAAGACAACTAAATTCAGTGCTGTGGGATAAGAACATTATGATGAAGACAAAAAAGAGAATATATAATACCCTGACAAGAAGTATCCTGACATGGGTCCGAAAACTGGACAATAAACAAGAGAAATAGAGGTAGAATAAGAGCAGTAGAAATGGAGTTCCTGAGGAGAAGCTGTAGACTTACAAAAAGAGACAGAATTGAAAACGCAGATATTAAGCGGAGAATGGGAGTGCAATCAGACATAATCGACTATATAGAGGAGAAGAGACTATCCTGGTACGGCCACGTCAGAAGAGCGGACAGAGGACAGATGTTAAGCGCAAAAAGTGCCTCCCTGGTTCCCATAGCATTTCTAAAACCAAATTGGGTATCTTCAAGATCTTGTTCGCATTTGCGTCTAATTCTGTTGTGAAGTATTCTGAGTAAAATTTTAAGAGTGTGGCTCATTAGGCTAATTAATCGATATTCTGAGCATTTTCTCGCATTGTGTTTTTTAGGTATTGCGATAAAGATGGATTTGAGCCAATCTGCGGGAATCACTCCGGTGTTATATATTGAATAAAAAAGTCTTACTACTACTTTTATATTATCGTTCTCTATTAGTTTCAGCAACTCAGTTGGTGTATCATCTGGGCCACAAGATTTTCTAATTTTAGCATTATTTATAGCATGTTCTACTTCGCATTTCATAATTTCTGGGCCGTCAGTACAGTTTTGGTAGAATTCGACAATATTATTCCTGTCATCTTCAAACAACTCTGATATATACAGCTGCCATTATTTTCTTATTTCTTGCTCATTTACAATAATTTTGTTATTAGTGTCAACAAGTACAGAGGGAACTCGTTTTTTTAAATATATTACTCATTTCTTTCAGTTTTTTGTGCACATTAAATAAGTCGTGTTTAGATATTACATCCTCCATTTCATCGCACCTTTCTCTCATCCATTTTTCTTTGGCTAATTTGATCTCATTTTTTATTCTTCTGTGCAGGTGTCTATATTCTGTTACATTAGATTTTATCAGTCGATGTTGTTCCATTAAGTTTAGGATGTCATTTGTCATACAGTTATTTTTCTTGATTAAGTGTTTCTATAATCATTGTTTGTGGAGATTTTGTTAACTTGGTTTTTAAATTCACTCCATAGTTCTTCTGGATCTTCTAGTTGTTCCCCGATGTTTTTTATTCTATTGTTAAATTCTTTTTTAATGTTATGTTTTATGTTTATATCGTCAAAGTTAAGTACATTGGTTTTTGGTTTTTGTCGCTGAATTCGTTTTAACCTTAGTTTAATATCTGCTACGAGTGGTTGATGATCAGATCCAATATCTGCCCCAGGATATGTAGTGACTTTTTTGACGGCATTTCGGAAACGCTCATAGTCTATTTGATTTCTGGAAGACTCAGGGTTATTGCCATCATCAAATTCCAAGTGTATAGTCGTCGCTTGGGTAGTTTATACCAGGTGTTTGCAATGATCATATCGTTTTCTTTACAGAATACATACAACCTCTGTCCTCGATCGTTAGGTTGTCCTAAACTATAAGGACCTACAGTCTGACCTCATCGACCTTCACCAATTTTTGCATTGAAGTCGCCTATAATATATAAAATTTCGTGTTTATTAAGTTTCTGTAAGATGTCTTGGATCGGATCATACAACTTCTCGACTTCATCGTCATATTTTCTATCCGCAGTCGGGGCATATATTTGAAGTATGTTAGTTTTAAATGGTTGAGTATTTATTTGGAGTAATATTATTCTATCCGAGACTGTTACAAAATTGGTCACATATTAGTATGGACTTTACAATGCTGTATTTTAGGAAACCCTTAGTTTCAGAATGAATCTTGTTTTTTTTTTCGTTAAGTTTCTCGGCTTTTCCTGAACAGCTTTGCTGTAAATGAATATTGAGCCATATGATGGTATAGATCAAATATCACTGGCTATATATTCTTGTCTTGTTTTCGTAAACGTAAGCCTTTGGTAGTTTTGGTTTCTGAGGTTGTTATAGTATTAATTTAATGCGGTGGTTTTAACTTCGTTGTGGTACAACAAAATTGAAAACCAAACTAAGATCTTGAAAAAATTTGAATATTGGCTGATGGCTAGTTGTAGCTTTTAGAAAAAGGAATCGTTTACCCATGTATATTTCTCCGCACTGCGACCAGAAATATCTTTTGTGTACACTGTATACAGTATATTAGCTATGGCGCTAATTGTGACGTCAACCTTATGTAAAGGATAGGAGCTGATGTCACAATTTCAGTAGATCTAAGGAAATTTCAGTTTGGTGAAGGCGTTGGTATGAATTAATATTTCAATTTTTATTAGATGCCGCGTTACCTGGTGTTTTTAATTGCTGAGGAGTGAGGAACAGCTGAAAAGTAATTTAAATTGATAGATCTCTTAAAATAACAAGTAAAATGTAAGTATACAGGGTGTAGTTCAAAAAATTGGACCTAAATGACTTTACTTACAGAGCAAGGAGTAATGCGGTATACCTTAGGATGGGATTTAACGAATAGACTACGATGTCAGAAAATTTTGATATTCAGGTAAAACGTGATATATTATGTAACGTAGAAAGTGACGTGAATCGTGAAATATTATGTGCCATGGAACGTGACATCTAATATTTAATATGGCAGTAATTTCCCTTGCTGTGCCGCTTATGGTCACCTGTTGGACCTTGCTGAGCTTCATGGCGTTTTTTATTTGTTTGTTCGTGGTCCATTCCACGAAAAGCTGTTGAAATTATGGCCACTCCCGGCAAGTGTCGCACATGCCAGAAGAAGGATAATACAACCTAGGTGTAAGCTAGACCCGAAGTTGAACCATGGGTAGTGATGACAACTGTGCATGAAAGGCCCTTCCACTACAAGATCTTACGACCGTTAAAGTGGTTTATAGCTACTAGATTACTCAGATAAGAAAATAAGTTGGTTAAAGTAATTTTACACTAAAGCTACATCTGGATTTAAAGTTCACGCTTAAAGTACAGCAAAATATTTCTGTCAGAACTTATAGTGAAATAAAACTGAGGGGGTGTAAAATAACAAATAATAGAAGACACTAAAAGGAAAAACTATACAAATGTTTATTGATTCAGAAATGTTGTTGCTAAGCTATCTTATTCGCTACACACTTATGTTCTTACCGGAGATCTTGTTCCATCGGGGGCAGCTACATAGCTGGAACCAAAAAATAGACCAGAATCTTTATGATGAATGAGATTTCCTTGTTCATCTTCATATTCATGATCGTATATCTCCATTCCAATTCTGTTTACAGTACAGACATAAACTCCATTTTCAATAGCAGCATTTCTGGCTTCGACACTCCATAATAGTTCTGTCTCTTCGCCTATCTATATAATGATTAAAAAATACACAAAAATATTCTTTAGAAAAGGAAATTAAAAATAATGTAACTTTTAAATTATATAATATAATCTTCTTTATAATGTGAATAATTTAAACATTGTTATCAGAACATCTTGGCTATATTTTATATTCTTTTTTTTTGTTTATATACCTTTAAGGATTTTATAATTTGAACGAATATTAAATTAATTTCGGAGAGCATTAGTATAAAGGTTTTCAGTAACTAAAAAATTGATTTTTAATTGTAACAAATAGTTATGGAAAATAACGCAAACAAAAATTGTAGGTAAAACAACAACGTTGAAAATTACGTGGACAGTTACGTAATAGAGCACGCTGAATAGGACTGTGACTTAGACCATGCTTGGCAAAAACTAAAAGAAGCACTCCTAAGCGGTGGTAAGCAAGTATGCGGAATAACAAGAAATACTAAAAGTAAGAAATGAACAAATTAATGGAACAATGAAGTAAAAGCAGAAGTTAAGACAAAGAAGCCTTGTAATTTGTTCCAGTAGGCACATTTCTATGGCAGCAAGATAGTAGAGTAATTAACTAGACTTTTACTAAGGCTTAGCCTTGATTCCCTCCGCATACCCCAGCTCCTACTCTTTCATTGGTTTTAAAGGCGTCTTATATCAGCATTGATTATATTAGATTAGATTAGAGGATTCATTTTCGTCGACTCCCATTCGTCCCTTTCTGGACAGAAGACGGTAAGCAGCTTTTCGAAAATATATCTTGGTTACATTGTGTGGTTTTTAATTATCTCTCCATATTTGATTCCGGTATCCTTTTGACCTACTTTCTGGTATCTTGAAATATCACTTGATTGATATCATGAAATATATCAGCATTGATTATATTAGATTAGATTAGAGGATTCATTTTCGTCGACTCCCATTCGTCCCTTTCTGGACAGAAGACGGTAAGCAGCTTTTCGAAAATATATCTTGGTTACATTGTGTGGTTTTTAATTATCTCTCCATATTTGATTCCGGTATCCTTTTGACCTACTTTCTGGTATCTTGAAATATCACTTGATTAATAATTTGAATTTAATTTTAAACGTAATTCATATTTCATTTCTAAATATGGCAAACTACCAGAACTAATCATTGAATCTTTTATTGAATAGGGGTAGTTAACTTCTAACAGTTATTCCACAAGTCCATTAGGAAAAGCAGCTAAATAATTAAATGGTTAATAGTTGACTCCTCATAGGTACGGATAGCTATTTTCTCACTTTTTTACTCCAATAAGTTACACTGATTACACTGTCAGTAAAATTAGGCATATTTCTGTATTGTTGTGGTGTTAGATTGTAACAAAAGTTTGTCTTTTGCTTTTTTTGCACATTGCACACAGGAACTATAAAATTTATTTGTTCGGCTTTCTTTAGCGATACTTTCAGTCTGCTATTTTTTTGGCATATGCCAAACTTGCTTTCATTTAGTGCAGGTATCTTTTATGTATCATTTACCACGACCTTTTAGGTTTAATAACGCATCGCAACAGCAACATGTTTTCACACTGCTCTGTATCGCTTCCCAACAATACATTAACCTAATGCTTCAGTAATACTTTCATCCATGGAGAGGACCAGTTTTACATTGTATATAAGTGCTTTAGCCATTTCACTGTTGACTTGCGCTCGGTAAAACTGATATTCATCTGGTTTTGATTGACCAATAGCTAACAACAGATTATTTTGCATTACACTGTAGTTTTTTCTGTGGACTGCGACACACATGCTCATCACTTCTGCTAACTTATAAATATATAGAAAATAATTATTTATGTCGACGATATCTATTACAATAATTTCTGAAGAGTAGTTAAATCCACATTAGTGACCATACAATGTCATGTCGAAAATTATTATTTCGATCATATGCAGCCCAACCCATAATATAATATAGAATACTTCGTCCCTACCATTTCCAACTATCGAATGTGAAAAATCGGGTTTTTCAGATTCGATACCTTGTCCTTGCATTAAACTTGATACACCTTGTAGCAAAATATCGAAATCGTAGCTTGATCAGAAACGCGGGAAATATTGTGTCTAAACCATCGAATATGAACATTTTGTCATTTTGTTTTGGTCAAAATATCGAATATGCTGCAAACTGACGAAAATGGAATATTCGATATTTTGTTTTGTATAAATATAACTAAAGGCATATATATGTACAATGCAAAATGACGAATGTGTCACATTCATTATCTCCAGTGTTGTATTTGATACAGTTATTCAATTATAATCTGCAAACTGTTGAAAATACTAAACATTGCTGACAAGAACAAAACGCACGTGTTCACAATTTGTGAATTATTGCTTCCAAGAAGTTCTTTCGGTGAGACACTTAACTATTTTGTTTTTTAATGTGTTACATACATTAGTTTCAGAGTTGTAATTGATACAATTATTCAATTATAATTGGCAAAATGTTAAAAATACTAAACATTGCTGACAAGAACAAAACGCACGTATTCACAATAATTGTGTGAATTATTTCTTCCAAGAAGTTCTTTCGGTGAGGACCTTATTATCTTGTTTTTATCGGTTTTTCATTATCTGATTATTCAGTTAACTGGGTATAGCTAAACCAAAAACAGTTATGTTGTCAAAGCTAGAATTATTTAAACAAATATTAAAGAATGCTGCCTTTGGGACGTCGTCCACACAGTGTATATGGTACCAGTATCGGAAAAATGAAAATAACAAACTTTACATGAAGACTAGCATTGACGGAAACTTCTTATCTCTTGAAACCATACAAAAAAGAGACAAACAAAATAGTATAAACTTTGTTAAGGTATACGACGAAATACTTTCAATCACGGATGTGAAGAAAAAAAACCTCTTGTCACTATGTACCTAGGCCATACCACCAATATTACCAATCTTTACCAACATCTAATACTGCCAGAGATTGTCTTCCAGAACCTGACGCAACTGAAGACAATGATAATGTTGAATCTAAAATTTAAGACTTTACTTTAATTTATCATTATTTTACTACTGTTTACTTGAGTTATCTACAGGACGTGAAGTTCCATAATTGTATTGTGATTATTTTTAACTTTTCTAATTACATTAGTTTTTGATCAATACGTACTTTCATAAAAATACTTTTAATAATTTCTTTATACATGCATTTTCCATTTTAGCCTATAACTTAAATTTTTAATTAAATATTTTGTAATAAACTTTGTAAGAACATTAAGATTATTTTCATTTTCCTCCTTTTCAATTAAGAATATTAATGTGTTAAAATTAGACCAATATGAACTGTCGAAAATGCCACATTCGCAATTTTGAAACATTGCACCAAATAAATGTGCTAAAATTATACAAATATGAACTGTCGAAAATGCCACATTCGCAATTTTAAAACATTGGACCAAAACAAATCATTGATTAACACAAAAAGCAAAATAACGAATGTGATTTTGTGGAAAGAAGCAAACGGTAAGCAGTTTTATTCTGATATCAATCTAACAAGGATCAAACATTAATTTTTAAAAATATAAAAAATTTTCCATTTGTCAGAGCGCTGATTTAGAATTCTCTAAAAAAGAGTTATTTTGCTCTCCTGAAAAGTACCACTTTTCACATTCGATAGTTGGAAATGGTAGGGACGACTTATTCAGTTTCTGGACTAGCAAAGCAATGAACTTCTGGCAGCAACACAATATCTTTCATACTTATATCAAAAGTGATGATTTATAATGCGTTTTGTTTTAAGGCAGCACAAAACTGTATTCAATGTATGGTAGGTAGCTAAAATTACCATATTTTAGTTACATAATAGTATTAATTCAAATACAAATACATCACTTTAATACTCAGACTAATATAAAAGTTTCCATTATGGTCTGAGATGAACCAATGAAACATTAAGATGATTTATATAGTTTACTTTTCGATAATGACTTTTTGTCCAGTAATTCTCGCATTTCTTCTCAATTCTTTTATCAAATCGCAATATACCAAGATCCGTTTTTTTCTGTCATCATTTATTAAATCGCAATAATTACAACAAAAATACCATACAAACCCAAAGAATTGTCAAAATGTGTTGACTTCCAACTACACTAGCGCCGCCAAGCGGGAGCAACGGCGTACATAGGTGCCATTGTCATGCCAGCATGACAATATCTTAATTTTATTCGGCCCATATTTCTGGATTCAGTATGTTTCTTATCGTCCCTTTAACTCTACGTGGATAATAGTCCAGGTGTGATTGATATTTTTGACCTGTTTTACGTGGGTAACATTTAGATTCCTTGAAAGACTTTCAAGGAAACGTTCGTTGTTTTAAAACAGATATGTCGAAGGTGTGGACAAGATAGGTCATACGACACATTTCATTTTTAGACCGTACTATCCACATTAATTGTGGCCACTGTTATATTAATGACGCTCTTTTGTTGTGAAGTTACGAAATTTGGCTTATTCCTTATATTCCTTATGAGTAACTTTGATATCAAATTAAACTTATATTATGGTAGAATTAAAGAAAACATTAATTATTTTTATTAGGGATTCATGATCTAGGTAAAAAACGCGTCTAAATCATGTGTAATAATTTACTTATGATAGCTCTATGTTGAGTGAGCTACTTATTTTGACCCATAAATTTTAAAAAAAGTTAATATATTACCTTTTCCTTTAAAAATTTCGTCTTACAAGATGAAAGTAATCCTCAGAGCTATGTTTCAATATAATATCTAATTTAAGTGTTACAATGCCGTACCTCGGAGGTAAAGGACACTATGTCCATTTTCTTACTTTTTAAGGAGAGCAATTTTAACATTTTTTAAATTTGTAATCAGTAAATACTCAAATGTTTTTGATATTTAACCAAAATTATTATATTAAATTAATTTTGGTTAAATATCAGAAATATTTGAGTATTTACTGATTACAAATTTAAAACATGTTAAAACTGCTCTCCTTAAAAAGTAAGAAAATGGACATAGTGTCCTTTACCTCCGAGGTACGAAATGGTTAACTGAAATTTACCAAAATTTTAAAAGTACCAGTACCAAAGAGGTATTATATTGGAGAGAAGATACAAAATTTCTTTAAATGTTAAAAAATTTCGAACGTTTTCAAAAACACATCTAAAAGATAGCGCACTAAGAGACTTCACAAGATTACCTACACACTTTCTTTAAAATTTTATTTAGTTACTTATATTAGATATTTTATTGCAGCGTAGCTCTGAGGATAGCTTTGAAAGCCGAAGGCGCTCAGCTAGGAATTAAATATTTTGCATACTCTTAACATATTTTTCTATTCCAATTATTCATCTGTCATAAGTGTGTACAAAAACAGATCAATCTTTTTCAATTGATAATTTTTTGTATTAGATTATATTGTTAGTCTAAAGTTTGTAGTTGTTATGATTAGAAATACTTAACACTTTAGCCGCCGTGTGTATCCAAAAGTATACACACGCGAGGGTCAAAATCGCTGCGTGTATACTTTTAGATACACATGTAAAGTTTTGGTTGGAGTCATGTGTATATTAAAAGAGCTCAAAAGTATTTCAAATGGGTAGTTAACTGACGTGGCTGCAGGCTACCTAAAAATATACTTAGCAGCAGGAAATTAAAAAGTTTACATTTTTTATTACGATTTGTTTACCTATACCGTTTTATACTAGATAGTAACGCGGCAACCTTGATTATTCAAATGGCAAGTAATAAGTAAAAATAAGCTATTTATTACAAAAGTTTTACGAACAATTAAAAAAAGTTAACAAAAAATTTTACATAATAAAAGAAAGAAAAAAATTTTAAAAAACATTATTTTCTATTAGAAATATGCTTGTCAAAAATGCATTCCACACACATAAAATGTTCCTCACAAGTTTCACATTTGGTTTTAACTTGTCTTGAATTTTTTGTTGCGTATGCTCGCCCATTGGCCTCCTTATATTTTTTGTAGCATATAGCACAACGTCCTTTTTTTTCAGTTGGGATCAATCTGTGTTTTAGTCGATCTTGCAGTTGAAAGTCTAAAGGATTTTCTTTTTTTCCAAAAGCAAGCTGTTATTTGTTTTTGATCTACTTTGTTATTGTTTTTATTGAATAAATAACAAGCATTTACGACACAAGTTCCAGTAATTAATTCTACTGCAACTTTACGGTACCATTTAAGACTTCGTCTTACAGAAGTTGAATATGACGACATCTGGTCAGATAAATCAATAAACGTTTTTGCTTTGTTATATTCAACAACTGCCTTGAGTTTAAATTTATTTATTCTGCCTGGAACTTCAACTAGCGTTTCATTATGTTTTGTTGTGAGCATCAACACGTCCCTTTTATCTTTCCATTTGAATAGAACTATGCCATCTTTCTCTCTGTCTTTAATTTCGCCTTTTTTCAATTTTGTTGACAAAATTTCTTTTGGAATCCCTTTCCTATTTTTTTCTGAGTGTCCCGACAAGATGAGTTTTTCTTTCAAGTAATTTTTGGCTAACTCGGTGCTGGTATACCAGTTATCGGTATACAGAGTCATGCCTTTATCAAGACACTCTTCGTGGCTCCCAGCATGTCATTTGATTTTTCTGTTCCGCGATATATTTTACAATGGTAAGTATACCCACCAGGCAGACATAGTTTGAAAAGCTTAATTCCAAATTTATGCCTTTTTCCTTTGATATATTGTCGAAAAATTAAGCGCCCTCGGAAGGGTACCATTGTTTCGTCTATACAGACATTTTCGTCAGGAAAGATAACTTGCTTGAACTTCTTATTTAGGGAGTCAACCAGGAATCGAATTTTGCCGAGTCGGTCACATTCTTACAATATTTTCAAAGCGGTTTCGAGACATTCGGTTTGCCGCTTCAGACCAATAAATTTCAGAACGTTTGCAATAATCTGTGATTATTGGTTTGTTGTCTAAGCCCATCCATAGCAGAAAACCCAAACAACAATAAATTTCTTCGCACGTCACGTTTGGTCCATTTACTTAGTCAAGCGGACGGCATGAGAGTCTCTTCCGTAATGGCTTTTATTATGGCTTGTTTCGCGTATAAATTGGTTTCGGTTACTAAGGTATTTATTAGCTCGTCATCCAGAAATAATTTATAGTAAGCAAATATATCTTCACCTTTCATATCTTGTACTTCTTTCACCAGACCAATGTCTACATCAAAATCAAAGTCTTTGGGATCTCCAACAACTACGCCCCAATCCGACATAACATCTTGCTCTTCATCATTTGACGACTCATTTATTTCAGAAACCTCAGATTCTGAAACAAACAAAAACATGGTTAAGAAAGTATTACGCTAGGTAGTTCATATTCCCTGTGTTATTGTTAGTCGGAAAAAAAATTGCAGATATCTTTGACGATTCATTCATACCACAATAATTGTAATACCACAATAATAATATTAAAAACTCATAATAATTATTATTATGAGTTTTTTAATATTTGATACTAAATTTTTATTACCTATTGAGAAACAATCTTGAGTTTCGTTTTGATGTTCTAACTTTGGTAAATAATAAAATTCCCTTAGTGATGATTTGAAACAATCGGTAAATAAAATGTCAAATTTTATACAATATATATATATATATATATATATATATATATATATATATATATATATATATATATATATGCAAAAGAAAAAATTACTAACCTTCAAGCTCCAGCTTATCAATCCTACGTCTTTTTGTTCTGGGTTAGTTGAAAGTCAATACACTACTGCCAGCACTCGAACTCTCTTGCTGGTACACAGGGTCATTATCTGAGTCGTTGTAATATGGATCCTCGGTATCATCGCTCATATTGTCATCCCATAAACTCTGCAATCTCCGTTGTTCTTTCTCGTAAGACATTATGCACAATAATTAATGTAAAAGCACTTTGCGAATGTTTCTTTACAACTGACGATCTCTCTCGTGTTCCCGAATTAATGGTCTTCAACGTTTTTGTCAAGGTTAGACGTGGTAAGTCCCCTCCTAAATGTGTATACAAAAGTATATACGTGGTGAACAGAGACATTTTTTATTCTCTAGGCCGCGTGTATATTTTTGGCACACACACCAAACACACATGCGCACTAATATTTTTTGTCAAAAATGTTGTTTACTATGTTAGTTAGGTAATTTAGAGATAGTTTAAAGAAAAAAAAGTCGTGGCCCAACGGAACCCTCCACTATAGTTTATTTTATGAACGAGAGAGTAATTAGCATAATTTTAACTGGTACCTTCGACCACTGCATGGGCGTGCTCAAGATTAATTGAAAAATTACTTTGAATAATTGTAAAAAATAAATGAATTATTTCAGTGTTATAAAGTGTTATGTGTATGTAAACAAAAGTGACCTCTTTTATCACACACCATATTAGAACTGACTGGCCTACATTAAAAAGGGTTTTAAAAAATTCACATTTTTTTTAATTTTTAAAAATTACAAAAGAGAAAAAGAGTTTTTAAAACCGTCTAAGGTATGTTAAATGAATGAATAAAAATATTAATATAAAACTTACAGCTACTTGTTACAAATCCAAATCAGATTCAGAAGATGAACTTTCAGAACCAAGATTTATAATAACTGGCTCGATCATTTTATCAGTAATATTTTCCAGCTTCCACATTTTTTCCTCTTCTTTAATAGTGTGATTTACTGCCTTTTCCCAGTTTTCAGGTTTTACATTATTTACGGCCTCCAAAAACAACTGTTTAACATCATGAATTTTAAAAGTGGTATTTGTTCTTGAAACTTCACTCTTTATCTGTGCCCATACCAGTTCAATCGGGTTTAATTCACAATGATATGGTGGGGATCTAAGTACTGTCATTCCACGATTTTTGGCAATTTCATCAATTTCGTATTTTTTTTAATTTTTCTTTATGAAGGGCACACAACGAATAAAGTTCCTTCCTAATATTTTTTGAACTCAGCCAATTCTGCAAGTCTTTTTTTAACGACTTGGTTGTGGGCAGTCCTTCTATAAGTCTGGAGTGATAACTTGCATTATCCATTACTATTACACAGTTCTTAGGAAGAAGATCTATCATTTGTTGGAACCATTCTTGAAAGACATCAGCGTTCATGTCTTCATGGTAGTCACCGGTACGAGTTGATTCAAAAGTTAATAAACCACCTTCAACAAAACCGTCTGAACTGCCAATGTGTACTATTATCAGCCTGCGTCCCTTTCCTGATGGTGGGTTTAAACCAGTAGATAAGTTATTTACAAAAGCGTGCCTTTGACTTGTAACAGTTTCATCCTGCCAAAATTTATTTGGTATATGACCCTCGTTGATCCATGTTTCATCAAGATAAAATATTTTTCTTTTTTGGTTTCTCATTTCCTTTATGGTTCTTAGAAAATGTCTTCTCCATCTGACAATATCGCTTCTTTCTAATAAAATAGACTTTCTGGGATTCTTTTTCCAGCGGAAGCCTATTTCTTTTAAAAGTTTCCATAACGTACTTCGACTCATTTCTGGGTAATCCTTATCATCTCGAACTGAGACAAGAACTTTATCCAATGTTGAAAATTCTTGTCTAAAGAAGAATTCATGCACTTTCCGTCGAAGTCCTTCTTTAAAATGATATTCTATTTGAAATTTTGGTTTCCCTGGAGCATTACGTGGCATTTGAAAACTACCACATTTCTCTTCTTTAATAACTCTGTAAATCGTAGATTTCCCAACACCAAGTGTACTGTTAACTAACTCAACGGTCTCATCAACCTTTTTCACATAAACGTTTGTCTGTAAATGATTTAAAACAATTAACTATTAATGTTTTTTCATTAACTGTTAAAGGACCAATTTTTCGGCGTTTACACGGCACTTCCAAATTTTCCATAACACTAGTATACACAATAAACTGCATCTTGCAACTGAAGTACCTACTTTTAGTGAACTGTTAAGAATTTTGAATAGGCCACTTGGACCTTCCTACAAAATGGAAAAACCCACTATCACATTTTCTGTGGAATAAGTTTAGAAGGTAATTATCTAGTCAATTACTGTCGTAGATTCCTGGAATTAAAGAATTAAATGTTTGATTGTTGAAACCCTTACTTCGTGGAATGCACTCATTTCAGATAAAATAAAACGTTTTATTTTATCTAAAGAATCAAACTTTATTTTGCAAATAGGTAGGTACTTATTAAATTTTATATTTTATTGGTTATATATAACCAATAAAATAAACATCTTACGTTTCTTGCAAATTCATTAGTACCTGTTAACCTCCATCACTCCGACACTGGCAACCTTATTTAGGGATTAGTAACTCTCACAAGTATTGTATTCTATTCTGCTCCAACCTTTATACCTGGTGGTCATGCTCAATTTAAAATTGTTTTCCTATATACTTCTGTAAACTTGTTGACAAATATCTGTTTTTCATTGAGTCACCCGTATCAACAGTTTAGGGATTTGCATACATAATTTATTGTTTTATTACTCTCTCATACATAAAAATACACTATAGTTTGTCGTGGCGGCCAAAGTGTTAAGCAAATAAATAAAGGGTATCCCAAAACTACGGCAAAATTGAAGTTGAATAGAAAACACTGTTTTTTTCTTTAGATTATAATTTTAAAATTGAATCATAAAAATAGACATATTATACACAAAGACATATATAGGTACATAAACAAAATACATTAGGCAAATGACCTCGACGGCTTTGCTGGACCGTATGCACTCTTTCGTCGAAATGTTCCATGATCATTTTGCATAAATGTGTTGGTACTTGTAGACTTGTTGGCGTAGACCTTTGACTTCAAATAACCCATAAATAAATATATAAAATATTCCCAAGTAATTGAAAAAAAAGGTCTTTGATTAATGTGCACTTCTAGTTCTAACGTATGGAGAAGAATCGTTGACCCTTACCAGAAAAGTTATCAATTAGATACAGTGAGCAATAGAGAGGACAATGTTGAATATATGCCTTAGATAGGAGTTTTAAATTAAATAGTTAGAACAAAAATTTGTATTACGGACGAAGTTAAGAGAATTTCAACGCTGAAATGGATCTGAGCAGGACATGTTGCCAGAGTCAGAGATGGAAGATGAACCAAGAAAATTTTAGAATAGAGACCTAGATATAATGCTTATCGTATTTCAGGACGTCCTCCAACAAGTCGGCCAGACGATATCAAGCGCATCCAGCACAACTGGATTCAGCGTGCTTAAGATCGGATGCGATGACATTATTTACGGGCTATGTTCAGTAGTGGACTCAAAACAACTTATGATGATAAACCCCATAAAATATCCAATGGTGTTAAATAACACGATCTATTAATAAAAATTTTGGAACTCGGAAACGAGAAAGTATACGACCAAGAAATGTTTCATGCACTAATGGAATTGTTTCACCGGCTGTATGGCATGTGGCAGCATCCTGTTGAAATTACATGTCACTCACGTCAATACCATCAAATTTAGACAGAAAAAAACTGCCTACTAACTGATATTATGTTGCCATATCGAGCATAAGTACAGTCACTGCTTGACTATCCTCATTTTCAACAAAGTATGATCCAAGGATGATTATAACCCAACAATTGCAACAAACAGTGACCAAAGTCGTCAAGGTGAAAATGTGGTTTATCACTTAGATTAATTTTTCTAACATCCACTTGTTGATGTTTAATAATCCATTCCCTTCGCTACGCATACTCAATAGGCTTCAGTTTTTGTGTCAATTGAACTTTACCGGCATGAAGATGCAGATTTTTAGTGAGACACTTAGAGAGTTCCTTGAAATTTGCAATCTCTGTCCACGACGTCACATCGATGCTCTTTCACCCTTTACACTCACCTTTCACTCTCACGCACTTCTTCGATACTGAAACCTAAATGGTTTGTTTTTGGACGTCCAGCGTGTTTACAGCATCACCAATTGATCTCCATGAATTTTTCAATTACTTTCTTCAGTTCACGAAGTTAAATCAATATTCCAACCACATTTTGTACAACATTTTCGAACTGTTGCCACCAAATCTTCATTATTTTTAGAATACTATGCAACAATGAAAACGCGTTCTTTTTCGAGTAACGCTTCATTCTTACTAACTCCAAATTGTCAGCTGCCAAACTGTTTTTGTGTTGTTTTTGTAAACACTTTACTGCACGAATTGCGACAAATTCAAATCATACATGAATTTTGGGACACACTATATTTTTTGAAAATATAAGTTAGGTATTTGTAAAATATATTTCTCCGTTAGTTCTTAAGAATTTGTAGAAACGATTAGAATGTTAATAGTTTTTAGGAAATTTATAATTGTAGGTAAAATTGTTTTTTGTTATCTAAATGAAGAGATGGGGATACGTATGACGAGCTTTGATTGGAGGACATTGAAAAAAGTGGGATGGTTTGTAAGAATGAGAGTTTGGCTAGATTTTTGAGGGAAAAAAGATAATCAGTTGTTTTCCAAGTGTGCAAGGCGAACAGTCATTGTTCTCTGGTGGTTCCCGAGAGGTAGCAAGCAGTAGAAGTGAATGTTAGTGAGTTTTTCGTGGAGTTAGTGTATCTGACAGAAGCTGATCCAGTAAAATATTGTAAGTTATATATTTTTTTATTATTCCGGTATTCTTTGGACCTTACCTATCTTATGTAAAGCATAGAGAAGCATGAGTATAAGCCTGATATAAGAGAATTAAATAGTGTGATAGAATCATAATTGCATCATTTAAATAAGTTTAATTGATTAATTAATTAGCTAATTAATTGCTTGGCGCACCTCAGACTTTTAATATCACATTAATATATATATATATATATATATATATATATATATATATATACATATATATATATATATATATATATATATATATATATATACATATATATATATATATATATATATATATATATATATATATATATATATATATATATATATATACAGGGTGGTGAATCGGCAAACGGGCCATAGGAAACTCAATGGTAAATTCTAAATTGTTGAATTCCTGCTTCCCTAATTATTTTACACCAAAAGTCATGGCAAACTATTTGTAGAGGACTCAAATATGTACCGAAAACAACTGTTAAAATTATTCTACGACTTAAACGTATTCCAAAATTTTGCTAAAATATAATACATTTTTCTGTGAAAAAATGTGTATTACGTGTTGCGTTTTGTCATATTATTGTTTCTGATATTTGACAATATTTAAATCAATTATATTATATTTATCTATGATTTAAATGGCCAAAATTTTATGATTTATTGTTTAAAAAAAATTAAATTGATTAAAAAATGTACTCAGTTGAGGAGAAAAAAGCAATAATAAAAATGTTTTATTCATGTTTTATTATAACATTTGTTATAGTTTTATGTTTAGAAATAATCATATATTATTATTAGGAATAAAGATCACAGTAACAGTATATTGCAATTCATTGAATTGTTGTATAACTTAACTTAACATGGAATTAAATTTTAGTGAATTAGAATATCTTACGTTAAATAAAGATCCGGTAGTGGCAGGAAAAGGTTCGCGCTATTGCCTGAATAAAACGTTATGCGATTTTTCGTCAACTGAGTACATTTCATTATATTGATCGATTTGTAAACAGTATTATTTATTGTTCACAAAGTAATAATGTTCAGTAGTAGTAGTATTTAGTAAAATTCATTGTTTATAAATTAATCATAAAATAAAAAAATTGACAATTCAAATTGTCAAACATCTGACATTAATATGATAAAACAAATACGTCCTAATATATATTCTTGCATTACGTGTGGCCTAACTTTTAGGGGTGGTCTGAAAAATGTATCACATTATTTCAAAATTTTGAAGTACAGTTGATTCGTAGAACGGTTTTAACATTTGTTTTTAATTCAGATTTTAGTCCTCTACAAATAGTTTTTTATGACTTTTGATCTAAAATAATTAGGGAAGCAGCAATTCAACAATTTAAAATTTCTCATTGAGTTTCCTATGCCCCGTTTGACGATTCACCACCCGGTATATATACATATATATATATATATATATATATATATATATATATATATATATATATATATATACATATATATATATACATATATATATATATATATATATATATATATATATATACATATATAAATTTATATATATATATATATATATATATATATATATATATATATATATATATATATATATAATATATATATATATATATATATACATTCTTACATAAGAGTAAGAAAAAATAAGTACTTGTGATTCGTTTGGAAAAAATATAAAACTGTTTTGGATGGGTTGGAGTCAATAAAAGGGGCTATTTGTTAACTATTTTTTAATCGAGCTTTCAATTGTGTTTACAATAATTATTATCAAGAGTTGCTAAAAAATACAAAATATCTTACAAAGTTGAACTAGAAAAAAAAAAATGATAAAAAGTGATTTTGATAATATTAAAATTTTATGTAGTGAAAGTAATAAATTTAAAAGAACTTTTTTGGAAATGGTTTGTATTAGCAATAGTGATAATAATTTAAACAAAAGATCAGAAATTCAAAATCTAAGCAAAATTTATAATTATATTATTTCTATGTAGTTTATATATGAAATCAGTAAAATATCACATTTTGATTTAATTTTCCATGTGTTTGTTACATTTTTTCAGGCATCTATTAACGGTGAATAAATCTTCTTCTGTTTTGTTACTAAACAAAAAAGAATTTTTAAACAAAATTTTATTTTTGGCGATATAATGGTCAAAAATAAAAAAATTTAAGTTGATATTTATGACATTGAGGCTTATTTGTAACTATTCAATTTTATTTACAAATTCAATTGTTTTTGTGTTAAGAAACTTTTTCAAAATTATACTAAAATTTCAGAGAAACATTTATTAGAATAGAACATTTTTATATTAATATTTTTTGTAATATGTTAGCAGCATTTTTATATACCAAACTAATTTTATTTGGTGAGTTAACAAAATTTTTTATTTCTAGTTCAACTTTGTAAGATATTTTGTATTTTTTAGCAACTCTTGATAATAATTGTAAACACAATTGAAAGCTCGAGTAAAAAATAGTTAACAAATAGCCTCTTTTATTGACTCCAACCCATCCAAAACAGTTATATATATATATATATATATATATATATATATATATATATATATATGTATATATATATATATATATATATATATATATATATATATATATATATATATATATAGCGGGTGGTGAATCATCAAACAGGCCATAGGAAACTCAATGGGAAATTTAAATTGTTGAATTGCTGCTTCCCTAATTATGTTAGATCAAAAGTCATAAAAAACTATTTGTAGAGGACTAAATTCTAAATTAAAAACAAATGTTAAAACCGTTCTACGAATCAAATGTACTTCAAAATTTTGCAAAAATATAATAGATTTTTCAGCCACTCCTAAAAGCTAGGCCACACGTAATACAAGAATATATTATAACGTGTGTGCTTTATCATATTGATGTCAGATGTTTGACAATTTGAATTGTCATTTTTTTATTTTATGATTAAATTATAAACAATGAATTTTACTAAATACTACTACTACTGAACAATATTACTTTGTGAACAATAAATTATATTGTTTAAAAATCAATCAATATAATGAAATGTACTCAGTTGACGAAAAATCGCATAATGTTGTATTCAGGCAATAGCGCGAACCTTTTCCTGTCACTACCGGATCTTTATTTAACGGAAGATATTCTAATACACTAAAATTTAATTCCATGTTAAGTTATACAACAATTCCATGAATTCCAATATACTGTTACTGCGATCTTTATTCCTAATAATAATATATGATAATTTCTAAACATAAAACTATAACAAATGTTATGATAAAACATGAATAAAACATTTTTATTATTGCTCTTTTCTCCTTAACTGAGTACATTTTTTAATCAACTTAATTTTTCTTTTAAATAATAAATCACAAAATTTTTGCCATTTAAATCATAGATAAATATAATATAGTTAGTTGATTTAAATATTGTCAAATATTAGAAACGTCAATATGACAAAACGCAACACGTAATACACATTTCACGACGTCTGGCCTGAGTTTTAGGGGTGACCTGAAAAATGTATAATATTTTAGCAAAATTTTGGAATACGTTTAAGTCGTAGAACAATTTTAACAATTGTTTTCGATGTATATTCGAGTCCTCTACAAATAGTTTCCCATGACTTTTGGGAACATTAATTTTTGGTGTAAAATAATTAGGGAAGCAGGAATTCAACAATTTAGAATTTCTCATTGAGTTTCCTATCGCCCGTTTGACAATTCACCACCCTGTATATATATATATATATATTATATAATAAGAAAATTTTTTTATTGATATTGAAATTATTTTATAACTGTGTAAATTCTGCTATTTTAAAACAACTTACTGCCCCACATGGATTAAAAACAATTTCAGCACCATTTAATGCCAATCCAAACCAACTCAAAGGGTAGTGTCTTTCGTAACAGATGTTAATACCAATTTTGCCAAATTCGGTCTGCAACATAAACAAAATATATGTACGACTTTAACATTGTTTACAAATTACAGCTTAACATACTTCAAAAACAGGATGTCCCAAGTTTCCCTCGCAGTAATATGTAGGCTCGTTGGAATTTTCTAAGCATGGTATATGATTTCTCCTTTGTTTCCCCAAGACAATACCGTGGTTGTCGATAACTACAGCGGTGTTCCAAATTCTATCTTCAAACACCTCATCTCTTTCGAGGATAGTAGATATTATTACCATATTATTTTCTAAAGCTAACTAAAAATAAATTTTTGTGAAAAAAATTGATCGTTATTATACAGGATATTCCAAAAAAAGGTAACCCCGTCTCTAGGGTAGGTAAAAAACTGAAAAATAATTAGGGTTTGCTTAGTAAAAAATTTTTGTAACGCCATCCGTTTTCAAGATACAGGGCGTTGAAGAAAAAAAATTATGCATTTTTTACGATTTTGCCGAAACTACTGGCAACATTTTCGGAATATTTTGATTTGAAAATTATGAAGTATTAATTGATGCTGGTAGTAATGATAAAGTTCTAGTAGGTATACCTCTATTTTCTCCGTGTGCCAAGGAAATCTGACATTTATTGATTGTTATGACGATAAATCAACATTAATTAGAGTTTTGAAACCTTGTTATTTGTAAAATCAAATCAAAATGTACTCAAATGTTGAATACACTGACATGTTATTAAACTTAGGCAATGTTTAGGATGTTCTAGTGCAGCTGTGACATGTTATGCAGAAAAGTTTTCTAGAAGAAACTTACCAAGTAAAAAAACATTTAGAACCGTTAAACGACGTTGTCGAGAAACTGGGAATGTGAGACCAAATAAAATAAATTCTGGTAGACCAAGAACAACAAGAACAATTAATAAAGAAAATAATATTTTAAATTTACTTGATCAGTATCCAACAGTTAGCGTAAGGAATAAAGCAAGACAAACAAATACTTCTTCTTCAAGTACTTGACAGATACTGAAAGAACAGCAATTACATCCTTATCATTACAGACCAAGTCCAAGAGCTCTTGCCAGATGATCTACGGGTTAAAGTGGATTTTTGTGAAACATTGTAACAAAAGACAGCCCACAATCCAAATTTTTTAAAATTCATTCTTTTTACAGACGAGCCCATCTTTACGCGACAAGGTATGTTTAACTCCCATAATGCACACTACTGATGTGATGAGAATCCACGAGTCAAAGGGTATCACATTACCAACACTAATTTAAAGTTATTGTATCTTGAAAACGGATAGCGTTACAAAAATTTTTTACTAACAAACCCCAATTATTTTTCAGTTTTTTATCTACCCTAGAGACGGGGTTACTTTTTTAAACACCCTGTATATAGATACATATTCATGTAAGTATTTGTTTTAATCATTTGGGTAACATTTGCGTAATATATAATACACATGTATTTATACATCATTAAAAAATTTAATATTCAAAACAATCCACTTTTAAATTTCTTCTCCTCTCCTTCTTTCCCTATTGTTTCTTTAGGCGTTGGATATTTTAAATGACGGTATGTGGTGAGTGCATAAAATATTTATTTTGCTAATTGAGTTAATTATTTCAGATGATTTGTTTATTTCACAAATGCTATGAGCCTATTAGAGGTTTAATTAAAACAAAAACTTACTGACTGTAAAATTCTTGTCGTTGATCCATCCTCCGCCTTTTCGGCATATTCACTCCAAGGCATTTTTTCTCCACTACAAAATGCGTATGGCATATCTGAAATATATAATAAGTATTCTCTCAAATTTGGTCTACAGATTAGTGTATATCTTCAGTATATTTAACCTTATAACGAATAACTGTTTTGTGCTTACTTTTTCATAAATTATAAAAATATAGATTCTATGTCATGTAAAAATAATTTGCAACATTCTACTTTAATCAAAAGTATAAAATAATAGCAAAGAATGATGATCTAACGATAAAACTACTGGCGGTTTTAGATATTATATGATAATATAAGGTGTCATTTATAGTACAAGATCCCACTGTTCCCAGTCAAAAATATTTTTAATTCAATTAATAGTAATTAATTTTTGAAAAAAAAATTTCATTTATTTTTTAAATAAAAACGCTGCTCATGACGTACATGCTTATTTTTTACATCAAATTAAAGCTATTTTTTTTAGTAATATGAGGGTTGACTGAGAAAAAATGGTCTTAAATTAGGGTTTCCAGCTGTTAAAATCGCGAGGTATAGAATATGAAGTAAAATAGAGTTAGAGCGCAACGACACTGGTTTGACAAGTTATAATATGTATATTATTATATAACAGCTTTAAAACTCACATATCTGACACTTCAAACCAGTAGCGTTGTGTGCTAGCTGCCTTTTACTTTATCTTTGATACTTCGCCTTTTTAAAAAGTTGGCAACACTAATTTGCGACCATTTTTAAGTTTAACCTTATTTAGTATTAATACGGCCACCGCTATAGCCGTATTCTCACTTTTGTAATTTTTGATTATAGTTCAACATATAACTCATCCAATAATATTTTAGCTGTCACTGATGATGGTACAAATTAGTACATATATATATATATATATATATATATATATATATATATATATATATATATATATATATATATATATATATATACAGATTGAACGAAATAAATTCGGAACATAGGAATATAATGTATTTCGGCTCAATTCTGCTGTAGCTGGTTGGCCAACAAAAGATTGTCAAATAATTATATTATAAAAAATCCCATACTTCAGTGGGCTGCTGGATTCTGAACTCATAAAAATTGAAAGCTACACATAAATCTACTATTATGCTGTCAAACCAGTTATAGTCCAGGAAATGTAGCATTTCACCTCGCAATTTTTTCGTGCGGCGCGGATTGACTTGAAATTTAACAGAAGGTAGGTAATAGCCTAAGGATCAAAATCTATATCGAACCAAAGTGCGCCAAAGCCTAGGGGGTGGTTGCCACCCCATCTCCGGGGTGAAATTTTTTTTTACGTTTTAACTACAGGTTTCGATTAGAAAAGTGATTCTAAACAAAAAATGTGCTATACATTTTTCTTATAAAATGATATTTTTCAAGTTATTCGCGATTGAAAGTAACAACTTTTAGACGAAAAAATCCACGTTTTTAATCGATTTTTCGCGAATAACTCGAAAATGGTGCATTTTATCAAAAAAATTGTAGAGAACAAATTTGTAGCTTTTAAAAAGACAAATACAATTACAAATACAATATCAATGTTCAGCGGTTTTCTTCAAATGCCAAATTTGAAAGATTCAAAGTCAAATATCGGGAAAATGATGCATTTTTGGAAGAAAACTCACAAAACCTTTTTTAAAGAGCATAAATAGACCTATCATAAAAAAATAAGGTCAATACCTCATTTTTTACGAAAAAATCGAGGAAAACAACACCCTAACCACCCCCATAATTAAAATCGATCTTCACCCTTCTGCAATTCCCTTTGTAGATGTATTGTTAATACTTCCAAGAAGTTTGACCCATTTAAAATGCTTAGTTTTAGAAAAAGTACAGCTTAAAGCGAGAAACGATTTACAATTTCATATTTTTTACCCTTCTTTTTTTAAATATGCCAGAAAATACTGAATATATGAAAAAAATAAAAATTACCAAATTGTAGCTTTTTTAATGACTAAAATTATCCTTTATTTAGATTTGTTGTACAATGAATATTTGGCGAGATATAGCCGTTTAAAGCATCGATTTACGATCAAGCACCATCTTTTTCGGGCCCTTTAAACTCACCCCATTTAAAAACCAAGGGTTCCAAAAAGATTTAATTCACAGATCCTTGTAGCTATTAAAAACCTCTACAAATCGTTTTTGAAGAAACATCTATCGTTAAAAATTAAAGGAAATACGTTAAAAAACCAGTTAATTTTTTTCCGGAAAATTCCATTAGTATAGTACAGTACATTTCGTGGGGCGTTATACATTCGAAATTTTAAGCGTTCTTATTTTGAAATCCCATACAACAGAATAAAACATCTTCTCATATGTCTATGGCTTGGCAATGAAAATATCAGAGCAACAGATTGGGGATGGTTTTCCAAAGATGGTTTGTTATTACCCGTACGCATGAACAAACAACCTGCACCCGATAAATTTTTGAAAATTATTTTTTGCCAATGCAAAAAAGGATGCGGCGTTTCATATGGGTGCAGAAAAGTTGGTTTATACTGTAACTCTACTTGTTCTGGGTGCTCAGGTGAAGGGTGCAATAACAGTCCACCAATAATTGAGGAAGATGATGATGACATAGATCACGATGAAGATGTAATTGATGACGAATAAAATTAATATTATAATTGTTTTACCTATAAATGTAAATATTTTCAACTATTTATGTAAATGTATAAGAATATATGGTGCCTTTTTATGTTGATAATTTTTTTTGTATTTAATTCTACTTTTTTCAATTTATATCTTATAAATTAGTTTATAAAAACTTCAATGTTGTAAAGGGTGATTTTCAAAAGTTGAAAAGTTGCAAAATTTTGGCAAAAAATTGTTTTCACCTATAGCACTCATAACAATTGATTTTTAAGGGTTGAAAATGTATGAATTTGTATTTTAAAGTATAAAAAACTCACTATTTAACTAATCCAAACCAAATTTCACTCATCTTAGGATTTGTAATATTATTTTACAATTTTTGAAAATTAGGGGTAGTTTTCACCCCTAAGAACAATCAGGGTTCATCGGCATGACATAAACTATAAAGCAGAGGGTGAGTTGAGCTTAATTCCAAATTTTTATGCAAGTCGTTTCAAGGTGAAATCATTTTCTTCGCATTACTAATTTTTTTATATTAATCTCTAATGAGGGTCGCTTTTTAAGGGTTGAAATATGATGGAACTTTATTGAAAAGCACGAAACTATCATTATTTAATTAATTCAAACCAAATTTTACCCATATTCAGGTTTAATATGGTATTTTATAATTTTTGACAATTAGGGGTAGTTTTCACCCCTAAGAACAATCAGCGTTCGTCGACATGACATAAACTATAAAGCAGCGGGTGAATTGAGCTTAAATCCAAATTTTTATCCAAATGATACAAGGCGAAATCATTTTTTTAGAATTAGTAATTTTTTACATTAATCTCTAACAAGGGTTGCTTTTTAAGGGTTGAAATATGATGGAACTCTATTCAAAAGTATAAAATAATCATTATTTAATTAATTCAAACCAAATCTTACCCATATTCAGGTTTAATATGTTATTTTATAATTTTTGACAATTAGGGGTAGTTTTCACCCCTAAAACCCTTCAGCGCACTTCGGTTCGATATAGATTTTGATCCTTGGGCTATTACCTACCTTCTGCTAAAATTTCAAATGGATACATGCAGGACGAAAAAATTGCGAGGTTTTAACTTTTTTCGAGCTTCAATTCCTGAACTATTTTCGCCTCCTTAGACAAACCCGTCTTACGCAAACAACTTTGTTGCGAGACAGATAGTTGAACGATATTTTATACAATGTCTATACCCAGGTATGGATTTATTTTTGTCCAAGTTTTATATTGGTCCACTATTTTAAATGCAGTTCAAACAGACATGTATTAAATTGTATGTTCCGTTTTAATTTGGTTCAATCTGTATATATATATATATATATATATATATATATATATATATATATATATATATATATATATATATATATATATATATATATATATATATATATATATATATATACACTACACAAAAGTGATTCTCGACTTCACCCTGACCGCTGTGCATTAGCCAAACATGTCCATTCCACTGGTCATCACATGGACTATACGAACACTACAATTCTCCACCGTGAGAACAATAAATCTAAAAGAGAGTTCATTGAAATGTCATATTTTCCTTAACGATTTTTCCATCAATGTTAAGAGTGACATTAAGAATCTAAGCGATATATACCACTTCTTACTTAAATCAGATACCAAGAACAATACAACATCACAGATAACTAACTTGACTGATATATCTATATACAACTAACCTACTTTAATAATAATTTTCATTAACAAAAAAAGATAACATTCCCTTGCTTTTCTTGGATTCATCTCAATAAGATATTATTATAATAATACATGAACAATATACTAATTAAAAAAAAAAAAAAGAATTTCAATTAAGAAAATTCTAAACTAATATCTCTCCAGACTGGGATCTAACTTCATCGGTTTTACCAATGAACCTTAACGACATAGATATCAAAAGTCTACTTGTAATTGTTTCGGCGCTTGCGTTCTATGAAAACAGAAGCTCACATTCAAACTTTACAATAATTAAAAATTTAGTTATTGCCGACAATTCAAAGAATTACTTCCTTTAAATGTAGTTACATTGGGTTTTTCGATTGTCCTTGGGTAAACCTTTGCGTTTTAAGTTCAAAGCTACCATACATTTCCAACGTTAACAAATAAACTTTTTTGCACATAGTAACAAAAAAAAAACACCACTATGTTGTTACTAGCTAAAGTTTTTTAACATCATAACTCGACATTTCTAAAATTTCACGGTAAGGTAAATGTTTTTTATTAGATAATATATGGTAGCTAATTATAATTTATTCTCTTTCAGCCCTGAAGAAGCCAAATTAATTCTCTTTGGCGAGAACGTTAGGTGAAATAATTGATACACATTAGAGTTTTTTTTACAGATTTCCACAATATTTAAGAGTTTACTATATATATATATATATATATATATATATATATGTATCGAGAAAAGGAGTACGACCGTCAATCCAATATAAAATAAGGATCACTCGAAGAGTGGCGGGTTTTTCTGTCAAAAATTGGAGAAAAAAGACAAAGATGATGGCTACTTCATCTATTTATTGAAAACGTTTCGCTATCCAATTTGATAGCATCATCAGTTCATCTAAAAAGAACAATATGAAAAACCTAACATCCAATGAAAAGTTATTAAGTATGTTACCTCAAAAAGATATGTAGCACTCAGTGATATTAACAATTGTAAAGAAGCTTACGACAATGGACATTGTATAATTATGTTGTATAAACAATAAATTGACAATCAGTTCAATTTTTTCCCACTTTTTTTGTAAAAAAACCATTTTTGCTATCAGTATATGTCTACGAAAAAGTCTTACATTGATTGACTAAGTAAGGTTGTAGCATTTTCAATTTCATTGATTCTTTGAAGTATATTGAAACCTCCTCGTATAATAAAATATATGGAAATCGCCTTATATATGTTTAAAAAATAAAACGAGGAATTCTTACCGTGTTTGTTAGTTCGTATCTTTCGAGTTTGAAATACGCATAGTTGTCTTAGCATTGCTGGAGGTTAATGTAAACCATTTTAGAGTTGTTTATTTTAACTTTCTCGGCAATTTGTTTTAATGTTTATTGGAAGCCGCGTTATAATTTCAAATATGTCGCAAAAGGATATGTACGCCGTTTTGTTGGTTTTGCTATTTCAGCAGTTTGTTTTATTTTCAAGTTAGCAACGAATTTTTAAATTCGTCATTCATACTCGGGCCTTCGTAGTGTTAGGAGGTATGGATCCACAGATTCTCCATCGAATTTGTGTTCTTCTGTTTTTTTTTGGTCAATTTCGTGGAAATAAGTAGCAGTAGTCGTGAAATTTTATCCGTCATGAAGTGACCGGCATAATTTGCCAAAATTGGTGGAGTTTTCGCTCGATGTAATATGTCACCTTAGAAAGAGTGACCACTGTTTCGTTTTTTTTTTTGAAGATTTTAAAATGTTTAAAAAGTCTAGTTCCTGATCCTGTTCCAGCCCCTAATGGATGTTTTCGCTGATGATGTCAATACTCCAGAGATGTGACAAGTTTTTTTTGTTAAGTGAAAATCAAGGTAACTGTTTTTTTTTTGTGTTCAAGATTTAGAATAAAGACAGAACATTTTTTTATAAAATAATAATTGCTTTCGTTGAAATTTAAAAATTGTTACATTTAAAATTGTAAATTTTAGGTTTTGAGTTGAGCTGTCAATTTGTGTGTTTAGTTTTTTTTTTGAAATTTAATGTTAACTTATGACAGCTCGTTTTTTATTATTTTTTTGACTGTTATAGTTTGTTTTATTTTTAAACAAGGTTAACCTCCATGTAAATTTGTAAGATTATGTAGTATCTCCAACTCCTGGACTTTGTAAGCGGATGACACGTAAGTTTTTGTATTTTGTATTCCTCCATTTTGTAACTGTTTATGGTGACACAAAAATAAATGTTGAATTTTGTTTTCTTAACATTTTACTTCTTTTTTGAACTAACCCTTTTTTTGAGTCTTATTTGGAAAATATATGTTTTTGATGTTTTCTAGCTATTTTCCTAGTTGCAACTAGTGATTGTAATAGGTATAATTAGGCACCTCAAGTGGCGCCCTATATTAAATTCCTTGAGGTGTTTCTTGTTTATTTTTATTTTGTTTATCTTAAGAGATTAAGTATCCCTTTATTTTATTTTTTTTTGTAGTTGCCCCTTTCCACCCCCTTATCTTTTACTTATTCACGACCCCAGCTCTCCTACCAAACCCTGAGTGCCGTTCCCACAAGTAGCGATTATTTTGCTTGCCCTATCTCTACCCCCTTAGTTTCTTCCCCCAATTTTCTACCCCTTGTATTGGTACCCTGTGTGGTAGGTAAAATATTGTCGTTACAAGGTCCGTATACTGAACCTCACTTTGTATAGGACCTCACTTCAACCGCAGTTTCTTTTGATATGGCGCTCACTTCATACGCTGGGAGAATATATATATATATATATATATATATATATATATATATATATATATATATATATATAATACCTATAGATTTAATGTTTCTTGGGTTTAATATAAAATTAAATCAAAACTACAATATATATATATATATATATATATATATATATATATATATAGGGTGAGCCATAACTATAAGGACAGGTTATTTGGACCAAAATATGGCTATTGGGCCAAATATGCCTTAATAAAATGTTGCTGAGAAAAAAGATACAGGGTGTTAAAGTTATTTTTGTTTTTCGTTTTTTGCTAATAGTTTCCCTGTATATTTATAAATTGCTATCAAAATTGGCATAGAGGCATAATCTTAGACAAGAAATAGTATTTTATTGCAAAGTTGCAACTAACGTAAGGTTTCCGTTTTGACGATAAATCAAAACTAAACACACTTTAACTTAAAAGAACTCACAAAAACTCAAACTAAATGTTCTACATGGTCTCCTCCGATTTATATGTCTTTTCTAATTCTTTTTATAAAGGATTTTCGGACGTTAAAAAAATATTATTCTGTTCCCTTATAAGATTAGCTGCATTTTGACTGTATCTCCAAAGTTCGTCTCGTGTATTAATTTCATTGGCATAAACTAAGGACTTCATATGTCCCCAAAAATAAAAATCTAGCGGGTTGTACTCAGGACTTCTTGGTGGCCATTGAAAATCACTGCCTCTGCCAATCCATCGTTGAGGAAATACGTCATTAAGATGATTCTTAACAGCTAATGAAAAATGAGGTGGCGCTCCATCCTGCGTAAACCACATTTTTCTTCTTACATCCAGTGACAGATCATCTAAAATATCACTAAGAGTATTTTCCAAAAATAATAAATAAGAATCTCCATTTAAATTCGGAGGAAGAACATATATATTATCCCTAGTAGTTGGTCGCCTATAATGCCACACCAAATATTCAATTTAAACTCACGCTGAAAATGTCTAGCTTTAATAGCATGCGGGTTTTCTTCTTCCCAATAATGACTATTTCGCCAATTAAAAACCCCTCGTCTGGTAAAAGTTGCTTCGTCGGTGAACATAATATTCTTAATATAGTGTCTGTTGTTATTGCGATGTTTATTCAGAATACGTTGGCAAAACTGTAACCGTCGTGGAAGATCTGTTGGAAGTAAATTTTTAACAGGAGTAAAGTGATAAGGATGGAGGTTCCCTTTTTTTAGAATTCTAAAAATAGACGACTGACTTATTCCTGTTGCTGCTGATAGATATCGTGAACTTATTTCAGAATTTTCATCTACTCGAACCAAAAGTTCATCTTCTTTATTAGGTGTGATTTGTTTCGGTCGACCACCCAGATTTTTAGTGTGAAATTACCCAGTTTCACCTAAACTACGATATAATATTGCAAAAGTTTTGTGATTTGGTTGTCTTCTGTTTGCGTATAACATTCCATACCTTCTGGCTGCCGAGCGACCGCAAAAACTTCCTTGTGCGTATACGCAAATCATATCTCGCATTTCTTCATTGGTAAAATGATTGTGACGAGGCATTTTAATCAAAAAAAGTAATGATTACTTTTAAAAAATGCAACATTACACTACACTGTCACATTCAAAATAATTTACTCTGAACAAATGACATTTACCAACAACAATTATCTGACAGTCCAAAGCATACTTTTCATAAATGAAATAGTATTTGAAATCCTTTTTTAAGACTCTAAGCAGTTCGACTGCGTTTTTATCGAAAACGGTTGAAATTATCATGTTTAAACAAGAGTACCAATTTTACGTAAAAATGATGTTTACGTCATATTTTCTAATAAAAATTACTAAAAAGTTTCATCGAAAAAAGTTAAGACTCAATTTGATCCTTAGGAATGATCCACGTGGCGCCCTCTATGACAAAACGTAAAATTGTAAATAAAATACTATTTCTTGTCTAAGATTATGCCTCTGTGCCAATTTTGATAGCAATTTATAAATATACAGGGAAACTATTAGCAAAAAACGAAAAACAAAAATAACTTTAACACCCTGTATCTTTTTTCTCAGCAACATTTTATTAAGGCATATTTGGCCCAATAGCCATATTTTGGTCCAAATAACCTGTCCTTATATTTATGACTCACCCTGTATATAGGGTGTCCAGAAACTCTCCAGATACATTTTTTAAAAATTCGTTTATAAAAGGTATATTAATAAAAACTCTATAGAACTACATCACAGAACGTTTTCGGAATTAATATTCCATCATCAGTTCTGGTCAAAATTTTAACTTTCACGTTTGATTTAATTTAAGTGATTATACTTCTAGGATAGCACTGATGATGGAATAATAATTCCGAAAACGTTCTGTGATGTAGTGTTATATTATTATACCTTTTATAAAAGAATTTTTTAAATAAAATTTTTGTGATACATGGTATACAGCCAACTACAGGAATTTAGTTTTCTTGTGGATTCCTCAGATAATTTTAAGATAATTTAACCCAATTCATGTAGACCGAAAATGCTTCACCCTTTAACAGATGATCAACCTCTAGTTTGATCGTCTTTGTAGTTTAAGAAAGATAAAGCAAAATAAATTAGAAACCTATACTACTAATACAAAATCTGTACTTACTCCAAGCTTGCTGTAAACAGAAGATCTTAGCTCCTCCCTTTGCAGCCACTTTAACGGCATCCATGGCTAAGGTGTACATTTCGGTTTTTACTTTATATAT
This sequence comes from Diabrotica balteata, assembly GCA_918026665.1. Lineage (NCBI taxonomy): Eukaryota > Metazoa > Arthropoda > Insecta > Coleoptera > Chrysomelidae > Diabrotica > Diabrotica balteata. The sequence goes on from OU898278.1 coordinate 63,470,876, forward strand.
GGGAAATGTCAAAGGAACTGGTAACTTTTGTTGAAAAAGAGCCACTCGTACTAGCCGTGGTGGTCTTAACTGTTCGGGTGTGTTATTAAATTTACATTTCACCAACTCCAATTTATACCTCGATACTAACTTTAGGCATTTCTCCGATACTTCTAGATCCCTACAAATAAAATAAATAGAATGCCTCAGTGTTGTGCTGTTTCTTTGTGCGCATCGAGAATATCAGAACACAGGTTTATCAAAAATAAACTGATGAGAAAAAAGTGGATTGTGGCAATAAGAAGAGATAAATATGTGCGACAGAAATGCATTTACTCGTATCTACAATAAAATAAATATTATATATAAAGGATAATAGTTGTATGCTTTACGTTAGCAAATTTTCGGAGCAACATATTAGATAAAAATTAATAAAATCAACATAAATACTGTTTATTTGTCTTTTATTTTGTTATACAGATTAAGATTACCTACTTCGGTAAGAAATAGTATGTTTCAGCCAATGCTAGAACCATATACTACTCAAAAATTTACTATTCTTTGGCTTGAGGGATTATTTCATTATAAATTAAATCATGAAATACATCTATATATTTTTTTGTCCAAGTGAAAAAATCCAGAACTCACAACCAGTGATAAACATTTGAGTTTGCACTTGATTATAATAATTTGAATTTAATTTCAAACGTAATTCATCTTTCATTTCTAAATATGGCAAACTATCAGAACTAATCATTGAATCTTTTATTGAATAGAGGTAGTTAACTTGTAACACACTTAGTTATTTCACAAGTCCATCAGGAAAAGCAGCTGATGGTTAATAGTTGCCTCTTCATAGGCACGGATAGCTATTTTCTCACATTTTTTACTCCAACATGTTACTGTTCTGTATTGTTGTGGTCTTGGATTATAACAAAAGTTTGTCTTTTGCTTTTTTCGCACATTGCACACAGGGACTATAAAATTTATTTGTTCGGCTTTCTTTGGCGATACTTGCAGTCTGCTATTTTTTGACATTGTCAAACTTGCTTTCATTTAGTGCAGGTATCTTTTATGTATCATTTATCACGATCTTTCAGGTTTAATAAAGCATCGCAACAGCAACATGTTTTCACACTGCTCTGTATCGCTTGCCAACAATACATTAACATAATGCTTCAGTAATACTTTCATCCATGGAGAAGACCAGTTTTACATTGTATGTAAATGCCTTGGCCATTTCACTGTTGACTTGCGCTCGGTAAAAATGATATTCATCTGTTTTTGATTGACCAATAGCTAACAAAAAATTATTTTGCATCATACTATAGTTTTTCTGTGGACTGCGATACACAGGCTCATTCCTTCTTCTAACTTATAAATATATACAAAATAGTTATTTATATCGACGAAATCTATTAGAGGAATTTCTAAAGCTTATAATATAATATAGAATACCTAATCAGTTTCTGGAAAGGCAAAGCAATGAACTTCTGGCAGCGACACAATATCATTCATACATATATCAAAAGTTATGATTTATAATGCGTTTTGTTTTAAGGCAGCACAAAACTGTATTCAATGTAGGGTAGGTAGCTAAAGTTACCATATTTTAGTTACATGACAGTATTAGTTCAAATCCAAATACAAATACATCACTATAATACTCAGACCAATATAAAACTTTCTATTATGGTCTGAGATAAACTAATGAAACATTAAGACGATGATTTATAAAGTTTACTTTTCGATAATGTCTTCCTTTTTTTCCAGTAATTCTCGCATTTCTTCTTAATTCTTTTATCAACTCGCAAATATACCAAGATCCGTATTTTTCTGTCATAATTTAATAAATCGCAATAATTACAACAAAAATACTATACAAACCCAAAGAATTATCAAAATGTGTTGACGGCGTACATAGCTGCCATTAGGATGCACCATCGAGTTAGAATCTATGCAGAAGCTATGAGCATATTAATGTATGTATTAAACACGACGTAGGTAGGCGTGGCTAACGATAATACCAATATGGCGGTGGGATCAGGGCCAGACTCAATAATATTAAAACTCTAAACAACAATGACTAGCTATTCAGAAGATTTAATCATAATCTAAAAAATTGCAATACATTTTTAATAAACTATGATTTATTTATCCCGCAGTAAACACTAAAAACACGATATATTATACATAAAGATAAATTAATACAGTCAAATACTAATAATTTTTTCTCTAAAGTACGGGCCATTACTTTTATTATTCACTATCACAATATATTATTACAGTTTCTATAAAAGTATTATAAAACTAAAAATATTCGAAAAACAACAAATGTAAACAAACATATACGATCTGTCAAAAGTGTCAAAACAATTCTTAACAATATGACCGAAGTGAGGTCGTTTTTAGTCACGTGATTCCCTCTCTATAGATTCTAACTCGATGGGATGCACCCATTTTGACGTAGGATGCTGGCAACGGCTGTCATATCGACATCCGCTATTGTTACATTGTCGATCCAGCAATCAATATGTGTGTATCCGTTATCCGCATAATGTAGTTTTTTTAATAATGAAGTTATTGTTTTATTTTAATCGGATTACACCGCATCAAGTAATGTGTTATCATTATTTACCTCAACCTGTGCGTTGCAACCTATTTACAGTGAAGTAATTATGAAATGACCCCTTATTGCTCGAGAATCACACCTTTAACCTAATATCCCCTTAAAATTTTAAAATATAAATGTATCTTCGATATGCGATTAATTTACTAATAGTTGTATTTTCTTTTTATTGATTTTTTTTTATATATCCTACAGTCTACCAAGGAATTTGCGACGCAGTTTTTTTTTAACATTTACGATATTTTTTCTTATATCTCACTACTATTTTTCTATTCTCTCATTCTCTGTGAACTTTTACTTCTATCCATTTTTTTAATGGGTCGTTGCGCTCTACTTCTGAATAATTTTGGGTTTATTTCATTTTTACCCAGGTACTCTGTTTCTGGGACTATTCTTCGCTATTTCAATTACTTCGTATATGGTCAGATCGTCTATTTCGATATCATATGTGTCTTCTACCTTCAAGGCAGATTTTTTTCGGCTCTTCATTTAATAGTTTTGAAATTATTCCTACCATACTGATTTGTATTGTTCTTCATCTTCAGTAACTTTTTCCTTCTTGATTTTTAATGCCACTTGTCTCTGGTTTATAGCTGATGGTTTTTTCTTTGATTTTTTTATAGAACCTTCTCGAGTTGTTGTGTTTACTTTCCTGTTCGGTTTTAATTACTCTTTCTCTAATCCAGTTCCCCTTACCTTCCTCTCCCTATCATACCCTCTTCTCTTATTCTATTATTATTTGTTGACTTTGTTTTCTGAATTGTTCGTATTTCTTCGAATCTTTCACTTTGTTCTAATCTGTACTGTCTTTATTTTATTACAGGTTTTCTTTATTTCTTTACATTATCATTATTAAATTTAGCCACATTCCGTTTAATTTAATTTTTAATTTGAATTTTCTTTTTAATTTATATGTTTTCTCTAATATTCCCCACCACTTCTGATTCTCTTCTGTTGTTGATTAGTATGTAATCATTACTTTGGAAAAAGGTGTTAGATAAGAAGAAGAAGTGTGATATATTCGTAATGGAAGAATTGGTCAAATGTATTGGCGCCATAATCAGTATTAAAGAAGAGAGAATTTTATAAAAAATTTATGTAGTAAAGACGAGGAGAAAAAATAAGAAACTAAAAGAATTAATATAAACCGAAAAATTGGATAAATGTGCAAACAAAATATAAGGAAATAATATTCATACTTTAAAAGCAAATAATTTAAAACTCATTTTAATAAACTGTAACAAATACAGAACAAAACTCTATAGGTATTACGTACCTACTTATTTTAGTAAGTATAAGTTTTAAGCTAGATATAAAAGAGCTAAACTGTCTAACTAAAAATTTAAATAATTAAGAAAAAAACATGTTACAGAAATAAGACAATACGAAAATCAAAATCTCTTACATTAAACAGAAAAATATATATACTCACTTTACTCCGTCTCCATAGAGTATTCTCCATACTTGTCTGAGTTCTTTTTCAGGTAATTTGTGTAAAATTGATTCGACACTGTCCAATTCCTTCTCTAGTGACATTTTAAATGGTTTAAGTACTTCAATTTTATAATTGGAATGCTTTGAGTAATTGTAATACGAGCAAGTGGTGCCAAAAATAAACAATTAAAAATAGATGTATTAAGAGGTTGAATTTCTTTCGAATATATTTCACCTGTCTTAAAAATGAATGTGTCCATATTATGAGAGTTGTCTCTATTCTAGTTGTTTTTATGCCTGCTGTAAGTTGAAGTTATTTTAATAATGTTTCAAATTTTAATACCATTTCTGAGAATATCAAAAAATAACAAAAAACAACATAAAATGTTGTGAAAAATATATAGAGAAATACTTTTTACTTTTTCACTAGAATTTACGATTTATTTGAATGCCATCATGCTCTGCTTAATTTTATAACAAATTACACAATATTTGTGATAACCAATAGGAACTTAACTATTAACGGCTATAGAGCAAAGTAAATATTTTATAGTAAGTACAATAAACTAAGGAAGTATAAACTGCTAAAAGATATAGTCTTTCTGATATCTTTAGTAAGAGAAAAAGAAAGGGAATCAAAAGCAATTACAGTATGAAGATTTTAGTAAAAGACGACAAATCTTTGCATTGAATTGTTCCATATTTATAATAGACAATACTGTAGCCATAAAGTAACAAATAAAACAAAAAAGTCTACGCAAAAAACCATTGTTGAAAGTGTATGTACATTGTACATACATGGGAGAAGTACTTTTTTTTAGTAATGTGCTTACACAAAGATGTCTAGATATGAATTCGATGGAGTTCCACATCAGAAACTTGTAGAACTACTAAGAGAAATGAATGTGGATAGTCAAGATATACGTATTTTAATTAATCCGTACTGGAATCAGAGAGCAACTGTTAGGATTGTAAACGTCTAAACAGAAAATATAAAGATTAAAGGAGTATTTAGACAGACGCGTATTGCCACCATTATTATTTCATTTTATAGCGAAGCTATCCTAACAGAAGCATTATCAGAGGAATATAGTATAGTAATAAATGATTGAAATTGAAAATTTTACACATTTGAAAAGCTTTTCAAATGTGGTGCTACAGGCTGAAAATACTGTGAATTCGACTACAGTGGAACCTCGATTATCCGTCAGGGCACCGGACCAATGGTATGACGGATAATCGAAAAGACGGTTAACAGAACATTAAGAAAAATTCATTGTATAACTCTCAAATTTTATTGTATGTTTTATTTGACAATATAAGAGGGATTTATGTTAGTACAGTCGAATCAATTTGATTTAAAATATTCCGAAATCTTTGTTTGTTTTGTTGTTACTTCACATTTTGCAACGGCTGAATTTCTTAATCGACGTAAAATCATCAAATCTACCTGATTTGCTTCTTCTTGCCGAGAATAATACTTGTATGTGCGATGCAGCTTCTCTAGCTTCTTTACGCAAATCTTTGTGAGTTGCAATAACATCATCAACATCACCACCATCAAAGTCTCTGTCAGCTTCTGAATCAGTTTCGTCCGCCTCTGTTGCCATTTCAACGATTTCATCATCTGTCAGCAATCGATAGCTGTTTGCGTCCTCATCACAAATTACCCATTCGTTTATGTCATCTTTAGGTAACGAAAACAAAACAGTTGATTAAGCCATAACTTCCCATAATTTATTTCACGCCCTTTTACTTCCGAAACATCAGCCCAAGCACCCACAGCATTGTCGACTGCGTGTTTTAAATAGTATGCTTTCCAGTATTCTGGCAAAGAAAATTCCTCTTTCGTAAGAGGTTTTAAATAATTTTTTTTCTGTATCTTCTTTTGAATGTTTTAATGACGATTGATCCATTGGCTCTATCGGACGATGTTGTATTCGCAGACAGAAAAGAGCACGTGATATTTTCATCGTCACTTCGGAGCATACCGGCTTCAATGCAGGTGCATTGATTATGGAAAATAGATAAACAAATTTTGGTCCGCAGTACATACCTTTTTGAACCAGTCAGCGAATATTTCCTGGGACATCCATGCATTATGTTGGCGATGGTCACCACTTGCATTTGAACATAACATTGCTGTGATTCGTTGCTTTTGCGTTTTAAATCCTGGTTTATATTTTTCAGACAGTGCAGCGCGTGTTTTCGTTGGCAATGCTTTGTAGTTTAAACCAGTATCATCCGCATTAAACACTTGATCTCGTGTCAAACCATATTCATCGATCATATCTTGAAACTTTTTTTTATATTCTTCAACGACTTCAACACTTGCAGCGCACAATTTTTCACCTTCGATGTTCAGTTCTCGAAGACCGTGGCGACTTTTGAACTTTTTCAACCAACCGCTGCTTCCTTTGAATGAAGGATTGCCATTCAATTTCATGTTGAAAAACAACGCTTTTTCGGCAAAAATTGGTCCGGACAAAGGAACGCCCTCGCTTCTTTTTGAGCGAACCACAAATACAGAGTGTCGTGCCGTGTCGAGTAATTCATTTGTGGCTTTTTTCATTGTCTCACTATGTTTCATTCGGCCATCCAACGATTCCATTTGCGAAGCATACTTTTCAATTCATTCAGCATTTTTCTTTAAATCATTGATTGTTATTCTCGGAACATCATACTTTTTGCTCAATGCGACTAAGTGACACAATCAGTGTTCGAATTTGAATCAAACTGAATTATGTTGATACACAGATATTGACTGTAATAATTATTGTGCTCTGCGTTTTTATTTTCGGTTTGCGATTCTAAAAATGAAACTCTGAAAGCACGGTGTCATTTATCATTACCTATTTAAATTAAAATTTAATCCAGAGCCCTGAATAAGAACAATAATCATTTACATAAAAAATGCATTGGTGGCATAACTTCACGTGTACATTTCAACGAATTTCGTTTGGCTTATCGCAATGCTCAAACAAAATGAAGTGATGAATAATTTTTTACTTATGTTGTCAATATAACTCATGTATGGACCCTGACGGTTAACAGAGGTGACGGTTAGTGCTGACACAATAACAAAAACATTACGAAATCATAAAAACTCTCAATGTGAGAAAATCTTAAGATCAAACGAACTTACCTGAAGTGATGTTCGATCTTGATTATATGAGGCCTCATCGAAATAAATAAATAACTTGTAGTACCTCCGCCTCTGGCTAATTACTCACATTTTAAAGAAGGAATAAACCACTTGAGCCCTGTTACCATCGTCTCGATCCCTAATGTATCAGTCTATTTGAAAGTTGTTGTTGCAACATATTATGGGTATTTTTCCAAATTGTTAGGGTGGGTTGGGACTTATTTATTTCGATGAGGCCTCATATAATCAAGATCGAACATCACTTCAGGTAAGTTCGTTTGATCTTAAGATTATATTCGGCCTCATCTCATAAATAAATAACTTGTAGATGTTTAAAGTCGTTGCAACAACTTTATTATCATAACGCCTAACATATTATATGTTCCTAAAATGTAAAGTTCGTATCTAAAAATGCCCTGAGGCAATTAGTTAACACATTACATAACATAATCCAACCTTAAACTAAATGTATATTCTTACAAATATTATAGTACTTAACATAAATCAGGTTCTTTTTACCTATTTAGAATTGTATTGCAATTTCTATTGTAAAATTTCGCAAGTTTCTTAGAATTTTTCGTCCCCTTGCCGCCAACTTATAGTGTCAAAACTGACCCTTTTCCAAGCTGTCGCAGATGTTGCGGCGTGGCGTATGCTATATGCTTTAAACTGACTTATACCAGGCCACTCTGTTGTAGAGTAAATTTAATCCATCTACCAATGGTGTCTGGAGTGGCATGGAGTACCAAATGATTGTTTCAATGTTAAAAATAATTTTTACGTGTAAAAAAACAAATTTTATAGCCGTCAAGTTTATACACATATACACACATATATACACACATATACACATACACACATATATACATATATACACATACATACACATATATACATATATACACATATATATATATACTGATATATAAAAATTTAAATTTTCTAGTTTTACACTTCGGTAGTTGCAAAAATTATTAAGCGTTTTAAAATCTTCAATTTTTTGCTGTTAGATAATGTTACTGTCAAATTATTTGAGTCAAAAGTAAACCCCAAATATGTGCACACATTTGTAGGAGTAATTTTGCTTTTAGTATGATTGATTAGAAACCTAAATTTGTTAGTATTTCTACAGTTAATTTTACATTATGTTCACACTCTTTATATGAATTTCCTAGAATCAGAAAATCATCCAAATATATTGTTAAAGAATCCCCCTTTTCTCTTAGAATTCCTACAATAGGTTTCAATCTCTTTCTAGATGCACAACTTAAACCAAAAGGCAAAACAGTTGTATTCGTATAAAGTGCCATTACATGAAATCTTAAATATTTACGATATGTTTGTATTGGTATTAAATGGTAAGCATCTTTGAAATCAATTTTGATATGAACCACCTTGAGATATAAGTCTGACCACTTTATTATCTCTATCTTAAAATATACACTTCCAATAATTTTACTAAAATTTTCAAGGTTTAAAATAAGACAGTATGATCCATCTGATATTGGAATTGCAAAAACCTTGGAAATATGTTCATCACTATGATCGACAATAGATATTATATTATTAGACCGTTTATTTTCAGAAGCTACAATTGTTTGTTTTGGTTTCTTTACAAGTGGGATAACCATACCTCTTATGTATGTTAATACGTGTTTGTTGCCCTGATTTCTCCAACTCTTTTGTCAAGATCATTACCAAAAGGCGATTCAGTGATTGGTGTACTGACTTGTCATCACAAACAAATATTTCTTCTGCATAATTTTTCCAGACGGTATTAACAACTATATTGTTGAAGATATTTGTCATCAAACCAAATATTTACTTGGATAATTTCCAAAGACAAGAAAGAATAAATAAAATTTTATTAAGTAAACCACTATTGTTTATATTCGTCATCACAGACAAATATTAATTGTGAAGATTTCGGTAAGGTGTCATTACAACACCTAGGGTAGGTAAGTTTTTTTTTTTTTTTTTTTTTTTTTTTGGTCGTCATCACAAACAAATGTTAATATGATATTATATATACGGTATTGCCTACTATATTATTGACCATTTTTGTCATCATAAACAAATATTTACTTGGATATTTTCCAAAGTAAAAGAAGAAAAAATAAAAAATTTTATTAAGTATTCCAATACTATTAGTATTCGTCATCACAGACAAATGTTAATTGTGAACATTTCGGTCAGGTGTCAACACAAACACCTAGTGATAAGTTTATTTGTTATTCTTGATAACAATTTTTTATTTACACCTATGATAATAGTATATACCGGTATAACCAACTATTATTGACCATATTTGTCATCACAAACAAATCTTTACTTGGATACTTTCCAAAGTGATAGAAGAAAAAATGAAAAATTTTATTAAGTGTTCCAATATTATTAGTATTCATCATCACAGACAAATGTTAGTTATGAATATTTCAGTCAGGTGTCAATACAAACACCTATAATAGTGAGTTTATTTGATATTATTAATAAGAAATTTTTATTCACAACTGTGATAATATTATATATACGGTATTACCCACTATATTATTGACCATATTTGTCGTCACAAACAAATATTTACTTGGATATTTTCTAAAGTGAAAGAAGAAAAAATGAAAAATTGTATTAAAATTCCAATTATATTAGTATTCGTCATCACAGACAAATGTTAGTTATGAATATTTCGGTCAGGTGTCAACACAAACACCTATAATAGTGAGTTTATTTGATATTATTAATAACAAATTTTTATTCACAAATGTGATAATATTATATATACGGTATTACCCACTATATTATTGACCATATTTGTCATCACAAACAAATATTTACTTGGATACTTTCTAAAGTGAAAGAAGAAAAAATGAAAATTTTTATTAAGATTCCAATCTTATTAGTATTCGTCATCACAGACAAATGTTAGTTATGAATATTTCGGTCAGGTGTCAACACAAACACCTATAATAGTGAGTTTATTTGATATTATTAATAAGAAATTTTTATTCACAAATGTGATAATCTTATATATACATATATATATATATATATATATATATATATATATATATATATATACATATATATATATATATATATATATATATATATATATATATATATATATATATATACGGTATTACCCACTATATTATTGACCATATTTGTCATCACAAACAAATATTTACTTGGATACTTTCTAAAGTGAAAGAAGAAAAAATGCAAAATTTTATTAAGATTCCAATCGTATTAGTATTCGTCATCACAGACAAATTAGTTATGAATATTTCGGTCAGGTGTCAACACAAACACCTATAATAGTGAGTTTATTTGATATTATTAATAAGAAATTTTTATTCACAAATATGATAATATTATATATATACGGTATTACCCACTATATTATTCACCATATTTGTCATCACAAACAAATATTTACTTGGACACTTTCTAAAGTGAAAGAAGAAAAAATGAAAAATTTTATTAAGATTCCAATCTTATTAGTATTCGTCATCACAGACAAATGTTAGTTATGAATATTTCGGTCAGGTGTCAACACAAACACCTATAATAGTGAGTTTATTTGATATTATTAATAAGAAATTTTTATTCACAAATGTGATAATATTATATATACATTACCCACTATATTATTGACCATATTTGTCATCACAAACAAATATTTACTTGGATACTTTCTAAAGTGAAAGAAGAAAAAATTAAAAATTTTATTAAAATTCCAATCTTATTAGTATTCGTCATCACAGACAAATGTTAGTTATGAATATTTCGGTCAGGTGTCAACACAAACACCTATAATAGTGAGTTTATTTGATATTATTAATAAGAAATTTTTATTCACAAATGTAATAATATTATATATACGGTATTACCCACTATATTATTGACCATATTTGTCATCACAAACAAATATTTACTTGGATACTTTCTAAAGTGAAAGAAGAAAAAATGAAAAATTTTATTAAGTATTCCAATCTTTATTTGTCATCACAGACAAATGTTAGTTATGAATATTTCGGTCAGGTGTCAACACAAACACCTATAATAGTGAGTTTATTTGATATTATTAATAAGAAATTTTTATTCACAAATGTGATAATATTATATATACATTACCCACTATATTATTGACCATATTTGTCATCACAAACAAATATTTACTTGGATACTTTCTAAAGTGAAAGAAGAAACAATGAAAAATTTTATTAAGTATTCCAGTCTTTATTTGTCATCACAGACAAATGTTAGTTATGAATATTTCGGTCAGGTGTCAACACAAACACCTATAGTATCTAAGTTTATTTTTACATGCGATAATGTTTACTAGTGGACCAACTCGACATCGACTAAATGAAATTTTTATTTTGCGAGAAAAATTAAGAGATCAATACAAACAATATAAGCAATAGTATACATAACATTCATCAATAATAATGGCAGTAAAAAGTGTATTAAATATCTCGAAATATTTTGTCGAAAATTATGTATATATACACATATATACACATACTATTATATTATTATAAGATTACAAGTACCTGGTGTATTTGTATATTTTTATCTTGATTCTCCCCTTAGACAACAATTTTAACCGACTCTTGAGACACTTCATCTTTTTCGTTATCTGAAATTTCTGCTTGGGTATCACTTTCCAAGCTGTGCTGGGAATTTTTATGTATGATGAATGACGCCGTGAACGATTTTTAATTAAATCCAATTTGTTTTCGAGGCTCCTTACAATTTTGTATATTTCTGCGATCTAATAATCGAATTATTTTTCGTTTTTTACCTGTTTACACATTATTTTCCGGTAATTCGTTGCCGAATTAATTTTACGCGCTGTGTGGTGTGAGGGTTCAGCACAGAAACGAAGACTGATACATTAGGGATCGAGACGATGGTAACAGGGCTCAAGTGGTTTATTCCTTCTTTAAAATGTGAGTAATTAGCCAGAGGCGGAGGTACTACAAGTTATTTATTTATGAGATGAGGCCGAATATAATTAGAATATTAGGAAATGTTACTAGTAGTGATGAGACGATGTACTAAGACTTATTATGTAAGGCATTGATTCTCAACTTGTGGGCGCGCCACTAGGGTGGCGCACTTTTACTAGTGAAGAGCGTGAGAGTATAAAAAAACACAAACAACATTGACTAATTTACTAAAATAATAATCATAAATAAAATACACATGAACACTGATAAAGAGGTACAATTATAAAGGACACCGAATACTAAATTATCGACAAGTCTAATGTATATTAGTGACTTCTTTGGGCCTGTTTTGCAGAAGAAAGTTTATCGAAACAGAGTGTAATATAAGAAATAGACGCTCTCAGTTCTTTTTCTATATTTAGCTGTGATCTATATTTGATTTTTAAAGCAGTCATCGCAGAAAACCCTGTTTCGCAAAGGCAAGGTATTGAAAACGGTAATAGTATACGGAAGGCTATGGTTTTCAGCGTAGAAAACTCATCATTTACCCCTGACCAAAATTCAAAGAGAGATTTATTATTAAACTGTATGTTGATTTCGGCATTTGCCATGAAGTCTATGAAGGTTTCTTTTTCGACAGTGGAGAGCCCTTCGGGTGTAATCTGAAATGGATTCTCAACCCACTTATAACTACGTATTAGTCGGTCGTCGGCAAAAAAAATCTTTCAAAATTTTTTGTCAGCATCACTAAATGATTTTCAATGGTTACAACAACAACTTTTATATTTTGTTCTTCAACCTTGTAAGTTGTACTCGCTTCGGCGGTATATATACTAAAATTGGAACGATATAAAGAAGATTAGCATGGCCCCTGCGCAAGAATGACATGCAAAATCGTGACGCGTTCCAAATTTTTTATGAAAATTATAACTTTCTAATAGCATTTCTAATTGTATTAATGATGCTGCTATTAAATCTATTCCTCAATAAAAAATTATTAAATTCAAAAATCGATCCCTTCCGCCATGGTGGCACCCAGAATGTGATCTGATAATGAATAAGAGAAAAGAAGCATTAGCAGTTTATAAACGTTCACCAAGCCTTGAAAATTATCTAAAATGTCAGAAAATTACTGCTCTTACTAAAAAGCAGCTAAAACGAAAAGCCAAAGCTAGTTGGATCAAATGATGTTCTAATTTAAGCAAAAATACTTCTTCTTAAGAAACATGGTCACAAACTAACAAAATGAACCGAAAGTCACATAATAGTACAAAACCCTTCAATGATACTTTATACGACGACTTCTTTAATAGAGTATATCCTCCATGGGTTCAACATTCGCCTGCACAACCTACATAAAGTCATCATTCAAATAATCACTTTCTGTTAAAACCTTTTTCTAAAACTGAATTAGACTTCGCCCTTAAAAACCACATTAATACTTCTCCTGGAATCGATTATGTAAAATACCCCATATTAATCATCCTACCAAAACCATCTTTTACATATCTTCAATCATATCCAAAATAACATAGTTATCGATTCCTTCAAAAATATCTTAGTCGTTTCTATCCTTGAACCCGGAAAGGATCCAAATATTGTGAGTTCATATAGTCCTTACTCTCTTGCATATTCAAAACTCTAGAAAGACTTATAAAATTTAGATTAGATTGGTGGATACAAAAAGAAAATTTACTACCAGTAAACCAGTTTGGCTATAAAAGAGGTTTTAGAACTCTAGACGCTTTATCAACACTTGTTGTAGATGTACAGAATAACTTAACTAGGAATAACTATTTAACAGCCCTATTCTTGGATATTGAAGGAACATATGAATCAGTTTGTTTATCAATCTCGAAATTCAAAATGGTAAATTTCTTTCATTTGCCAATTGCTTTCGTTAACACAATTATTGGTTTATATACAGACATGGTAATCTATGTCAGAGACCATAATAACAAACTAATAGGACCTCGATACAACTATCACGGCATACCACAAGACTCGGTATTACCGCCAATTTGATTTAATATGTACACCTCTGACATACATAATATGCATATAAACAACATCCCATTCAAAATAATACAATATGCAGATGGCTTTTGTATCTATACAGAAAGTAAGAAATATGAAAACGGTATGCAAAACCTAAGCAGAGTATGTAGTTCTCTTTTCCTATGGTACTTAAAGAACGGCTTAAATTTATCAATTGCCAAATTAGCAGTATCTGCCTTTACAAGACACATTTCTTTTATAGTTAAAAATCATGTCAAATACCTGGGCCTTATCCTGTATAAAAAATTGACTTGGAAACAACACATACAACATATGCTGGATAGATACAACAAAGGTAGTAATTTTCTTAGAATGACAACTAGACTAGAGTGTGGTGGGGTTGCGATGTTGAGACATCTTTATTGTTTTACAAAGCTTACATACGATCCATTATAGATTATGGTGCTATTCTCTAGGTATGCTCTCTTAGGTGCTATGAGATCTACCCTTATACAACCACTACATATTGAAGCTTATGAGCTTTCTCTTGTGATTAGAGAAATGTATTAAGCAAAAAATGGATACTCAAAGCCCACTCAACAAATAAAAAATTAATTGAAATTGAAATGAGGTTGAACTTTGAAAAATAAGGCTATTATCGAGCACAAGTTAATTAAATCTAGCCCAAGTACTTTCGCTTAAAATAGCATCTTCAGGGGCATTTCGTCAAATGTAAACTATCCGGCAAGCGTAGAATGTTGAAACATTAATAATGACATAAAATTGTACAAAACACTACACTAAAACGAGGACAAACAGTTTAAAATACTTAAAAGATTCTACGCTACATTCTTTTTCAGTATCTGGAGAGATAATGATTATCCCTCCAGATACTGACAAAGAATGTAGCGTAGAATCTTTTAAGTAATTTTAAACTGTTTGTTTTAAATGTGATTTTAATTTTAACTCGAAGAAATCTCGGGGTTTGTTAATGTATTCACTATGAAATGTTTCCAAATATCTTCTACGTTTATTTGGTTTCATGCTGTCGGCTGCTAAAATTTGTTAGTCAATAATACATAGAGGCCTTACTTGTTCATTTACTTTAGTAAAAGTAAACTCAAAATTTGAGTATTCTTAAAAAAATTTTTCTTGATTTTATTTTTAGAACCACTCTCGCCTGTGCACTTGATGATGTGATTTACTGGTATCTAATGCTCGCTTCTTCTTCTTCTTCAGGTGCCATCTCCGCTACGGAGGTTGGCAATCATCATAGCTATCTTAATTTTTGAGGCAGTAGCTCTAAATAGTTGTTTTGAGCTGCATCCAAACCATTCTCTCAGGTTCTTCAGCCATGAAATTCGTCTTCTTCCGATGCTTCTTCTGCCATCTATTTTTCCTTGCATTATGAGTCGCAGGATGCCATACTGATCTCCCCGCATCACATGTCCGAGATACTGTAGCTTTCTTTCTTTAATTGTAAGTTCAATTTCCTTCTCTTTGCCTATTCTTCTCAGTATTTCATTGTTTGTAACTCTATCTACCCAGGAAACCCTCATAATTCTTCTATAGGTCCACATTTCAAAGGCGTTAAGTCGTCTCATGGTATCTAGATTTAACGTCCATGATTTCACTCCATAATATAGTACACTGTATACGTAACATTTTGTTAGGCGTACTTTAAGAGCTAATGTTAGATCTTTGCCACATAGGACCTTTTTCATTTTTATAAAATTAGAACGTGCTTTTTCGATTCTGACTTTGATTTCTGCCGTGTAGTCATTATTTTCTGTTATAAGTGTTCCTAGGTAAGTGTACTTTTTTACTCTTTCGATCTGCTGGCCCTCTACTATCAAGATTTCGTTAGTATTATAATGCGCCAGTTAAAAATTTATCCATAATCTTGTATAAATGTATATTCACCTACTGCTTGGGACATCTATTGTACCAACGTTAACTGCAATTAACACGCAAACTAGAACATACACGTTCACAATATATTTAGCAGGTACAGAACGAGTAGAACGACTAACAGAAAAACTGAATAACTGACTCGACTGAGACTTGTCTCAGTCGACACAGTCGGATCGGAACTGAGTAGCGAGGAGATAACGAGAGAAGATGCTGACGGACAAACGATCGAGAATGTTCCAGTGGTTCATTCAAAATATCGAAACTTCTCGCGAAGAAAGGCGATCGGTGTTGCCACACATCAATAAAATTAATTTATTCTCGGGAATATGGTAATTACAGTAAGATTTTACTGTAAGTTTTTTGTCAAAATACTCAAGTTACATTATTATTGCATAAATATATTGTTATTGTACGAGAGCGGGCGCAGTGAAAATAATTATGGAAAATTTGGTCGCAAATGGTAAAAGGTTGAGAAACGCTGATGTAAGGAAAGGTCATGACACAAACGATGACACATGCGTACTTCAATTCATTGAAAGACTCTCCGGATCGAGTACTTCAAAAAGTAAACAAAAATAAAAATAAAAAAAAATATTTTTTTATGTCTTTTTTAACAATATCTTAAGATAGGATCTTCCCGTAGCACAAAATCGGTCGTGTTCGCGCATGCCGTCATTGGAGAGTAGAATTTGAATTCTTGTTAAAGTTAAATGGGATTTGTATGCATTCTGTGATGAAATTACTAGACGAAAATAAGTTAAGAGGTTTAATAATTACAATAATCGTACACATAAGGATATGTCCAAACTATTTATTAAAGATTATTTATTGATACATACAAAAAACTGACATTTCAAACGTGCAACTCTCCAATGACGTCACGACTTATGCGCAATATCTTATATTCTTAGTCATAGTATCATGGTGTAAACCATGATACTATGACTATAAGATAAGATATTGCGCATGTTTTTGTGACGTCATTGGAGACTTGCACGTCCGAGTTTTTGTACATATCAATAAATAATCTTTAATAAATAATTTGGAGATATCCTTATGTGTACGATTATTGTAATTATTAAACCTCTTAACTTATTTTCGTCTAGTAATTTCATCACAGAATGCATACAAATCTCATTTAACTTTAACAAGAATTCAAATTCTAATCTCCAATGACGGCATGAGCGAACCCGACCGATTTTGAGCTACGGGAAGATCCTATCTTGTTATTCGTAGTATCATGGTTTAAACTGAAACACAGAGCTAACTTTTGACGTATATATGTAGAGGCAAATATTTATTTTATTTTTATGTATTTCCAGTAAATAACAATAAATATTGCTCAGTTTATTTATGTCAAATTTTTATTTATGCAAGACGTACTAGATTTTATGAAACACATACTGATTAACTTTGTGACAAAAATTTGAATTGCTCGAGTAATATTTTTATACATTTCTGCGAATATTATAAAGTAATTAGAGAAGAATACATAACCTTATACTAAGGCATATGTCCCTAAAATTCATTTATCATTCAATGACTGTTCACTTCTTCAGTTAAATATAGTGTTCTATTTAAGAAAAGGCGATGAAGTCATAACTTCTATTATTAATATAACAGACAACAATTAGATGTGCTTACACAACTAAAATTCATCTAATCAACAAAATTACAATTTGAAAATTGTAATTTTGTGTTTGTTTTTGTGTCTTTTTTAAATTTATCAGTAAAAAAAATTATAAATTTCATGCCTTACATGCATTTGTTTGGTAATTTCTTTTTGTACTTTTTTGGGAGAGTTTTTATTAAATAATACATAAAAATTAATATTTATTTATTACTACAAAAGAGTATACATTTTATCGCTACCTATTAGTTGATGTCATTACACTAGATTTGAAACAAAAATGTGTTGTTTAAGTTTTGTTCTATCATCTGAGTATTGAATTCTAAAAGATTTTCTTTGATTTAGTTTATGGATAGAGTTATACAAACTTAAAAAGTACTGGATATTGTGTTGCTTGTAGTTTTAATTGTACTTGTTCTTATAGGTGTAGTATTACTAGTAATACCAGTATCATCAGTTGTGCTTTCTCTTATAGGTGAACTACTAATTGTTGCACCAGTACTTCCAGTTATACTTTCAGTTGTAAATACGCCACTACTAGTAATTGTGCTTTCAGGTGTACTTTCCCTTATAGGTGTAGTACTACTAGTGGTACTAGTATCGTCAGTTGTGCTTTCTTTTCTAGGTGAAGTACTAATTGTTGTACCAGTAACTCCAGTTATACTTTCCGTTGTAGATATGCCTCTACTAGAAATTGTGCTTTCACTTGTACTTTCCCTTGTAGGTATAGTATTACTAGTGGTACCAGTATCATCAGTTGTGATTTCTCTTATAGGTGAAGTACTAATTGCTGCACTAGTACTTCCAGTTTTACTTTCCGTTGTGGGTTCACTACCACTGGCACTTGTACTTACAGTTGTACTTTCCCGTGATGATGCGCTATTACTAGTACTTTCTACTGTAGATGAGGCAATACTAGTTGTACTTGTAGTTATACTTTCAGATGTATCGGCACTACTACTAGTTGTACTAGTAGTAGTGGTAACGCTACTCATAGAACTAGTCGTTGATTCTGTAGTCGTTGTGGGAGGAGGTTCATATGGAATATTTTGAGTATCTTGATCAAATGCCCAGTTTACATCATATCGTAACGGGTTATTACTGTTCAAATATTGATATACCTTTACATAACCTAAAGTAAAACTCCATTTCTTTTCTGAACTACTACTTATGTCGACTGATTTCAGATTAGCTGAAAATTTTATAGAAATTCCCTCTGTTTTCATAAAACCGTTTGCAGAACCAGAACTTTCTATTAAATTTCTTGTTCTCTTACTTGATGTGAAGTTTAGTGCAACGATTAAATTCACTGTGCTGCCATCCTGAAATAAACAGTATCAATGATTAAGTAATAATTAATTTAAATAGCTTATATTTATTAAAAGGAACAAGTAGCAAAAAAATAATTACAAGTTAAAATTTATATAAATATCAGGTAAGAATTAAAAATGATTTACTTACAGATTTAGAGTTAAAAATATTTAAAAATGTACATAATATATTCAAAACTAACAATATTGGTTTAAGCACCTATGTCACTAGTAATTAAATTAAAAAATAGCAAACAAAAACAATTAGGAAACAATTAAAACAGAATAAAATTACACATAAAAAATATACAGGGTGATTTAAAATATAATTATAGACAGAAAAATTATTTGAACACACTAAGAATATTGCATTAGATATTGCTTGACTGTCCCGTGTCTGCTTTGTAATTTACTGCATATTTTTCTGTATTATATGACACATTTTTAAAAACAATCTTTTTTTGTAATTGTTCTCTTGCTGTACAACTGCTTGCTGTAAAACCCTGACATTTGAGTAGTCAAATTGATGCCCAGTTTTTAAGTAATGGTCAACTGCCGCACATGTATTCTTCTTTTTTTATGCAGTCACTTTTGTGTTGTGTAACCCTTTGTTTTAGCCATTGAGAAGTTTAGCTAAAGGTTTAACAGCTCTGGCAATTCAAACAAGGCAGTCTGTAGATAACATTAGTTTTATTTACAGTTGGTGTCTGTCTTTTACTTTAGAAAACAGTTGTCGGTATTCTAATACATTATATTTTTCAATTTTAATGTTAGTAAATTGTTTAAATAAACTAGTCATAGAAGGTGTTAACTGTTTTATTAATGGTAGTTTTTTATATTGGATTGTTTGTGCTGATCTGATATCAGTGGGACCGTCAAAAATGTCGTTAAATATAAATTTTTTAAGGATATGATTTGGGTATCCATTATTTTTAAAAATGTTTAACAGCAAATTTAAGTTTCTGTTTATGAATTTATCATCACTAATATGCCTTACCCTATTCTTGATTGCAATCACTGTATTGAACTTTTGATGAGTAGGATGATTTGAAAAAAAGTTTAAATATCTTCCAGAGTGTGTTGGCTTCTGTTACCAATCTATCAATATTTTGTTTTGTTCAGGTTTTATTAATTTGGGTTCCAGAAATAAACAAATCAAAATATTGATAGATTGGTATCAAAAGCCAACACACTCTGGAAGATATTTAAACTTTTTAAAAATATAAAACTAATGTTATCTACAAACTGCCTTGTTTGGATTGTCAGAGCTGTTATGTTGGCCAAACTTCTCGATGGCTAAAACAAAGTGTCACACAACACAAAAGTGACTGCACAAAAAAGAAGAATACATGTGCGGCAGTTGACCATTACCTAAAAACTGGGCATCAATTTGACTACTGAAATGTCAGGGTTCTACAATAAGAGAACAATTACAAAAAAGATTGTTTTTAAAAATGTGTTATATTAATAAAGAAAAATAACTCTGTATATTTTTAATGTGTAATTTTATTGTGTTTTAATTATTTCTTAACCTTCTCTGTGGCCTAGTGGTAAGAGCGCCAACCTTTCAACCTAGAGGTCGTGAGTTTGAATCTCATCTGGGTGGAGAAATTTTCGTTTATTAAAAATTAATGAATGAAAATAATTTCTATCCTTGTGCGATCGGTACTCACCGGATGGATCGCAGACGTTCGGATACAATTAGCGTCTCTTAGCAAAGACAATGACGTCGACTTTGATAAGTATCACGACAATTACTCTACACACACACACACACACACACACACACACACACACACACACACACACACACACACACACACACACACACACACACACACACACACACACACATACACATACACACACACACACACACACACACACACACACCACACACACACACACACACACACACACACACACACACACACACACACACACACACTACACTAGGTACCTGACTGTACCATCCCAATGATCTTAGTTGTCGAGGCATTAACTCAATAATAAAAAAAAAATTATTTCTTGGTTTTTTTTGTTTGCTATATTTTTTAAATTCAATTACTAGTGCACTAGGTGCTTAAACCCATATTGTTAGTACTGTTTTGAATAAATTATGTACAACATTTTTGAATATTTTTAACTCTAAAACTGTAAGTAAATTATTGTTTATTCTCACCTGATATTTATATAAATTTTAACCATATTTTAGTTGTCTCCTGATGAAGCTGCCAAAATCAGCAAAATATAGAGTAATAAAATAACAGACCGCATATATGATAAACCAATACAATAAATTTTGTTATTTACGTTTCGGTCGATAATCCAACCAGTTTTGCTATATATATATATATATATATATATATATATATATATATATATATATATATATCTTCTTCTTCTTCTTCTTCAGCCTGTTTGCATCCACTCCTGGACAAAGGCCTCCCCATGAGTTCTCCACTCTTCCCTGTTTTGTGCTATTTGGTGCCAGTTTCTCCCCATTTTTGCTTTGATGTCGTCTATCCATCGTTTTTGTGGTCTTCCTCTACTCCGACTGTGTTCGCGTGGTCTCCAATGTACAATGTTTTTCGTCCATCTGTCGTTGTTTTGCCGTGCCACGTGCCCTACCCAGTTCCATTTCATTTGTGCAATCCTTCCAATTACATCTTCCACCTTCGTCCTGCTTCGTATGTCCTCGTTTCGTATATGTTCTCTCAGTGATACTCCCAACATAGCTCGTTCGATGGCCCTCTGTGTTGTTCTTAATCTGTTGGCTGACAACTCTGTAAGTGTCATGGTCTCCATTCCATAAGTCATGACCGGTAGAATACAACTGTTGAATACCCTTTTCTTTAGATTTATTGGTATCTTTTTGTTCTTCAACACATCACTGAGTCTGCCTACTGCTGCCCAAGTCATTCGGATTCTTCTAGTTATCTCTGCTGTTTGATTCTGTTTGCCTAGTTTGATGGTGTGACCTAGGTATATATACTCTTCGACACTTTCGATCTCACTTCCATCTAAGTCGATATATATATATATATATATATATATATATATATATATAATATATATATATATATACATACATATATATATATATATACATATATATGTATATATATATATATATACATATATATATATATATATATATATATATATATATATATATATATATTGTCATATATTTAGTTTTAAGTCTATTCTATTAGTTTTATGTTTTATGTTAGATGTCATATTAGTTTTATGTTTGATGTTGGTTGACATATAAATGAAGGCTGACACTTCGTGCCATGCCGATATTGTAATGGTTCTTAAATAAAAGAGTTAATAAAAATTTAAAAAGCCTACGTTTATTAATAATACAACATGGCGCAGTCAAACGGAAAATAAAATCACATTTGTTGTGTTACAAAGTTTCACTAAAGGTAAAGTCAAAAATAACTTTGTAAGACCTATTATAATTAAAAATACAAGATGGAGGTGAGGCTGCCAAATCCTATGAAATTTGAGGGCAATATAGCAGAGCATTTCAGGAAGTTTAAGCAAAACTTGGAAAATTACTTGATTGCCTCTGAAAAGGACACAAAGCCAGACAAAATGAAGGTTGCTATTCTTTTAAATTTAATAGGTGAAGAAGGAGTTGAGGTTATAAACACTTTAAAACTTTCAGATGTCCAAAAGGGTAATTTTCAAACAGTACTAAATGAACTAGAAGCATTCTGTGTACCAGAAAGAAATGAAATGTTTGAAAGATTTGTTTTTTATACTCGCAATCAGGAAGAGGCTGAAGCATTTGATCATTTTTATACAGATATAAAGAAATTAGCACAGTCTTGTGAATTTGGGTCTGAAATAGATAAAGCTTTACGTGATAGGATTGTCATGGGAATCAACAGCAAATAATTGAGAGAAAAATTATTCATTTCCAAGAAGCTAACTTTAAAAGATGCTGTGGATATTTGTCGAGCTAGTGAGTTGTCAAAATTACAACTGAAAAATGTTGAGAAACAGTTAACAGGAAAAATAGAGGCTGTAAAATACAATCAGAGTTATCAAAGATCAGATAGAAACATTCAACAAAGCACAAGTAAAAGTGGTAGTGGTAATCAGGAAATATTCAATTGTAAGAGCTGTGGAACCCGTCATGGAGTTAGGCAGTGCCCTGCATATGGTCAAAAATGCAAGAGGTGTTGGCGGTATGGGCATTGGGAAAGAATGTGCCGCAATATGTCAAATGGATCTAGCAGCAGTGGTTCAAGGACAGTCAGAGAGGTAATAGAAACTGGCATTAGTAATAATATGGATGCAGATGACATGACGATTGCAACAATATCTATTAATGAAATTAAGAATAGTAAAGAATGGATGGAAACTATTCAGGTAGGAGGTGTAAATATTGACTTTAAAATAGACACAGGGTCACAAGTCAACATTTTACCTAATCATATGTTGGATAAAATTGATAAAAACATAGGCTTAGAAAAGTGTAAAATAATTTTGGAAGCATATGGAGGATTCAAAATTGTTCCATTGGGTATTGTACATTTAAATTGTTTGGTCAATAATATTATTCATAGCCTCAAATTTGTTATTGTAGAGGGAAATAAAAGCTCACCAATATTGGGTCTTCCATCATGTTTAGATTTAAAAATTTTACCCAGGGTTGATAGTATAACATATGATAATAAAGAGGATTTTGTTAAAAATAATATTGATGTGTTTTCAGGATTAGGTAAATTTAAAAAAAAAATGTATCCTTAAACTCAAAAAGATGCATTGCCAGTTGCTAAACCACCACGTAGGGTACCAATAGCTATTAGAAATAAATTAAAGGAAGTGCTTGATAGTTTAACACTGAGAGGTGTGATTTCTCCATGTGAAGGGCCTATGGAGTGGTTGAGCAATTTGGTAATTGTTGAAAAAAGTGATAAGTCACTAAGATTGTGTTTAGATCCAAAGTTTTTAAATTTGGCATTAGAAAAAGAATATTGTGTTATACCAACACTAGATGAAATAAGAACACAATTAAAAAATCAATCAATTTTTACTGTACTAGATTTTAAGGATGGATTTTATCAAGTAGAGTTAGAAAAAGAATCAAGTAAATTGTGTGCTTTTAGTACAATATTTGGAGCATATAAATTTAACAGATTGCCAATGGGTCTTAATTGTGCTCCAGAATTTTTTCAAAAATTAAATCAAGAAAATTTTGGTGATTTGCCAGGGTGCTTAGTTTACTTTGATGATTTGTTGGTTTTTGGGGAAACACTGGAGCAACATGATATGAATTTAAAAAGAGTCATTGATAGGGCAAGACAGCTAAATGTTAAATTTAATGAGAAAAAGATTCAATATAGGGTTAATGAGGTAAGATATTTGGGTAACATATTTGGCATAGAAGGAATGAGACCTGATTATGATAAAATTTCAGCAATAAAAAACTTAAAAGAACCATCAAATAAAAAAGAACTTCAAAGTATTCTAGGAATGATAAATTATTTAAGGAGTTACATTCCTAATCTCTCTAGTATTTCGGCTCCATTAAGGGAACTTCTAAAAAACAATGTTATTTTCTCCTGGACAAAATTGCACTCCAATACATTAAATAAAATTAAAGAATTGGTTAGTTCACACTCTGTGTTAAAAAATTTTGATGAAACTCAGGAGATAGTAATTCAAACTGATGCTAGTCAAAATGGGCTAGGGTGCTGCTTGCTACAAAACCAAAAACCTGTTGCTTTTGCTTCAAGGTCTCTAACAGATAATGAAACACGGTTTAGCCAAATTGAAAAGGAGTATCTAGCCATTCTATGGGCTTGCAATAAATTTCATAATTATGTTTATGGACGTCATATTAAAATTGATTCAGATCATCGTCCATTAGAGGCGTTAATGAAAAAAGGAGTGTCTGAAGTCCATTCACCAAGATTACAAAGAATCAAGGTAAAGCTTTTAAAGTATGATATTGAGGTAAGATATAAGCCAGGAAAAGAAATGCATATTGCTGATTTACTGTCTAGAAACTTTCAGAATATTACAAGTGAGGATGATGTGTTCATTACAGAAATAGTTCACTCAATTAACTTCACAGAGGAGAAAAAACAAGTTTTCATTGAAGAGACATTAAAGGATATTGGGTTACAAAGATTAACAAACTATTGCTTAAGGGGATGGCCTACAGATAATAGTAAAGTTCCGGAATCACTTAAAAGATATTATTCAATTAGACATGACATACATCTATGCAATGATTTGCTGTTTTATAATGACAGAGTCATTGTACCTAATGCATTACGCAGAGGGATGCTCTCACTGTTGCATGAGAATCATTTTGGTGTTACTAAAACTCAAAATCGTGCAAAGCATATTTTATATTGGCCTCAAATAAATGCTGATATTGAAAATTTTATTAAGGAATGTAAGACTTGTGAACAATTTAGCAACAATAATGTCAAGGAACCATTAATTTTAAGAGATTTTCCTGAGCTGCCTTTTCAAAAAGTAGCTAGCGATTTTTTTGACTATGGTGGGAAGTCTTACTTTGTTTTGATAGACTATTTTTCAAAATGGTTGGAAGTAATTCCAGTAAAGGACAAAACTGCGGAAACAGTAGTAAAATGTTTAAAATTAATATTCTCAAGGTTCGGAATCCCAATGGAGGTAGTTTCAGATAATATGCCTTATGATTCACTAATGTGTAAGAATTTTGCAAAAGACTGGAATTTTAAATTTTGCACCTCTAGTCCACATTACCCGCGGTCAAACGGGCTGGCAGAAAGGGCAGTGCAAACATCTAAAAATATGTTAAGAAAATGTGAAGATTTGAACATAGCACTATTAGAATACAGAAACACACCAGTATCAGGAACGGATAAATCTCCTTCTCAGCTGTTACAAAGCAGAAGATTAAGAACAAAGCTTCCAATCAAAGAAGAACTGCTGGAACCAGAGAACATTGACTATGATAATGAAAGAAGTAATTTAGAAGAAAAAAGAAAATTATATAAGCAGTATTATGATCGAACAGCATTGAGAAGAAATGAATTTCAGAATAATGAAAATGTAGTAATGCGAGAGGGATCAACCTGGTCACCAGCCAGGATTATATCAAAGGTTGAAAACTCCCCTAGATCTTACATAGTAGAAAAAGAAAATGGAAATATGGTACGAAGAAACAGTGTACATTTAAAACACTCAAGACATGAATGTCAACGAAGATATGCTGGAGATGATATTGTGAATAACAATGACACTGAAAGACATAGGCAGACATATAACGAACCTAATCAAATATTAAATGACTCTAAACATGATGATCAACAGGTAATTGATTTGGCTCCACGCATGAGTAATAGGGGAAGGGTGATTAAGCAACCAATTAAATTTAAGGATTATGTATACTAAAAAAAAAAAAAAAAAAAATTAAAAAGAGGAAGATGTCATATATTTAGTTTTAAGTCTATTCTATTAGTTTTATGTTTTATGTTAGATGTCATATTAGTTTTATGTTTGATGTTGGTTGACATATAAATGAAGGCTGACACTTCGTGCCATGCCGATATTGTAATGGTTCTTAAATAAAAGAGTTAATAAAAATTTAAAAAGCCTACGTTTATTAATAATACAACATATATATATATATATATATATATATATATATATATATATATATATATATATATATATATATATAATTTAATTAATTAATTTTCCGAACATTGAATTAATTAAATACAATCCTTCTAAATTCAAGGTTGGTCTCAAAAATAAAATTAAAAATTAAAATAAAAGTTAAAACTCCAAATTCACTAATGAGCAATATAATTTACAGAATAAATTGCAGTCAATGTCAAAGTTGTTATATTGGACAAAGTCAACAGTGGCTTAGACAACGTGTCACTCAACACAAAAGTGACTATAACTTACGAAAAAACTCGTGTGCCTTAGTGGACCACCACTTGAAGACAGGACATAACTTTGACTTTGAATTGAATAATGTAAAAATCTTGGAACAAGTTGATAATTATAAAAATCTACTTTTCCTTGAAATAGTACACATTAATAAAACTCCAGAATCTATCAATTATAAGACAGACACCAACCATTTAAGTAATATCTACTGTAATATACTAACAAGATATGATATGATAAGTCAGTATTACAATAACTGACTACGTACCATCAATTATTACATTTTATAGATCAATTTACCATGTTCCTGATTATTTCTCAATGCTTTTTCCATCTTATAATATGGATAATACTGTCACAATAATTGTTTATTTAAACTTATTCGCTAAAAATTGTACAATGGGAATTCACTCTATAAAATATTGCGGTTACCATAACTCCCAAATAAATTAAAATCAAAAATGTCATTTATTTAAGTAGATATGTTATCAAAATTTAAATTATTAATCTTATAGTTGTAAGTATTGAAATATTCATTTTGTTTACATATAATAATTGTAATAAATTTACAGTTTTCTCCTGAAGAAGTCACAAAATCGTGACGAAATATTGAGAAATAATAAATAGAGTTTTATTTCCCACAAACCAATTGCTGAGACTACAAATAATATTTAACACAGTACGGTCGAAAATAATTTGAAATATTATATTATATATATATATATATATATATATATATATATATATATATATATATATATATATATATATTAAATGGCCAAATATATGGCCCAGGAAGACAAATTCGTTAAACTTCCCGTGCTCGAATCGGTATCAATAAAGTGTTGTGATTATTTCGGCCTATCACAGCCTCATCAGACACTTGGGCTAATACAAATTCAAACTCGGAAAGTCCAACGAATGTCTCCCAAAACTTCACTACAACGTTGTTAGCTTAAAAAGGCGCCACCTGCTTTGGCGGCCGTGAACGAAACAATATGATAATGTCGTTTTCTGTATCCTCTGCGCTGTGTGAAATGTGTAAAAGATTAAATATTTTAGCTAAAGCCACTATCGCTTTATTGAATTAAATGGCCAAATATATGGACTAGGAGGACAAATTCATTAAACCTCTCGTGCTCGAATCGGTATCAATAAAGTGTTATGATCATTTCGGCCTATCCCAGCCTAATCAGACACTTGGGCTGATACAAATTCAAACTCGGAAAGTCCAACGAATGTCTCCCAAAATTTCACTACAACATAGTTAGCTTACAAAGGCGCCACCTGCTTTGGCGGCCGTGAACTAAACGATATGATAATATCGTTTTCTGTATCCTCTGCGCTATCCGAAATGTGTAAAAGATTAAATCTTTTAGCGAAAGCCGCTATCGCTTTATTGCATTAAATGGCCAAATATGACCATTGAATTAAATGGCCAATAAAGCAATAGCGGCTTTCGCTAAAAGATTTAAGTTCTTTTACACATTTCGCATGGTGCAGTGGATACAGAAAACGATATTATCATATTGTTTCGTTCACGGCCGCCAAAGAAGGTGGCGCCTTTGTAAGCTAACTACGTTGTAGTGAAGTTTTGGGAGACATTCGTTGTCAATTAACCTCAACCGCCTTTTCATCTACCAGATCAGCTGTTATTTTAGAGGATATATATATATATATCTTCATCATCATTCTCAGCATATTCTATCGATTATGGTGCAACTATTGTCTAAAATTCTCTTTTCTGTGCCATGTTGTACCGGCTTATCATCATAGTCGCATTTTAAATTTGAACGTCTTCTTGGTCTCTTGATGCCGCTTGGATACCACAGTGTAATTCTAGTCGACCACCTATTGTCAGTTCTTCTCGGTAAATGATTTAATTCTATGGATTACATCAGTAATTTTGGTTTTCTGTCTGATCCGTTCTATTTTTTTTCGATCTCTCTTTGTTATACCTAACATACATTGTTCCACTGACATTTAAGTGACTTTAAGTTTCGATGATTCTGAGACCGAGAAATCGATCTCGAAGGAGGATGAACCCTACAGAATGGTCAACGGCATAAGGATGCAGAAGGCAACGGGGAACCACTGCATTAAAGACTCATAGAGTACCCCTAGTAGTAATCATCATGGTAGTCATGCAAAGGAAAAGTACTGATCATGGACATCGGATACCAAGATCCGGCAGAGAAAGAGAAATAGATAAGTACAAGGCTTTCTCGGTCGTAAACCAACAAAACCCTTGTAAAAAGAAAATTACAACCATAAAAATTGCTACATGGAATGTAAGGAGCTTATTCTCTTCGGGAAAATTAGATAACGTCGTGTTGGAAATGGATCGTTTGGGTTTAGACATATTAGGCATGAGCGATACACAATGGCCAGGAAACGACAAATGTCCCACAAATAATCATGGTATGTTTTATTATGCCGGAAGTGACACCAAAACCCATCGATACGGAGTAGGAGTCATGATCTCAAAAAAATGGAAAGATGCTGTAGTAAACTTTACTCCATTCTCAGAGCGCGTGATGTTAATACAATTAAAAGATAAGAAGAACATGATAAACATCATACAAGTGTACGCTCCTACAGCAGACAAAGACGAAGACGAAATAGAACAATTCTATAATATCTTAGAAGAGGTGATGAGAACAACAAAGAGACAACACATTAACATAGTAATGGGCGATCTGAACGCCAAGGTAGGTCAGGGTGAAGTTGGAGAAAATGTCGGTGAATATGGCTTAGGTAATAGAAATGAAAGGAGTGATCGTTTAGTTCAGTTTTGTCAAAGCGAAGATTTAATAATAACTAATACATTCTTTAAACTACCCCCAAGGCGACTATATACGTGGACGTCACCTCAACATACACAAGAAAAAGTGGTCAGAAACCAAATAGATTACATATTGGTGACAAAAAGATACCGTAATGCCGTAAAATCTACTAAAACTTTCCCTGGAGCTGATATCGGTTCGGATCATAATCCAGTAGTATCTGTGATAGAAGCTAGACCAAAGAAAATAAGAAAAGCCATCATTCCAGCATTAGACTTAAGTCAGCTTAAAAATGAACATCTACGACAAACAGTGCGAGAAGAAATAAACACCAGCCTCAGTGTAGCAGAAAGCCAAATCCGCAGAACAGACAACATAGATGAAAAACTTAAGTATATAAATACGATAATAAGAACTACGGGAAAGAAACACCTAACCAAATCTGCAAAGAAACATAAGGTGTGGATGACACCAGACATTCTAGAACTAATGGATGAAAGACGTAAAATGAAGACTAATGCAGAAAAATACAAAGAGGTTGATAAGAACATAAAGCAAAGAATAAGAAATGCCAAAGAATCATGGATTACAGAACAATGTGTAGAAATGGAAAACTATGAAAGAAAGTATGACACGTTCAATATACATAAAAAAGTAAGAGAAATTACAGGAACCCAAAGAAGACGTCAAATAAGTTTGCTTAAGAACAAAGATGGAAAGATTATTATAGATTTAACAGAGAAAATTAATAGATGGAGTGAATACATAAGAGAACTATTTGAGGACAACAGAAATAACATTGTTCTTATATATGGCGAAACGGGACCTGAAATTCTAAAATGTGAAGTAGAAATGGCACTTAAAAATTCCAAAACTGGGAAGGCAAATGGACCGGATGAGGTTCCTACCGAATTGCTAAAGCTCTTGAATGATGAATCAATAGGTATAATATTGCACTTATTTAATACAATATACAATACTGGCATTATACCTCAAGAGTGGCTGTTGTCTACATTCGTTACACTGCCAAAGAAATCTAATGCTAAAGAATGTTCAGAACATCGAACAATATCTTTATTGAGCCACCTACTAAAGATATTTCTAAAAATCATCCACAACCGAGTTTATCAAAAGTTGGAGTCAGATATTAGTAATACACAGATGGGGTTCAGAAAAGGGCTTGGTGCTCGAGAAGCTCTCTTCGGTTTGAATGTTCTCACACAAAGATGCCTAGACGTTAATCAGGAGGTACATACGTGTATTATCGATTTTGAAAAAGCGTTTGACAGAGTACGCCATGATAAGCTTAGAGAGATTCTTGAAAGGAAGGACATAGATAATAAAGATCTGCGAATAATTCTCAATCTATATTGGAATCAGAAAGCTAACATCAAAATAGAAACTGAAACATCACAAGCAATAGAAATACGTAGAGGAGTACGACAGGGTTGCATTTTGTCACCTCTGTTATTTAATGTATATAGTGAAAGCATCTGTCAGGAAGCCCTTTTACAAGCAAACGGAGGAATCGTAATTAATGGAGAGATTGTAAATAATATTCGATACGCGGACGACACTGTACTAGTTGCAAGAACAGTAGAAGAATTACAAAGATTACTTACAGACATAAATATTGCTTGCAACAATTATGGTATAAATATCAATATTAAAAAAACCAAGTATATGGTCTTCAGTAAAAACATCAACCAGCGTATATTAGTATAAACGGCACTCAAGTTGAAAAAGTATCAAACTACAAATACTTGGGAACTTTAATAATCGAAACTGGAGACCAAAACAGTGAAATAAAAAGACGTATCGAAATTGCCAGGGCCACCTTCATAAAGATGAGAAAATTCTTCTGCAACAGAAATATAAGCATCCCTCTACGATTAAGAATGCTGAGAGGCTATGTATTTAACACGCTATTATACGGTGTAGAGGCCTGGACTCTCAAACAGAACAACATGAAAAATATTGAAAGTTTCGAGATGTGGTGCTACCGTCGAATGCTGAAGATTAGTTGGGTTGAAAGAATAACAAACTGTGAAGTAATACGAAGAATAGGAAAAGACCCAGAGATTTTGTTAACGCTAAAGCGAAGAAAACTCGAATATTTTGGTCACCTGATGAGAGGACATAAATACGCATTACTTCAAAATATAATGCAGGGAAAAATAGAAGGAAAACGGAATCCAGGCCGTAGAAGAATGTCATGGTTGCGGAATTTGAGAGAGTGGTTTGGCTGCACCACTAATGAACTCTTTAGGTCAGCCGTAAACAAGGTCAGAATAGCCTTGATGATTTCCAATCTCCGATAGGAGTGGCACAAAAATAAGAAGAAGTTTCGATATTATTTCTTTCTTTAGTGTCCAAGTTTCGCAGCCGTATGTCATGATTGGTAATATACACTGATCGAATGCTTTTTTTTTCAGGTGGATTGGCATCTTCGATTTAAATATAACTGCATTTCTACCAAAATATGCCCAAGCCAGTTTCATTCTTGTGTTGATGTCTGGAAGTAAGCAGCCATTATTATGTATTATTTGTCGCAGGTATACATACTCGACTACTGTCTTAAGTACAGTGCTGTTTATTATTATATTTTGGTCATCAACTAGCTCGTTGTACACGGTTTTTGTTTTTGTCATGTTCATTTTTAATTAAACTTCATTGCTAGCTACATTTAGGTCGCTTATAAGTTCTTGTAGTTCTGCAGGATTATTAGCAATCAGAACGATGTCGTCTGAAAATCTTAGATTGCTGAGGTATTCTCTATCAATGGGTATTCCTTTGTTCTGCCAGTTCACTTTGCTGAATATATTTTCTAGAGTTGCAGTGAAGAGCTTTGGTGATATTGCGTCTTCTTGTCGGACTACTCTGGTAGTGGGAAATTCTGGAGTGTTTTCATAAATTGTTACTTTAGCTTTTGCTTGTCTGTATAAATTTACTAAAATTTCTATGTGCGATTTGTCAATGCTTTGGTTGGTTAAAGCTTCTATTACTGTCTTGGGATATATAGAATTGAAAGCCTTTTCGAAATCTATGAAGGTATACGGCTATGCAGCCTCTAATGCGTTTGTTAATAATCTGTTGTTGATGATCTTTGTGAATATCTTGTATATGATTTGTAGTAGACTTATAGGTCTGTGTTTTTAATATCCTCTTTGCTACTTTTTTTATAAATGAGAATTATGTTTGCTGTATTCCAGTGGTTTTCAAACAGTTTGTTAAATATGCCTGCTAAAATTTTCCAGGTTTTATTCCCTGCGTATTTAAGCAATTCCACTGTTACACTATCTATTCCAGCTGCTTCATCCCTTTTAATTTTTGTAAATGTCGATTCTTCCATAAGGACTTCTGGTACATCTTCTTGGTTACTGATTAATATTATATTATTACTATTATATATGTATAAATAAAATTATACAGAATATAAAAGAAGATATAAAAGTACACAAAAACAGCAGCATTTAATTAAATAATAAAACAAAACTTACTATTAGAGGAATAA
Source organism: Diabrotica balteata (assembly GCA_918026665.1). Classification (NCBI taxonomy): domain Eukaryota; kingdom Metazoa; phylum Arthropoda; class Insecta; order Coleoptera; family Chrysomelidae; genus Diabrotica; species Diabrotica balteata. The sequence goes on from OU898278.1 coordinate 63,504,093, forward strand.
CGCTTCCTTTTGGAATAAAAGCCACAAAATCTGATTCCGTAACGCTAATGCTAATCCAAGGATGTGTTTTGGTAGGTTTGTAAATAGCTCCACCCCAAAATTCATACCAAACGTCAATGACAGGAGGTAGATAAACATTCATTTTAGTTCTATCTGCAGTCAAAGGGTGCACTACTAACATATTCTTACCCACCATGTACTGCTCATACAGAGAAAAAGTGGTTGTGTTTTCATAGAAATCGTAGAACATAGGTCTAAGTACTGGTTCGTTACTACTAATGAGCCCGTTATAGTAGGCTAGTAACATATTTCTTGTATCTAAGGCAGCTAAAATAGAAAACAATACAAAGTATATTTTTATTTTTATTGCAATAAGAATGTAGATAAGCATATCCGCCTTTGGTGGATTTGAAGTTAAACTGTAGGCTATGGTGAAAATTAGATACTGCACATTCAGAAGAAAAATCATATGTTGTAAATCTTTACATTATTCACACTAAAAATAGTCATTTCTTATAAATATATTTTTTTGGTAATGTAAAAGATATAAAAATGGATGTAATAAATCCAATGCTCATGGGTATGTTACCAATCTTTTACAAAAGCATAAGGTATATTTTGATCTATGTTTTGGAGTAAACTTCCTCTTCATGTAATTATATTACTTGTTCATACATTTGAATAATGCCTTTTACTGAAGCACGATTCAGAATGTAAATATATGTGAGTAGTACTGGTCAAGAAGTTAGGCTGCTACTACGGTCGGGTATACTGTAACTAGGTGTAGTGTAGTAGTCTAAGGTTAAGAATAAATCACTGCCAACTCAGTTAAGCAAGTTACAGACTTTGGCTTATCTAAGTATTACTGGAGCCATGAACACCACATTCGTTTTATTTAGCTTGTCATTCCTCGCATTTTTGTGAATATCGATGTTAGAATTAGAAATATAGGACTACTTTACAATAAACTTGATAGTATATGTTCTTGAACATATTGTGTCGAACACCTAGGATGAACTTGCTAACTAATTATTCTAAAATATACGTGCAGGGATGTCTAACCCCACGGTTGCGGAATACAGCACCATATATTTTTTAAGTAATTATCAAGCAAAGGATATTTCGAAGAAATTAATCAGATCAAAATGAATCACTACTGTAACACAGTACAGTTCAAATGAGGATTTAAAGACAGACTCAAGAATAAAACCAACATACTATTTTTCTTTAAAAATCATTGGGAAACACTGTTCTGTTGATGGCCATAAAGTATCATATGATACTTTAGGTGTGAACTAAATGCAATTTATTACAAGGATCTAATATCAACCCTTAGAGTCAATATTCGATAATTTGCTTACGCTCAAAATAAGCTTTAAATTATATTTTTTTAAAATTTATTGACTAGCCAAATTAAGTTATGTGTCTGAATGTTTATTTTTTACAATTATGTGCTATATTGTTCTTTATTTCAACATGGCTTGGGAAAGATTTTTTTCTGCAGCCGTCCCGAAAATAAAACTTTCGGTATTATTTATTAAATCAAAAGTATCATTTTACACAACTCGTAAGTAGCTACCATTATCTATAGTAGCTACTGTTGGGAGTAAGGTTTTCACTTTCGGGATGATTTTGGGTAGCTAGGTAACGGCTTTGACAATAACATCAACTTTGTATTTTATTATGACAATCCTTGTCATTTAAGATTCGTGTGTTTTCGCTCAGTTTTTTGTTTTTTAATTCCAAGAAATGGAAATCAGCAGTGAATCTGAAGCCGAATAGATTCCAGATGAGATTAGGGAAACTGTTAAGCCGCTATTTATGAATTATTGCCGGTAAAGTCAAGAAAGAGGTATGCAGTGGTCTAAATAGTCCATACAAAAATGGACCATTGATAAAAAGGTACATACTATAAATAAAGAAGCCATTCTTGCATATCTAATGAAAAAATCTAATCCGCTATCCAAAAGTTATTGTTGTCCTTAAAAAATCTATCGGCTACAATCCAAAAAAATCGAAATATTGACTAAAGAAAAACTAGATAAAATTTTTATCATAAGCTGAAGATAATTTTGGCTAATTTTTTTTTTACTTAGTATTTCGCCAACTGCTTGTTGGCATCATCAGAGGTGCAAAACGTTGAACTGTTCACAAAAAAAAAACAAACATTTGTTTTACACTTTCACAATAAGACTGTCTTATTGTGAAAGTGTAAAACAAATATTTTGTCTTGTTTTTTATGAACAGTTCTATCTCTTGCACTTCTCATGGCAACAATAAATATTAAACAAAAAATTTCCTTTATACAACTGATGCAGATTTTAGCTTGGTGAGGCCACGTGATCCTTGAACTTGGTTTACTTCCACTTCTATATCTACGTCGTTCGGTTCTTTCCTAGATATGTACCTACCCAGAACTGCCGAAAATTGGGAGAACAACCCTTTTAGCTTTCTCCTATTTATCTGTGGTAATCGTTGAGTGTTTAACGAATTGACTTAAAATTTCTCAGACTAATTTAGAAACTGGGTGGCAACTGCAATTATTTGATCGAATTTGCCATTGGAATTATCGGATATTATCGTCTCTTTATATATTTTTCTCTTTCTTGATGATCACTAAATAATCATTGACATTAATGAATCTCCCAGAAATTTCTTTAGCAGAAGCAACCAATTCTCTGGCAAAAACCTCGTCATGGCTTTATCACAACAAGTATTTCTTCTTTCACAATTTCCTTCAGCGGCGCTACTATGATCGTCCCAATTCCTAACTGGATCTGAATATCTACATAGATGTTGGTATTTTACCTGTGACAGTCCGCAGTCGCAGCCTCGTTGGTAAAAATTTATTTATAATTGTCGAGACTAAAGGCCGACCCATTTTGGTTTTTCTGACGAGACGTGACGTTTTTCACCATAATTTCAGCACCTTAGATCCAGCACCAGCCAATTTATATTCAAGGGCGACAAGCAAGACATCGACCAGCGTCTTACGAGATAATCAGACTGTTATCTGCATCTCGTGGTCACTAAGACCATCAAGAAATATTTAAATAGCCAATTTTTTCATTATGTCTTTAGGAGTTGTTAGAAAAGCATGTCTCATTTTTTTTTCTCATTTAGTTCTTAACAAAGATATAGACAAAATGATTCTTATTTGTAAATGAAAATGAAAATTTTATTAATCAGTTAGTTTATTAGGTCTATTAGTTATTTTAAGAAGCGGTTGATTTTGAATAATAGTATTGTTCATATAGCTTAGGGAGTTAGGAAAATGGCTGAAGTAGAGTTTTCTGCAAAATTGGATAAAAAGGGCTTATTAAATAATAAAACAAAATACTTACATTGAGCTGTTTGTTGATCATATTTGGCGGATAAATCCCCTGGATTTCTCCAAGGTTTAGGAGCAGATATTCTAAACATTGGCATGGTAGCAGCAATCAAATACCATCTCAAGCAAAGTTTCATTTGAATTGAAGTATCAAACACGTTCGTATCCCCGCAGACAGGTATACTAACCAAATGGTTACCAATTATACTATCGAATAACACGCCCTCCAGATATTTTCTAAGATTAGCCCAAGAAGTGTCTACGTTCTCTATAATCATGGGTTCGACTTGACTGATAGATTTTGTTGCTGATATTATGAATATGTCTTTAGCTTTGGATTGAAAATAATTTTTTAAGGATTTATATTGGGATCCGCCATAGGAATTGTGCTTTTGAATATGAAGTATATTATTGGCAGTTGTGTTCCATTGAATGGTGTATGACATGGCATCTTGTAATGACTAAAACAAAATATATTGAAAAATATAGAATCTATAAATCAATGATTAATCTTCCAAAGAAGTATACCTAAATATTAGTTTTTGAAAACTCATTCACACATCATTAGTTAATTGTGGTATTAATCAAAAGAAAAAAAATAGAAAGTTAGTTTTATACATTTTACGCTTTAAGACCATATTTGGAAATAAGTAATAATATTATCATTAATGATATAAAAAGAGACCTCTTCTTGTGGAAAAGTTAGAGAAAATACTTATACATATATTATTGGGTAGATAGACATTTAACATTACATTATCATTAATAAATAAAATTTATTTAGTCGACGTTTCGATTTCGATTTAACATTTATTTGTCAGCAGAAACGAATGTATATTTAGAAGGATTGTGACGTCAATATTTTTGACTTTGATGCCAGTTATGTCGAAGACGGTTCGAGATTTCAAAATGCCGTTTTCAGATTTTGATTCAGGAGACAAAACTATATATGAATCCATCGATAGCTCGTCCCCAAGTATTGCATAGGCAACAACGCACAACCGAACATACTTTGCGGATGTAAAACGAAAGGTTTTCTTTGAAAATGATAAAAAAACTTTTTACTATTACATATAAGTAATATCGAATTACGAAAAATACGTACTGTAAAACTACATAGGTGCAATGAGTAAAATGGATCACAGTTTGTCATTTTTAAAATATTACATTTTGTTTATGTAATTTCTAATAATTTAGTATCTTTTATTTATCATCGCTACTCATTTCCACCTCAAAAGATCCGCCTTCAACCGGATGGGGGCCTTCTTTAAGAGCCACAACCTCTCTCTTGGTATAAAAGTAAGAATACTGCGATGCTAGGTCTCCTCTCTTCATTTTTATGGTGTTGAATCGTGGACCTTGAACGAAGATATGTGCATAAAATTGGAAGCATTTGAGATGTGGCTATATCGGAGAATACTTAAAATCCCGTGTGTTGCAGTTTCGCAACTGTATATAAACATTTGTAAATATATTAATAGACTTTTTAATAGTTTCGACTCTCCTCGTATATTTAAACTGAGATTTACATATACAATTGCACAGCGGTGTTTAAGGGCCAAAAAGATATAAGACCTAAACATTCCAAGGCGGCCATCTGCGAGATAATAAAGGACGACTTCCACATGCCACATGTGTTTTTAAAGTTAAAATAAGGGTTTGCGTTTGTTACAAAACCAGAGTCGAAATGAATCTCTCAACCGATGCAGATGTGTATGTTGAAGACGAAGGGTACCTGATTTCGCATCGGCCAAGAAAGACGCTAATGTCCATTAAAAACTTGTGTAGTTAAAGTCGGCCGCTGAAGGCGTAATTTGCGATAGCTCTAGTGCTATATTTTCATGGGGTAAGGAACAATACACCATTTATATACGATTTGCTGCATATATCAAGTACGTGCACTTGATATATTTATTTGATATTTGTTGGAGCTTCATCGCATTTGTGCCGCGATCGCAATTCAAATTGGACATTTTGCGTTTGTTCCGGTTTATTTACTATATTCTTATTTTTTTATTTTGTTAACACCGATTTAATTGCTTTTGTGCTTTATATTAATAATTGTAATAATTATTTGTATGCTAACGCATTATTACTTTTTTATACCAATGACATATAAATCCATATTTTTATGTATTTTTTTTTGTAATATGATTAATTTGTTTTTGTATCTTTTATGTATAGTATGTTTGCGGCTATGGTAGGTTTTGTCTTTTGTTTTGGCAGTGGTTTTAATAGAATCGACGTCATTTTTGTTTTGGTCGGTTTATGGTTGTCTTTCGGTGTGTCTGTTGGTGTTTCATAGTAGCTGATAGTTAAGTTTGTATATTCTTCTTTAATTATAATGGTATATGTGGTTATGTATATTTATGTTTAATTTTACACCTTTTTAAAATAGAGTTTTATACAGTCCACTGGCTTTGATTTCTTTTCTTTAGTTGAATATATATACCCAATTCGAAAGGGGGAAACCAGCGAGTTCTGGATTGAACAGAATATCTTCTCTCCCCTTCAGGATGATCTCAATTGTTATATTGAGGTCATCGTATGTGCAGAACGCAACATAATGGTCCTTCGAGCCGGACTTTCTTCTTCTTTTTCTACTTTTTGTGTGATTTTTCATGTCTAGTTGCGGTTTCCTTGTGGTAGGAGCCTTGTCGGTTATGATAACCAGTTAATATGTCGTTGTTTACGGTTTCCTTATGGTAGGGACCTTATCAATTATGATAACCATTTTATTTGTCTTGCTTACGGGTTCCTTATGGTAGGAGCCTAGTTGGTTGTGATAACTATTTGTTGGGGTATTTCTTTTATGTGAAAAGATACCCAGTCGTCTGCCGAAAGACGATACCTAGTCTGCTGAAAGACTATTTCTTTGTCGAGGTTCTCTTATGCTAGAGACCTTATTGCAGTTATCACAATCATAGTATAGTCGGGTATTTCTTTAAACTGAAAAGTTACCCAGTCTGCCGAAAGACATTTGACTTTTTACTTTGTACAAGGTTTATTTATTGTATACCTTTTTTGCGGTTATCATAATTATATAGTCGGGTATTTCTTTTATGTGAAAAGATACCTAGTCGTCTGCCGAAAGACAATACCTGGTCTACCGAAAGACTATTTTTGCTTTACATTCTTTGTTCAAGGTGCTCTTCTGAAAGAGACCTTCTTTTTGCGGTTGCTATAACCATTTATTGTATATTTCTTTTCTATTAAAAGATACCTAGTCTGCCTAAAGACTATTTCTTTTTTTACATTGCTTTCTCGAGGTTCTCTTCTGACAGAGGTCTGTTTTGCGGTTGTTATACCCATTTTACATTACGGTATATCTTTTATACTAAAAGATATCCAGTCGTCTGCAGAAAGACGATTTTCTTCTTTGCATTAATTTTCAAGGTGCTCTTTTTATAGAGACCTTTTTACGGTTTTTATAAACATTTTGTATTGCAACTTCTTTTAAACTGAAAGATAACTAGTCTGCCGAAAGACTATTTCTTTTTATATATACTTTATTCAAGGTGTTCTTATGACAGAGACCTTTTTCAGGTTTTTATACCAATTTTTTGCTGATTTGTTCATACTGCTTGTAGTGGAGTATTTCTTTTGTCTCAATCTGTTGAAAGACATTATTACTTTTTCTTGTTCAGGGTTTTCTTGTGCTAGAGACCTTTTTGCGGTTAGTATAACCATATAGCCATTTACATTGGGGTATTTATTTTGTAAAAAACGATATCCAGTCTGCAGAGACATTTCTTCTTTTGTGTTCGATAAAGTTTGTGAGGGTGGAAAATTATTTTCGGTTATTGCAACCATTTTTTTGTTTAATTTTTCGTGATTGTATGGATATTAGTACATAACAGATTGTAATAGTTTTATGTTGGAATATTTCATTTTCTTGATAATATACCCGGTCTGTGAAGATAGTTGTTTTTTTATTTTGTTTGTGTTGGTCTTATTGTAGAGACCTGCTTTCGACTATTACAAGTATCTCTTTGGTTTGTTTCTGTGAAAAATCCAAGGATTTACAATTACTCTTACTCATCCACAATCTTTTTCTTTTTTGTCTTGTCAGTTTTAAATATTAGCTGCTCTACTTTTGTTTAAACAATGGACACCCTTAAATTCAAGAGACAGTCTGCAAAGAATGCAATTATTCGTCATTGTAATTGGGTTGCAAAGAATGTTTCATTGGCCGATATTGATTCTCTTTTGAAAGTTCGTCGTGAGTATTTACAGGTTGAGTATAATAAATATGAATGCGCACAGGATGCAATCGAAAACATATTGATAGATTCCGCTGAAGATAGCGAGGATCGAAACATTATAGATGATTTGTTTTGTAAGGCAATGGGACTTATAATATGGGAGCCCGTCCCCTCATCCGATACGTATTATAAAGTAGGTAGTGCATCCCATTGTTCTTCTAGGTTACATGTGGGGGAAAGACCTCTCACACTTATTTTAGATTTATGCCATCTACTTAATGTAGTGACTTGTTCTAAAAATCATATGTCAAAAGACTCATCTGTTTCGAAACCTCAACCTTCTTTCGAGACAACCATGTCTCAAATACCTCTTGTGATAACGCCTAGTTCGTCAGGTCAGCTATCCTCGACTTTAACTCATGTAGATACTGTCTCTAAGGCGTTACCTACTAGCCTTATCAGTATTGCATATTCCCTTCCACCTGTTGCAATGGTAAGTGATAGTAAGTCCTACAGGAGTCGTGATGCCCATACAAGCGCGAGATCTTCTACGGAGCTATTTTTTAATGATGTACATCTCTTTGGACCTCAGGTCCATTCTAATATTCAATCCTTGCCCAAGGATTTTTCGCGGAATAATTTCCATAATTTCCAATTTTAAACAATCTAATAACTTAGATTTTGCGACCATAATTGGGTAAAAAGTTCCTAGTGTGGCATTACACCCATCTCTAGATTTAGCATTCGGGGTACATATGTTTAAAATGTACTCATATCTTTCTCGTTTACGCCGAGTAAAGACATTTGTGTCTTGTTTCATCAGAAACGTTAGTAAAAAGCAAGCTGAATTGCTTATTTTTAGGACTTAAAAAGTCTTTCGTTTCCTTCCATTTCCAGCGAGTTCTGGATTGAACAGAATATCTTCTCTCCCCTGCAGGATGATCTCAATTGTTATATTGAGGTCATCGTATGTGCAGAACGCAACACAGTGGACTGACCGAGTTACCAATGAAGAGGTCCTCAGAAGAATGAAGAAGAACCGAGAGGTACTGACCGCCATCGAATCTCGAAAGTTACAGTACTTTGGATACATTATGCAAAATGAATCCAGATATGCCGTTCTAATGGCGAATTATTGAACCTGGTCGCGTGGTGTGCAAGAATGATGACAAAAACTCAGACAACGAAGGGGATTAAAACACTGACAAAAATTCGGTCGTGATGAGTCATTCCGAAGCATTGAAGTAGTTCAAGGCTCTGCTGTGCTACGTTCAAAGTCAAGAAGATACTTGTGCAAGTGACGCGATGCTCTTAAAAAGGATGAGAGACATGGCTTCAAAAAAACGTGTTCGGTGTGTAAAACAGCAGAAAATAACCATTATATAAATTTCAGGCCGTTTACAGCTACATATTTTTAAATGGTCTTGATATCCGTATTTTTTCATATCTGGATCGGTCGGTCACCACATTGATCCGGATGTGGCAGGTTATACTATATATAGTTTAAAAACTTGTGGAAGATGGTAAATCACACATTGTGCACTATGATATCCTTTTTTGTTGTTTTTGTCGCAGGTTCTTACAAGGTAAAGACCTTTAGACCCTTTATTTACATACATATACAGTGCGGAAACCACTTATGGAATAAAATTGTTTTTGTTCTTAATATAGAAAATAATAAAAAACTCTGGGACACCTTAACTTTTAAATGCGCTTTTCAAACATAAATATCAAAGTACACGGTGATCCACGCAAGTTTAGCATAGTCCATAATCCTTATTTTTAATTAAACACCCTGTATATTTTTATGTTTGGAGAATCCTCATTTGTTGCGTGAGACACACACTCAGTATCATCAAAAGTTGAATGTTTGGTCAGATATTATAGGACATCATAGTATTGGTCCTATATTTGTAGATGGTAATTTTTGTAGCGGAAAAATATTTAAGCATGCTAAGAGACGATGTTCTTTCTCAGTTGGCTAACTTATATTAGAATCAATAGATCCGAACCTACCGGATGAAACAGTATGGTTCCAGCAGGACGGTGCAACAACCCATTATGCTTTAATGGTGAGAAATTACTTGAATGAAATCTTCTTAAATACATGGATTGGACGAAGGGGTACTATTGAGTGGCCAGCTAGGTCGCCAAATCTTACGCCTTTGGATTTTTTCTGTGGGGTTATCTCAAGAACAAAGTATATTCAACACAACTAACTAGCATTGAAGACCTCAAAGAAAGGATAACTACAGAAATACAGAATATTTCACCTCAAACTCAAACAAAGTTCGGGACGAGTTTTATAGGAGACTGTGTTATTGCCAACAATAAGGTGGAGAACATTTTGAGCATCTATTTTAATGTAATCCAATCAATTACCTCGGGTATTCTATGAATTAATTGTCTTAGAAAATTACACTTAATTTCAAAATTTCACCTTGTATTATTCATAATAGACCCTACATGATATAGTTCGTTGAGATCGGTTGTTAAGGAGTTTTTAAAAACATAAAAATATACAGGGGGTTTCATTTAAAATACAGATTATGGACTATGCCAGACTTGCCTGAATCACCCTGTATATTTAAGTTTATCTTTGAGAAGCGCACATTAGAATTTAAAAGTTAACGTGTCCCAGAGTTTTTTATTATTTTTTATAATAAGGACACAAACAATTTTATTCCATAAGTGGTTTCCACACTTTATAATGATCAACATATCACCTCACTACAATCATAGTATCATAAGGAAAAGATGAAGACAGACAGCACATTGGATGTAAGCAGTAAACTTCATATTGGCGATATCTATATTATTGTTTTAACAAAACAAACTCTTTACTGGGCCTGAGAATGAAGCAAATATTGTAAGCCTCGAAACCGATCGCTTCTGTAACACTTTGAAAGTAAATATTAGATGAGTGAGTATTGACCTTTTTAATATATCTGTTCAATTACGGACTCACACTTGCAATCCTCTTATCATCATAATAGATAATTATTATAATAGAGTCAAAATAATACCAAATTTACACCTGTTTGATAGAAAACACCTTAAAAATGTTCATAGTTCTAAGTTTATTTAAATAACACTATAATTATAAACCAACACTATAATTTTACCAACTATTACATAGAGGTATTAAAAGTAAAAATTATATTTATATAATTAAATTCAAGAGACATAAATGTGATTCGTAAGGATTGCTGAATGCATATCTGTGTTAAAACTGCAAATTAAGCGTTTTTGTTTAGAGGTGTAGATTGTCGTTACTTGTGAGTTTCTACTTGTAATTTTTGATACGCTTTTGTATATAATCAGTTACAATATAAGCGATTTTGTAACAAGTAGATACCTCTTCAGCATCTCTAGAGATTGTGAGTGAATTGATCACGCGTTAATATTGTTTATTTTCTACTTTTCTGTTAGGCGAATATAATATAGGGTAAAATTATTGAATAATAAACAATGGTATTTATATGAAAGTAACAATGGTTAAAAAAAATGATTTACTTTAATTAAAATGAAACTCAACCAACGCAACAATATTTCAGTATTTAAGCTAAAACTTCTTTTCTAAAAACTTCAAATAATCATCAAAACAAACACGCCTTCTTTAACTTAAATTGGCCTCCGAATAAACCTAAAGATTTTAATAACTCGAGAACTAAGTGGCGTTGGTCGCTGGAGAATACCTCTGTCCCCTTCAGAGGTTGAGTATAAAGTGACTCTCTACACTTTTGACTTCCGTTAGTTTTAAGCTAAGTGGAAATTACAGATAAGCAGTTTGACCAATTGATAAACAAACATAGCTTTTTTCCCAAAAGATACTTAGATATCAAAGGATTATCAGTTTTATTTACAATCAAAATCTCATGTTACATTATATGTCTTTGTGTCGAAGTAACTAAAGTACACCCCTAAAATGTTAAGTACCTACTGTATAAAGGTCTACTTTAAACAGCAATTTTTTCGATACCTCGATAGATATATTTATAGCAGGTCTTGATATTTATGGTAAATAGACATATATAAAAAAGACATAATTGTAATAAAAATTATACTTACTTTGGTAAAGTATGGAAAACTAACATCGTCCATTTTAAATTCTTCATTCGCTGGCCAATTATCGGTTAAAACCAAACCATCGATAGTTTTATTGAAGAAATCTTCTAAAAATGTACCGAATACTTCCATATATTTTTGAATATTGTCATGACTGTAGTCTATATAAAAAACGTCCTGATCTAAATATTTTCCCTGATAAATTGTTTTATTAAGATACGTATATAGAAGATCAAGGCTGCTAGCTGAGTTATAAAAATCTGTGTTATTCAATATCTAAAATCAGAATAAAGCAAATATGATACGCAAGTTGTATATAATCATTATTAATAAATTTTTGGGTAACTGATTAAGGTACTTGTTTATTGTTTGACCGATATAGACACAAACAAGCCAACTGCTTCAATCCAGAATTCGATCTCACAAATATGACAAGAACAACGTCACTGCGCTCGCAAAACATGAAAGCGGGAAGAAGCAAAAATTTGATTTTGAAAACATCAAAATTTTAAAAACAGAACAAAACAAAAAGAAGAGGGAGATATACGAATCAATAGAAATAAAAAGAAATACGAACGCAATAAATGACAAAAAAGATACACAAAACCTAAATAAAATATATTTCAATCTGATTTAAATAATAATAATATAACACCATAAAAAGCTCTTAAAGTCATAACATATCTCCCTTTACCTTTTTCAAAAATATTAATGATACGCCCATATAAAAAATATTATTAATGACAGTAAACCATGAGATATCAGATATCAACTTTAATTTGTCAGTTCGTTAATGTCTGCCCCGTTTTACTTTTTGGATCATATATATATATATACGACTTACTCTGACTGACTGCAACCCTAATAAACTGTGTTGTTTGTTTATATCGACAGTAAGTAATATTCCAGTATTTCTTATATATATATATATATATATATATATATATATATATATATTACATATATATATATATATTACATATATATTACAATATATCTGTTTGTTCTTATACATGTACATTTTAGAACCTTGACAAAGGCAAGGGTTTCCTGCCGAAACGTCGGTTGCTATGGAAAATAAAATCTAGTTCCATATGTAATATATATTTATTGACCTTTAACCCAAGAAACACTAATTTTATATTAAATATAATACGGTTATAGTATAGTATATATATGGAAATATAGATAGAATATAGAAAGAAAATATGGAAGATATACAAATTCTTATAGAAATTATTAACACACAAGCAAAAAGGTGGGACTAAAAACGAATAAGATAAAACAAAATACATGGTAATCTCGAAAACTCCTGTTAACAACATAATATGTCTGACATTGGAGGGTAAACCTTTAAAGAGGGTCGACAAGTATAAATACCTCGGAGCAATTATAAACTTACAGTTAGATCAAGATGAGGAGATAAAGCTCCAAACTGAAATAGCTCCAAAAGGATTTATAACATTCAAGTCAATATTTACTAATAAGAAATTGGGTATAATTAACAGATTAAGGTTCGTGGAATGTTATGTATGGTCGCAAATGCTGTATGGGATAGAAGCTTGGACTCTGAAAGCCCAATCCGTAAAAAAATTGAAGAAATGTGGCTATAGAGGAGTATACTTAAAATTTCTTTGACTGCAAAAGTCAAACACTTTATCTTGCAAGGAAGAGGGAAAAAAAGGCTTGGGAAGAAAGAAGAAATCTTGGTTGAGCAATATCAGAGATTTGATTAACCTCAGTGTTGAACAGATATTTCAAGTTGCAAATAAGTGTTCAAGGAGGTGATTACCAATATTTGTTAGAAGACGGCACAATAAGAATATATATATAATATATTATATATATATATATATAATATATATATATATATATATATATATATATATATATATATTAAAAGGAATACGACCGTTCAAATTTAAATACACAATGTGAGTAAGATTAAAATCTCACTATAAATAGGATATCGGTCAAGGAGAAATAAAAAATGAAAAAACTATTTCAATCTCTTAATAGAAAACGTTTCGTGCAGTACTTCTGCACTTCTTCAGTTCTCATGATTGTGAAGTCATATATAGATGTCAAACAATGTCAAATGCATATGTTGCGATGTTATACAATACATTAAATAAATACAATAAAAGTTATGTTAAAAAAATTAACATTCAGAATTTTAATTAAAATTTATACACACATTGAAAAGTTATAAAATGTCACAATGTATTAACAAGAACAGTATAATATAATACAACACTTCTATTCTATCGCTGTTATAAAATATATCGAAACATGAAGCCAGGAGAAAAAGTACCTTGTTTTTATTGAGCTCAGTGTACAATTTGAAAAATCTATTTTTGTTGAAAAAAGTATGGAAGTTAACTTTATTGTTCGATACACCAAAGTAATTAAAAGAAAAAAAGGAACTATTCCGAAAAGACAAACCAAAATTAAAATAGCTTTGGAAATCAGTCTCTGTATGAAAAATTAACTGATGGACAAAATTACTTATTTACAGGACAGAATAGAAAAGTCAATTTGTTTAAAATCTAATTATAAGAGGGTTGGTAATAAATGTAATGACGACCATTGCTGGGGAACCATGTGGTTTCTTTTGGAAAGGATTTTACATCGAAGTGTGATGTATGAAGATTGCTAAAGTTCTCGTTGAAAAAAAATCTTTTTTTTTTAATAATAATGCAATATGGCATAAGTGTTTGTTCTAATTATATATATATATATATATATATATATATATATATATATATATATATGCTTAACATAGTTTTACATTTTGTTAGGTTGTTTATATTTTGGAAGTACAGTAGCCATTATCCATTTTTATTTTGGTTTTTGCAGCAGATCTGCCAATGTAGTTTACTTTAAAATTTTAAAATTTTAAAACTTTTTGGTTTTGCAATTTATATAGTTTTCCAAAGTGCTTTGTTGGTTGTGCGTGTTGAGCATTCGTTGGTTTTTTGGAAGAGCGTTTGGCCAATTTTAAAGGCCTTGAAGATGGTTATAGAAGAATTGACTGCTGTATTTGTTCCTTCAATTGGAAGATTCTATTTTTTTTATTTGTTGATGTTTTTTATATGGTGTGGAAAATATGTATCCGCTACTTTTTGGTGCAAATATTTTTTGTAATTGAAATTTCTGTGAACTGAAATACATTTCTAACAAGTATGTCAATGTCTGCGTAATGGTCGTTTCTGTATTGACGAATAATTTTAAAAGCCATTAAAATAATGTCAATTATATTTGCATCTAAGCATTAAACAGGTCCTAGTTTATTAGCTACAGGCCATAACGAATTTCATTATAAAATTTCTATTTTAGTTTGTATTTTATTAGCCATAGGTAAACCAAAAGTACACTTTAAAAAAATATGTTTATAAATTCATCTGTGCAAGTTCAAGTAAAGGAAATTGAGCTTTCAGACGGTTTTCATTATGTAGTGTACCTATATATTACTTCAAACATATTCAACATATACTTCAAACATGTGCTGCACCACACAACAGAATTAGGAAGCTTTACCAAATTACTAGACGACTAACAAAAAATGGGTCCAACTGTTCGAATATTGTAAGATCCAAGACAGGCGAATTACTTACTACATCAGATGACCAAGTAGAGAGATGGAAAGAGCATTTTCAGGAGATGCTAGGTATTCCCAGAGATAACGCAGATGAAATTGTCGAAAACCCGCAGTCTATAGACTTGCATATTTTTTTTGAGGCCCCTTTCAAAACGGAGATAATAACAGCTATCAAATCTCTGAGAAACAACAAGTCAATGGGAATCGATAACATTGCTGCTGAAATACTTAAAGCTGATCCGCATCCAACTGCTAAACTTTTGCTCCACACAATCCGAGAGGTGTGGGAAACGAACCACATTTCAGCGGGCTGGAAAAAAGGTAACATTATCAAACTTCCAAAAAAAAGGCAACCTTATACTGTGCAAAAATTGGAGAGGAATAACCTTGCTTACTGTCATAAATAGAATTTTCACGACCATCATACTGAAAAGATTAAAAGATTAACAAACAAGGTTAAGTTTCGAGCTAATCAAGCAGGCTTTAGACCAGAATCCTCATGCATAGACCACATTAATACTGTGAGGGTAATAATAGAACAATCGGTTGAATGGAACACACCCCTATACACGGTTTTTGTTGATTTTGAACGTACCTTTGACAGCTAGTCTCATGCTGCTATATGGAAAATTTTAGAGCTAAGAAACATCCCGCAAAACATTATTTTTTATTATAAAGTCACTATATACTAATGCGAAATGCAGCGTGACACACAATGGGATCAATAGTGACGAATTCGACGTGCTTTCGTTCGAGTTAGACAGGGATGCGTGCTTTCTCCGTTTCTTTTTAACATAGCTATAGACTATGTTCTCTCCAAACTAGACTCCGACAAAAGAGGGATACAATGGACGTTAACCACAAGCCTAAGCGATCTAGAATACGCGGACGATATCTGCCTATTAGGTCAGAGGTTCCAAGATCTGGCTTACCAATTGGAAACACTTTCCACTGAAGCCAATAAAATAGGTTTGAAAATCAATATTAGTAAAACCAAGTCCATGAGAATAAATGCAAGGAACAACAGGCTATTTACCATCGACAATATGCAGATTGAAAATGTGGAAAACTTTACGTATCTTGGAAGTGTCATAACAGAAAACGGAGGTACAGAAGACGATATTCGTATGAGGATACGAAAAGCCCAACAAGCTTTCAGCACGCTCAACCCTGTTTCGAGATCTGGCGAGTATACCACAAGGACAAAGATCCAAATATTCCGATCAAATGTCATGTCTGTTCTACTCTACGGATATGAAACCTGGTAAGTGACAAACACCCTCACAGACAAACTGCAGGTCTTTGTTAACAAATGTCTAAGAATAATTGTCCGTATATTCTGGTCTAACACCATCAGAAACGAAGATCTGCTACACCTGACCGAACAAAAGAGGGTACAAAATGAAACTAAGTCCAGAAGGTGGGGTTGGATCGGTCACACACTCCGAAAAAATAGTTCCAGTATCGCAAAGACTGCTCTAGAGTGGAATCCCCAAGGGAAAAAAAAGAGGTCGCCCAGTACAAACTTGGAGAAGATCCATCATGGACAAGATAAGAGGTCAAGAAAAGTCTTGGAATGAGGTGAAGGCCTTAGCGCAAAATAGAACCCGGTGGCGTGTTTTCACTGAAGCTCTATGCTCCACTTAGGAGTTCAAGAACCTTATATATGTATATGTATATATATATATATATATATATATATATATATATATATATATATATATATATATAATAATAAAGTTTTATTTTAAGGATGCAGTCATTTAAGTAGGGCAAGATAAGTTAAACTCTTTGTTCTTAAATCAAGCTTTCGCAAAATTTATTTGCTTTTCATCAGGATATGCTAAAATATGTTATGGTAAATACAATGAAATTAGAATTAAAAAACATTGTATAAAACTAATATAAAAAGTTACAACATGAGGTTAAACCATTAAATTATTAAATTCACAAAACATTCTTATCTAAATTATATTTTTATGTAAGTACAATATTTTAATTTTGAATATTTTATGACATTTATTATTATAATGATGTTTGATTTATGTCAGAAAGACACTCGTGTCTGTTTTTGTCATTGATAATAATAATTGTTATTATTAATTTAAATTTAAAAAAAATCTAAGATACAAATGACGTCAAGGATTGTCCCAGAAGTGGTAGAAGTCGATGTTGAACAGCGGTACAAGACCGGCAAATAACATTGATAGCTCCTAGAAATAGTCTGGAATCTACAAGTGGTATATCCAGAGAAATTTCTAGGCTTCAAGGACTGAATATTTCATGGCAAACAATAACACGCAGACTAAATGCGGTAAATTTGTATCGTAGAAGACTGCTATGTGTTCCTAAACTAACCTACCAACACAAAATAGTAAAGTTGTAATGGGCTAGAGAAATGGTGCATCATGGTCCTAACCGGAATAACGTGATGTTCTCTGATGAGTCAAAAATTGGCTTGGTATCTGATTCGCTAAGAACACTAGTTTGAAGGGCCCCAGGACGACTAGACCGACTAGAAACAGCCCAACTTCGTGTCCCATTTGAAGGTGGCAGTATTATGGTTTGGGATGTTATTATGAGTGGTACACGGACGCCACTGCTGGTTCTGGAGAGAATAGTCACTGGTGCTGTGTATATCAAGAAAGTTTTAAATCCTGTCGAAGTCGAATTTAAGTAGAGTTACTTTTTATAAAATACTATGTTAATCATTCTGTATACACTTTTTAATAAATTTTACAATTTGAAAAGTAAACAAAATTTGGTTCTGTACCTTTAATTAAAGATTCTATTTTCAAAATCTATGCAAATTTGTCATATCCTGTATAATGATATTTCTCCATAATCTATATTTGAAAAATACAACTCACAATACGAGTAAATAATGCGATTGTGAAACAAATTGCACCATTGTTTTTAATCGCCTGTTTTTCACATTGTTATCTTATAATATGTATCCTCTATAAATAATTTGAGTTAGAAGATTACTGGGTTCCTGTACTGTAATATATTTCTCGTAATTCATATAAAATATGATTCAATAGATGCAGAACCGGAAAGGAATATTGGAATTATAGGATTATAGTGTGTGAATAACCTTATAAAATAAAATTATAAATGTTACTTTTTCAGCGATAATAGTATTATTGAATTGGACGATATTAATAAAAGAAGCCACCTATCTAAGCATTATAAGTACAGAAATTAAAGAGAGAAGGCGGGTTTAATCAAAACAAAGTGAGACCAACAAAAATCAGAAATAACACAGACAAAAATAAAGCAGACGTAAAATGACAAAGAAACCATCAAACAATTTTTTTAATAAAGAATGGGAATTTTTAAACATATAACAGAAAAATTAACAGGATGGGTAGACTATTTAGAAGACTTAATGGCGAAGAGAAAATAACAATCACAGAAACACAGAACCGAAGAAACGAAAATGGTCAATAAGAGATACAAGACTCGAAGGAAATAATAGTTTGAATTACTTTAACAGTAATACAAAAGTAAAAAAGAAGATTAAAGGAATAATGTACTAATTTGACCAATTTAAAAAAAGGTCATAGCTTAAGCTGAAAAAACTTAACTGCAAATAGTATTCAAAGCATTAGCAAATGTATTAGAAAAAGGCTAAACATTTATATATAAATACAATTTATAGTCTTTAACGAAATAGGTTGACGAGGGGAGAACTGTTACTGTCTTAAGTTGTCATTCAGAATTATGTATGTGTTTTTAATTTGTTAATTTCTATATATTCTAATAAACATAGTTTAAGGTCTTAATTTTGGATGTAAATAATTTGAAATTTGTCATTAAAAGAATGATTATGATCTAGAAGGTAAAGTGCGTATGTAGAATCTGTTTTCCTATTATCGAAAACCCGTTTATGTTCTGCCATAAGTTTGTTAAAGGTTCTACCAGTTTGACCGATGTAAATTTTTGGGCAGTCTTAAGCTTGTATACACCACTGTGTAAGTTTGGCTTTTGTTATTTTTAATATATTTGCTGTGTTGTTGTTTGTTCTAGAATCTGGTGTTATTCCTTTCTTTTTTATGTGTTTGGCTATTTTTGTTTTTATTTTGCGAGACATGCCATTACATTATACTTTTATTATTCACTCGCATTATCCTTTCCCATTTGTTTTAAACGTTTCAACGTTTGGTATTGCTTTTCCCAAGTAGCTGTAGCTTCCTCCGTGGTTATTGTTAGTTACTGCCCTGGAAACCATCAGGGTCTTCTAACTCTAATGCCACAAATTGGTCACATTGCTCCTGTAGTGATCCTTTCTTAAGTTAAGATGGTCCTTTTATAACTTGACTGGACGTACTGAAGAGGACCAATGGTCAGAAATAGGTATATTATACGGTTGCCTTCCATCGATATATCCTTTTTGGTTCTTTGTTTTGCTAGACATACCATTACATTTTACTTTTATATTTGAATATATATATATATATATATATATATATATAATATATATATATATATATATATATATATTCGGTATTCGTTCGGTTCATTTCTAGTCGAGTCTCACAAAGTCCTCCTGAAAATTGCGAAGGCATGAAATACGTATTATAGAGGAATGAGAAAACTCGAATTTAAAAGATATCTCTCTCTCTCTCTCTATATATATATATATATATATATATATAATATATATATATATATATATATATATATATATATATATACTCTATATAAATATTTATTTTAATGTTTTTACTCTATGTAAAGAATAAAATTGTTGGCAATTTGCATTTGCAAACTGACCGTGGCCGGTCTCAGATTTCGTGGAGGAGGAGCTCTGAACTGAGTAGGGGCTCTTCTGTACTTCACGGAAGACAGACTGGGCGGGGGATATTATCACGGATCAACTGAGGATATGACATTAGGCAGCAATAATGTCATTACTAGATTAAGGCTGTAAGAAGTAAAAATCCTGTAGGCTTAGTTCCAGATACTCACAGGCGACACTCACACTATGAGTTAAGCGGCTGTGATACTACGATATTAGGGTACTCTTTTGTCCTGGAGTTTGAGAAATCGGCTTCGAAGGCGGAGGAACTTAGACTTTTAGTGAACGGCATAAGGATGCAGAAGGCAAGTAGAAACCACTGCATTAAAGACTTCTTGTAAGTATCTCTAGTACAATTATCATGGTGATAAAAAACTTTAAGATTCCGACTACTGATCATGAAAATAGGAATTCAAGATCCGGCAGGGAAGGTAAATCTAGCTCAAACCGTGAGACCTTCCAGGTCGTTATTAAGAGAAATCCTTACGAACCAGACTACATTCTAGATGATGGATCTCTAAGAATATTGCAAACAGCCATAAAGATAGGTACATGGAACGTTAGAACAATGTACGAGGCGGGAAAAATCTATAATGCCATTCAAGAAATGGAAAGACTCTCGATTAGTATTATGGGAATAAGCGAAATGCGCTGGACAGATACAGAATACTGAGTTATCAAAGATCACAAAATATTCTACTCAGGAAATCTTAAAAAAGAACATATAAATGGAGTGGGCCTAATTATGAATAATAAAATCGCCAATTGTGTCAGTTACTTTGTACCTGTATCAGAAAGGATGCTCTTAGTTCAGCTAAACACAACTCCCATAAAAACAAACATTATTCAAGTATACGCTCCTACATCGGACGCCCCAGAAAAAATTATAGAAGAATTTTACAATGACCTTACTAACGGGGAGACCGTTTGATTGAATTTGCAACTGAAGAACAGCTCGTAGTGACAAACACCTTTAATGATCTTCCTCCAAGACGACTATATACGTGTAAATCTCCCCAGGATACTCTAGATCACACAGTACGAAATCAAATAGACTATATTCTTGTTAACAAACGATTTAGAAACTTTATAACATCTGTTAAAACGTACCTGGAATCCGACATAAATTCGGACCACAATCCACTTATCGCCAAAATGAAACTTAGTTTAAAGAAAGTTCAAAGATCAAAAAATTACGAAATATAATATTAACCAACTGAAAAATAAAACAGTAAAGGAAAAGGTACAAAAACGCCTAAAAGAAAAAACTTGGGCTCGTACAGAAATAGATAACACAGATGTAGAACTAGAAAATTTGCACAAAGTAAGTCAAGAAAGAACAGAGAAATATTTTAAACCTGAAAGAACAAAGAAAAAGGAATGGATGACGGAGGAGATTCTATGTACTATGACAAAAAAACAGAAGAAACGCTAAAGATAATAAGAATTAATACAACAACATAAATAACGAAATTAAAGGGGTATTAAAATAGCAAAAAAATTGGTTTAGCTCGAAGTGTACAGAGATAGAGTCATTACAACGAAAACATGATTCATTTAACCTCCATAAAAAAAGTAAAGAAGCGGCAGGCTTATATAAACACAAGAACACTGAATTCCTGACAGATAATCAGGGAAACATAGTACTGGAAATAGATCATAAAAGGGATATTTGGATTAAATACGTGGAAAAAACTTTTGAAGATGTACGAAGTAACACTGGTATCACAACAAACACCAATTGCGAATCTGGACCACCATTTACAGTCGAAGAAGTAAAATATGCCATCAAAAGCAGCAAAGATGGTAAAGCAGTAGGCCCTGATAATTTTCACTAAGAATTATTAAAACTTATGGACTATGATGGCATAAAATGGTTGACAAATATATTTAACAATATATATGATACAAGCATAATTCCCCAAAAATGTTTAGTGTCAATTTTTATAAATCTTCCAAAAAAACCCAATGCGAGAAAGTGCGAAGACTATAGAATTATAAGCCTTATGAGCCATTAACTTTCTACTAAAACATTTCTAAAGGTCATTCACAAAAGAATATATACAATATGTGAGGAACAACTAACAAGAACACAATTCGGATTTCGTGATGCTCTGGGAACACGGGAGGCCCTTTTTGCTGTACAGGTGCTATTTCAGAGATACAGGGATGTGAATTATGACATATACGTATGCTTTATAGATTACCAGAAGGCATTTGACAGAATAAAACATGACAAATTAATGACTCTAATGCAAGAAATTGGAATTGACAACAAAGATTATTCTTAGAAACATTTACTACAATCTAACGGTCAAAATCAAAATAGAAGACCAGATAACTGATAAAATTGCAATAGAGTACGTGGAGTACGACAGGGCTGTATTTTGTCTCCATTGTTGTTCAATATTTATTCTGAATGGGTATTTAAGGAAGCTTTAGACGGTTGTGCGATTAATAAATGGTGAATGGTTGAATAACATTAGATATGCAGATGACACTATAGTTTTTGCCGATGGTCTGAATGACTTAAAGATAATAATAAATCGCATAACAGAAGTCAGCAACAGATACGGACTAGCTCTTTACATAAGGAAAACCAAATTTATAACAATTAGTCAAAATTTACGAAAGTCGTATAACACGACTACCACTGAACTGTTCCGCGCTGCAGTAAACAAAATAAAGATAGCCGTGATGATCGCCAACATCCGGAACGGATAGGCACTTTAAGAAGAAGAGGAAACTGCTGATGTATTGTATGTATTGTCGGAATAAAGGTATTCCTAAAATTTTTTGTAGTTTTAAGCAAGCACGGATTTTGTAGTTAAATTACATCATCGTCATCGATGTCTTTTCATTATCGATGATAGTCTTTTAACTTTATGGTTCGTGTTTAAATAGAATTCGGGACAAGCGTAGACTGATAGATTATTTGATAATTTTTGCCTTGAAGTCAACTTCACAAAATCATGAAAAACCTAATAACAATATTAACAATTAAAAAATAGAGCAAATAATTTCCATAGAAAGAATTTATTTTGGAAGAAGTGATCTACATACCTGTGGAGGAACCGATAATAAAAACTTCTTTCCTTTTTCCCTTAAAGAAGTTATCAGGGCTTGCAATTCGTCTTTGTAGCTAGTGCCATTAACACTTTCTGCCACAATTCCCATTAATAAGTTTTCGTCTATGCAAAAGCTGTCTGCCTCACTCTCTAAGACAAAATTTGAAACTAATGTGGATACATTCAAAAATTGGGCATTTTTTCTGAAAATAAATAATAGAATTTAATTTTGATTTGTAGTAAAAAAACCATATTACATTATATATATATATATATATATATATATACATATATATATATATATATATATATATATATATATAATATATATATATATATATATATATATATATATATATATATATATATATATATGAAACCTAGAGCTAAGATTAATATTATTACAAAAATTAATATCAAACTCACCAGTCTTCCGGGTTAAACAGCGTCGATATCCATTTTGCCGAACTTTCGACATCCTCTCTGACGTCTTCCTCAGGGCTTCCGAGGACTCAGTCTCACGAGCCCCCAGACACTACTACACTGTTTACTGATCACTGCACTACTACAGTGCACTGCAAACCCCGGAACTGGGGTAAC
The DNA here is from genome assembly GCA_918026665.1 of Diabrotica balteata. NCBI lineage: Eukaryota > Metazoa > Arthropoda > Insecta > Coleoptera > Chrysomelidae > Diabrotica > Diabrotica balteata. The sequence continues at coordinate 63,527,770 of OU898278.1, forward strand.
CCGGAAGACTGGTGAGTTTGATATTAATTTTTGTAATAATATTTATCTTAGCTCTAGGTTTCATTGTACTAACCGCGGAAATCTTTCCGAACATATACATACATATATATATATATATATATATATATATATATATATATATATATATATATATATATATATATATATATATATATATATATATACATATAAATATATATATATATATATATATATATATATATATATATATATATATATATATGTATATATATATATATATATATATATATATATATATATATATATATACGATTGAGTTGCGCACCCAGAAAAAGGTATGGAGTGTTAAATTTACAAAATAAAACCTAAGCTTTTAATATTGCTCCAAAATAGTTTAAATTGTTATTATGAAAGTTTATATTATGCATTAGCATGTCAATAAAACCCAAATAGCAAAAAATGTTTTTCCCGATTTTTTTAGAATTTAGAGGGCCGCCAAACCTTCGCTCCCCCAACTTTTGTGGAGTATAATATTGGATTCAATACGGGGTGTCAATAGAATGAAATATCTACTTTACAACTTTTTTGTTTTCTGGAATTTGTTTGTAAAATCATCAATTTAGAAGATACAGCCACTTTTTAACTGGAAAGCTAAAATAATACAATTATACAGACATAAAGTATTATTATTCGAATAGACAAATTGTTGATGTGTTCTCTATGTTGATAGAGATTTGACTGTGAACAAGTTTTGTTTGAGTTAGTTAAACTAAAAATTAACAATTACAGTTTTTTTGAAATGGCAGAATTACAATCTAAATTTAACAATAAATTTAATTTTAGAAACTATATATATATATATATATATATATATATATATATATATATATCTATATATATATATACATACATATAGATATATATATACATACATATAGATATATATATATATATATATAATATATATATATATATATATATATATACATATATATATATATATATTTACATCCTACTATCCTTAAGGACTCAAACCATAGCGCAACCTTACGGCCTCTCCTATTTCCAGGTGTATATAATATTTTAGTCGTCGTGTATATCGAAACAGGTAACAAAACATTCTTAATGCCCTAGTTTCTATTTGGATAAAACAAAATTTTACATATACTCTCCCCCTCGGTTCTCCTATCATTACCACCTCGTGCCGATTTCCGATTTTACAGCCTCATCAGTATAATTTTTATCCGTATTGTGGTCTTGGGGCCTCATATACACGACCTTATAGACTCATACGGTGTTGTCAATTCGCTCACTGCGTATTTCGATAATTCGGGGATTCCCCTCTTTATTTCCTATTTAAGCCAAGAAAGTTATTACTCATTTCGCGATTGTTTAAGTAATGGATACCTCAAAATAGATTTATGATCTTAAAAACGGCAAAAGTATAATATGTAAGTAACCTATATTTTAAACAGAAGCTTATAAATGACTAAATATTGTTATGATTTCTAAAAATTTTTGAACCTGATATTTATTGAAAGAAATATAATAATTTTGGTTATTTAAGTCAATGTAATACTTTTTTAAGAACATTTAACACAACTGGACACAAATCAATGAGATACCATATTCTTACAAATATAAATTAATAATACCAGCAAGTATTAGATGTAGGGAGCCTGATCTATGCTAACGTAGGGACTGGCCACAATTTAGTTTTGGAAAAAAGTCATCTTAATTCGATTAAGAATCATAAACACAAACTACCAACACTAGAAACTAAAATTAATAAAGACAATTTTGACAAAAAACTATATCAAAGTAGGCTAGATCAAATAATTTAACAACAAAGCGTTACATGCGATGAAGATAACTAAGTTAGTTGGGAAAAGAATTAAAACAACATAAAGCAAACAAGCCTCTAGGAGGAATAAAAATAAACACAAACTTAAATGAAAGAAAACATACACTATAATGTTTACCCAAAGTATAGAAATATATCTGAAGGAAAAAGAATGTTTATATAAAATATAGATCTGAAAGAACGCAGGGGACTTATGAATATAAGGGAGTTCGTAACACGGCACATGGGCAAATCAGGCCGAAGAAAACAATAAAACAGTAAACGTTTATAAGAGGGACATATAATAGAAATTAAGGAATTAATATAAGATATCAACATAAATAAAAAAAAATGGACAACATAATATTAGACAAATAAACCGAACAAAGGAAACTGAACATGCTCTTGAAACTCCCGATATAACATCAAATGAGTTAACGCAAATGATAAAAACATGAGATAAAAGAAGTCATCATAAAGTTAAAAAACAGAAAAGAAATTAATAAAATATGGCTTATACAGTTAACCATAATATTTAATAAAGGGTTAAGGTCATCAACAATACATGAGGAGTGGAGAACGAGTATTATGTTTTTTCTTTTACAATAGGTGTAATGTGCGACCATAATACTCTAAAGGAATTGTTAAGTACTATTTTGAAATTAATATTAAAAATAATATCAAATAATTTAAAAAAAAGATTAGTATACCAGACTAACAACAAGTTTCTTGTGCAGAGAAGTATATAATAATATAATGAACTAGCCTAACTATGTTTGGTTAATTTAGAAATGTCCTACGACACAGTGAGACTATTGGATGCGATATACATCTGTACAACAGATAATCCAGATTACTTGATATCATAAAAATAATAGAGAACCGACATGTAAGAAACAGAACCGAAGTAAAAGTTCAAATAGAAAAAAAAAAAAGAATGTATAAACACTACAACTGGAATCAGATATGGAAGTCCAGTTGTAATATTTATTCTTTTATATTTAATATAGTATTGAGAGGTTTTAAGCTAGTAAAAATAAAAAAAACAACCGGCAAGCAAAAAGATAAAGATAATATGCGATGTTTATGACGAGTTTTTGATAACAGAGAACGAAGATGATCTCCAATAAATACTACACCAGTCTAATATCAAAGCCAAACGATTTAATATGAAAATTTTATCACTTATTATGAAAAGTTTAGTATTGTCAAAGGAACCAACAAGGTGAAAGAAAGTTCAGATTGAAAACCTACTGATAAAACAAGTATTAAAATTTAAATATATGGGAATACACTTATCGACCAACAAAAATATTGAAGAGAAAGTAAGGGGATAAGTGCTACAATGACACAATACGGTGAAACAGATACTAGATCTAGACAAACAAGCATAAATAAACAAATCTGTAATCCGACCAGTCTTGACATATACAGTAGGAACAAGATCAGATACAAGCACAGATATTTGGAGACAAATGAGATGAGAATACTAAGAAAAATGACCGGAAAAAGACTATTAGACAAAACAAGAAGCAATGATATGGGAAACCTATGCAGAATAAATAATATTAATCTATTTGTACAGACACAAGCATAGATATTTGAAGACAAATGAGATGAGAACACGAAGAAGAATAACCGGAAAAAGACTTATTAAACAGAACAAAAAGCAATGACATAAGAAACTATGCAGAATAAACAATATTATTTAATTGGTACAGGAAAGAAAAAGAAATTGAATCTATTATATTAGCAGAATGGTAGAAAATATCATAGTTAGATTAGCCCTGGAAATAAAGAGATAAAACGAAATTATCCACACGAATAGGAAGAAAACGGGCAATTTGCCTATATAAAAAAAGAGGAAGAAGACATTATAGTTAATTGAAAAGTTACATTAATATTACATTTTTAAGAGGATGCAATTATCTTTTTTGATGTGTGAAGTGTAATAATGTGGAATATAAACTTAAGTTTAAGTTTGTAGGGTCGCCATTCTTGTCCCTCGGTCACCATCTTTTAACTTTTTTCTGGTCATTTTACAATAAAATTACATTCAATCAATATTATAGGGGGTTTTTCGAAGAATAATTTTTACTACAAATTTGTTTAATTTCATTGATTTCTTTGGATTTTAGAGAACTCCAATGTTCATGAATACTCGTAAGAATACGATAAAAACGATTAGGCTTAGTTTTCTAGTATAAGTATTTATATTTTTTATTTATACAATTTATTATTTTGTTAACATTGTTTTGTGATTATTCGTTTATTATCTACTTTTTCCCGACAATGTATGAAGTAAAGTTTGAAGGCGCGTTTTTAAGTGTTATTCCCATTAGGCTTAATCCACAAACAATTTCTAAGTGAGATAATATTAAGCATAACTATATATTTAAGAAGTTGTTTTCCAGCTACTGTTTGTTACTTTTCTTTGATAGTCGAGGCTGTGTTCCTAATTCAGTAGAGTTAGAATTGGCGTAATTGTGGGTAATTCATTTTCAAATTCTTAGAACCTTTTGATTAATTTTGATATTTCCATGATATTATGCAGGTTTCAGCAGAACAATTAAGGCACACTTTAGAGCATTTGAGGTCTGCGTTTTGGCAACCACACATACTTTCACAGTTTGCCTTGCATCTGCAGAAAATTTATTTTAGAAGTTCAAGGGAGCTGGAGTTTTGAAAGTTTTGATTGGTATCCAAATTTTTTTACGTTTTTTTAGCCCCAAACTTCAGGATTGCAGTGTTTTCTGCTGATAAATTCTAAGACTTTCGAAACGTGCTGTATCTTGTGTTGGCGGAATCAATGATAAGTTAAATACATTTTTAGTCACTTTGGTCATTTTGGTCTCGGCAAATCGTTATTATCTCATGTTGTCAGAGAATCATCTTTCTTTCCATTATATAAAGAGACAAAAAAATATTCGCCAACGACAGTGAGCAAAGATAGCTGGGCCTTCTCACTGAGAAATATTGTTGTTCGGCTAGCGAATTAAGGATGTTTCTGTAAAATTTTAATGAATTTTGCCGATCTTGTAAGCTGCTGATGTTGTGTGGCAATTTGAAATAGCATGGGAAAATAGCAAAACTCTGCAATGATCGCCATACATAAAACTTAAAGGACTGTATAATTGATGCGACTTACACCCTTTTGAAGGTTTAAAAAAATCGGACACTTTTGACGCACATTATTACACCTCTTAATTCTTAATGCCGTAAGCAAGACAAGAATGCCAATGTCGTCTGTTACGACGGTCTCAGAAGCACATGATTTAAATTAAGGAAGCGAAAACAGGTTCTGACTGTGTCTGCATCAGATTCTGCCTGAACGACACTAAAACCCACTTCTAATTCTAATGGATCTTCACAAACTTCAGTTTGTGAAGATCCATTAGGTTTTTTTGGTTTTCTACATTACTAAGAAGTTGATGTTAGGATACTGTTGGCACGGTACTCTTATTAAACGTTATCTCTGTCGATTTGTGCTTTTTCGTGCGACGCAAGCGCATGAGACGGAGAAAGTTTTTTGTTGATAAAAAGGGTCGATAATAAAATAATAATAACATAGAACTGTTAAGAAAATGATAAATTGATTCCTAAAAATGTGAATAAAAAAATTTATAACAGGAAACTAAGTGGAATTGTTCATTTTTATCATATTTTTATGAGTACTCATGAATCCGGTCAACTTCGGAATGCTATAAAACCGAAATAAATTCATGAAATAAAACACATTTGCAGTAAAAATTATTCGTTGAAAACCCTCTATAATAGTGCTCTCATGTCTTTTATTGCAAAATGACCAGAAAAAATGTATAAGGCTCAAACAAAAGTTTGTTCAAAAACTTCCAGACTCTACCTCATAGGTGATTATGAAAAAGATCAATAATAAACTAATGATACCATAGGAATCACGATGATCACTACACTCCCTTTGAGAGGAGATATTAAAGAGAGAGAGAGAGAGAGAGAGAGAGAGAGAGAGAGAGAGAGAGAGAGAGAGAGAGAGAGGAAGAGCGAGAAAGAGAGAGAGGGAGAGAGAGAGTCCATAGGAAGGTTAACAAAATAATAAATGATATGAAGAAAAAATATATAATAAAAAAACTAAGCTTAAGGTCGATTTAATGTAATTTTATTTTAAAATAACCAGAAAAAAGTTATAAGGTCCAAAAGATTTATTCAAATGTTTTAGTTATTTTTGTTTGTAACTTTTTTTTTTCAATTTTCGATTAAAAGTTATATAAATAAATACAATTTAATTTGCTATAAATAATGTTTTATAAAATTTTCACTCTCCTTTACACTCCTTATTTCAAGATGGCGAGTATTCAAGGACCCAATCAACATTGGAGCGCTGCAAAAACTAGAAAATGAATGAAATTAAACAAATTTGTAGTGAAAATTACTCTATGATATTGCTCTGATATCATTTTATTTATTAACGGAATCCATTTACAAAAGTTTTCACACAGCTACACAACCATCCATTTTTTTAAAATTTATTGTTTTTTTTTAATTATTGTTTTATTGTAAAATCGCTAGAAAAAGTTATAAGCAAAAAGCACAATCGAAAAATTTTTCAAAATTTTTTAGTTATTTTGGTTTATAACTTTGTTATGTTTTATTTTCCGATAAAAAGTAATACAGATAAAGTTGAAGAAAATTTAATTTGGTAAAAATAATGATTTATAAAATTTTCTGTAAAGTTGCTAATTTACGAGATACAGAGAAAAACCCTTTGCCTCTCTTTTTCCAAGATAACGGCCTGGGAACAAGGGTTGCGACTTCACAAACTTGAATTGAAGTTTATACTGACCACCCCCACATATCAAAAAAATTAAATTGCGTCCTTTCAAAAATCTAATCTCAATGTAACTTTTCAATTGAATAAAAAATAAGTAGCTTATTCTATACGAGTATATAAATAGAAATACGTGTTCTTTTATTAAAAATTTCAGTGTCGAAGTAATTTCTGTGAAACAAAATATCCTCGTTTATTTTACTAAATATATACACTGTATACCAATACATTTTCCAACACATAAAAATTAACGATAACATCACCATATGAACGTAAACAATCTTACTTTGTAATTTGAGCCAGATAAAATGATTCAATAGTTGAACAACACTGTTGCCAGCTAAGTCGAGTCTGTAATATGGCAATATGGTTTAACACATAAGTGATATACACATTCAGTATACTCATAAAAGCGCTCTCTACGGCAAATGGCTGAATTAAAGGCGACTTTACGGACTCATTTTGTTTTATAATTTGCAGCTATTCTATAATACCCACAATTTTTGTAATACATTTGTGCAGTAGGTAGAGGTCTCTAGTTTCGCATTCAATAAAATTTTGGTAGAAAATAACAATCAGTTAAAAGAAATACATGAAAAACTTTACGGACTCTGTATATTGAGTCCATAAATCTCTCGAGTCCGTTGTGTATGGTAAAAACCTTAATGCAGAGTCTGCAATGTTAGGAATATATATATATATATATATATATATATATATATATATATATATATATGTATATATATATATATAATGAACTAGAAGTATTTGCTGACCACGTAAGGAAGTAAACTTTAAATATTGGGTATGCAGCAATAAAAATGAAAAGTGTACTCTTTTAAATTTTTATTCCAAGCTTTCGGACATTGGTTATGTCCTTCATCAGGGAGCTACAAATGTGATGAATAATTTTTACAAATTTGTATAATTAATTAAAAATTCGATACTTACAAACTTAATGAGGTTGTATCATAAATGATTTTATAAAAAATGTTGATAAAACTTATCACAGTCTGTCATATATGTTGAGCTAAAACCTATTCCTATATTTAAAATTTTAAAAAATTACTTTACATTCACACAAACTTAATTATTATTCACAATTCTATGACACTGATATTGACATTGACGAGTGAAAATCCCACATCCCTAATATCAAGCAACTGCTAGTACAACAAATTATAGACCTATTATTAGGTATATCGTGGAAATATAAATTATTCTACATTTGTTAATATCATTAGGAAGTGAAACTTCAACCTGTCAATGTTTTAAAACAAAGCCTATTAAATTAACATAAATAAATAAGGTCATAATTCTAAAAACGTTCAAACTTATTGTGATTTTGTTTTGTATGACCTTAGTATCTGTGTGTAAACATTTATTTATAATGAATTTATTTATTATTATTATGAATTTATTTTTTTTTACAAAGTTAGTTTGTTTAAAATTTAATAATTTTTGTTTACACACAGATACTGGGGTCATACAAAACAAAATCACAATAAATTGTAACGTTTTTAGAATTATGACCTTATTTATTTATGTTAATTTAATAGGCTTTGTTTTAAAACATTGACAGGTTGAAGTTTCACTTCCTAATGATATTAACAAATATAGAATAATTTATATTTCCACGATATACCTAATATTAGGCCTATAATTTGTTGTACTAGCAGTTGCTTGATATTAGGGATGTGGGATTTTCACTCGTCAATGTCAATATCAATGTCATAGATTTGTGAATAATAATTAAGTTTGTGTGAATGTAAAGTAATTTTTAAAAATTTTAAATATAGGAATAGGTTTTAGCTCAACATATATGACAGACTGTGATAAGTTTTATCAACATTTTTTATAAAATCATTTATGATACAACCTCATTAAGTTTGTAAGTATCGAATTTTTAATTAATTATACAAATTTGTAAAAATTATTCATTACATTTGTAGCTCCCTGATGAAGGACATAACCAATGTCCGAAAGCTTGAAATAAAAATTTAAAAGAGTAGGTACACTTTTCATTTTTATTGCTGCATACCCAATATTTAAAGTGTACTATATATATATATATATATATATATAATATATATATATATATATATATATATATATATATATATATAATATATATATATATATATATATATATATATATATATATATATATATTTCTGTTTGACAGTTAATAATAAACTTAATATTTTAAAAAATCTAATATTGCATTGAAAATGGTGGCTGTATCTTTTAAATGAATAATTTTTGAAAAAGTTTTAAAATAGGTATATTACTATATGGCCGTTTCGTTTGTAATTTAATTTTATTCTATACAAAAGTTGGTGGAGGTAGAAAGTTTGAAGACTGCCTAAAATCTAGAAAAATCGGGAAAATTTTGTTTGCTACTTCAGTTTTATTGGTTGGTAATGTCATGCTAATACATAATATAAATTTAAAAAAAATTAACCTTTTTGAAGCAATATTAAAAAATTCGGTTTAATTTTGTAAATTTAACACCCTGTAACGTTTTCTGGGTTCACCTTTTGTAGATAAGTAAGTTAGACCAGCACGACTTATTTTTATTCCTAAGGATCGTGGTATAATTTATATATAGAAAAAAACGGGTGTGACACTCCATTGGGACTGCCGGTAGAAGTTATACTTCTATACACGCGTTCGCCGTTAACAATTTATATGGGAGTCAATCTGCACAATCATTACATATGCAATGCTATAGGTAAGAGAGAGCAGAAAGAGAAAAAGAATTAGTTATATAGGTATATGGTGCATCGTTTGCTGTATATAAACATTTTACCTGTAATAGGAGTATAGTAAATGAATAATTGTATCAATATTTTAATGAAAATATATATTTTTATTTTTATATATGTATAAAAGGAGTTGAAGGCAAACATTTTTTTTACACATACTCTACAGTAAAATTCATTGTTTATTTTGTTATTAATATAAAAATTATAATACAATAAATACACTGCAACATAATTCAATATAATAATACAATATAAATTAAAATGTAATATTCATAAGTATTTAAAACTGCCAATATACATAACTTACTTAACGAACATAAAAATAAAAAACTTAGCATTTTTGCGTATATTACATATATTTAATAAGATTAACGTCAGGTTTTTAAATATTTCAAAAATAAAAAAGGAAATTCATAGTTAGGATTCGAACTCACAACCACCAGCGTATGAATCAAACACGTAAAGGATTTGCCAATTAGACATGACACTAACGGATTTCAAAATTGACAGTTCTCGGTCAAACAGTGATTACTTTGAAATAATGTTTATTAAATAATACAAAACATATCACATAAATAATATATATTAATATATATATATATATATATATATATATATATATATATATATATATATATATATATATATATATATATATGTATATATATATATATATATATTATATATATATATATATATATATATATATATATATATATATAATATTAAATATATATACAAAAGGAGCATTGCAAAAAGGAGCAGAGGGAGAGAGAAAAAATATATCTTCTGTCTCTCTCTTACTCATTATCTTATATATGTAATGGTTTCACAGATTCACTCTCATGCAAATTTCCAACGTCGACCGTGCGTATAGAAGTATAATTTCAAAAATATACAGAGAGGAAACAAGGAAGTTAATTCATTGCAATATTCTATATAAAATAGATAAATAAATAAATAAATAGATAAATATAAAAATAGCATAACGTTTATTTAAAATGGTTACCTGCACATATGTGTTTTTAATGCCCACTGCGGTACATTCAACTGGTCAGTATTTTCTAAATGTTGATTATGAAGATCTGTTGGTGTTGGTCCAGTATATAACACAAGCTCGATAGTTTCACCTAATAAACTTTTTAATATAATTAGATTAGAAGTAAGAATAGAGACTTCAAGCGGTCCGTCATGGTTTATTGTTAATCCATGAAATTGTCCTCTGTAGTAGGCCCAAATAACTGGTAAATTACTATGATCGTTCTTGTTCTTGTAAAACACCTTTGATATGGTGGAATTTTGATGTCTTCGAATCAACGTCTTACCTAGACCAAATAAGGAATGATCGGTTAGATGCACAGTCCACTCCCAGTAGTTTTCAGAAGCAATCAACGGTCCTTTTGCGGTCGAAAAAATTCTGTCTCCATTTGGTCTGAAAATCTCGACCATTAGCTTTTCTTCAGCTTGTTTTACTACATATTCTCGAAATTGTGCTTTATTTTCTGCAATATTCTTACTCGGTTTGTGTAAAATTATGCTAACTTTGTTGCTTGATATTTCGTTAACGGAAATTTGCATTTCTTTTACAGTTTTTGTATTAAATGGTGATAAAGAACGAGAAGCCCTATAACTGGAACCTTCTAAATTATATGAGTATCTTGAGGGTAAATAATGGTAACATGAATGTGTAGGATTGTCATAACAACACGCTAATGTAACACATTCATCTTCACTAATGTTCACTTTTCCACAGGGGACTCTGAAAGTGGTATTAACGAAACATGTAAATGTTTCTACTTCGGGGTATGTACCTAAGTTAACCACCAAATAATAAGTTAACACAGGGACTATTAGAGCAAATGCAAAAGTAAAAAACCATCCCACTATAGTTGTTTTGCATAAAATAGTCCACACAGTCCATTTCACTGAAGAAGTAGTATTTTCATCTTCGTCCGCACGGAGTTCATTCTGTTGCTGTATAAACGTTGTCATATTTAACTTAAAAAATATTTAAGATTCTTAAAGAGATTTCACATAATTATTAACTTGTCACAACACTACTAATTCTCTCCGTTGTTTTTGAGGAAACAATCAATCCTTGTAATCTTGGATAAGATAAATTAATGATAAATTATCGTTTTCAAAGTACCTTACTTAGATTAGATTATAACTGATTTTTTTTAAATGTATTGAATTCAAAGAATGATATGATGACGCAAAATTTCTAGTTAAATATTTTGAATCATATAAAAGTCACCTTAAATATTAAAGAATCTACACGAAGATATGGAAAATGGAAGTTATGGAAGGATTCAAAAAATTGAGAAATTACTTTTTTTTATTTCAAATTACATGTCTCGGCTGCTGCGGCCATTGACACGAGGAACTGTATTACAGAATAACAATAAATTAAGTTACATTGATTCAATAAACTTCAATACAGGTGATATAAAAAAAATAAAAAAACTAGCGGATGGTTACAAAATTGAAATATAGATAGATGATACAATTACAACAGGTGATATAATTTACAGTTTTTAAGGAACTCTATCACATTAGACATATTGTTTTTAGATTGTAAAATATCACATAAACTTTCGTGGATACCATGTTTTATCCGTGCTGCTGCGTACTGGTTACATTCCACAAGTATATGGTGTACACTTGGACGGGAGTTGCAATATTGGCAGTTTGGAGGTTCTTTGGGAACCATCCGTGGGTTAGCCGGGTGTGCCCAATTCTGGGCCATCTAATGATGCTCTTCGGTTTTCTCTCCGTTGTAACAATGCTAGGTCCTAAAATGTTTGGCTGGATGGACTTTAGTTGAGTAGTGCACATGTTCCATTGGTTTTGCCACATTGAGGTAGATAACTTTTTAATTTCAATTATTATGTCTTGAAACATTTGGACTTTTTCATCTGTAAGGTCAGAGTGACGTGCTTCATTTGCTGCGTGGTCAACATTCTCATTTCCTTTAATACCAAATGTGAGGGATTTCATATCATCATAACCAAAGTGTTTGATTTAGCAAGTGTTCATCTTTCGTGGATCTCATTAACTAAAGGATTTGATGTATAGATTTTTCTAATCGAATTTATGGGTGATAATGAATCTGTGCAGATTGCCAAGTTTTTGGTACCCGGCATTGGAACCTATAGAGCTTTAAGTATAGCGTATGTTATTTGTGGAAGTAACAGCACATCCGACACTTTCTTCGTCTTTAGATGCATCTGTGAATATTATGTTATCAAACTTGTATCTATTAATTATGTCGTTAAAAGTTTATTACATGAGTATCGTGAAGGTTTCCATTTTCTTATATCTGCACAAATTTACGTTAAAGTCAGGTAATATTTTTAGCCAAGTTGGAGTATTAGGCTGAATAATGGGGGTGGTGAGATTCAGGTTAATATTTTCCAAGAGTGGCAATAGAAACTGTAGTAATGAATTAGCAGTAGCTTTACTGTGTGCTCCTGTTAATTGAAAATTTTTAATAAGTTGGAAAGATACATTATTTGGGTTTGCAGAAACCTTAGCAAAATAGGAGTTTAATAGACGTTGTCTTCTATTATTTAGAGGGGGTTAACACGATTCAACATATATATGCTTTCTGTAGGGCTAGATTTGAAGGCTTCAAGACATATTCTTAATAAAGTATTTTGAATTGTATCTAGTGATTTTAAACAAGTTTTAGGGGCAGACATATATAACATAGATCCGTAGTCTAACTTAGATCTTATTATGGCTCTGTATAAACTTAATAGGACTTCTTCTTCTTCTTCGGCTCCCCATTGTCGATTGGCTGATTTTAAGAGAATTATACTTTTTTTAAGCACTGGCTTTAGTTTTTTCTATATGTCTCTTCCATGTTAATTTTTTGTGAAAATTACCCCTAAAAATTTGTAATTTTCAACTACTTGTAGTGGATGCTCTTTTAATTTTATGAGTGGAAGAGTTTGTTTATATTTTTTGCTAAAGTTAATCACTTTAGACTTTGTAGGCGAGAAGCTAAAACCAATTTTGCTAGACCAGTGAGAGATGTTATTAATAGTATTTTGCAAAAGAGTACTAGTGGAGCTTGTTACTTTACCCGAACAGTAAATAACTAATTACTATTTATAACTGGGAATAAGCCATAATTAAAGATAAAAATACGTTTATTGACGTTTCAATTTCCAATTCGGAAATCGTTCTCAAAATACAAACAGTAAATTGAATTTACTGTTTGTATTTTGAGAACGATTTCCGAATTGGAAATTGAAACGTCAATAAACGTATTTTTATCTTTAATTGTGGCTTATTCATAGTTATAAATAGTAATTAATTTACAATGCCACAAGAAAATAGCTTCAGAACAATAGTAAATAACTAGATTATCCGCATAGATATTATGTTTGACAGGGGATTGTACTAAGGAACTAAGGTCGTTAAGAAGCAGTAAAAATAAGTGTGCTGAGGACTGATCCTTGAGGTACTCCTGTCTCTAGGGTATATGAGGGAGACATTTTACCATTGCAGAGACTTTGGAACTTCTGTTAGTTAAAAAATTCTCAACAAATAGATATATGTTTCCAGATAAATTAGACTCTTTAAGTTTTTCTAGAATTCCCGGCCTTGATGCTATGTCGAAAGCACTTTCTATATCGAGTGAGACAGTTATAAGGTTGTTTCTATTAGAGAATGATTTTATGATATCGGATTGAAGAGTGATAAGATTATCCATCGTGCAACGATTTGAACGAAATTTTGATTGAGCGTTATTGATAATATTATGTTTTTCAAGATACCAAAGTAAGCGTTTGTTGAAAAATTTTTCCAGTAGTTTGCGAAGTGTGCGCGTTAATGAAATGGGTCTAAATGACATAGTTGTATTGGCAGAAGTATCATTTTTCTTAAGAGGAATTAAACCAATATAAGGTTGAATGTTCGAATAATTAAACTTTGACGGTATACAAGGCAACTATCGAACACGGTGATTAATTTAATCTTGCCCAAGTACTTTCGATCAATAGATCATCTTCAGGGGCATCTGAAATAAGCCAAGAAACGTTTTTTATAAAAAAGGAAAATTAATTCACTTGGATAAAAAACTCCAAGTTTATGATTGAAAAAATTTTATATGTGATAAACGTTTATAGACTTACTTCATCAGTTGTGGCCTATCCGACATGAGTAGAATGTCATAAATGTAAATTTGGACATAACAATACAAAATACAATACACAAAGACAAACAAATACTTTAAAATTTTTAAAAAGGAGAAACTACATGTTGTATAGAAGCCGGAGACAGAATGGGCTCCCGGTCTGACGGAAATATTGAGATGACATGTGACAAATGACAGCTTGTGAAGGGCAGTTATGTGATCTGCACCTTTCAAAATTCTATGAAACTAAGTATTGACCAAAGGTCCAACTGACACCACTATAGGAAATCAACTGATGAAATATAAAATTATATAGTATATATTTTTTTTTATGTAGATTGAATAATCCAAATCTCACACTCAAACCTGTCTATAATAATTAGGATGTTAGTTTGAGAGCAATTGAAGTTGACATAAAGTATGAATGTAAGAAAAGACTAAACAATATAATAAACAGTGGATGGTTGACTACAATAAAATGGTCCACCAACCGCTATCAGTACTGTAAAAAATTAAAAATCTGAATATGCAGTTAAATTACTAAAAGTTAAAATCAAAATTGAAGACAAAATATATAAATGGGTTATAATCCAAGTAGTTCAGTTGAATCCACAGTCAATGGAAGAACTTTAAAATTAATATTGAAATGCTCAGTGCATGAAGTCTAAACAGTCGAGCTGGGTCCTCTACGAGGTGAAGCTGTAATAAAGTTTTTAAATATAGGATTAAATTTAGTACAATTTAAATTAATTTGAGTATTAAGACAGTGAGAGTTTTCATTTGTTTCCCTTGTAATCTTCAAATCATCCAATAAATCCAACTCAAGATAGTTTTTCTTTCTACTAATGTCATGTAAGATAGATGAACCAGAATTGATGTTAAAATTGTGGTTGCTGGATACTAAGTGTTGACCAAAACTTGAAGAATTTGGTCTTTTCAAATGTTCAGAGACTCTAGTGGATAACTTTCTGATGGTTCTACCTACATAAGAGGCATCACAATCATCACATTTTAATTTGTAAATACCACTTTTATCAAGTGTATTCATCCTATCTTTGGTATTGATTAAGAAGGAACCTAAAGTGTTATGTGATTTAAAGGAAATTTTGATGTTATCAATTGTAGAAGTAAAAAGTTTAGATATTTTATTGGAAATGCTACTAATATAAGTGAAGGAGAAATATCTGATGTTATCTGAAGCATTCGGTTGAAAAAACTGTGAAGAATATGCAAGCTTTTCTGCAATTTTTAGTTAAGCTCTATTTAGAAGTTTGTATATAATGTTGGGATCATAGCCATTATTGAAAGCAATCTGCTTAAGAGTATTAAGTTCTGTATTAAAATTATCATCAGAAAGAGGAAATTTAAGTAACCGATGAATGTAACTGTTTAAAGCAGCCATTTTATGTTGAGTTGGGTGATTAGACGTTCCATGTATAACGTGATCTGTTTGGGTGGGTTTTCTATAAATGTTGTACTCTAAAGAATCTTTATTACGGGAAATAGTCATATCCAAGAAGTTCAACTTATTTTCAGATTCTGGTTCCAGAGTAAAAGAGATGTTAGGATGGAGGTTATTGAGATCATCCAGAATCTGTAAAGCATCATCTTGGGTTTCCTGTATGAGAGCTATACAATCATCCACATATCTTGACCAAAAAACTATTTTGTTGTTGTTATTAACAAACTTCTGTTCTAAGCTATCTAAGAAAATATCAGCTAGAAAAGGTGATAATGGAGATCCCATTGCTAATCCTGTTGGTTTTTTATATATTTTTTGATTGAATTGGAAGAAGTCCTGATCCAGACAGAATTTAAGCATAGTTAATATAGCATCTTTATCCTTTGCAGATATGTTGCAATTGTCTAGAAGGTTGTGTACTAAAGGTAATGTTTCATCTCTTGGTACAGAAGTAAACAAATTGGAAACATCAAAAGAAACTAAATAAAAACCCTCTTCTATCCTAATGTTATTTAAACGTTCTATTAGATCTAAAGAATTTTTAATGGAGAACTTAGGTTTAAAATTAGTGATAGACTGGATTGTGTTGTAAATAAACTCTGATAAAATAGAAACTGGAGTGTTACAAAAACTCACTACAGGCCTTATGGGACAATTGTGTATGGATTTTAGGCAGTCCATACAACCTAGGTGTTATAGGATTAGATACAGTTAACTTTCTGTTGTTATATTTAGTAATAGTGTCACTAAACAATTTATCCATTGCTTTTGTTTTATTAATAAAGGTGTTGAGTGGATTTTTTTTCCAAAACTACAAAACTGTTATCTGAAAGAAAAGATTCTACTTTCTTAATGTATTGAATTTGTTCTAAGATTACAACACAATTACCCTTATCAGCCTTGCTGAGTACAAGAGAATTTCTATCAATTTTATGTTTAATTGATTTTAGTCCTCTGAAAAGTTAGTGTTACTTAAGTTTAAGACTCTAGGATGGAATTGGTGATCTGAAAACTTATGCATAGGTGTTGAGGTGCTTCTCTGTTATTTTTGCAAAATCAAACGGTTTAGTTTGTTGGTAAGACTTCTCTTCTTGGTAGATTTTAAGGGGGCGACCTCATCTTCTATGTTATTGGAGAAATCGTTGACAAGAAACCAAGGATTTTGTTGCAAAATTTGATCATAGGTAATTTTCAGATCGACATTAATATGATGGAGTTTGGTATAGTGCTTCTTAAGTTCTCTTTTCAGGATCTTTTTCTCCAAAATCTGTTTATCCTTATCAGGTACATTCTTTGTTGTTTTGACCTTAGCAAAAATAGGAGTGACTTAATGTAAAATGCACTGTCTAACGAACCAAATGTTTAAGAATATAATCATTCTCTTGCAGGATAGTTTTCTAGTCTCAACAAGACTGTAGTAAAGGAAGTATCAACCAAGACTGCCATAGTCAATAAATCAATATAAGGTTGAATGTTCGAATAATTAAACTTTGACGGTATACAAGGCAAGGCAGTTAAGAGGAATTGTTATAGCTTGTCGCCAAAATGATGGAAATTGGTTACCTAGCCATATGTTGTTGTAGAATTCTAGTAACTTTATTAGGGTATCTTCATGTAGATGTTTTAAGAATATCGATGGAATGTCATCCGACCCTGCAGCACTGTTCTTTAGGGAGTTAACAGCTTCGACTAATTCGTCGATTGTTAGTGGGAGATTTACAGGATGATCATTGGAATTTGAATTCTTGAAATGTGTACAATACATTTATTTGTTAGGTTTGTTGGTCCAGTACAATTGTTATCATGTTTAGTTTTATTTAAATAGTATTTGGCAAGTGTATTTACAACCTGCTGGTCATCAGTTATGACATTGTTATATTTTATAACGGCTGAAATTCTGTATGTTGTATATCTACCTTTCATCTGTTTTATTTTAGTCCATATTTAACTAGAAGGTATGTCGGAAGTTATGCTACTCATGTATTTGTTTAATGAGTTCTTTTTGCTTTCTTTAACAATTCGCTTAGATTTAGCTCTTAGTTTTATAACATTTATTAGGTCCGCTTGGTTTCTAGTTATACGATATCGGTTTAATGCTTTTTTACAATCTTTTACACCTAGTTTACACAATTCATTCCACCACGGATCATATTTTTGGAGGGATCAAAGTGGTATTTACCGATGCATTTTTCAGCGGAAGTTCTAACACAATTAATCAACATGTTAAGATCTTATCAGCAGAATTCATAAAGGAGATTTTATTTGTTTGTTCCTTGAAAATTAAGTTAAATAGATCCCAGTCAGCGTGAGCAATTTTCCACTTAATTTTGCTTTGTCTTTGTGTGTTATAGTTGTTAGAAATTAAAATGAAAAAATGGTTACTGTTATAGAGACTTTCCAGTGTTTTCCATGTAAGATGAGTAGATAATTCTGGATTACATATCCTTAAATCAATGGAAGAGAGAGTACCTGTTTGGATATGAAAGTATGTGCTGCTTCCAGTGTTTATAAAATTAAGGTTGGAATTGATTATGATATTTTTAATCATTTTGCCTCTACAGAAAGTATTACTGGAGCCCCACATAGTGCTATGTGCATTAAAATCTTCAACTAAGATAAATGGTTCAGAAAGTTGGTTAGTTAGGTTTCTAATTTCGAGAGCTGTTAGGGTGTAATATATACGTTGCAAATTACGATTTTATTTGGACACCAAATGCACAATAACAGTAACGGCAACGGCTTCTAGAGTTGTTGTTAAGTGGAATTCTTGATGGAATATATTTGAAGAAATAAATATAGAGCTTCCACCACTAGCTCGTGCGTGTGATGTATAAAGTGGTGCCAACGTAATTTTTAAGGTATGGATTATGGTTTTTAGAGAAATTGGTTTCTTGCAAACAAATGAAATCGGGTGAAGTATCAGCAACAAGCAGTTGGAGATTTTCTAGGTGAGGGTAAAAAACCCATCATAATTCCACTGGATTAAATTGAATGGGAAGAATATTAGAAGGGGGATTTTTCAGTGCTGCGACCTTTGAAATCGATTGGAAAGGCACTCATCGTCAGTTAGTTCGTTTGATGAAATTGAGTCCGATAAACTTGTGGCTTCAGAGGATTCTAGTTGTAGTTTTTTTTTTTAATTTTTTTATAGTATATATAGTGTGCAGGTTTAAAAGTAGACTTTTCACATCATCCGTAAGCTTTTTCGCTTCTAATAAGGATTATAATGTCCAAAACTATTTTCAAGGAAGAAAAAGAAATTGTCTATGGGTATTTTAAAGGTTTGTGGATTCTGTTTGTATGCTTCTTGGATTGTTCTCTTGGTGGTTTCGGTTAATACTAATTCTGTTGGAGTATCAGGTTTGTGCTTTTTTTTCTTAGCTTTGGGACCTTTTTTGGGGAAGCTGATATCTAAATTTTTTAGGAAAGAAAAACCTTCTTTCTAAGTAGCAAGAGGATTCTTCTAAACGGCGTCTCATTTTAAATAACTAAGGGATATTCTTGTGTAGTGTTGCCGAGGACTAATCTGAAAGTATTTTTTTGATTTCTTTTTCGTAGTTAGTCCTCCCAGTCCTCCCTAAATAAAAGAATCCTTATCCACGACTCAGCTTTCTAACCAAAATACGAGTAGCTGTTAGCAAACGTTTCAATTTATTTGCTTACTCTATCTCCAATCTAAGTTATTGTTAAGTCCCCCTTTTCAACCTTCCATAAGCAAATTATAATTGTTACAACAAAATAAAATGGACCTTGCTAATTGGCATATATGATATTGGTTAACAAACAAAAATGGAAAAATTGTATGCTCAGCAATCTACTATCAGTTCAGAAATAGCCAGAGTAACGACAAATAAAAAAAAATTCTAAAAATAGGAAGACCAAGGAGTACATTCAGAATGAGTCGGAGGCACTGAACGAAAATTGCGAGAAATTTTAGAACAATCACGGCCAATTACTAAATGGGGATGGAGGTAAAAAAAAGTGAATCACCCAGATTTAAAGAAATACAAATAAGAAAACAAAAAATTTACGAAATATTACAAGAAAACATACAAAATATATGAGAGGACGAAAAAATGCAGTCGGAACAGATGGAGAAATTAAATACATTAGAAATGGATGCAACTATAAATAAAGAACTAGAGGCTTTGGAGGATGGAGAAATATGTAGAATAACCGTCTTACGAAGACAAGTAAGGAAAATGTTGAAAATAAGTGAGCCGGAACTAACCGGCTGAAAACTATACAAAATAGAAAATACCACAAGGAGTAGAAATAGGGAAAGATGTATCCAATTATCGAGTACTCGGATGGCGTGCTCTCCAGCATCCATTATTAACATGAATACCAGACTTCATTGCATCCTAGATGAACTCTGCGACCGAATAAAGAACAGCGCTTGTCTTTTTATCAGCTACACGATGTAGCAAGCTCAGTGGAATACAATAGGCAATCTCACTTTATGGTATTTTTTTAATTCTAAAACCTAAACTAAAGAAGGATACCAAATAGGAGAAAAACAATTTAAAATAATCTACTATACGGACTAAGTCATACTACTCTCTTAGAGTAAAAATGATTTACAACGTATGCTGCACCAATTTAATATAAGCGGGAGAAAATTTAACATGTAAATTTCCTTAAAAAAGACATGGTTTTAACAGCAAATTTAGTAAGATGTAAATTGGAGCTGAAAAATCAGATAACAGAACAAGTGATGGAGTTTAAATATCTAGGCATCACATTATCTAGCTACGGAAAGTTCGAAACGGAAATGGAAGATAAAGTGAATAGAACAAACAGACCCTTAGGTTGCCCAAATGAAACAATGTAGATAAATAAAAATATCGGAAAGAGATAAAAGACAGAATTTACAAAACAGTCATTAAACCAATAATTACGTAGGCGGCAGAAACACGACCTGACAAATAGAGGACAAAATGGATTTAAAAACAGCAGAGATGAAAACATTTAGAAAAAGTGATAGTAAAACACTATAGAACAGAGCTATAAGTACAGATATACGACGTAGATACAAGGTGAAGAACATCAAGTACTGGGTAAGAAATAGAAAAGTAGAACGGAATGATAATATAAGCCGAATGACATAAAATAGAGTAGTAAAGATGGTAAGAGACGATTCCCCAATAGAAAGACGATCAGTAGAAAGACCACGTAAACAATGCAACGACATCTTACTGTAGTAATAACACTACGATCCATATATCCATCATATGTAATGGGTCCAGAACGGAGCGCACCATTGAAAGAGTCTGCTTCCTGAAACTCTCCCGAAATATTCCAGCTGAAATAGTGAAGAGACCCAGTCGTACGCAAATTAAAATTCAAGTTGATCGAATAAACATATAAAGGAAGGGACATAGTCATATCTTCATAGACGAAGAGATTTTAAGAGAAGAATTAAATACTACATAATGGTAGTCCATCACAGACACACATTGGCAGTCACTATTGGTTACTAGAGCTACTACTTCAATCATCATCATTCAGCCCCATTTTCACATCCATTGTTGGATATAGGCCTCCTCCAAACGTCTCCAGTTCTTTTTATCTCTAGCTGCTGCAATCCAGTTTGTTTCTATTCTCCTTAGGTCGTCGGTCCATCGGGTGAGTGGTCTGCCTCGATTTCGCTTGTCGGCTCTTGGTCTCCACTTCAATAATCTCTTCGTCCATCTTCCGTCTTCCATTCTAGCAACATGTCCAGCCCACCTTCACTTTTGTTTATTGAGTCGCAGTATAATATCGTCTACGCCAGTTTGTCGGCGTATCTCCTCATTTCTCCATTCGCCTTTGTGTTACCCTCAGTTTTTCGGCAGTAGCTTTCGGTAAAGTTAGGGTCTCTGCCCCGTAGGTCAAGACTGGTAAGATGCATTGGTTAAATGCCTTCCTTTTTAGGTGAATTGAGATATTTGTTTTAAAAATGTCTTTCATCCTTCCATATGCCGCCCATCCCAACGTGATTCGTCTATTTAGCTCGCAGGTTTGGTTGTCTCTGGTTATTCTAATTTCATGACCCAAGTATGTATATTTATCGATTAATTCTACCTTGTTGTTATTGATCTGTATCTGTTCGCTGGGAACCATATTGGTCATCATTTTGGTTTTCTCGAAATTTATCTCCAGCCCAGTTTCTTGTACTATGTCATTCAGTTCTTGGAGCATGTCTTTGATCTCTCCCACATTATCTGAGAGAAGCACGATATCGTCCGCAAAACTTAGATGGTTTAATCTTTCACCATCGATGGATATTTCTTTCTGTTGCCATGTTAGTCTTTTAAATGCATACTCAAGAATGGTAATGAACAGCTTTGGTGACATGGTATCACCTTGCCTGACTCCCCTTTTTATCTTTATTTTATTAGTTGCAGAATGTAGACTTATGGTTGTTGTGGCATTTTCGTATATATTACAATATCTGTGGTCGATCCTGCAATCTTGTAGTGCTCTTAAGATGGACGGTAGTTCCACTGTATCAAACGCCTTTTTAAAGTCTACAAATATCAATGCCAAGGGACGGTTATATTCGTTAGTTTTTTCTATCAGGGTTTTTAGGCACTGCAGGTGATCGTTTGTGCCGTAATTAGGGCGGAAACCGGCTTGTTCCCGAGGTTGGTAAAAATCCAGCTTTGTCTCTAATCTGTTCGTTATTATTCGGGTGTATAATTGATAAAGATGGTTAAGGAGACTGATTGGTCTGTATCTTTCCAGGTCTGCTATATCTCCCTTCTTGTGTAAGAGTACAGTTATTGAATTATTCCACTTTGTTGAGATATTTTGATTTCATAGGTATAGATTATAGAGCTTTTGAATTTTGGCTATCAGTACTGAGCCTCCTATCTTTATCGCTTCCGTGATGACACTGTACTCCTCCGGAGCATTGATATTTTTCATCTTTTTTAGAGTCTTGTAAATTTCGTCCAAGGAGATTTCTGGGATATCTTCGGAACCCTGATTTTGAACCTTCCTCTGTTGATATTCAACTATATCTAGAGTCGATTGGTTGCTATATAATGTCTCATAGAATGATTCCACAGTTTGTAGCAAATATTCTCTGTTTGATGTGAAGTTGCCATTTCTATCCTTGAGTTTAACTATTTGTTTATTTCCATTTGTGAGTTTGCGTCTTATTATTTTCATACTCTTCTTTTCCTCAATGGTTTTGATGATTTTCTCATCTTTGTATTTTTTTAGGTCTTTTCTGATTTCTCTTGATACTTCCTTGTTCATTCTATTTATATCGTCATTACTAGAGTTTTCGTCGCTTCTCAGTATTCTTCAATGTTCAGTTTAAACGAACATACTTTAAAAAAATTGTAAAACACAAATAAAAATTAACTTCCTATATCCTATTTCGTTCTCTGTTGTGATTGGTGTATTATTTTTTATCAACAAGCACTTCAATATAAAAATAAGCATAAAACAGTAGTTTTTTGCCAGGACAGTTTTGGTCCAAATTTCAAATCCATATTTGTTTTTTCTTTCACCAGGTTTAAATCGCAGTAGAATTCGTGGATTTCAATATTTTAACCATTGCATGTAATTCATTGATCAATAATTGCTTTTTTACATTGTATACAGATGACCTTTCTCGTTAGCATGTCAACTTTTGACATTTTAATTATTGCAATTTTTCTATCTATGTTAATATAAGTAAATCAATTCGATAATCACAGCTAACAGTATCTGCTTTATGAATATGGGTGAACAATACAAGCCATTTTTTAAATATTTCATTGGAGTAATTATTATTCTTACTGGGAGATATGCTTTTGCTGATAACATCAAATTGAAAGATGTCCTCAGAAACAACAATAGTAGATCCGGCAACAACAATTCGAGTAACAATAACTATAATAGTAATAATGATGACGATGATATTTTAAAATCAGAAGTTACAAAAGTTGTTGATCTATGTGGTTCTTCGAGAAATAACAGAAATCAAGATGATAACAATAACAGGTATGAATAAATAAATGAAAAAGGCGAAAGCCATTTTTTATATTTCTAAGCGTCATTATTTTTGCTCCTTGTTTTCCTCTCTTTCGACATTATGTTTATTGTTCATTTATTTTGATTCCTCTTCCTCTTTGTATTTTACGTAGTTCCCAGCGGTAAGTTTTGTTTGGTTGAGTTTTGTAATTTTTTAAGTTTCATTCTTCTATATGTTTAAATCAAGTGTTTTTAATAAACATCAATGGACCGATTTATGAACATTATTATCAATTAATGCTCTTAATGAGCATTTTTTTTCTATTCTAAATTATTACTAATGATTTAAGACTAGTATTCCTTCATCATTTACAGTAGCATCAAACACATTTACGGTAGTATAGTCCAAAGTATTACACTTTATAGTTCGGAAGTATGGGACGTCACCAAAGCTAATAGAAACAAACTTATGACGACATAAATGGATCATCTGAGACCAAGCTGCGGTAGATCAAAACTGGAGAGAGTTAGAAACAAGCAAATAAGAAACGAAATGAAAATGGAGCGAAATATAAATGATGACATAGAAAGAAAACAATTAATCTGGTTCGGATATGTTAAAAGAATGCCAGAGCACAGATGGCCTAGAAGAGTACTGGAATGGATCCCTCCTGAAAGAAGAAAGAGAGGACGACCACAGAGAAGTTGGCGCAACGATACTGATGAAGCAATGGCGGCAAGAGACTTAGAAGAGGCAACTGCATATGATAGAAAAAGATGGTAATTGGGGACGGAGAAGCGGCGACAGCCGTAATCAATCCGTTATTATAAAGGGTTTCCCAATAGGAACGTCCTGTTTTTGAAATGTCATAGCGGCCATTTTGAAAATGGTAGAACTGTCACTTGTTGACGTTTGTATTTAGTATACTCTAACAAATTACCATGGCTTGAACAACGTTTGGAAAATTCCGTTCCTAAAATTTTATGCTAATAATCGTTCTTTTGTGAATACCTATCGTGCATTACGACCAAATCATCGTCCTGATGTGCATGTAATTCGTCGAATCGTGGAAAAGTTTGAACGTGAATTTACTCTGCATGATACGAAACCACCAACTAGACGTCGAAATGCAAGAACTCAGGACAATATTGCTGCTGTAAGAGCCAGTGTAGCGGAGAATGTAAATGTGCCGTAAATCGTCGTTCTCAAGAATTTGGACTCACCAGAATGACAACTTAGCGAGTCCTGAGAAAAGATTTAGGTCTACACCCTTACAAGATTGTTCTGACTCAAGAACTGAAGCCACTTGACCATCGTAAGCATCGTATGTTCGCTGTTTGGGCTCTAGACAAACTCGAAAATGATGGCGATTTTTTCAAAAAAATAATCTTTTCTGATGAAGCTCATTTTTGGTTAAACGGCTTTGTGAATAACCAAAATTGTGGTTTTTGGAGTGAAAATAATCCACATGAGATTCTTGATAAGCTTTTGCATCCAGAAAAAGTCACTGTCTGGTACGGTTCCTGCAAACGTTCCTGCAAACGTAGTTGCGGTGGACATTTGAATGATGTGTTATTTGGAACATAATTGTTATAATTCTTTTTTTTATTTATTTACAGCAATTTTTACCGTTTTCGTTTAAAAAAAAACATCAGGAGCTATATATATATATATATATATATATATATATATATATATAATATATATATATATATATATATATATATATATATATATATATACTTAATGTAGATAAAATTAGTACCTACACAATAGGACACACATGAAGAATGTCCTTAAAATGTGAGAGATTGTATTGCATAGATTGCTGGTTAAAAAAATATGAGAGCTCTTACCTGTAATATAAGAATGTCTTAACACTAACGGTTCAAAAAGCTATCCAAAGGTACAAAACGATTTATTATAGAGAGCGAAAAACAAATAGCATAAATAAAATTAGTACAAATACATAAATATTAATTACCAGTTAAAAAGTCTTTCAAAAACGTCTATGTGCGGGTTATTGTCCATTCACGTCACTATCACGAAGATCCTGGATTAAGATATGTACCAGCCACGTGGGTCTAAGGCTTCCAAATGCAAAAAACTTCTAACAAGCGGGACAAATCGTTGACCGATTTGGAGAAACTAAACTACTATATACTATTTTTTTGGAGATTAAATCCTTGACGGATTCTTAATGATTTCTGTCAAGTGGAGATGTTGCACCGTGCTGGACTAAAATTCACTTTGAGAGTAGGCGGGGTGCCTGATTTTTCGGGGAGTCTTCTTTTAAGGTGCACAAAAAACTATATACTATAACTATTGACATAAATTTTTTCAGATCTTTGACAATGACATTTTTCAGAATTGTCATTTCAAATGTCTTGAAAAAGAATTAAATAAAATTCGAAAGCTTGACAGTAAGTCAAAGAGTTTTCTTTGTCTTGTGGGCCAAATAAACTGACTGCATCCTCAAAAATCATAATTTATATTTAAATCAACAGTCAAGAATACCACCATCTTATATATATATATATATATATATATATATATATATATATATATATATATATATATATATATATATTCCTTAATCATCATTTTCTGGCTTTTCAACCCTACGTGCCTCCTCAAGAATTGCTCTTCAGTCGCCCTATCCATCGCCTTCCTCCGCCAAGCACGTATTCCCATATTTCTTACGTCTTTATCGATGTTATCACGGAACCTTGTTCTGGATCTTCCCCTTTTTCTCTGACCAATGAGTCTACCAAGGAACGTTTTTCTAGCTGGGTCACTTTGTTCCATCCGCGTTACATGCCGTATCTACCTAGTTAATATATTTTACGATATCTGGTTCCTGGTATATTTTATAAAGTTCGAAGTTGTATCGTCTTCTCAACACTCCTTCATTGTCATTTACTGCTTCATAGATGCGCCTTAGTACTTTTCTTTTGAAATATCCTAACATGTTTTCATTACTTTTTGTTACAGTCCAGACCTCTGAACTATATGTTAGGACTGGGCGTATTCCAGTAACGTTTCCTCCTCCTCAGTCCTAATCCCTTTTGAGATGTGATGACACCATCAGGCCTTCACAGTATTTTTACTATTTCCCTCCATCCTTTTCTGTCCTGGGCTAGTTGTTCGGCTTCGTGTAACCCTTAGTTAATCAATATTTTTGTTTGGTCTACCCAACGGCTTGAAGATCTTTCCCTAGGTCTCTTTCCTTAAACTCTACCCTCGACTATCAGTTTTTCCATCGTGCCTGTTCTTCTAGCAATCTGTCCAAAATACTGCAAATATCTCTGTTGTATTTGTGTAAACAATCTATCCTTTACTTTAAGTTGTTCTAATATCGATACGTTAGTGCGATGATCAATCCAGGATATTCTCAACATGCGGCGGTATACCCACATTTCAAAAGCGTCCAGTTTATTTTTAACCGTTTTCTTTAAGGTCCACGTTTCGGATGCATATGTGGCTATGGGAAAAATAAGGGCCCTTGCCAGCCTTAGTTTTGTGTGTATTATTATGCTAGAATTTTTTCAAATTGCTATAGTTTCATTACGGCTGTTCTAGCAATAGTCAACCTTCTACGTATTTCTCTATCACACCCTCCGTCATTTGTTATTAGGGACCCCAGGTATATGAAAGTATTTACTACTTCAAAGCCCCCAATTTTTTTAATGTGATAAAGATTACTCCGAGCTCTGTCTACTATCATGATCTTTGTCTTACTATTATTTAGCTTTAGTCCATATGTTTTGCTTTTTTCCTCCAAACATCTCAGTATATCTTCCATTTCTTCTTGATTTGCCGCGATTATTAAAGTGTCATCAGCATATCTCAGGTTATTGATTTTTTGACCTCCTAATGATATTCCGCCCTTCCATCCATCTATTACCTTTCGCATAATGTGTTCGCTGTAGACATTAAACAAAGTTGGCGAGATTATGCATCACTGCCTGACAAAAGCCTCTGTTTTGAAATGATCGGAATGGGTGTTGTTTATTTTTACTGTGCACTTATTATTTTCTTTCGTTTAATAATTCGAAAATAATAAGTAACTTTTAGTTTCTCTTAATTTCTTACAGAACTATCAAGTGTACCATCCCTTGCACTACGAGTATACCCCACTTTTCAATTTTCATGACTTGACTAACTAACTCTTGAGGCTACTTCTTGAGTCTGCTTACCTTCTTCTTCTTTAGGTGTCGTGTTAGTATTAAGACGTTGTCCGTCATAATGTTTACAGTTTTGTGGAATCTTTCTCTATCGGCTGCTGCGCGAAATAATTCTTCTACTGTGGCACCACACCATTGTCTAATATTACGCAGCCATGAAAGTTTCTTTCGACCAATCCATATCCTTTCCTCTACTTTTTCTTGTATTATAAGGCGAAGCAGATGATATTTGGGTAGTTTAATTATATGACCGAAGTATTTAGTTTTTTTCCTCTGTATGATGTTTGTAAGCAGGCGTTCAAAATTTATCATTTTAAGAACATCTTCATTGTAAGTGTGAGAAACACATGATATTTTTAGAAGCCGTAGCACCACAATTTGAATGCTTCTAATTTGTTAAGCATCGTAGTTTTTAATATCCATGTTTTACCACCATATAATAGGATAGACTACATATAACATTTTAGGACCTTCTAGCGAATATACAGGGTTACGCAATTGAACTGTTACTAACTTCAAATCTATGTATCTGACAAATCGATAATGACAGCTACGTCAAAGTTGGCCTGATAATACTTCAGCCTGTTTATAAGCCGTCAAAAGTATTTGCATTTAAGTTTTATAGATAAAACAAAAGTTATTCGCAATGGAATTTAAACATAATAGTGTGATTGCGTTATATTTGGCTGGAAAATCACAACCAGCTATTGTTCGTCAGCTCAAACACCCCAAAGTAAATAAAATGTTTGTGTATAGCACCATAACTCGTTATAATGATACTGGTAGCATTGCCAAACGCTATGGTGGTGGACGAAAAAAACAGCAACATCACCTGAAATGGTTCGGAAAGTGAAGGCTCCACTTGAGCGAAATCCACGTCGTAGTCGTAATCAAATGGCCAAAGAACTGAAAATATCCCAGCGAAGCATACAACGAATATTGAAAAAAAGCAACTCAAGGTCAAGCTTTACAAGTTCCAAAAAGCACATAATCTTACACAAAAGCAAAAAAAAGTTCAGCTTGAAAGATCAAAGGAGTGTTCTCTGATCAAAAAAATTTCTCTATTTGACCAATGAACGTTTGAGCTTACCAACGGCCATCCGAAGTAATTTCCCATCTCAAGTAATTGTATGGGCAGCTGTAACCGCCGATGGATGCTCTCCAATCGTTTTTATTGAATCTGGTGTCAAAGTCAATGCAAGTTATTATCGGGAAAATGTTTTAGAAGCTGCTTTAGAGCCGTGGGCACGCAAACATTTCGGTTGTAGACCATGGACGTTCTAACAGGACTCGGCACCGTCTCATAAATCTAGTGTGAACCAAGAATGGTTAAAAAACCATGTTCCCCACTTCATTTCATCTACACAATGGCTTTCGAATTCGCCAGACGCAAATCCGATGGACTATTCCATCTGGTTCATTTTGGAGAACAAGGGCTGACTAAAAAATAGGCTAGTATGGATGTGCTGAAGAAAGCAATATTTTTATGTTACCGTGGAACTTTTATCAGGTCTAGCTAGGGTTTTCTTTCCTGTGTCATCCACTTATTTTTTTCCAATATTGTAGGGGTTTTTAAAGCCAGTCTTACTTCCTCCAAAACTGATTTTTTTTTATGTCGTACCAAAATTCGTTGATGGTTCTGTTTTCGTTTGGTATATTGGTTATTTTGTGTATTTTTTATTTATCTGGTGTGATGTGTGTGTGTACGCGTATGTAGGTTTCTAACGAAGTCGAAATATTTCTTACTGGTTTAGTTGGCTTTGTTAATGTCTTAAATTTATTGTATTTTACAACAAGGTAAATTATGATTTAAGTTTATATCAGCGCCAGGGTAAGTTTTTAAATGTTCAATATTGTTTCGAAATCAGTGGTATATTAAGATGTAATGTAATGATGTAAAGCAAATCTTTGTTATCAGGATGAGAAAAATAGGCAGAAATAATATACGGCGAAGGAATTTACGAAGAAATAAAAAACTTGTCGAATTATCAAGAATTAGTCAATAAAGAGAATCGGGTGGCCAGAAAATATGAGCATATGAATTTGTAGTACACTATATTAATGATCTGTTAATTTTTTCATCTGATTTCGACAGTCATCTTAAACATATTAAAATTGTACTAAAAGCGTTGGATATGGCCGAATTAATATTACACTTGAAAAGTGTAAATTTTTTCAACGAGAACTGATCGATCTAGAATTTCGACTGGATCGAAATGGAATAAGTTTGGCGGAAGGGTAAAGGTCATTCAGGATTATCCCCGACCAAAAAATTTTTAAATGTTAAGGGGCTTCATTGGAATGATAAATTATTTTAAGAAACTTATTCCTGATATCAGTCAAAAGTAATTAGTATTGATCAACCTCTTGAAGAAAAAGAGAAAGTGGAAATGGGGTGAAGAACAGCTTTTATAAAAGAGGAATTGGCAAGTGGAGTCAAAGTATACCAACCCATCTATACGATGCCGTTTATATTAAGAAGAGATGCTTCGGCCCACACATTTGCGGGAGTTTATGACAAGTACAGAAAGGCAAAGATGTACCGGTCTCTTTTGTCTCCAGAGTAACAAAAACCCAAAAAGAAATACAGCATTACTGAATTATAATTTGCAAGTATGCTTTTCTGTGTCAACAAATTAAGATTTTATTTATTAGGTTTTAAATTTGCGGTTGAAACAGATTATGCTACTTTAATCCATCATCATCATAATCATGAAACTACTCGACATAGGTCTCTTCCATTTTTCGCCACTCTTCACGGTTCTGTACGTCATGTTGACATTTCTTGGATATTTGTTTAATGTTGTCTATCCAGCGTGTTGGTGGTCGTCCTCTGCTGCGTTTGTCTTCTCTTGGGCGCCAGTCAATTAGTTTTCTGGTCTATCTTGAGTCTTTTAGTCTCGCTATGTGACCTGCTCAATTCCATTTCAGCTTGGTTATACGTTCGACGACATCAGTGATACCTGTTCTTTTTCTTAGGTCTTGATTCCTTATTTTGTCGTTTTTTGTCACGCTGAGAACCGAGTGGCGCCTTTGTGCCACTCGCATTTTTAGTGCTTTTGTTTTTGTGAGAGTGAGAGTTTCTGCTCCGTATGTCATAATAGAAAAAACGCATTGGTCAAATGTCTTCCGTTTCATAGCTATCGGGATGTTGCTCTTAAAAATGTCTCTTAGTGAACCATATGTCGCCCAAGTAATTCGTCGTTGCAATTCACAGGTCTGAGTATCCTTGATTATTCTAATATTATGACCTAAATATATGTAATTTTCTGTCAATTCTACCACTTAATTTTGATTGGTTAGGTGTTCGCTGGGAACCAAATTTGTCATAAATTAAACTTCTTATAGCAGTTGTTGTGCTTCACGCAGATCTTCGGTAATAAGTACTATATCATCGGAAAAACACTTTAACATTTTAATGGCGTATTCGAGGACCATTATAAATAATTTAGGTGAGAGGGTAGCTCCTGGAATCTGCAGAGGACAGGGATTGACTTACTTTCCCTGATAAGACTATCCAATAAAATCCAACGGACTCCAAAGAAGTTCCTACCTAATACCCGCCTGCCATTTAATCCACTTAATGGAAAATAGACTGGTTAACAACAGAATATATCGCGGCGTATTATTGTTGCAAGATTTGAAATTCACATTGGATATATTACAACGAACATATACTAAGAGTAGACATATATGTGGATACAGGGGAAACCAATACAAACCTAATCATATGTTATGGACCAGATGAAGACGCAACAAAAAACGAAAAGAATGAGTTCTGGGACAAATTACAAGAAGTGATAAATTATTGTAAAGAGAAAATTGTAATAGGATGAGACATGAACAGTAGAGTGGGAAAAGAAGCAGAAAAATGGAATGTTATGGGGAGAAAAAAAAAAATAAATAAAAAATTACTACTCGAATTCTGACTAGACAATAACCTGGTGATTATGAACACACACTTCCAACATAAAAGGATACACAAGAGAAGTCAAATCAAGAGAAGAACAATCAATTATTATAGTTTATACTATAGTGCAAAAAACAGAGAAGAACTGGATAAGAGATGTAAGGGTAAAAAGGAGTTATGAAATTGGTAGTGACTACTATCTACTAGAAACCACATTCAAAAGCAAAAGAAAAAAAAATAAAAAGAAATAAGAACATAAACAGAAAACACAAAGAAATAATAAAAAATTATAAACTAAGGGAAGAAACAACAAAAATAAGATACTCAGAATGGCTAGAGAAAGAGATGGACAATGAACATGAAATAACAGAAACAATAGAAGAAGAATTGGGAAAATTTAAAAATACGATGATAAAATAGCTAAATCAATATGTGGTACTACAAGAAATAACAACAGAGGAAAACGAACATCTTGGTGGAAAGATGAAGCGAAAAGAGAAATAAAAGAAAAGAAAGAATTATGGAAAGAATACATACAAGACAGAACACAACAAAAATATGAAAATTGTAAGAGACAAAGAACAAAAGTTAAAGAGATAGAGTGTTTATCATTTGCATTATGATCCAACCGATGCAGTATTTCTTAAATGTTTTCTTACATTCTTTCACTATCTCATCTATTGCATTTATTAATAGCACTGGGCTGAGACTTACCCCTTGTCTAACTTCTTGAGTTGTTTTAAATGGTTCTGACTGTATGTTTAACATTCTTACTGTATTTGTTGTTTTCATGTATATACTCTTTGTTGCTTCTATCAGTTCACTTACTTGCTTTTTCTTTAGGCTTTCCCATATATATTTTCTTTTAACTGAGTCGAATGCTTTTTTCATGTCTATAAAGCTCAGATATATTTCTCTATTTTTCTATACCTCTATAGTTCTTATAGTCTCTTGTGTTTTCTTTCTTGTATATAGGTATAATTACTGCATTTGTCCATTCTCTAGGTATTACTTTTCTCTTTCATATTAGGTTATTAATGTATAACAATTTTTCTTTTGCTTTTACTCCTATATATTTGATCATTTCTGGTACTACTTCATCGCTTCCTGGTGATTTTCCAATCTTTATCTTTCTTATTGCTTCCTCCAGTTCTTCTTTTTCTATATTTTCTGGATTTTCTGTGTTTCTCTCTTGATACTACTTGGTACTATCTTGATAATATCTTTAAAACTCAACAGTGTTCGAGATAATCTCATTCTACATAATTCTGAGTTAACGCAATAACTACAGACAACGAAAGAAAATTAAAGAAAAACATCAATACTTCTGAATTTTGATATAAAATACCTTTAATAAAGTTTATAATTAACACATTATTAAATAAAATAAATATATCAGTATAATTAATAATGGGATTTGACAAAATAACAAAATAATTGGATTTTACATCAAACATTTACGTTTTGTATTAAATTATTAAAATCGTAATCAAGTATTATTATAAGAAGTATACTAATAAGTAATTTTTTTATGTTTATGAATTAAGTAATTATATTAACATCTCACCACATGACCAAGGAATATGACTACTACGAACAATCCAACGTACAGGAAAGTTGTATTTAAATGCTGTTCTCACTCCCCTTTCTCTGTAATGTAATGGTGTTCCATCTTGTATAAACCACACATTTCTCCTTAAGTTTGATGACAATTCTTTAAATAAATCAATAAAATTATTTTATAAAAAATGTAAATAAATCTCATCATTCAAATTACAAGGTAATTCGCATATCCGTAACAATCATTACCGATGGTTCCAAACCATACGACATTCATTTTAAATATGAATTATAAATAAACGTACCTATACTGTGGAACCATTGGTAAGGATTTTTTAAATTTTTAGGGATATCAAAAATTACCTTGTAATTTGAATGGAGCAGAGCAAATTATAATTCCTTATATTCAATAGTACCCAGTTGTAAATTTTTATACATAAATGTTTAGAAACATGAAAGTTATAGCGATAAATAAAATTTTCTATTTCCACTTTAACATCTTGTATCTTTCTTAATATCAACATTTTATTAAAGCAATTTGGCTTAAATCGTAATATTTTTAAAGTGTAGAATCTGCGGTTTCTTTTTGTACAATTACTTAAGGACCACCCTGTATATATATATATATATATATATATATATATATATATATATATATATGTATATATATAATATGTCTCGCAAAACAGAAAACCAAAAATGGTATATCGATGGAAGGCAACCGTATATATGTATTTCTGACTATTGGTCGTCTTCAGTACAGTGCAGCCAAGTTGCATTGCTCCTGTAGTGATCCTTCCCCAAGTTAATATGCTCCTTTTCTAACTGGGCTTTCTTTTATTTTGAGCTTTCAATTGTGTTTACAATTATTATCACGAGCTGCTAAAAAATACAAAATATCTTACAAAATTGAACTATAGAGAAAAATTTTTTTGTTAACTCATCAAATAAAATTAGTTTGGTTAATAAAATTGCTGCTAACATATTTCAAAAAAATATTATAAAATGTTCTTATCTACTAAGTGTTTCTCTGAAATTTTAATATAATTTTGAAAAAGTTTCTTAACACAACAACAATTGAATTTATAAATAAGTTAGAATTGAGACCAATTACAATTAAGCCTCAATGTCATAAACGCGAACTTAAAATTTTTATTTTTGACAATTAGATTGCCAAAAATAAAATTTTGTCTAAAAATTCTTTTTTGTTTAGTAACAAAAAAGAAGAAAATTTATTCACCATTGATAGATGCCTGAAAAAATGTAACAAATATATGGAAAATTAAATCAAAATGTGATATTTTACTGGTTTTATAATATATACACTACAAAGAAATGATATTATATATAAATTTTGCTTAGATTTTGAATTTCTGATCTTTTGTTCACTTTTGCTAATACAAACCATTTCCAAAAAAGTCCTTTTGAATTTATTACTTTCACTCCCCAAATTTTTAATGTTATCAAAATCCATAATATGGTCTTTAGTTTTAGGTCCTTTTGTTTTAATCACACCTCAATTCTAATTCTTTTGATATTTTATTTCATATTTGCATTTTACCTTTGCTATTTTGTAAACATTAAATACGAAACCATCACTTAAAAATGTAAGTAGCAACCTTCCTGCAATTATATTGACATTCTTCTAGGTATTCTGGAAATGGTGATGCCACTGATACATATCGAAGAATTAACAATAACGGAGACTATTACAAAAACGTTGGATATGGTAACGATGATTATGGGGAAAATAGTTATAGTCATAATTCCAGAAACAATAGACAAAATTCTAATAACCGTAATAATAATAACAGAAATGATAGGTATGGACTTTCTAGTAGTTATAATGATAATGATGAAAACCCGTACACTTCGTCTAATAGAAATAATCACGATTCTGAAAGGAATAATAACCCTTACAGCAATTATGGTAATAGTAATAATCCCTATTCAAGGTAAGTTTTGGTTTAATTAATAAATATACTATTGTATACATTTTACTGGCTAATTTTACTTGGCTAATGCCAGCCAAACGCGAGCAGGCAGCAAGCCTCAAGTTCTTTACAGTATTGTATTCTTTGACAAGTGTATTGCGTCGTGCATTAAATTGTTTTTAAAATGAATAAAACGCGTACATGTAAGCACAAGGGATTGGTATAAAGATACTATAAGCTCTGGAAAGATTGGACAAAGGAGAATTCGTTCAAAGTATTTGCAGGGATTTAAACGTGGGCTAAAGTACAGTCAACAACTGGCGGCGCAATAGAAAAACTATCGAAGGCTTTTGTACATAACTTGAAACGGAAAAGTTCTACAAAAGCGTTGCACACTGAGAAAAGCAAACCACCAATTGGTGGAAAATGTGGTTGTAGTTCGTTTAAGAACGAAGACGAGGAACGCCATGTAGTCCTAGATCCGCAATCCTAGAAGAAAAGGCTATTGTCTTGCCCTCAAAGCTTCAACCAGAAGAGGCGTTCTCGGCTGGTGAGAGATGAGTCTGCCGATGGGAAAAGAGACACGGAGTCCACTTTTCTGGAGTTTGTGGACCCAACAACGACCACCAATTTTTCTACAAAATTTTAAAAACTGGTGACCAAGACTTGAGCTCAGAGAAAATATACAACATCTACGAAACGGGGTTAAATTTTAAACTTCTCCCCAGAAAAACCTTTGCTAGCCTACAAGAATCTGTTGCAGGGTTTAAAGTCAGCAAAGAAAGGATAACGGTCGCCTTGTATTCAAATGCCTTGGGGACCCACAGGATACCCATTTTTCTCATTGGTACAGCATTAAACCGAGAGCTTTTAAGAACATAAACATGGATCATAAACATGAAACTCCCAGTGTATTATATAGGTAATGGAAATGAGGTTGAATGCTCGAATAAATGAACTTTGAAAAATAAGGCTATTATCGAGCACAGGCTAATTAAATCTAGCCCAAGTACTTTCGCTTAAAATAGCATCTTCAGGGGCATTTCGTCAAAATATAAACTATCCGGCAAGCGTAGAATGTGGAAACATTAATAATAACATAAAATTGTAGAAAACACTACACTAAAACGAGGACAAACAATTTAAAATTACTTTAAAGATTCTACGCTACATTCTTTGTCAGTATCTGGAGGGATAATGTCATTATCCCTCCAGAAAATGACAATATGGTATGTGCAGGTAATATGGCCACCTTAAGAACTTTTGTCCGTATTTGTGGCCAAATATATTTTTTTTTTAAAGTATCTGTTATTACAGTTACATGGGTTATCTAAATATATATTTATTGTATAACTTTTCAAAAATTGATAAAAATATGATATTTATGACTTAATTAAAAAAATACTGCTATTGGCCATATTCCCAACATGGTGTCGCTAATATGGCCACTTTACAGAAAGTAAATTTTTATATCTAATTATAAAGCTTAACACAGAATAGAATAATGTTACGAACATGCATTCAGCGTGGCCCGCCTAACGGTTGTATCTCGAAGCATCGAGAACCATCGATAGATCCCTCGACCGCAAGAGAACAATCCGTGACGTATTTGAATGTAACAATACCTGGTAATAGTGAGAAAATTTTGATGACCAGACCTGATGGTTACTGCCGAGAGGGAAGTTTAAGGATGGTCGAAGATGTGAACAATGCCGAGTTCCTAACGGCAAAAGCTTTGGTGAGAATTCGAGATGTCGTTCCTGTGAGGGTTATGAATTTAAAGTGAACTGATATTAAGCTAAGTAAAAGAACTTTAATCGGACAGTGTGTTCCCGTGGCTTCGATTTGTTCCATGAATACTAATGAGAAACTGTCGAAATCTAAGTATCCAAAGGAGCTTGTTGAGACGATGATTAAAACGTGCCAAGATCTTGATGATGAACGAACTAAAAAAGTGAAGTCTATGCTGATATAATTTCAAGATGTTTTCGCCATTGATAAGAAGGATAATGGCAAAACAAGCATAAAATTAATACCGGAGACGCTCAGCCAATCAGACAACAACCTAGACGACTTTCATTTGCAAAAAGAGATGAAGCCGAATATATCATCAAAGATATGAACAAACAAGGGATAATTGAACCATCGAACAGTCCATGGACATCACCAGTAGTGCTAGTAAAGAAGAAAGATGGTTCAACACGTTTTTGTATTGACTACCGACAGCTCAATGCGGTAACTAAAAAAGATAGTTTTCCTTTGCCGATAATAGACGATACTTTGGATACACTTTCTGGTTCTCGTTGGTTTTCCACACTCGATTCGGAAAAGTGGATATTGGCAAGTAGACATGGACCCAGCTGATCGTGAGAAAACAGCATTCTCGATAGGATCAGGGCTTTGGCAGTTTACAGTTATGCCCTTTGGTTTATGTAATGCCCCGGCCACATTTTAAAGATTAATGGAGGCAGTTTTAAGAGATCTAACATGGAAAACATGCCTGGTTTATTTGGATGATGTAATTGTAGTAGGAAGATCCTTCGATGAACATACCAATAATTTGACAGAAGTCTTTCAACGATTGCAGGCAGCAAATTTGAAGTTGAGTTCGAAGAAGTGTCACTTGTTGGCAAATTGTAGCAAATAATGGTGTAACAGCTGATCCTGAAAAACTTGCAGCAATTAAGGATTGGCCAGTACCAAGAGATAAACACGAAATTAGAAGTTTTCTTGGCCTATGTACATATTACCGACGTTTTGTCAAAGGTCTTGCCAACACCTAAAAGCCATTAACAAAGTTGACAGAAGAAGGCAAAGAATATACATGGAGCGAAGAATGTCAAAGAGCTTTCGAACACTTACAAATGGCTCTGATCAGCGCACCGATTTTAAGCTACCCTAGACAGGCAGGAAAATTTGTGTTGGATACCGATGCAAGCAATTGCAATAGGAGCTGTTCTCTCCCAAATCCAAGATGGGCAGGAGAAAGTCATCGCTTACTTTAGCAAAGTCTTGTCGAAGCCAGAAAGAAACTATTGCGTTACCAGGAGAGAATTGCTAGGCGTAGTAAAGGCTTGCGAGCATTTCCATAAATACTTGTATGGTAGAAAGTTTCTTCTTCTCACGGATCACGCTGCTCTAA
Source organism: Diabrotica balteata (assembly GCA_918026665.1). Classification (NCBI taxonomy): domain Eukaryota; kingdom Metazoa; phylum Arthropoda; class Insecta; order Coleoptera; family Chrysomelidae; genus Diabrotica; species Diabrotica balteata. The sequence goes on from OU898278.1 coordinate 63,566,459, forward strand.
AATGGCTCCTACAATTCCGTAATCCAGAGGGACAGATGGCAAGATGGTTAGAACGATTACAAGAATATGATTACGAGATCGAACACAGGGCTGGAAGAGTTCATTTAAATGCTGATGCGCTTTCGAGACGGCCGTGCAGTGAACATTGTAATCACTGTCTTAAATTAGAAGAAAGACTTTGCCCCGTGAGACGAACCACCGTCATTAATAATCAATGGCAGCCACAACAGCTACAAGACGCTCAAGCAGATGATTCTTGTATAAAAAGAGTATTGGATTGGATGCGTCGAAGTGAAAGACCTTCTTGGCAAGACATTAGTGCATGTAGTCCCGAAGTCAAGTGTTACTGGAGCCAATGCAATTGCCTAGTGCTGAAAGATGATCTTCTGTATAGAACCTTTGAGAACGATGATGGTACAGAAACTAAGCTTCAGTTGATTGTACCTAAAAGTAAAGTGTCAGAAGTATTGCGTCAGTTGCATGACGGTGCATCAGGTGGACACTTTGGTATTACGAAGACTCTGCAAAAGGTTCGAGAACGGTTCTATTGGGTGAACTGTAAAGATGATGTAAGAAGATGGTGCCGGAAATGTGAACTTTGTGCAACCAGTAATGGTCCAGTTGGTAAAAAGAGAGCACCCATGAAACAGTTTAATGTTGGTAGTCCTATGGAAAGAGTAGCAATCGACATTGCCGGTCCACTTCCAGAGACGAATGATGGAAATAAATATATCCTGGTAGCTATGGATTATTTTACGAAATGGACCTAAGCGATACCAAATCAAGAAGCTGCTACCATTGCAGAGGTACTTGTTAAAGAATTCTTCAGCCGATTTGGTGTTCCTTTAGAGATCCATTCCGACCAAGGGCGAAACTTCGAGTCAACCATTTTCCAAAACGTTTGTAAATTGATTGGTGTCAATAAGACTAGAACGACACCCCTGCATCCTCAATCAGATGGAATGGTCGAGAGAATGAACCGAACGATGGGTAAACACCTGTCCAAAGTTGTATCAGAACATCAAAGAGATTGGGACCAGCACATTTATTTATTCCTAATGGCCTACCGCTCGGCCGTGAATGAAACTACAGGCCAGACTCCAACCTGCCTCATCTTAGGTCGTGAAGTTCGTTTGCCCTGCGACCTAGATTTTCGCTGCTGACCTTCCGAAGAACTTGTTGCAAGCGAAGATTATGTCGACCGCCTAAAGTTAAGAATGAACAACGTTCATGAACGTCGTCGTGGCTTGTCTCCTAAACTGCAAAGACAATGGGAGGGTCCGTATGAAATTAAAAAGAGAATAAATGACGTAATATATCGAATTAAGAAGTTGCCGAAAGGTAAACTAAAAGTAGTGCACATAGATCGTCTTGCACCTTATGCTAGCTCAAATGAAACCGAAGAAGTCCGAACACTTCAACATGAGATCAAAGATGATCGGCGACCAAGCTTTAATGAGTTTATGTCAAATTACGCAGAGAGGAGTGCTAGATTCGGCGTGACGACAGAAGTTCAGCAGGATCTTTTTAGTGTTCCGCACAACGTCACTCTAGCCCACTGTGTTGCCCAAGATCTTGAGATGACTAAAGGGATCTCATCCGTATTTTATAAGAAATTCGGTCGCTTGGACGAGTTAAAAAACCAGCAGCCTAAAGTTGGAAGAGTACTGAGATTAGAAGATGGTTCTCGATCTTTGCTGTATATGGTGACCAGGAAGTCGTATACAGACAGGGCAACCTACGAGGATATATGGTGTATTCTAACTAATTTGAAGAAAATCGTCTGCAATTACGACATTAAGAATTTGGCCTTACCCAAGATAGGCCATGCACTAGATAATCTGGATTAGAAGATTGTCAGAAGCATGCTTGAAGTGATCTTCCGCGAAACCGGCGTAAGAATTACTGTGTGTTGCACTAATCCGAAGAGAAGGTGTCCTACATATAGAGTTTCTGATCGGGACGCTCAGATCTAAGAGGGGAGCAGTGTTACGAACATGCATTCAGCGTGGCCCGCCTAACGGTTGTATCTCGAAGCATCGAGAACCATCGATAGATCCCTCGACCGCAAGAGAACAATCCGTGACGTATTTGACTGAATTAGAATTAGAGGTGGGAACTTTCTAGAACATAGTAACTTTGGTATATATATGTAACGAAATTAGGAGTTAAGTTTAGTTGATAAGAGAATACCGAACTGTAAAGTTATAAATAAATATATTTATATAAATTCGAACCGCTCGTTTTATTTAAAAACGGTATAATTAAATAGTTTAAGATTTTTTAACAGTTTTATTACATGTTAAGCAAATACAGTACAGAAACTTAATATTGTCTTATTTTTCACAATCAGGGCATAAGAACGTATCAATTTTGTCTTTAGCTGCGAGACCCATGCACTTTCCGTGGATATAAATGCTACATACGCTACACAGTCTCATATCTACCATCCTGTCTTCCTTGCATAATTTGCAGAACCAAGATTCTTGTTTTTTTTTCCTTTTTCTTAGCAGGCAAGGTATTAAATTTGTTTTTTGGATTGGGTAATTTTCGTAGCATTGACGAGACTCTTTTACCATCTGTAGTATGCGTATTGGCTTCAATATTTTCTGAATCACTTTTTCGAATACATCTACCGAATAAATCTTTAGTAACAACTTGGGCTCGACTGTTGATAGCTGGTTTTCTAAGCTTTTTGTTATCGTTCTTTATTGCTGCATTTTCAGGTGTTTCGAGCATAATTGTGAATGAAGTATTTTGGATGTTTGAGAAATCACTGTGATCGTCTTCTGAATCAATAAATTCATCACTGCTAGAATCATGCAAACTAAAGGATAAGTCAGAGTTGCTACTATCAGCGTCTAGAAATGGTTTTTCTGGGCGATTTTTCAGTTGAAAATCCGAAGAGGGACGACAAGAGTTACTACTATCAGTGACCAGCCATACTTCTTTTGAGCTATTTTTCGGTTGTAATCCCAAAGTAGAATGACAACGGTAATATTTTTGTTGAATGCCTGAAGTTGATGGCATGGATAAATCATCTGCTTTATTACAAGCGTTAGTTTCTGATAATGTGACATTCTCTTTATCTTCCTGATGTTGGTATGTGATAGTACTAGGGGCAAACGCTATCTCTGGGATAGTTTCTAGGTTGAATGGATAAATTCCCGTTGAAGAAAACCCCGATTTTATATTAAATGGTGCCATTGTTTTATCCCAAACTGTAGAAAAAATTGCCCCAAATCTATGTTTGGTAATAACACGATCGCTATGAATAGAATAATATTTCATAACTTCATCATCCCAGTAATATTCAAAGGCTCTAAATACAGCTTTGTTCATTGGTTGGAGCTCGTGAGTAGTATTACTAGGTAAAAAGTATAGAGTAATTTCGTATCTTTCGGCAGTTTCTACAATAGTGTGATTCAAATGGCATCTTGCACCATCAAATATGATAATACATGGACCAGCAACCTTATATTTTGAAAAGTGTTGAAGCCAAACTGAAAACGTTTCAATATTCATGCTACCTTTTGCAGTCATACATGTACTCTTCTAGCCCCTTTTTGCGCCAAAACTTTCTGCTGGTGGTGAAGTGTTAACTTGCAACCTTTCTCGTCTACATTATATATCCGTTCGGGCTTATCAAGTATGTCCATTTCTTGATGTATGTCTATTTCTCCAAATACCTTCCAGCTTAGTAAAATGATCTTTTACAATAGATTTATTAAGCTTTTGTGCCCTAGCCGGATTTAAGTTTTGTGCTTTCCTAGGTCTGATTTGAGGATTGCGCTTCATAAAACCTTTGCTTTCTTGAAAAGGATTGGGATATTATTGAGTTCTGTAAACCGATATATACACACTTACAAAGTACCCTTGCAGTAAATGTATATCCAATTTGCGAAAGACGGATAATACGTTGAACTAATTCTCCTTCTTGGGCATTTGTAAGTATAGTCTTTCGCCCTGGACAAGACTTTACTTGTTTTCCCTCTTCTAAATATCGTCGAAGTGTCCGCCTTGGGATGTGATATGTACGACTAGCTGTGTTCACTGCGGTCCCATTTTCCACCGCTCTTAAAGCTGCTGACAAATTTTCTTCCTTCCAGTTGCCTCGTAGGCCCCTGCGCTGATACTGGGGCATTTTTTATTTCTGTAATAAAAGAAATAATATCAATACAGCAAACAAAATATGCATTGTAAAGTAATATGGCCACGTAAGATAAATATGGCCATGGTCATATAACCCTACTTTTCACCTGGCCATATTACTCAACACTGTTTTGATATTTGATATTGATATTTTCTCTAAGAAAAAATATATCAAATCAAAATTCATACAATAAAATAAGAACATGTACATGATTTTGAAGGTATACGAAACATGTAAGTACAATTAATATATTAAAAACTTACCTATTAGATTCAGTAAAGATTTTTTTAAAAATTACGAAATTAATAACCAGCTTCTACAATGACGAGTTTTCACAACAAAGGTGTATGGTTCTGACGTATAGAGAATGTGGCACCATCTGTTTTACAATTTCGGCACTAAATGTGTATTACTATGCTAATATCAAGAGTTCTACCGTTTAAACATAAAAATAGTAAGAAATTTGTTGGATGGCCATATTACTGTACATGGCCATATTACCTACACCTACCTTAGTGGATTTTCTTGGGCTTAGGTTCATAAAAAAAGGTTGTTTTGATACTAAGACATTTTCATATATTTTTTCGACGTTTTGGCAGGAAATCCATGTCGTTTTTAAAAAGAAATATTGACAAGCATGTAAAAATTCGATGCTAACAAGTATACATAGACGTCACAATTAAAATAATATTAAAACATAGGACATACCCACTAAGTCACTACACATAAAATCATGTAACTAAATTTACTGCTGTTGTGATAACACACATAACCCACAAAAATAGTTTGGATTTGCTTTTTAGTTCGCTCCAATAATTATTTGTTAAAGTATATTAGGTATGCTTTACTGCATATAACCCACAAAAATAGTTTGGATTTGCTTTTTAGTTCGCTCCAATAATTATTTGTTAAAGTATATTAGGTATGCTTTACTGCATATATAAAGGCTTACTTTATATATTTTAACGTATTTTGTAATAGCTCCAATAGTTACAGCCACAATTACAATGACAACAACAGAAATAGAAATAACGGCTACTCCTATAGTAAATTAAACAACATGAACAACAGATATAATCCTGATGGACAAAACAATGGTTATGGATTTAACAACAGACATGACACTAATGGCTTCAATTATAATGGAGGTAGTGGTGGTTACGGAACAGATTGCAATTACGGATACGATGGTAATAGTCGCGATGGTATGGTAAACAGCAATACTCAATCGACTCAAGCAGAAACTGTATACGGATATAACAGAGAATATACACGTCAACATAGAAATGATAGAAACGGTTAGTATATTAAAAATAGTATTTCTAAAATTTTAAATTATGGATATGTACCTGGAATATAGGTGGCAGGTAGCACTCTTCTACAATCCCAGTAGAAGATAGGCTGCTACAGGGATTAGTGACCCTGCCTTATGCTAGCTTCTGGTTCTCCCTCCTTTCTTGCCTGAGGGGACCAGGTCCTCCTATCTTTTTCCTATCTCTCCCCTTTTAAAACTCCCACCTTCATCCTACCCTCTACCAACTCGCACTGGCCAGCAAGGTAGAGTATGGCTAAAATCCAAGCATTCTTGACACGACAAAAACACGACCCTCAGTCCCCGGCAGTGAGCTGATCCTTGGTCAAGATAGCGATCAAGAAAGACAGCAGACAGAGGGTGCGAAGAATCCCCGGGTCAGATCAGGCTACCACGGACGACAACAAATGTATATCGCCACGTACAATTTAAGAACACTGTCATCTAAAGAAAAATTACTGGAATTAGAAGAAGAGTTAAAACACATAAAATCTGACATTATGTGTTTCTGTTAATTAGGCGTGAAGAAGAAGACTGTATAACTCTTAAATCAGGGCATCAACTTTTCAATATGGGAAACAAAGAAAAAATAGGAGGAGTTGGACTTCTTATACATAAGAGACAAACTAAAAATATTCAACAACTTAAAGGTATCAATTCAAGAATAATACTCTGCATACTAAAGCTTAATAAAAAAATCAGAATTAAAATAATTCAAGCCTATGCACCTACATCTACACACTCGGACGAGGAAGTGGAAACCTTTTATGAAGACCTAGAAAACGCAGTAAAACTAGCGTCTACTAAACTGGACGGGACCGAAGTTGCAATAGGTCCCTACGCATTCAGACAAAGAAATGAAAGAGGCGAAATGTTTTTGGGTTTCTTGGTACGAAATAGCGTCTTTCCAATGAATAGCTTTTTCAAAAAAAAGTCCCCAAAGAAAATGGACCTGGGCAAGTCCAGATGGAGTCACCAAAAATGAAATTGATTTTGTCTTAACCAACAACGAAGACATGATTCATGATGTAACAGTTCTTAATAGCTGTTCAGTGGAAAGTGATCATAGAATGGTAAGAGCGAAGATCGTGTTAAATCTGCAAAAACAAAGATACAAAATGATAACAAAAACACACCCGATAGGATGGAATCCAATCGAAAACAGCATGTCCTTAAAAAAGAAATACCGAGATGTCTAGAGACAACAAATATAGACGTTATGGATGTCGAAACCTTAAATGATAACTTAATAAAAGCTATTAAGATGGTAGATATATCCATCATAAACGTATATGCACCAACTGAAAGTGCTGTAGCAGAGGAAAAAGATAACATCTATGAGAAAGTGGAACAAGAAATTGAATCTTTACCCAAAGAAGACACAAATCTGGTAATGGGAGATTTTAACGCTCAGATAGGCAAAGAAGACATTAACCAAGTTGCAGGTAAATATACATTACATGAAAAAACAAATGATAATGGTCAAAGATTATGCAACTTAGCAACTAGCACCAATATGATTGTCAGTAGTACAAAATTTGCACACCCTGTATACCACAAAGTAACATGGGTCTCACCAGACCAAAAAACATGGTCCCAAATAGACCATATACTCATCACAAAGAGAAAGCAAACATCGATAACAGACGTGAGAACATACAGAGGTGCACATGCAGACACAGACCATTTCATGGTTACCGCAACGTTAAGACAAAAAGTCAAAAGAACGCTAAAAAACAGACAACAAAGGACAAATGGTACATAGAAAAATTAAATGCTACAGATAGAAGAATTAAATATGCAGAAGATATAAGCAAAAAACTGAAGGAATACTGTGAACATACAGAGGATGTTGAAACAGAATGGAGCAATATAAAAAAATGTATAAATGAAACAGCTTCTGAACATGTAGGGATAGAGAGAAAGAACAAAAAAGAAGAATGGTATAATCAAGACTGTCATAACATGTTAAAAAAGAAGATAGAAATAAGACAAAGGTGGATCAGAACAAATAGACAAGAATATAAAGAAGAATACAACAAATTAAGAACAAAATGTAAGAAACAAATAAGAAAAATTAAACGAACCTGGTTAAATGATAAGATAAATGAAATAGAAAAAGAAAACTTTCTATTTGTGTTTTATAAATAGAAACACAAAAGCATTTTATAAGAAAATTAGCGAGCAGAACAAAACCTTCAGAGGAAAGATAAAAGGCATAAAGGATAGAAATGGAAAAGTATCAGAAAATGACAAAGAGTTTAAAGAAATCTGGACTGATTATTTTAAAGGATTATTAACAGTACAAGAGGACGAAGACTTAAATGAAAATGTGGAAGAAGAGACCACGATAATAGAAACCGAGCTAGAAAAACCAACGAGAGATGAAGTTGAGGAAATTATAAACAGTAGTCGCAACGGTAAAACACCAGGTATATATGGTATAAACCTGGAACTAATAAAATATGGTGGACATGAACTCAGAGAAAAAATATACCAATTAATAAAAGTCATATGGGACGAAGAAAAGATGCCAGATAAATGGCACAAAGGACAAATAATCACAATCCATAAAAAAGGAGACCAACAAATGTGTAATAATTATAGAGGACTGACATTATTAAACACAGCGTATAAAATCATATCAACCTTAATACAACAAAGACTGGCCAAAGCGACAACAAATATCATGGGACAGCATGACAAAAAAAAAGGAAGACCTTAGAATACTAGAAAGGAAAATACTAAGAGTAATATTAGGACCAATAAAAATTAATGAAAACCAATATAGACAAAGAACGAATCATGAACTACTAAACGAAATTAAAGAGGATATAGTTTCTAAAATAAAACAGCAAAGGGCAAAATGGCTAGGACATATATGGAGATCAGGACCATCTACGACAATATTCTCAATATTGGAATGGACACTGAAACTAATAAAATGTGTGTATTGACAAAGTTCAGAAGAACTGAAAGAGAAGTGATGAAAAAAATACTAAAAATAGGGCTAAGCTCAGAGGAACAAATTTAAATGGCCAAAGAGACACTAAATCTCAAGTGAGTGTTCGGGCTAGCTTCAATGCACTGGATTGTGGCTTTAAAGATTTAAACAGATAGCAAGGATACTGAGCTAATGAGACAAGAAACGAAATGAGACCTGGTAATATCAAACGTGATACAACTAAAGAAGGTCACTGGGAATAAATTTATAGAAAGAAAACAATAAGAAGAGAAAAGAAGGGCGCCAACTCAACGATAGTTGAGATTTTGAAGTAACAAATGAATCTGGAGGTAATACTCTGAAATACAAAAATACTAAATATTAATCTTGTTTTGCTATGTTATATACTGGTTAGTAGAACTGAAATAAAACTCAAAATAGCAACAATAAATATATTTATAAACAAATGTATATAGGTATATGTGTATAAACAATTTACATATAATGCAAAGCCAAATAACAGTGGTAGTGGATGGTGTACAGATACAATAGGACCTAATAGCCCCTCAACAAATGAATAGTCACTACCACTGGCCAAATAAAATATGAAATATTAGTATACAACAAGAATAGTCCGTAGGGTAGCCAAAGTCTTAAAACAAAAGGTAGTCATTTAAATTTAAATTAGTTCTACTAAAATGAGGTACTAATGACAATATTGTAAAGATATCAAACTTGATAAATCTCTATTACAATTATATTAAATATATATATATATATATTACATCCAAAAAATGAGTTGTTCCATACTCATTATATAATATTTAAAAACAAACCACATTAAATTTATGTCCCTCTCAATATCAAATTGTATTATATTAACAAAAATATTATATCCAAAAAAAAGTGAGTTTGGTCAGACTCTCTAAATCCTAGTTAAAACCTAATAACACATGAAGTGTCCCTTTTTCCTCCCGAATATTTTATAATTAAATTATCAAAAAAAATTATCATAAAGGTATTCACCTTATCATATGCATATGATCAGTTAACAGTAAATATAAAGTAATACGTAATACAAAAGGTCAAATAGTTAAACGACTTATCTTTACAGCACTATAAGTCCATAGGAAAAACTCCTCTTGGCACGGCTACATCAGTTTGTGGCTGTAAAGACGAATCCTGGTCACAAAAGCCAAAACCAGTCACTGGTCTCTGGGTGACAGCAAAATCCACGGGTTTGCTAACTATGTATCTAAGGATTCTGTTACTAGTATCCTTGAGGGAATATTCTCAAGAGAATATCCTCAAGTAAAGTGAAATTAATATTTTCACGTGACGGAATCTAAAATGATTATTTAATTTAATAAATATGTAATTTAATAGGTGTAGCAGCATGGATTGACTGCACCAAAACAAAACATCAAAACATTAGGTATTAGGTTAAGTCAACATCATGTCAAATTTATGAAGTTACTTTCGTAGGCATGGCAAGCTTGCGCCATGAAAAGAACATGCGCAGAATACAAAAGGCTGTACCACATTTGTAGAACCTTTTATATTCCACCAAAAAAATTAGGTAAAAAAAAAGAACCAAAAAAACTTAATGATAACGACATGGACTAAAACAGAATTTAAGTTTAACTATATAAAAAAAATGACCTTCTGTTCTTTGTAAGTAAATCAAGGAAATTTTATATTTAAATTATTTCGGAACTCAAAAATAAATCTCTAAAGAAATACTAAATACAATGATAAATTTGATTATATGATAAAGAGATAATACGTATAAAATGATTTACTTACATGGAGCTCGCAGCACGCCAACAAAAAAACTCTTCCTTTTTATGTGGAACTCATAAATGAATATTGATTTTATTATTTTACTTATTATTATTAAGATATGTATTTTATTTATAAATTAATTTATTCTTCCCCCAAATTATTTTTCTGCTCCAATTCCGTCACTTTTAAGGTGAAAAATTTCACCGGTTGGCGTGGCTGCGTTGACGAGTTCAGACCAAAACTGATCGTTCGGCTTTCGCATAAAATCGATCTTCCTTTCAAAGCGATAACAGCGCGTAGGTGAAGGAATGTCGATTTACAATCGATCGTAGGCGGGTAATAAAAATTTCTAAAGGGGTTAATCAATAGCGTAAACGCTACATTCTCCCTCATCTCCAGCAAAAAAAAAAAAAACTTTAGGAACTTTTTTTTTTTTTTGTGGCAGAACGATCTAACACTGACAATGAACGTTGATACGTTAAAATTGAACATTTTCGTCACCAGTCAACCATTTGCTCAGGAATTGGAACAAAATCAAGGACGAAATAAAAATATGGAACGAAGAATATGAGACGAAGTCATACATTTTTTTTTAATGCGATAATGTATGTTAATTTAGTATAAACCAAAGATTAAAAAAAATATATACATTTTAAGTTTAATTCTATAACCTTACAGATCAAGTTAACTTTTAACACTACTTATCCACATTCTCAAGTATTAGTAAAAACAACCATCGTTAAAACTACATTATAGGTGTGTATTAACAACCCCTAGCACAATATCTCCAAGAACCATTCATAACAACGAAATTCAAACAAAGTCCTATGAACTTTACCCAACGTTGACACTAGAGCGACCCGATTCTATTCGTCACCATAGAGTTCAATGAGGGCCTAATTACTCAGAACTAGTTGAAACTACAAACCTAAACATATATATGGTTCGGGATATCAACAACAAGGTAAAAGATAATTCAATACACCTACTTGATTTAGCAGCGGTAGGAAAACACACAATCGGTAAAGGCACAAGCCTAGATACTAGCAAGCCCACTATACTCATGGTATAGGGTATGCTAAAAAAAGGTAAGTAAGATAAATGCAATCCCAACTCATAGTAAAGGATATGCACAAAAGGTAAAAGATAATTGCACGTCCAGATCTACTCATGGTAGAGGATATGCACAAAACTCACTTCTACCAGCTATACACTTGGTAGAAGGAAAGATAAAAGAGATCCTAACTGTAATACCTAAACTGTACTATTGACGTGTTCCAATTCTATACTCACGACAAGAACAGTAAAGGACAGATTTTTAGGACTCTATAATCAAGATAAAGATAAGGTATATATTCATAAGATATAGATAAGAAAGAAACTTATCCAGGTAAAGGTAAAGATAATTAACTTCAGGTAAAGGTACGAGATAAACTCAATTAAGGTAAAGATACAGATACGCTCAAGGTAAAGGTACGAGATAAACTCAGTCAAGGTACGAGACAAACTGAAGGTAAAGATACGAAATAAACTCCATTACAGGTATGAGATAAACTCCATAAAGGTAAAGATAAATTCAATTAAGATACAGATAAAGATAACTCACTTCTACCAATCCGTATGAATAGTAGAGAGACAGGTAAACAAACAGTATACAATAAGATATGTTAAAACTCAAATACGTTGAGAAGGTAATAACATAGGAGATGACCTCCAAGTTAAACAGACCCACTTACTGCTGAATATCAGAACGATCCAATTCTAAATGACACATTCTAATTTCAACCTAAGAGACACTCAAGGAACAACTAATATGTATTGATATATTTCTGAGCCAAGTGAGGGCACACATTCAGGGTGATCAATCCTGAACCCACGCTAAAACACCGACACAGTAAGTAAATATGAATGCATAAGTTTTATGGTCATGATCCACAAAACTATACAACACTAATAAAGAAAATATTTGGAATGTTTTCCTAATTATCCCTGTAAATATCTATTCAACTCAGAACTCAAGATGGGGAAATTCCCATATATCCATCCTGTACTCCTATGATATGCAGTTGGACTTTTAAGAGAAAACAAACAACAAAATTAACAAGTCCATAAACTAAGATAATAACCAACATTAAGATAAGATAAAAAAAAAATAGAAGGCAAAATAGCACAACATCTTATGATTTTTTTGCCAGGTAAACAAAATAGATAATCCGATCTTAAACAACCAAACTGGTACAGAAGTGATAAGGGACCAGTTAATCTTCATCCGAAGATGAAGAATCCGAATTATCTGACAAGTTATGTGGACCTACTGTCTTATCCTCCAGTAAGTCTTTAATATGAAACCTTCCTAGTTTCCTACCAGTAGAAGTTTCCTTCAGCTCGTATATTAAAGGAGAAATAACTTTAATAACCGTACAAGGTATGTACTTCTGACATAACTTAGCAGATTGGAAGTTCAATTTATCAGACTTGACAAAGTTCCTCTTTAAAACAGAATCTCCAACTCTGAAAGATAAGGCTCGCTTTCTCAGGTCATACTGGCATTTATTTCTAGCATAAGATGCTTTCAACCGTTTGCGAACATCCACATAAATATCAGGAAGATGCTGAATATCTTCTAAACGGTGTAATTTATCTGATATAGTGGGAAAGTTATTGGCATTCTCTGAAATCTTACCAAAATAATCACCAGAAAGAGGGACATGACGACCAAACATCAAATAAGATGGAGGACATTTGGTTATTTCGTGAGAAGAAGTCCTGATCGCTTGTACTATAGAGTGGATATGAGTATCCCAAGCTCTCTGATCAGGAAAAGAATAAGATCGTAAAGCGGTCACGATTGATTTGTTCACTCTTTCGGTATGGTTGACTTGTGGATGATAGTTCGCATTGTACCAGATCTTTTGGACATTGTATTTAGCCATGAGATCGCGGAAAGCCTTAGCTGTGAACTGGGGTCCATTATCGCATGAAACAATTTGTGGAACACCATAAATTAAGAAAACTTCATTCTCGAGGTATTTAATAATAGAAGAAGTAGTTGCCTTCGACATGGTATGGACCAAAGGAAATTTAGTAAAATAATCAACAACTACTAAAGCATATTGGGAACCTTTATAAGACCTAGGGTACGGACCAATGAGATCTAAAGATATCAGTTGAAATGGAAAATCAATCCGTCGATAACTACCCATTAAACCTGGTTGGGGAAGATTTGTCGGTTTGCATGTAGCACAGATTTTGCATTTTGCGATATAGCTACACGTACAGTTTGACGCATCTTCGGCCAGTAATAGAGTTCCGATATACGACGGAGAGTTTTGTAAAAACCAAAATGAGCTGCAGTAGGATGGTCATGAAAAGTGGCCAAAACCTCTGCTCTATTAGGAGTTGGAACGACTATCTTCCAATCCGACATTCCAGTAAGGGCATCCATGGAACTTAAGACATGTTTATACAAAACACCATGTTCAACTTTAAAATCAGGAAATTTACCTGGTACATTCTGTACATCATACAACATTTTTCGATACCAGTCATCTGGTTGGACGGTTGGAATACAGACTCTCAACTCATACTCTAATTCAGGAGCTAACAGATGCTCTACCTTGAAAGCAGACATTTTTACACAACTGAGAAATATACAAGAGAATGAGTAAAAGTAGGTAAAGTTTAACTTACTCTCTGACTCCAAATTAATATTCTGAAGGGATACCTATACCAGTAATGTTTAATTGTTTTGGTCCAGTTATGAAATCCAATGACATATACTGCTACAACACCCTAAGGAACCTAAAATTTCAAAACTGTTATTTCGAGGTAGTGACTCAACTTATTGACTACTCCGGACTTGTAAAATATGTGAAATAGTTAACTTTAGTTATTTAAATTTTTAATTAATTTATTATTAATCTAAATTGTTATTTAATCAATCAAAACAAAGTAATTTATTCAGTCTACACAGTATATAGCAAAACAAGTCGATTTAAGATATAGATATAAGGTAATGTCAAAAAAAAATTGAAAACAAAACTAAACGTTAAAATGAAAATCTAAAAGCACAACCAGTGAAAACCACAACAACCCAAGATCAAAACCAAAAATTTAAGGAGATATATAGTTTTTTAAAGGCAGAAGTGGAAAAGAAGCCCCACGTTGGGCGCCAATTGAAACTAATAAAATGTGTGTATTGACAAAGTTCAGAAGAACTGAAAGAGAAGTGATGAAAAAAATACTAAAAATAGGGCTAAGCTCAGAGGAACAAATTTAAATGGCCAAAGAGACACTAAATCTCAAGTGAGTGTTCGGGCTAGCTTCAATGCACTGGATTGTGGCTTTAAAGATTTAAACAGATAGCAAGGATACTGAGCTAATGAGACAAGAAACGAAATGAGACCTGGTAATATCAAACGTGATACAACTAAAGAAGGTCACTGGGAATAAATTTATAGAAAGAAAACAATAAGAAGAGAAAAGAAGGGCGCCAACTCAACGATAGTTGAGATTTTGAAGTAACAAATGAATCTGGAGGTAATACTCTGAAATACAAAAATACTAAATATTAATCTTGTTTTGCTATGTTATATACTGGTTAGTAGAACTGAAATAAAACTCAAAATAGCAACAATAAATATATTTATAAACAAATGTATATAGGTATATGTGTATAAACAATTTACATATAATGCAAAGCCAAATAACAGTGGTAGTGGATGGTGTACAGATACAATAGGACCTAATAGCCCCTCAACAAATGAATAGTCACTACCACTGGCCAAATAAAATATGAAATATTAGTATACAACAAGAATAGTCCGTAGGGTAGCCAAAGTCTTAAAACAAAAGGTAGTCATTTAAATTTAAATTAGTTCTACTAAAATGAGGTACTAATGACAATATTGTAAAGATATCAAACTTGATAAATCTCTATTACAATTATATTAAATATATATATATATATATATATATATATATATATATATATATATATATATATATATTACATCCAAAAAATGAGTTGTTCCATACTCATTATATATTATTTAAAAACAAACCACATTAAATTTATGTCCCTCTCAATATCAAATTGTATTATATTAACAAAAATATTATATCCAAAAAAAAGTGAGTTTGGTCAGACTCTCTAAATCCTAGTTAAAACCTAATAACACATGAAGTGTCCCTTTTTCCTCCCGAATATTTTATAATTAAATTATCAAAAAAAATTATCATAAAGGTATTCACCTTATCATATGCATATGATCAGTTAACAGTAAATATAAAGTAATACGTAATACAAAAGGTCAAATAGTTAAACGACTTATCTTTACAGCACTATAAGTCCATAGGAAAAACTCCTCTTGGCACGGCTACATCAGTTTGTGGCTGTAAAGACGAATCCTGGTCACAAAAGCCACAACCAGTCACTGGTCTCTGGGTGACAGCAAAATCCACGGGTTTGCTAACTATGTATCTAAGGATTCTGTTACTAGTATCCTTGAGGGAATATTCTCAAGAGAATATCCTCAAGTAAAGTGAAATTAATATTTTCACGTGACGGAATCTAAAATGATTATTTAATTTAATAAATATGTAATTTAATAGGTGTAGCAGCATGGATTGACTGCACCAAAACAAAACATCAAAACATTAGGTATTAGGTTAAGTCAACATCATGTCAAATTTATGAAGTTACTTTCGTAGGCATGGCAAGCTTGCGCCATGAAAAGAACATGCGCAGAATACAGAAGGCTGTACCACATTTGTAGAACCTTTTATATTCCACCAAAAAAATTAGGTAAAAAAAAGAACCAAAAAAACTTAATGATAACGACATGGACTAAAACAGAATTTAAGTTTAACTATATAAAAAAAATGACCTTCTGTTCTTTGTAAGTAAATCAAGGAAATTTTATATTTAAATTATTTCGGAACTCAAAAATAAATCTCTAAAGAAATACTAAATACAATGATAAATTTGATTATATGATAAAGAGATAATACGTATAAAATGATTTACTTACATGGAGCTCGCAGCACGCCAACAAAAAAACTCTTCCTTTTTATGTGGAACTCATAAATGAATATTGATTTTATTATTTTACTTATTATTATTAAGATATGTATTTTATTTATAAATTAATTTATTCTTTCCCCAAATTATTTTTCTGCTCCAATTCCGTCACTTTTAAGGTGAAAAATTTCACCGGTTGGCGTGGCTGCGTTGACGAGTTCAGACCAAAACTGATCGTTCGGCTTTCGCATAAAATCGATCTTCCTTTCAAAGCGATAACAGCGCGTAGGTGAAGGAATGTCGATTTACAATCGATCGTAGGCGGGTAATAAAAATTTCTAAAGGGGTTAATCAATAGCGTAAACGCTACAACACCAGCTGGTAAACGAAGACGTGGAAGACCAAGATCTACATGGCTACAAGAAGTAACAAACGATCTCAACAGGGCGGGCGTACGACAATGGAGAGAAAAAACCAGAGATAGGAAACAGTGGAGAAAAATAACAAGAAAAATTAAATAAAGAAAATGAGGACTGATCTACCTCGTAAAATAGATCTAGAGAGCTTAAGCGGCGTATACCCCGTACGGGGTGTTTAGCCACAATATATAAATATATATTAAGATGGCAGAGAAAAAGTACAATACAAATTATAGGAGAGATAAGGAGGAAAAAATCAGTCAAGAAACAAAAAGACGTATGGAGGCACGAAGAGAACTTAAGAACAAAAACGATACGAATGCACGCGTACTACAACAACTTAATAAAGATATTAATAAAGCAGTGAGAAAGGACGTACGACAATATAACACAAAAAAAATTACAACGGTTGTCGAGAAAAATAAAAGTTAAAAAGTGCTGAAGAGATGTAAAGATTTAGGTAAGAAGAATATTGTTAAGCTCGCAGATCGAAATGGAAAAGTGGTAACAGATAAAGATAAGATAATTAAGGTAGTTAAGGAATTTTACACAGAATTATATAGAGAAAGGGGTAAGGAAGACGGCACCAAGTTGAAAAAAGTCCAGAATGTGGGTTCAGAGGATATCCCAGAAATAACAATCGAAGAAGTCTCAAAGTCATTAAATCGAATGAAAAACAATAAAGCAGCTGGTGATGACCAAATCATTATTGAGGCAGTTAAAGAAGGAGAAAAGACAGTATTGAAAGCATTGACACAATTATATAACTTATGCCTTTCAAAAGAGCTTACATGTCTCCTAAATTATTTACAACTTTGCTAGAATACGCTTGTAAAACAATAGATTGGAACAAAAAGGGCATCAATGTAGATGGAAAATTTTTAAATAACCTTAAATTTGCAGATGATATCGTTCTTATTGCATACAGTTTTGATCAAGCACAGATTCCAAGAACTCCATACTGCCACAAAAAGAGTTGGTCTTAAAATAAATTTTTCAAAAACACAATTTATGATAAATTTAGTCCACAACAAAAACATCTCAGTAGAAGACAAAGATATTCAGCCAGTTGGCTCCTATAAATACTTGGGCCATGAGATCAGAATAAGTCGAGACAACCAAACAATCGAGCTGAAAAGAAGAATAAACCTCATTTGGGCTGCATTTGGAAGGATGAGGGATATTTTTAGGTCTAAGATTCCAATGTGTCTGAAAAGAAAATTATTTAATCAATGTATTTTGCCAGTGATGACCTACGACGCAGAAACCCTAACGCTCACAAGAACAACAGTGAGTAAACTACAACTTACGGAAAGAGCAATGGAGAGAATTATGTTAGGGATTTCTCTACGTAATAGAATACCCAATGCTACTATACGCAAAAGATCAGGAGTAACAGACGTTATTGAAAGGATAACAACACTAAAGTGGAACTGGGCAGGTCATGTAGCAAGATCAGTTGATGACCGGTGGACAAAATTTGGATTTGGATGGAATTTCGGAATGGAGACCCCGAATACAAGCTTACAAAAATAGAGGTCGACCCCCAACAAGATGGACAGATGACATAAAAAGAGTGACTACAAATTGGATTCAGATGGCGCAAAATCCGACTAAGTGGAAAAGCATGCGAGAGGCCTATGTTCAGCAGTGGACGTTAGAGGCTAGTTGATGATGATGATGACCTGGAGTATGGAGTACCTATATTATTTTTTATAAATATAGCCCCTTTCTTTATTTTTCTTTCTACATAGTACAAATTAAAAATCATTCTCATTTTCTATTTTATACCTCAATGCTACATTTTTAAAGTAATGAAATTTTACTCAATAGTATTTTTTCTTTAATAAATAGTTTTAATTATGATTAGGTCATCTCGATTATTGTCAAAAGGAAAATCTATCAAGATAATGTGCTAACGTGATTTTTGCTCTTCAATACATATTAAAGTTTTCTTTCTTAATGGTACGAATGTCCCCTTATAGCATTAAATATTACTTTAAAACTTGTTGCTGCTCTTTGCCTTTATTGTTTCTTTATCTTTCTTCCTGGCATTTTATTCCTTTGATTCACCTTCCTTGATCACTCTATTTCTTCGTATTACCACATCATCCATTATTAAATTAATTATTTTTCAAATTGATTATTGCTCTTTATCTTTAATCTCCTAATAATAATATTTTAATATTTTAGAAGGTTACAATGATGACGCTTACAATTTTGGAGTAAACAGTTATGGACGAAGAAAAAGAAATACCAATAAAAACAATATAAAGGATAACAGTAGAGATAATGGCAATGAGGTAATTATATTTTTATTTGTAAGATATCTTCATGGACCAAATAAATAGACTTAGAATACTCTATCCATTTTTCCATCGTAACTTTTGGTAACTGTTTTAATGTCATTCATACACAGTAGTAGATAAAGAAAAACACCGATATCTTCAAATTTGTAACTTTAACGCTAATTATGATTTAGTAAAATTAGGATTGAGCTACTTTTGAATATATTTCTATATTGGATGTTATCCTTGCCTTCCCACTATTTCTCCCGTAAATTTTAAAATTACTTTTAAAAATTTAATTACCGCCAGAATTTTGTATTCGTTTTGAATTAATTAAATTTAATGTACAGTTAGTTTTGAATTTAGATTTTCTAGTTCAGAGTTTCCCAAACTTATCTAATGCTAAAAAATTTGTTCGCGACCCCCCAATTTCCTCCTACTCATTTATTCAGTATTATTTGAGAGAAATAGCGTGCCTAATTTACAATTATCTGATGGTTTCTCAAATTTAATTTTACTTTACTGTTTAAGTTTAAATCAGAAACAATTATTTTATTTTAATACAATTATTTTAATGATTGCGATCTGTCCCACTAATAATTAGTAGCAGGTACTTCTGCCAAAATATCATTTACAATAAAAATAAATAATAAGAAGTCGACTGCACATTGTACACCGCGACATATTAGCTTGTGTCTACGTCGCAATACTCTTCCATGATAATCGCGAAAGCGCTCGTTACTAGATGGCAATCTGGAACGTTCTCGTAGCCTCGTTTTGGCTTTATATAAGCGGCGATGCGCAACGAAACCTCAGTTCGAATCCAAACAGCCTATGGTGGCGAACGCGGTGTTGAGTAAGGAGTAAATATTTTACGACTTACGTATTCCCGTTTACGTATTTACGTCTACGATAAATTATAAATTATGGATAAGTTTTTAAAAAGAAGTGGAGAACTATCTACGTCTGAAAGTGGCAGTAGCAGAAATAAAAAGAAAAACAGATTCTGCATTGATGAATATCTTAAATATGGTTTTACCGTTATTTCCAATAAACCACAATGTGTTATTTGTGGACAAGTCTTGTCAAAAGAAAGCATGAAGCCATCAAAGTTACTTCGACATTTAAATAGCAAACATCCAGATAAAAAAGACAAGCCCGTAGAATTCTTTGAAAGAAAGCTGAACGTCCTTCACAAACAGCAAGACAGTTTTCCCTTGACAACCACTACTAATGAAAAAGCATTATAAGCAAGTTATAAAGTTGCTTATCGTGTTGCCAAAACTAGTAATCCACACATAATAGCTGAAAATCTGATTTTTACAGCAGCTATTAAAATGGTACGTATAATGTGTGGGGAAAGAGAGGCTGCAAAATTAAATACAATACCTCTGTCAAATAATACTATCCAAAGAAGAATTAGTGATATGGCAGAAGATATTCAAGCGCAAGTTGTGAAAAATCTTAATAAATGCACGTACTTCCCTCTTCAAATGGACGAATCCACAGATATATCTAACTGTGCCCAATTCATTACGTTTGTAAGATATGATACAAATAATGGCATTCAAGAAGATATTTTATTTTGTTCCCTATTGGAGACCAATACCACTGGAAAATGTTTACTCGACACTTTTGTGAAACGTACAAGTAAATATGATATTGACTGGGGTAAATCCAAATTACAAGAAATAATGCCTAATGCCAAATGGAGACATTGTTTTTTACATCGAGAAGCTCTTGCGTCCAAAGCTTTACCTCCTGAAATGGACTTTGTTATAAAAACCATCCTTAAAGTTGTAAATTCCATCAAAGGAAAAGCTTTGCAGACCCGTATTTTTAGAAAAATTTGCAAAGACATGGGTGCTTTATTTGAAAATCTTCTCTATCACACCGAAGTAAGGTGGCTTTCAAGGGGCAACGTCTTAAAAAGAGCATTTCACTTAAGAGCAGAGCTTTTAATGTATTTGAAAGATGAGAAGTCCCCATATGAAAATCAATTTTCCGATCCTATTTGTCTTCTGAAACTAGGTTTCCTTGCTGATATTTTCGAGCAATTAAATATTTTGAACAGTAATTTACAAGGTCGCGACATTAATATAATTACAGCCACAGATAAAATTAAGGCGTTTCTAAGAAAAATTGATTTATGGTCGACCTCACTTGGCAAAAAACAACTCTATTCATTCCAGTGTCTTCAGGAAATTATGGAAAATGTATCCAATTACAGTGCTACAAATTTTGAACAAGTTTTTGCTGACATGCATGTTACTTTGCTCAATTTAAAACAACAGCTCTGTGATTATTTCCCCGAAGAAATTCAAAACAGTTACGACAGTTTCAGATGGATACTAAATCCGTTTTTAGCCGATTCCTTTCAGCATGTTGAGATACCAATAAACATGAAAGAAAAACTTATTGAAATATCAAGTGATGAAATGTTGAAGCTCCAATTTTTTTCCCAGAACTCGGACCAATTTTGGACCGAAAAGATGCAGGAATACCCCCAGTTGGCGAGTGAAGCTGTAAAATGTTTGGTTCCATTTGTAACATCATATTTGTGTGAGTTAAGTTTCTCGTCTATGACTGCCATTAAAACAAGACTTAGAAATCGTCTCGTACTTGAAAATGATATAATTGTGTGTGTCTCAATACACAGCCCAGATTTGAAAGATTAGTTTCACAGAAACAGGCGCATAGCTCTCATTAAGATTATAATATTTGACTTTGTTTTACTCTTTTATTTTTACGGACTTTAATATTTAGTTTTATATTTCGTCTGATAATTATTTGTTAATTTCTATTTACGGCATTGTTAAAATAGAAATACATGATCTAACAAAGTGGTGCTTTTGTCTTATTTTGTAAATGTTCGGCGACCCCCCTAGTACCTCATGGCGCTCCCCCAGGGGGTCGCGACCCCCACTTTGGTAAACACTGTTCTAGTTAACATGGATAGCTCAATATTGTTAATATTTCATAAAATTATCTGTTGTTATAACTTTGGAAATATAAAGTATTAAAGTGTGAAAACCAAGCAAAATTAGAAACTCTTTATAATCGAGTAAATATTACTAATATTTAAAATTGAGCAAAAAGTGTAAAGATTTTTACTATAATACGGGATGAGAAGGCCGATTTTTACCCTCTTCCGTTTTGAAAGATCCTCCAATATGATATATAGATTAAGAAATGTGCATGATACTAATTCTGCAAAAATCTGTAGAAGGCAAAATCAACATGTGGGAAAAGATTCAATTCTCAGATAAATCCAATTTTAAGAAAAAATCAATAAATGAACAAGTATGGAAATAGAACGAATGCCGATCTGAGGAACATGTCTATCACAATACACAGATACTTAAATGAATTATTTTCTTGATTTTTTCATTTGAATATTTCTTCAAACTTAACCTTTAACACCTTAGCTGTGTTCATAGATATTTTTAAACTTACGTTTACTGTGTTACGAGTCATATATGTCCCGTAATGTACAATCGACACAGTACGTTACTACGACTAATATATGCCTTGTAATGGTAAACCATTTAAAGGGTGCCTGTGTTACAAAAATAAAAGTAATTAAATTGGTGGTCAAATTATTTACATTGCAAAAGCAGGAGTGAGATATGACTTTCCCGTTATAAGCTGAAGCCATAATAAAAATAAAATGGTTCGTTTTCAGATTTATTACTTAAATGCTGAACAAATATTTTAGATATGCTGCAAAATTGAAATAACTTTTAAAATTAACACAAAAATAGTTCGTTTATGAGTAAAAATATGATTTAATGTAGTTTATTGAAGCACGCTTGATATAATGCAGGTTTTCCATCACACTCTTCACAGTACGTTATAATTTTTTTAATTTTTCTATCGGCCTCTTTATTGATCATGTTTCTCCTTAAAATTCATTCTGTACACTTTCTTCACTTTTTATGATCTATATCTCTTTGCCTGAGAGTGTGATATTTTTTGGGTGTACGTGGTCGTGACGGTTCCCATTTCACTAATGCTTTGCGTGCTCCAGTCTAAAGCCAAGGATAGGTAACTTGTCGTTTTTTTGTTTGCTATTATTTAGCAACCAAGGCACTGCCACTTTGCGGTATCACTTCAGAGTTTTGCGTTTTGAGCTTTGGTAGAAAGGTGTTATATAGGTTTCAGCACCGGTGTATCTTTTTCTTTTTACCTGAGTCAACTAAAATACGAATATGATATTTAAATGTTGGAAGCATTAAACTTGTCTTTTGTCAATACATTTTATCACTTTAATAGGTCCCAGTTTTCTTCCCATGAGTGCAACGCACTTGAATTTGCACTAGGCAAACCTTTTCTGTTTTTCTCACTGCATCACGAATTCTTATTTTATCTTTTTCGGACATTCTTGCAAGTTCTATTGAAGTTTAAACGTTATCACAGGAAAAATTGCGTCCATTTCTTTTTCCTTGATATTAGTTATCTTTTTTATTGTTCACTTTTTTATAAGTAGTAGAATACTCCTACTTAATATTTTTTAAAATATGCCTCACTTGATTGCTAATTTTTGATGGTTTTTGCTAAATCATGATTTAAAGAGTAAATTACTAAATGCCATCTAAAATATAATTTGCTATGTTAGTCCAATTACTCACAAAAATTATTTATTGCTTAACAAATTGCTCAACAAAAAGACGCGGTAATTGTTTAACTAATATTAATAACTTAAATTACTATTTTATTACCTAAGCATTACTGAATTACAATTGCCTACTTAAAACAAGCTTTTAAATAAGCTTGTTTTAAGCGTCTTTAATTTCTGGTTGAATCTTTCTTAATCTGAAGTTAAGTTTTACTGTTCAGAAAATATTCTGAAGGGAAAGACTTTAGATCCGTTCTATGTTTATAACTATATTTAATGTTGTTTTTTTTTTATTTGCAGTGTACAAACCAATGTATATTTAATAATATGGATTTGGTAAGTATTTATAGCGCACTCAAATATATTCATAATATTATAATTATTAAAATAGCCAAATACCTTGCAAAATAAAAACTTTTTGAAGTAAATTTGGTTGCTTATGTAGATGGCGCACTCAAATATATTCATAACATCATAATTATTATAATAACCAAGTACATTGCAAAATAACAACTATTTGAACTTATTATTATGCTAATTTCTTAAGAATGCCCTCATATAGATACTTTTTATAATATTCTCTAGAATATAACATAAATTATTTCTTTAATCACTATTTAAATTCAATTTAGATTACCTTCGTTTCTCATATATTTAATATTATCTCAATATATATAAATATATATATATATATATATATATATATATATGTAAAGAATTAAATCTTTTAGCGAAAGCCGCTATCGCTTTATATATTAAATGGCCAACTATATGGCCTAGGAGACAAATTCGTTAAACTTCCCGTGCTCGAATTGGTATCACTAAAGTGTTATGATCATTTCGGCCTATCCCAGCCATCGTCAGACACTTGGGCTGATACAAATTCAAACTCGGAAAGTAAAACGAATGTCTCCCAAATCTTTACTACCGTGTAGTTAGCTTATAAAGGCGCCACCTACTTTGGAGGCCGTGAACGAAACGATATGAATAATCGTTTTCTGTATCCTTTATGCTATGCGAAATGTGTAAAGAATTAAATCTTTAGCTTTATAGCTTTATATATAAAGCGATAGCGGCTTTCGCTAAAAGATATATATATATATATATATATATATATATATATATATATATATATATATATATATATATATATATATATATATATATATATATATATACACTTGAGTGCAAAACAATTTACTTAAAAGTGAGCTTTGAGATTATAGCTATTGTTTCAATGTAAGAAGTATGAAAAGTTCATATTACTTTATTATTGAACTTACAAAAATTGCCATTGCATTATTTCGAGGACGCATTCTAAAAACAATATGCATACGAACAGACCTTCTTAAATATTTGTAGGGTTTTTCTTGTTGTCTAGGGTTTAATAATTATAGGTCACAGGTCGATTCAAATTAGAACAAACACTTTATTATTGAACTCCAAAATTACAGCAATATACAACTAAAGTAAACAGTAACTATAACTTAAAATAGGACCGCGGGTTAATAGCAAAAATATACACATCTATCGTCGTACGTCGTTTAGAAATGATATGCCGTCATATGCATAACAACTCTTCGTCTTGAGTGCTCTACCACAGAATACTCCATCACAACTGTGATGGAATATTCTGTGGCTCTACTTACACTGTATACTCGATCCCCCGTCGATCTACTATATACAGCGTTTTATTGTTTATTAAGCAATGCTACTTAACTCTGGAATTCGGCTCGCGGTTTATGATAAATGGAAGTTATTGGTAACGGAAATAATTTTTGTAATAGGCTTTTGTAATAATTTTTTGTAAAACGTGTAACGAAGATACTTTGCCTACCACATGGGGTATTAATACAAGGGATAGAAAATTGGTACGATACTTGTGCGAACGGGACTCAGGGTTTGTTAGGAGAGCCATGGTCGTGGATAAGTAAAAGATAAGGGGGGTTGATTGGGGCAACTACAAAAATATGAAACAAAGAGTCATGAATCTCTTGGGATAAACAAAGCAAAAAGAAACAGGAAACACATCTAGTAATTTAATATAGGGCGCCACTTTGAAGTGCCCAATTATACCTACTACAACCACTAGTTGTAACTAGGGAAATAATTACCAAACATAAAAAACATATCTTTTTCAAATAGAACTCAAAAAAGGGGTTAGCTAAAAAAAATAAACAAAACGTTAAGAAAACAAAATTTAACATTTATTTTTGTCTCATACCACAAACAGTTATAAAAACAAATAATAATAACAAAAACAATGTTGCTATCGGTTTACAACTCTAGACGTTGGGGACACTATAAGAACTTACATTATTAATAAATTGAAATCATCTAGATCTTTCAATGCAGTTTACATTAAGGTCAACATTTTAAAAACAAATCAAAACAAATTCAAAATTTATGGTTAGTTATGTGTATGAGAATAATTATTATGACAGTTAGCCAATCCCTAATTTTTATAATTTTACTTATTACAATTTTTCAATTTGTCATGAAAGCAATTATTGATGAAAAATGTCTATTTTTACTTTAAAAAAATTTAATAAAAAAAAGTACCAGATTTCACTAAACATTATATCTCCTTTAAAGGTTTTAGGACTGGAACTGGTTTTCTAAACACTGCAAAATAACACAAATGCGTCTCACAACTCACAAGCTTCAAAATGGTCTGGAATGACCAGGGACAAACAAATAGATGAAGGAAGTTGAAGTTGGACTGGATCATCGGGCTTCGGATTAAAAAAATTGCAATCTTCTAAGCTTGGCTTTTCAAAACTTCATTAAAAATACGATGGCCTCTTATATCGTTGTAACACCTTACAAATCTTCCATTTAGGACGTAATACAACACATATAACTTTCCACAAACAAGATCTGTCGGTTTTCTGAAGATTACACGCCGAGCTCCTTTCCCGTCAAAATTTCAAATGCAACTTCACTTAATTTCTACATTTAACTACCACCACACTACACATTTTCCCATGACAAAAGACAAAAAAAAACGAAAAAACATTACGGATTTGAAGAAAAATTCGGACTCCAATAAAACTATAAACACTTTTGACAGCGGTTTCACCGAGAGTAACGAAATTATCCTCAAAAATTGATCGCATAACTTAAAATAACAAAACACTTAAACGATGGTTAAAATGCAAATCCTTTATGAGAAAACGCAATTTAAGCAGTTCGAATAAAATATTAAAATAAATACCGAAGAAGTAACATCTGTAAAATATAAACAAACTTTCTTGAAAACATATTTGTGTTTTAATACGTACGAATAGGAAACTAAAATACATTAAAAATATTCTTCCATTCTTCAAACATAAGAGGGGATTTACATATATCACCTATACGAGGGGATTTCAATATATTTTAAAGAATCAATGAATTGCAAATGCTACAAACGTACTAATTTAAAGCGTGTTCCCTTTTGAACGAAACTGCGTTCAAGGATTGGATATATACCTTTCTGGGACGGCATAAAAACACTCTCAGTGTAAGAAAACTTACAGACACGGCAAGAGTAGTTAGCTTACCTAAATACAGAAAATGTCACTAAATTCTTTGACTTGTTAGAAAGCGTCATGAAAAAAAAAACACCTAATCGTGTCTATAAAATCGATGAGACAGGCTTATGCATAATACAAATTTGATGTCTGGAAGTCATTGCCGTGCGAGGAAAGCGGCAAGTTGGTGCAATTACTTCGGCAGAAAGGGGGTCCCTGGCTACAGTTGTTATCTGCATGAGCTCAGGTCGGACTTTTATTCCCACGATGATTATTTGTCATAGGATAAAATTCCAACGAACTGCTTCAAAAAGGCGCGCAGTAGTTTGACTATTTCTTGAAACACATCAAACCCACTAAAGATA
This sequence comes from Diabrotica balteata, assembly GCA_918026665.1. Lineage (NCBI taxonomy): Eukaryota > Metazoa > Arthropoda > Insecta > Coleoptera > Chrysomelidae > Diabrotica > Diabrotica balteata. The sequence continues at coordinate 63,593,880 of OU898278.1, forward strand.
TTCCTATACTGCTGGTATTAGATGAGCATCATGCTCATACCAGAAACTTAATTGTCATTCTGAAAACTAAGGCATATTTTGTGCCAATTATTTGTTTACCTTTTCATACGACGCACAAAATGCACCGCTCGATAAGACGTTAATTCTTCTTCTTTGAGTACCGTGCCCAAGTTTTAGGCGTGGGTAGCTTCCATGACGATTCGCCGATATCATTCTCGATCTTGCGCGGCATGTAATAATTTATCTGCTGATAAGCCAGTATATTGACGAAGGTTTTAGAGCCATGAGTATTTCCTTCTGCAAATTCCTTCTCTTCCATCAATCCTTCCATTGAGTATCAACTGCATTATCCTGTATCTGCTTTCTCTCATTATATGTCCCAGATATTCGCGTTTTCTCTTTTTTATCATCTTTATTAAGTCACCTTCACCTTGACCTACTCTGTTCAAGACTTCTCTGTTTGAACTGTGTTAAACTCATGATATTCTGAGCATTCTACGATATAACCACATCTCGAAGGCTTCTGATTGGTTTATCATGTTAACCTTCATAATCCAGGTTTCACATCCATACAGTAATACAGGATACACATAACATACATTTTAGGAACTTAATTCTCAGCTGTAAGTTCAGATAGATATTTAAAATGGTTAACTTTTGTTATTGGTTCATTATTGACAATTAATTGTATAGCGCCGAGGTCTTGTTTACTAACCACAAGTAACTTTGTCTTTGTTGTATTTATGCTTAGTCTATTATTAGAGCATTCTCTAGTGACTCGATCTATAAGGAATTGAAAATCTTCGATACTTTCAGCCATGATTGCGGTGTCATCTGCATATCTGATATTATTGATAGTTTCTCTCCCGATTCGAACTCCACATTGTCCTTCCAAGGCTTTGTTAAAAATTATTTCTGAGTAAACGTTAAACAAAGTTGGGGACAACACACAACCCTGTCTAACAGCTCTTTGAATACAAATTTTGTCTGTTTCTTTGCCGTCTACCAGAATAGAAGCTTCTTGATTCCAATATAGATGTTGTAAAAGTATCAGATCTTTATCATTTATTCTAATTATTTCTAGATATTCAAACAGCCTACCATGTTGAACCCTATTAAACGCCTTCTCAAAATCTATAAAACAGACGTAAATTGGTTTCTGTACTTCCCATAATCGTTGAAGTAGTGTTAGCATTGAGAACAAAGCTTCCCTTGTTCCCAATCTCTCTCTGAAACCGAATTGTTTGTTTCCTATTATGTCTTTACATTCCTGCTTAATTCTATTAAGAATTATCCTAAGAAGTAGCTTGAGAGAGTAACTCATGAGGCTAAAGTCTAAAGTCTTTACATGATGATGTATTAGGTTTTTTTTACGGTAGTGGGAGCTCTTAAAACTTATTACAGTGTTTATAAGAACGAATAATAGAGCGATAACTCATTTCGACGTATGTGAATTATTCATAAGTGCATATTTAAAAATTTAGACAAGAGTGAAAGGCTTCAGTGCTACTAAAATTTATCCAGTTAGACGTGATATATTTTCGGAACAAGCCTTTTAAGAAGAAAGTCAGCTGTAAATCGAAGCAAGAATAAAATCAGTCGGGGATCTAAATATTACTATCCTTCCCTTAGATATTATTCCATTACCACACCTTAAAAAGAAGGAAGTAACACGTGGCAGAAAATGTGGCAAGTCGGTGATACTCACATCGACGTCAAATAAAGATGACTAAGATTAAAGTCAGGAAGAAATCAGGAATGATCATAGAAACTATAATAACAATCTAATAAAAAATATAATACAAGATAACTGCAACATAAAAGTACTCAAAGCAAAAAACTCAAGCGGCAGAACAAACATCATAGAAATAAAAAATGAGAAAAACGTCACCGTCAGAGATAGAAAGGAAATAAGCGAGGCCATTGAAAAATTCTACACTAAATTATACTCGGTAAATACACAACCACAACAACGACGTACTGAACGAACAATAACTAATACAGACTCAAAAGAAATACCGGACATAACCGAATATGAAATAAGAATGGCCCTAAATCAAATAAAAACGAAAAAATGTCCGGGAGAGGATAAGATTACAGTGAAAATGTTGAAAATTGGTGGCAGAAAAATGGAAAAGGTATTAAATATTTTATTTAATAAAGTAATTGATGAAGGAAAAATTCCTCAAGAATGGTACAACTCCGAAGTCATTTTACTATTCAAGAAAGGAGACAAAGCAAACATCGAGAATTACCGACCAATATCCTTGCTATCACATCTGTATAAATTACTAACTAAAATCATAACCAACCGCCTAACACATAAGCTCGATTTCTATCAACCTATCGAGCAGGCTGGATTCAGAAAACATTTTAATACCAAAGACCACTTGCACACCGTAAGAACACTGATAGAAAAATGCACCGAGTATAATGTTCCAATTAAAAACATATATGAAAATGCCACCATGCATATAAAGCTGGACGAAAGCACAAAAACTAATCCCATAAGACTACAACGCGGAGTAAGACAAGGAGACACCATCTCTCCCAAACTATTTACCCTTGCTCTAGAAGATATTTTTTAGAAACTGGAATGGAACAGTAAGGGTATCAACGTCGACGGATCATACTTAAACCACTTGAGATTCGCAGATGATATAGTTTTAATAGCCGATAATATCCAAGAACTAAATGAAATGTTATAACAATTAAATGCAGTTTCAGGAGCGGTAGGTTTAAAAATGAACTAAAGCAAAACAAAAATACTGAGCCGAGACCAGACAAATATAACAATACAAAATCATACCATAGAAAATTTTGAAAATTACGTACATCTAGGTCATGTTATCAAACTAGGAAAACCAAATCAAGATGCTGAAATTAAAAGAAGAACACAACTGGCATGGAGAGCTTTCGGCAAACTAGCACATATCTTGAAAAACACCTCCATTCCTATAAACTTAAAGAAAAAGGTGTATAACACATGCATACTACCAGTTTGTACCTACGGCTTGGAGACAGTAGCCCTTACCAAAAATTTGCTGAAAAATTAGCAAAAACGCAAAGAGCAATGGAACGAATCATGCTTGGAATATCACTAAGAGACAAGATTAGAAACACCGAGATAAGACATAGAACGAAGATTAGGAATATTGTGGAAGAAATTACAAAAATAAAATGGCGCTGGGCAGGTCACGTAACCCGATATAATAACAACAAGTGGACACGGAGAATCTAGAATGGAGACCACGGACGACAACAGGAAGCATGGGAAGACCTCAAAAAAGATGAGTAGATGACATAAGAACAGAGGACCTACATTCAGGAGTGGATGGAAAATGGTTGACAAAGAGAAGAGCCAAGTATTTCAGTTGCTTCAAAGCAAACAGCAATAGTTGTGAGAAGAATTGAATAACATACCAGGACCTACTGGTATTACGTCCATGCCCGATAAGATATGCAAACGACGCAAGCCAACAACTTCAAGTTCAAAATCATCAGGTTCATCCGATGACAGTTTTCCACTGGCTAAGCTAGTTGTAAAAAATCTCGGATAAACGATCAAGATTCTTTGAACGACGATATTCCCGTAGACTATTTGACTTCTAAAGACCCTAACTCAGAAGTAATTTGTATGTTCTGTAAAGAAATATTTTTAAAAGTAAAAGCCAAGAAATATGGATTCAATGTGACATGTGCGAATGCTGGGCACATGAAGCTTATACAGGGAACAAGCCGGAATGTACATATGTGATTTTTGTAAATAGTAGTCCACAACGTTAAATAAAACAACTTTAGATTGTTGTTTTGTATTTTCGTATCTCATATTACCAGATAACACTATATTTCATATTAGTCGCAAGTTTCCTTGACTCCTAAAAATGGCATTTGGTCATCCATATCTTTATTATTATCAGTTGTTACCCTCTACCTCTATTACAGTGTTGTGATCTATAAGTGCATAATATATATATATATATATATATATATATATATATATATATATATATATTATATATATATATATATATATATAATAACCAAAATATATTAATTAACAATAAATATATATTTGTTATTTTTCTTCCATAAAGTGAATGCATTTGGTCATCCATATCCTTATCTATTATCTCTAGTATTGTGATCTATAAGTGCATGATAAGAATATATATATATATATATATATATATATATATATATATATATATATATATATATATATATATTGAGATAATATCAAATATAGGAGAAACGAAAGTAATCTAAAATGAACTTAAATAGTGATTAAAGAAATAATTTATAAGTAATAGACTATAATAGAAAATATTATAAACAGTATTTATATGAGGGTATTTTTAAGAAATTAGCATAATAACAAGTTTAAATAGTTTTTATTTTGCAATGTGTTTGGGTATTTTAATAATTGTGATATTATGGATGTGTTTGGGTGCACCATGTGCATAGGCAACCAAATATACAGTGAGTATGTGTTATTATGACAGAAAGTAGACATTTGAATAATAATTACGGATGTAAAATAGTGTTATGTATTAATTTAAGACGTTTAATTTACATGTAAGTTTACATTCTGATCTGCAAAGCCTAAATGTCCATAAAATTATCCATATAAAAGTTAAGAATTATCTGGAACTTTCAAATAACACGTCAATATAAAGAATTTAACCTTATTTTCGTGGTAGACTATTCGAGAACATTCATATATCTAGCAAATAGAATAATTCGAATATGATTTCTTTCCAGAATATTCTTGAATATTAAAATATAAATACTCAGTGGTTTGGAGGATAGAGGACAGTGTGGGAGTAAATTAATAAGACAGTTAGACAGTTAGTTAGTTAATTCATTAAGAAGTTAGTTAGTGAATAGTACAAGCAGTATACAGTGGAGAGTATGCAAGACAGTAGTCAGTAATCAGTATAAAAGTTTTAAGTAAAAAGTATTGAAAGTATATTACATGGAGAATAAAAAAAAATAGTATTAAGAGGATGTTAGTTGGAGAATAAAAATTATATTATCTATATGGTGATTTGAGATTATAAGTAATTAAAATTATAATATTTATATTGTGATTTGGGATTTTAAGAAGAAAAAATAAGATTATAAGAAAGAAGAATATTAGAAAGAAGAATAAACAAGAAAGAAGAATATTTTGGCCATTTATAAATGCTAATAAGAAGAAAAATATTTTCAACTGGTGGAAGCTGATAATTAAAACATTGTGGTGTATTTGGAAAAAGCAATTTCACAAAAACAAGGATAACTTAGGCTGACAACGAAGATATTGAGTGGTGATTAAATTTTTATTTTGGAAAACCGTTTTCATTTAGGTATTCAGTGACAGAAAGGTACCAAATTTTGTTAATATTTTTTCATTATTGTAAGAATTTTAATTTTAAGATAGGTTGTTCTAAATTTATATTGTCTATGTTATATATATATATATATATATATATACATATATATATATATATAATATATATATATATATATATATATATATATATATATATATATATGTGTGTGTGTATGTGTGTGTTTCATAAAAATTATAATAAAGATAATTTAAAAAAGTACTTACAAACTAATTTTTTGAGAACCGCGATAAAAACCCTATACTTATATATGTTATTTTAAAACATTCATTGCTCATACACAAACAAAACATCATAGCAATATTAATATCGGGTATGTGATCTATATTAAATAAAATCTTTGTTTTTTCTAAAGCTTAATATTTCGCCATTTATTTAATAGCTTCATCAGGAGTAACTGTAAAAAACAAATATTTCAAAAAACTGACGTACACTTAGATTTACAATACTTACAGAAATTAAAAGATTTCACACATAAATAAAATTGACATTAAAATAACATTTTTGATAATGAATATGTATATCCAATAAAATGCATGTTAAAATATAAATATATTTGAGCACGTTTGTTAACAATAAATAAGATGGAAACAACTAAAATGTCCATTATTGATGATAATTTATTACAGAAAAATCTGGACATATTATACAAAATTTTTCGAAACAACGGCTATCCTAAACATATTTTAAAAAACTCATTTACAGCAGTAATTTCTATGATGGTCCTGTCCTTGATTCCAACAATGAGTCAATCAAATATAAAAAACTCCCCTTTATCAATGGTCTAATTCATTCAGTCATATCCACATTTAAAGATGTTTCCAATAGTAATATAGTTAAATACAATACCATAAATAGCAAACAACTTTTTTCCAAAATTAAAGACCCAGTACCAACCTTATACAGGAGTAATGTGGTATATGAAATACCGTGTCTAGGATGTGAAAAAGCTACATTGGCCATACATTGCAGTGGCTAAAACAACGTATCACACAGCACAAAAGTGATTGCCACTTAGGAAAAAATACTTGTGCAGTAGTCGAGCATTATAAAAACACCGGTCATCTGTTAGACTACTACAATGCTCGTATTTTGGCACAGACTGAAAATTACAAAAGTAGGTTATTTTGGAGAAGTACCACATCAACAAAAATAAACAAACTTTAAATTATAAAACAGACACGGGGCAATTAATCAACATGTATTGCAATATATTGAACAAAATTTAAAACTCCTCACCTTAAAGATTAATCATACTAACTAGCCTTAATGATTAATTAAAGAAATAATACTCCTCTAATGTTTTCTTACATTGTTAGTTTTTGCATTTTAAATAACTTTTAGTTGTTTCCATCTTATTTATTGTTAACGAACATGCTCAAATATATTTATATCTTAACATGCATTTTATTGGATATACATATACATTATCAAAAATGTTATGTTAATGTCAATTTTATTTATGTGTGAAATCTTTTAATTTCTGTAAGTATTGTAAATCTAAGTGTACGTCAGTTTTTTGAATTGTTTGTTTTCTACAGTTACTCCTGATGAAGCTATTAAATAAATGGTGAAATATTGAGCTTTAGAAAAAACAAAGATTTTTATTTAATATAGACCACATACCCAATATTTCCAACATACTTATATATATATATATATATATATATATATATATATACATATATATATATATACCTATATATATATATATATATATATACATATATATATATACCTATATATATATATATATATATATATATAATATATATATATAGGTATAGGTACTTATATATATATATATATATATATATATATATATATATATATAGTACCTATACCTATATATATATATATATATATATATATATATATATATATATATATACATATATATATACCTATATATATATATATATATATATATATATATATATATATATTATTGTGATATTCAAAGTCTTAAGTGCGCCAAGCAATTAATTAGCTAATTAATTAATTAATTAAACTTATTTAAATAATATGATTATAATTCTATCACACTATTTAATTATCTTATCTCAGGGTTATACTCGTGCTTCAATATCTATGCTTTACATGTGAGGGGTAAGGTCCAAAGAATACCGGAATAATAAAAAACATATATGATATAACATTATATATTTAAATAAAAGTATATTAAAATAAAATTCACACTCAAATATCTTCAATAATCAATATCTCATATAATAATTATCAAACTTTTGTTCTACGTACGTGAACCTTCAAAATTAATGATACATACAATATAAATTAAAATATCAAATCACAATTGTTGTTCTAAATCTCCTAATCAAAATATTCCTATCTTTTCTAAAGCAATTGTAAAAATTGTGTTGTTCATAAAGATAACTGCTGAATAGCAAAATTATCTCTCTGATGATGAGTTGTCCAAATCCTTGTTCATTGTAACCTACTCTATCTATTCTTAGCAGTCCCCTAGATAATCAACAATCTTACAACAAATTGTTGCGAACCTATCGTCTTTAATGATCTCCTTCAAATGCAGGTATCGTTCAAATGATGCTAGCCACTTCTCCTCTCGATAAACTGAATCTCTCGTTCTGGCCTGAACAGTGACTCTTGGAATATACGTAGAAAAATATAGCTTACAATATTTTACTGGATCAGCTTCTGTCAGATACACTAACTCCACGAAAAACTCACTAACATTCACTTTTACTGCTTGCTACCTCCCGGGAACCACCAGAGAACAATGACTGTTCGCCTTGCACACTTAGAAAACAACTGCCCAACTTTTTTCCCTCAAAAAACTAGCTAAAGTCTCATTCTTACAAACCATCCCAACTTTTTCAATCTCCTTCAGTCAAAACTCGTCACAATTCCCCATCTGTTCATTTAGACAACAAACAATAATTTTACCTACAATTATAAATTTCCTAAAAACTATTAATATCGTTTAATCATCATCAATCAGCCAATCGCGTCCACTGCTGGACATAGGCCTCCCTCAGTTCTTTCCAGTGTTCTCTACACTGGGCCGCTTGTAGCCAGTTTCCCGCTACACGTTTTATATCATCGGTCCATCTAGTCGGTGGTCGTCCTTGGCTTCTTTTATAGTTTCTGAGCCTCCATTCCATAATACGTCTTGTCCACCGTCCATCTTGTGCTCTAGCTAAGCGCCCTGCCCAGTTCCACTTAAGCGACGTGATTCTTTGGATGACGTCTTGAACTCCTGATCTTTGCCTAATGTGTTGGTTTGTTATGTGGTCTCGAAGGCTCACGTTCAGCATTGCACGTTCCATGGCTCGTTGTGTAACTGAGTTTATTCGCAGATTTTTGCGTGAGTGTTAAAGTCTCTGCTCCATAAGTTTGTACGGGTAAAACACATTGGTTATAAACCTTTCGCTTGAGACACATGGGAATTGAACTTTTTAGAATATGGCTTAATTTGCCAAATGCTGCCCAAGTTAGGCCTATTCGCCTCTGTATTTCATGTGTTTGATTGTCTCTGCTTATTTTGATTTCGTGTCCCAGATATTTATAAGTGTCTGTTTGTTGTATTTGTCAACTATTGTCAATAGTTATATTTCCACTCATTAAGAGATTTGTTATAAGTTTAGTTTGTAGCGTTTACGCTACTGATTAACCCCTTTAGAAATTTTTATTACCCGCCTACGATCGATTTTAAATCGACATTTCTCCACCCACGCGGTTAGCGCTTTGAAAGATTGGTCGAGTTTGATCAAAAAAACGATCAGTTTTGGTCAGAACTCGATAACGCAGACACGCCAACCGGTGAAATTTTTCACCTTCAAAGTGACGGAATTGGAGCAATAAAATAATCTGGGACGAATAAAATAATACCTAATTTAATAATCATATCACAAAAATAATAATAAGTAAATTTTTAAAAATCAAGATTTCCTAATAAAAGAGTTCCACAGAAAAGGAAGTTTTTTTTGGCGTGTTGCTGCTCCATATTCCGTCACGTGAAAATATTAATTTCACTTCACTTGAGGATATTCTTTTCAGAATATTCCCTCAAGGACTCAAGTAACCGAATCCTTAAACTAGTTAGCAACTCTCCTGGATTTTGCCGTCACTCCAGATAGACCAGTGCCTGGTTTGACTAAATTAGACTCCCCTGGGTTTGTCCTTACAGCCACAAACTGATGTAACCGTGCCAAGAGGAATTTTCCTATGGACTTATGGGGCTGTAAAGATAAGTTGTTTAACTATTTGACTTGTTGTATTACTATCTATTTACTGTTACTATCTATTTTGTTACTATGTATTATTTGTTACTATATATCTAACTCATCATATGCATATGATAAGGTAAATACCTTTGTGATAATTTAATTTTTGATAATCTAATTTTAAAATATTGGGGAGAAGAGAATACATTACATGTTTTAATTGGGTTTTTAAATAGAATATACAGAGTCTGACCAAACTCACTTTTTTTGGATATAATATTTTTGTTAATATAATACAATTTGATATTGAGAGGGACATAAATTTAATGTGGTTTGTTTTTAAATATTATATAATGAGTATGGAACAACTCACTTTTTGGATGTAATATATATTTAATATAATTGTAATAGAGATTTATCAAGTTTGATATCTTTACAATATTGTCATTAGTACCTCATTTTAGTAGAACTAATTTAAATTTAAATGACTACCTTTTTGTGTTAAGACTTTGGCTACAATACGGACTATTCTTGTTGTATACTAATATTTCATATTTTATTTGGCCAGTGGTAGTGACTATTCATTTGTTGAGGGGCTATTAGGTCCTATTGTATTTGTACACCATCCACTACCACTGTTATTTGGCTTTGCATTATATGTAAATTGTTTATACACATATACCTATATACATTTTTTATAAATATATTTATTGTTGCTATTTTGAGTTTTATTTCAGTTCTACTAACCAGTATATAACATAGCAAAACAAGATTATTATTTAGTATTTTTGTATTTCAGAGTATTATCTCCAGATTCATTTGTTACTTCAAAATCTCAACTATCGTTGAGTTGGCGCCCTTCTTTTCTCTTCTTATTTTTCTCTTTCTATAAATTTATTCCCAGTGACCTTCTTTAGTTGTATCACGTTTGATATTACCAGGTCTCATTTCGTTTCTTGTCTCATTAGCTCAGTATCCTTGCTATCTGTTTAAATCTTTAAAGCCACAATCCAGTGCATTGAAGCTAGCCCGAACACTCACTTGAGATTTAGTGTCTCTTTGGCCATTTAAATTTGTTCCTCTGAGCTTAGCCCTATTTTTAGTTTTTTTTTTATCACTTCTCTTTCAGTTCTTCTGAAATTGGGAAGTTCTAAACTTCCAAAAAACCCAATACTCCCGGAGTATTGAGCGTTTCAATTGGCTAGACCCAACGTGTGGCTTCTTTTCCACTTCTGCCTTTAAAAAAAAATATATATATATATATATATATATATCTCCTTTAACTTTTGATTTTGATCTTGGGTTGTTGTGGTTTTCACTGGTTGTGCTTTTAAATTTTCATTTTAACGTTTAGTTTTGTTTTTCAATTTTTTTTGGACATTACCTTATATCTAGGTATATCTTAAATTGACTTGTTTTTGCTATATACTGTGTAGACTGAATAAATTGCTTTGTTTTTGATTGATTAAATAACAATTTTAGATTAATAATAAATTAATTAAAAATTTAAATAACTTAAAGTTAACTATTTCACATATTTTTACAAGTCCGGAGTAGCCAATAAGTTGAGTCACTACCTCGAAATAACAGTTTTGAAATTTTAGGTTCCTTAGGGTGTTGTAGCAGTATATTTCATTGGATTTCATAACTGGACCAAAACAATTAAACATTACTGGTATAGGTATCCCTTCAGAATATTAATTTGAGGACAGAGAGTAAGTTAAACTTTGCCTACTTTTACTCATTCTCTTGTATATCGTTCAGTTGTGTAATATGTTAGTCTTTAAGGTAGAGCATCTGTTAGCTCCTAAATTAGGTTGAGAGTCTGATGTTGTCGTTGATGCACTCTCTAAAACTTTCGATATTAATTTGTTAGATTTATCTTTCTTCCAACCAGATGACTGGTATCGAAAAATGTTTTATGATGTACAGAATGTACCAGGTAAATTTCCCGATTTTAAAGTTGAACATGGTGTTTTGTATAAACATGCCTTAAGTTCCATAGATTCCCTTACTGGAATGTCGGATTGGAAGATAGTTGTTCCAACTCCTAATAGAGCAGAGGTTTTGGCCACTTTTCATGACCATCCTACTGCAGCTCATTTTGGTTTCTACAAAACTTTCCGTCGAATATCTGAACTTTATTACTGGCCGAAGATGCGTCAAACTGTACGTAGCTAAATCGCTAAATGCAAAATCTGTGCTACATGCAAACCGACAAATCTTCCCCAACCAGGTTTAATGGGTAGTTATCGACGGATTGATTTTCCATTTCAACTTATATCATTAGATCTCATTGGTCCCTTATCACTTCTGTACCAGTTTGGTTGCTTAAGATCTGTTTATCTATTTTGTTTACCTGGCAAAAAAATCATAAGATGTTGTGCTATTTTGCCTTCTATTTTTTTTTATCTTATCTTAATGTTGGTTTATATCTTAGTTTATGGACTTGTTAATTTTGTTGTTTGTTTTCTCTCAAAAGTCCAACTGCATATCATAGGAGTACAGGATGGATATATGGGAATTTCCCCATCTTGAGTTCTGAGTTAAATAGATGTTTACAGAGATAATTAGGAAACACTTTAACATTTTCTTTTATTGATGTTTGCATAGGCTCGTACGTAGACTATGGCCCTAAAGCTTATGCATTCATATTCACTTACTGTGTCGGTGTTTTAGCGTTTGTTCAGGATTGATCACCCTGGATGTGTGCCCTCACTTGGCTCAGAAATATATCAATACATATTAGTTGTTCCTTGAGTGTCTCTTAGGTTGAAATTAGAATGTGTCATTTAGAATTGGATCGTTCTGATATTCAGCAGTAAGTAAGTCTGTTTAACTTAGTTTGTTATCTCCTATGTTATTATCTTCTCAAATATTTGAGTTTTAACATATCTTATTGTATACTGTTTGTTTACCTGTCTCCCTACTAGTCATATGGATTGATAGATGGGAGTTATCTTTATCTGTACCTAAAGTGAGTTTATCTTTACCTTGATGGATTTATCTCATACCTGTAATGGAGTTTATTTCGTATCTTTACCTTAAGTTTATCTTGTACCTTGCCTGAGTTTATCTCGTACCTTTACCTTGAGCGTATGTGTATCTTTACCTTAATTGAGTTTATCTCGTACCTTTACCTGAAGTTAATTATCTTTACCTTTACCTGGATAAGTTATTTCTTATTTATATCTTATGAATATATATATATCTTATCTTTATCTTGAATATAGAGTCCTAAAAATCTGTCCTTTACTGTTCTTGTCGTGAGTAAAGAATTGGAACACGTCAATAGTACAGTTTAGGTATTACAGTTAGGATCTCTTTTATCCTTCCTTCTACCAAGTGTATAGCTGGTAGAAGTGAGTTTTGTGCATATCCTCTACCATGAGTAGATCTGGACGTGCAATTATCTTTTACCTTTTGTGCATATCCTTTACTATGAGTTGGGATTGCAGTTACCTTACTTACCTTTTTTTTTAGCATACCCTATACCATGAGTATAGTGGGCTTGCTAGTATCTAAGGCACTAACAACCTTTACCGATTGTGTGCTTTCCTACCGCTGCTAGAGCAAGTAGGTGTATTGTATTATCTTCTACTTTGAATTTTCAATATGTTGTTGATATCCCGAACCATATATATGTTTAGGTTTTGTAATTTCAACTAGTTCTGAGTAATTAGGCCCTCATTGAACTCTATGGTGACGAATAGAATCTGGTCGCTCTAGTATCAACGTTGGGTAAAGTTCATAGGACTTTGTTTGAATTTCGTGGTTATGAATGGTTCTTGGAGATATTGTGTTAGGGGTTGTTAATACACACCTATAATGTAGTTTTAACGATGGTTGTTTTTACCAATACTTGAGAATGTAGATAAGTAGTGTTAAAAGTTAACTTGATTTGTAAGGTTATAGAATTAAACTTAAAATGTATATTTTTTTTTATCTTTGGTTTATACTAAATTAACATACATTATCTCATTAAAAAAAAAATGTATGACTTCGTCTCATATTCTTCGTTCCATATTTTTATTTCGTCCTTGATTTTGTTCCAATTCCTGAGCAAATGGTTGACTGGTGACGAAAATGTTCAATTTTAACGTATCAACGTTCATTGTCAGTGTTAGATCGTTCTGCCACAAAAAAAAAAAAAAAAGTTCCTAAAGTTCCTTTTTTTTTTTGCTGGAGATGAGGGAGAATGTAGCGTTTACGCTACTGATTAACCCCTTTAGAAATTTTTATTACCCGCCTACGATCGATTTTAAATCGACATTTCTCCACCCACGCGGTTAGCGCTTTGAAAGATTGGTCGAGTTTGTACGAAAACGATCAGTTTTGGTCAGAACTCGATAACGCAGACACGCCAACCGGTGAAATTTTTCACCTTCAAAGTGACGGAATTGGAGCAATAAAATAATCTGGGACGAATAAAATAATACCTAATTTAATAATCATATCACAAAAATAATAATAAGTAAATTTTTAAAAATCAAGATTTCCTAATAAAAGAGTTCCACAGAAAAGGAAGTTTTTTTTGGCGTGTTGCTGCTCCATATTCCGTCACGTGAAAATATTAATTTCACTTCACTTGAGGATATTCTTTTCAGAATATTCCCTCAAGGACTCAAGTAACCGAATCCTTAAACTAGTTAGCAACTCTCCTGGATTTTGCCGTCACTCCAGATAGACCAGTGCCTGGTTTGACTAAATTAGACTCCCCTGGGTTTGTCCTTACAGCCACAAACTGATGTAACCGTGCCAAGAGGAATTTTCCTATGGACTTATGGGGCTGTAAAGATAAGTTGTTTAACTATTTGACTTGTTGTATTACTATCTATTTACTGTTACTATCTATTTTGTTACTATGTATTATTTGTTACTATATATCTAACTCATCATATGCATATGATAAGGTAAATACCTTTGTGATAATTTAATTTTTGATAATCTAATTTTAAAATATTGGGGAGAAGAGAATACATAACATGTTTTAATTGGGTTTTTAAATAGAATATACAGAGTCTGACCAAACTCACTTTTTTTTGGATATAATATTTTTGTTAATATAATACAATTTGATATTGAGAGGGACATAAATTTAATGTGGTTTGTTTTTAAATATTATATAATGAGTATGGAACAACTCACTTTTTGGATGTAATATATATTTAATATAATTGTAATAGAGATTTATCAAGTTTGATATCTTTACAATATTGTCATTAGTACCTCATTTTAGTAGAACTAATTTAAATTTAAATGACTACCTTTTTGTGTTAAGACTTTGGCTACAATACGGACTATTCTTGTTGTATACTAATATTTCATATTTTATTTGGCCAGTGGTAGTGACTATTCATTTGTTGAGGGGCTATTAGGTCCTATTGTATTTGTACACCATCCACTACCACTGTTATTTGGCTTTGCATTATATGTAAATTGTTTATACACATATACCTATATACATTTTTTATAAATATATTTATTGTTGCTATTTTGAGTTTTATTTCAGTTCTACTAACCAGTATATAACATAGCAAAACAAGATTATTATTTAGTATTTTTGTATTTCAGAGTATTATCTCCAGATTCATTTGTTACTTCAAAATCTCAACTGAGTTGGCGCCCTTCTTTTCTCTTCTTATTTTTCTCTTTCTATAAATTTATTCCCAGTGACCTTCTTTAGTTGTATCACGTTTGATATTACCAGGTCTCATTTCGTTTCTTGTCTCATTAGCTCAGTATCCTTGCTATCTGTTTAAATCTTTAAAGCCACAATCCAGTGCATTGAAGCTAGCCCGAACACTCACTTGAGATTTAGTGTCTCTTTGGCCATTTAAATTTGTTCCTCTGAGCTTAGCCCTATTTTTAGTTTTTTTTTTATCACTTCTCTTTCAGTTCTTCTGAAATTGGGAAGTTCTAAACTTCCAAAAAACCCAATACTCCCGGAGTATTGAGCGTTTCAAGTTTTCTCAAAGTTTATCTTTAATCCTGCTCTTTCAGACAGACTTTTAAGCGAATGCATCATAGAAACTGTATCTTGTAAATTATCTGCGATTAATATATCATCTGCAAATCTTAGGTGATTTATTCTTTCTCCATCTATATGGATGCCCATATCTTGCCATTGAGTGCTCTTAAATATTGACTCTAGAGCTGCCGTGAACAATTTTGGTGAAATATTGTCTCCTTGTCTAACTCCTCGACCTAAGCTGAATTTTTCTGTCTTCGTGTAGTCATATACTTGATGTAGCGTTCTCGTAGATGTTTTAGATTAGTGTCGTGTACCTGTAATCTTCTGTAACCTTCTCGTGATCGACAAATGCAAGAACCAGTGGTATGTTGTACTCGATGCACTTTTCTATTAAGATCTTTATGGTATGCAAGTGGTCATTTGTGCCATATCCTGCCCTGAAGCCTGCCTGTTCTTTGGGCTGATAGAAATTAAGTTTAGGTGTTAGCCTCTTTGTTAAGATTTTCATAAAGAGTTTGTACATATGTGTCAAGAGGCTGATGGGTCTATAATTTTCTAATTTAGTAATATCGCCTTTTTTGTGTAACAAGACTATTACTGCATTGTTCCAGTCATCGGTTAATCTACAAATTCTTAAGAAATAACAGAGAAATATATTTCTAAACATCTATTATATTGTCCTAATTACTGTACAAATCCATTTGGAAAACCCGGATGCATTGTCCCCGATTTCACTAATTTCAATTGAATATATTTTACAAAGAAAATAATTTATGCATATCTTAAATTTTGTTTAATACAGGTAATGTATGTATTTAGTATATATGTATTAATTGGAAACTTAATATACTTTTTTCCTATTTAAAATTTTTTATAATGTTTTTGAATTATTTTTTTTCTGTTTGTGACTTTCAGCTGGATGATGAACAGATACCTTCAGAGACGTTGTTTATAAAATGGATTCAAGAACATATTAATGACAATGATATGCAACGAATCAAAACCCTGAGAGAAATTAGAAAATGTTTTACCAGATTATCTACGAGTGGTATGAATATTTATTTGTTTAATTTTATTAACTGAAACAAATATTGTTAAAAAATTGGTAAACATATAAAAATAAAACAAACAAACATACTACCCTATATTAGATTGAATATTTTAGTTCTACACTACTATATGTATGCTGTATAAAATAATACACAACATATACATAGTTTCAAAAACACATACATACTTATCAAAAACAAAAATGTACACATAATAAACAAATCCAATAGCCACTTAGCCACAAAAAAGATATAATGAAAATATAATAGTTGTCATTTATCGAAAGACAATGGATAGCAGATACAAAAGGAGGAAAATTATGGATCCTGCCCTAATCTAACTAAATAAAGCAAATTGTGTCGCACACTCATAAATATAATGCAGCAAGATCTGGTTACCGATTAACACTAATGATTTAACAGCAGGAGAGAGATACATAATTTATAATTAACTATAACATAACACACAACTAACAATAAGCACAGAAAGAACAGAATTTGGTATCGAGCGAATAACACCTTCAAGATTCAGCTCTATAAGTGTAAACATGTCTTAGACCAAGGCCAGTTAAATCTACCTATCAATATTTTTTCACCGACAATTGAGGACCGTTTTTTTAAAACTTGATAACTACATTTTTATCCGATTTGAGTTTTGTACTGTATCCCCAATCAAAAGTGAACCACCGATCTGCTAGTAAAGTCAGATATCACAAAACTCGATAGGTACACATCTTATAGGACGACCAACATGCGGCGGTTTGTTAAAACTCGATAGATAACTACATTCGGTATGTTAATACTCGACAAGTTCAAATATGATGTCATCAGTCAAACACCGATGTGTGCCGATGTGATTTATCTTGGTACAATCTGTTTGTAATAAATCTTTAGTTTGGTTTCGATTGTGGTAGAGTAAGCTTGTGCTTAGTGATTTTTTTCTTAAATCTCGTGAGTTAAACGATGGATACTGGTAAATATAGCACAAACATATGTAGTGTGGATGGAGGAAGAAAACAACGTTCTTCTAAAATAGCGCCAAAAAGCAACCGTTATAGTAAGGAGAAGTTAAGGGATGCTGATGTTGGCTGCAATCATGTTGACAGCAATAAAAGAGGAGTAGTTTGTCATGCGGGAGAACTAAGTAGGAATGATATCTTGGGTAATACTATTTTAAAGTTAGATAATTACATATTATGTAACAAAAATATTTTAGTTTTTCGAGAACTGATATACTCGCGTAACTGCAAAAAAATTGAACAAGATCAAGTAATAGTAAAGTTTATGGAGATTTGAATTCCACACGAAGAGTGATGGTCGATGATTCTAGCAAGAAGCGGAATAGAAAGGTTTCTGCCAAATATTATGTTAAAACTTCTAATGGAAACATTCCCGTTTGCGCATCCACTTTTCGAAAAGTTACTGTGAGTTGTTAAGAGTTACATTATTTGTTATTAGACATATGTAAATACTAAGCACATTTTAGGAGCAAGTAAGGATCGACTGGCTGGTATTTCAAAGAAGTTTTTATCGGGAGAGCTGTTAGATGAAAATTGGGGCGGACGCATACAAAAACAAATCGATAAAGACATAACAAATGCAATAAACGAGCTCATAAGTAGTTATAAATGCAGAGAAAGTCATTATTCTCGCTCCAAATGTAAAAGAAATTACTTACCTCTGGAACTAAATGTACAAACAATGTTTAATGCATTTATTGCTCGCACAAACTTTAAGTTTTCTTTGTCAAAATATAAAAAAATCTTTTATGGAGAATTTAATCGTGGGTTTGGCAATCCACATTCTGACACATGCTTTATTTGCAAAGAATTTTTGGTAAACATAAAAAAAACTAAGGTATTAGAGCAAAAAAATGATTTACGCACAAGGTATAGACTCCACAAAATAAGGGCAAAAGCCTTTTTTAAACATTTAAACAACCACAAGGAAAACATAATCAAAGTTTGCTTTGACTGTCAACAGAACCAGCCATTGCCGAAAATGTCTGTTGGAGAAGTTTTCTACTCGCGACAAGTTTGGTTATACAATTTGGGGATTGTAGAAACACAGTCAGGACGTGGTTGTAATGAGGTATCTTCTGGACTGCTGCAGTATCTTTTTCAACTTGAAAAAAAAAATGGCTGAAGAAGGCAAAAGCGGGCTAAATTTGGAGCTATTTTCCGATCCATGCAGTTCCCAAAACAAAAACAGCATCCTTTTGACCGTTCTTATTCATTTTTTTGCAAAAATCAAAGGTTTTTAGTAACATTCAACACTTTTATCCCATAAGAGGTCATAGCTTCATGCCCGCTGACAGAGTTTTTGGCAGGGTAGAAAAGGAATATAGGAAAAAAGAAGAAATCATAGTAGCACAAGAGTACTATGAAATCCTGAAAAAACATGGAAACGTTAATATTTTGGACAAAGATTGGTAAGTTTTTGATTAAAAATCTTCTTCACAACAGATAATAAAGAAAAAACTCCCATTCAAGATTTCTGAGGTTCGAGTGCTGGTCTATGAAAAAATAAACAACAAAGTAGTTTGTAAGGTACGTACTACCTATGCTGGTAGTGACGTACAAGAACATGATGATCCATGTGATGATACAGAGGTAGATCTTTGAGAAAAACTACATAATTACATATATTATATACATCTTTTATTTTATATTCATTAGAATTTTGTCTACCTAATATTAACAGTTATTTTTTGGTAGTTATCGAGTTTTGAAAAAAACTTCATTTTTCTTTTATGTCTTTTGGATTAATACAGAATGGTATTAAGTATGTTTTTGCGTGTATTTATTCTTGCTTATGCTCTTTTGCAACTTTTAATGTTAGTTTTCCATTTTAGCAATAAACGTTTTTCTGAAACAGAAAAAATGCTTTCCTGAAAAAAATGATTTTCGCAGATATCGACTTTTAAAAAAACGGTCCTCAATTGATAACATTTACAGGTTAAATTCATTTTTCACAATTTTTATTTCATATTTTTTTTTAGAACGATTTCCAGATTGAATATCGAAACTTCAAAATAAAACAAAAAAAGTAATTTTCATTACACTCAATTGTGGTTTATTACCGTGTATAAAATATTATATTTAAGTTTTTCGTTTCTCTGCTTATTTGTGGACACAACAATTTTCTATTTAGTCTGTCATAAATACACTGAAGTAGACGAATACTTCTAGTAGACGTGTTCGTGTTTAAAGGATTAAGACAAGGTCATTTATTATCATTTCTTCTCTTCAATAAAGTATTAGTTTACCATCAGAAGACAAAGCAAGATTAAGGATCAAACTACGGAAGGATCAGCAAAAATTTCAATAATGTTGACTAATGCCAAATAGCGTTTCAGACAGCGGCGGCTCGTAGCCTAAAAAAGTGGTGAAAACGAGGAAACCTTGCTGGAGCCAAAAGGAGTTCTGGTACCTACATCGCGCCCAAATCTCATTAAAAATTCTTTAAAACAATGCAGAGTTTAGGGCTCTAATAACTTGAAAACTGTTTTTTAGGGCACTTAGTCTACTTATACCTGGAGTATTTTTATTCTGAACCTTCGACATTTCATTGATTGGCAAATCTATCAATAATATCCTCGTAGAAAAGATGCTTCTGCATAAGTTAATTCAACAGTTCTTTGTGAAGTGCGATAACAGTTAAACTGGATAGTCTATCTTGTGAAATGGTGTTTCTTGTAAAAGTTTTTAACCTTTTTAATCACGAAAAACTTCTTTCTACGGAAACGCTTGTCGATGGAATTGTCAGAATTAAACAAAACAAATTATAGGCTTCTGCAACAATGTATTTAATTGGTTGTAACTTTATTACCAATTCTTACAAATTCACATTTTTGTAATTTTCGTCGGCGTAAAGAAGGCAGAGCTTACTTTTAAGTCTTTGATGTTTAGTAAATTGTGTGCCATAAAACTCAAATAAATTTTGAGAAGCGTCGGAAGGGAAGGTCAAACTGTATGACTCAAATTTTGTTGTATCTGCTAAGCTTACGAATTTTAATTTATCACAATCCTGAAAACGTATATCCATTTCCATTAAAATATGGTCATATATTTCAAAAAATAATGTTCTGTATTGAGTAGTAATTACATTCTTCTTGCTCATACCATCATCACACCTAAATCGTTTGGAAGTATTAATGAACATCATTGTTCTTGCTTTTTTAAAAATAGAATTAAAAAATTCTTCATTTCTTTTATCAATTATTAATTGACGAGTTCTATATCTGGTTTAAACAAAAATTAATATCTACTGACTTTTTTTAAGAACATCATACAAAATATCTGTTATATATGAAAACTATCGCTAAAAACTGTTGCTAAAACTGTGAACTCAAAATCATTTAAATCTCTTAAAAACCCTTTAGCCAGCTGAACTGATTTGCTCTTGACTCTTTTTTAATTTTTCCCAGTCTTCAATAATTACACTGATTAATTTTGAATTAGACGACCATACATATTGTCTCTGTAATTGTTGGCATACGTCTAGCCGATGTAGATGCAAGAGCGTACGGATGTTTTGCTGAACTATGAAAAAAACGATGGGATTCCGGTAATAGTTACAAAAAAAATTCGACATTTTGATATTTTCTTAAAGCTCTGTTGCAAAACAATATTGTCGATGGGCTTATAATAGTGTGCACTAAAAAAATAAACTTAATACTATGACTAAACTAAACTAATAAATACACTACATAAACTATACTATATAGAAAATAGCTATATAATAGACTAAATTTCATAATATTGTTGCTGAGAGAAATTTCCGAAAAATAGGAATACTACATACACATTAAACTAGTGGGTGAAGACGGATAGATTATTTTTCAATTGATCTTCACTTACAAGTTTTCTTAGCTATCACTAACGACAGGCTAACGTCACGTTGCCATGGCAACCGTGAACGCTTGTGTAGATGAATTCCACAATTCAAAAATGATATTCACCTATTCCTGAATCGTGCACGGCTAGTGACACAGGTCAGGACTTGACCGTCAAGTACCTACCGCTAATAAAGCTAGTTATCTTTTTTAATTTTTAGATTAATTAAAAGAGAATAAATAATTAATTTCAGAATTTAGATATAATAGGGGAGAAGAGGGAGACTTGATCATATGGGAGACTTGATCACTCTTTAAAATTTCAGCAAATAAGTAGCCTAAAATTATAAAACCGGCAACAACGCGTAGCTGTTAGTATGTCTGAAGATCCCATTTAATTTAGTTTGTATTAGCATCCACAACGAAGAGCACGTGTTTATTATAAGTTTTTTGTCCCTACCGAGAAGTGTTTTCAGAATTATTTCAAGTTGATTTTCTTTAATATTCGTTAAGGTGAGTTTTTCGTATAATTTTTATTTAACACTATAATCATTCAGTTTACGTTTTGCACATTTTGCAATGAGTTTTAGTTTGTCGTCATATTTTTATAGACAAAAATATTCAAATGGCGTCTTGGGGGAGACTTGATTACATCTTATCTGGGAGATGTGATCCCGGGATCAAGTCTCCCAGAAACTCCTTATAGATGAGTGTTTTTTATTTTATAGATCAAGTCATTATCAAATAAATGTTATGACATTAAAAAGATACGTTCGCCGACAACGATCTGAAAATGTTGAAATAACCTATTATCCTGATTACAAAAAGGCTCAAATTTTTACAAATGCAGAGGAAAATATGTTTAAAGAGTATTTAGATGTTGCCAGCAAATTACACCATGGCCTTACAACCAAACAAGCAAAAGAACTAGCATACGAGTTTGCCGTAAGAAATAATAAAAAAATACCTGCTTCGTGGAATAAACATAAGCAAGCCAGTTACGACTGGTTATACGGATTTCTGAAGAGGATGAAGACCTTATTACTACGATCTCCGGAAGCAACCAGTCTTACTAGAGCAACTAGCTTCAACAGAAACAATGTATCAAAATTTTTCATAAATTTAAAGACAGTTCTTGAAAGCAATGGAATTGGACCAGAAGCAATTTTGAGCATAGACGAAACTGGCCTTTCAACTGTCCATAAGCCAAAGAAGATTATTGCATGCAAAGGTGCAAATCAGGTTGGTAAAATTACGTCAGGGAAACGTGGACCAACAGTAACTCTTTGTGGTGCAATCAACGCAATTGGAAATCATATACCGCCTTTTTTGGTTTTTCCTCGAAAACTTTGGCAAGATCGCATGATTGATCATAGCCCACCAGGGACCACCGGCGTAGTTTATGAAAGTGGATGGATGACCGCTTCTAATTTCGTCAAATTTTTGTAACATATTCAAAAACATGTAAAGGCGACTACCGACAATAAATCTTTAATCATAATGGACAATCACGATAGCCACGTTAGTCTGGAAGCAATAACGTATGCCAAAGCACACGGAATAGTTCTTCTTACCATACCACCACATACGTCGCATAAGCTCCAGGCGTTAGACACGAGTGTATTTGGCCCTCTCAAGAGTTTTTATAATACTGCCTGTGATGATTGGATGGTGGCGCACCCAGGAAGTACAATTACAATATATGAAGTCGGAGGATGCTTAGCTTACGCTTTCCCCCTAGCTTTTACCCCACGTAATATTGAGAGTGGATTCAGAGTTACGGGTATATGGCCTTTCAATTGCAATATTTTTACCGATGAAGATTTTATGTCGGCGTATGTTACTGATCGCAAAGATCCGGAAAACAAATCCACTTTATCCCAGTTTGATGTTGCACAACCAGCCATAGATAACAATAATCAACCCTCCACTTCTACTGGCACTTTCACCACCCCTGAAATTATTAGACCACATTCCTCAAGTGGATCCATTTCACATAATCAACAACTACGACGAACACTAATTGAGGACGAAAATCAGCCTTCTATTTCTACTGGTACTTTCACCACACCTCAAATAATTAGATCTTATTCTGTAAATGAAGATACTTCACAAAATGAACAGCTACAACAAACATCAAAAGAGCACAATAACCATTCTTTCCCTTCTGTCACGTTTACTAGCCCAGAAATGATTAGACCCCACCCTAAAGCCGGGCCCAGGACTTCAGCAAAGGGTAGAAAGCGAGCAACTACAAAAATTCTCACAGCAACACCAGAAAAACTTGCGCTTGAAGCTGAAGTTAAGGCTAAAGAGAAAAAATTAGAAAAAGAGCAAAGGGCCAAAATAAGAGCCCTAAAAAGAATAACTAAACAAAAACTTAAGGATTTGAGGGAATCTTCAAGTTCGGGGGGCAGTGACATTATACTACCATCGTCAGAATCTGAATATGATCCTAATGATGAAATGCAAGTAGAGACAGATAGTGAATGTGAATCGGAAGCAGAAGGTGACGAGTTTGAGTTGAGTGTGCAAGATTGGGTAATTGTCAGCTTTGTCTCCCAAAGAAACTTAGTCCATCGATACGTAGGACAGATAATGGAAAAAAAGAACGAGGATTTTAAAATTAAATTTGCCCAAAAAAGGGATGAAAAAACCTTTAAGTGGCCAGAAAAAGAAGACATGGGTGAAGTCCCACGTGACCAAATTTTAAAAAAGTTACCACGCCCGACTTTTAGGAGCTACAGTAAGCGCATAGGATGTTTTGTCTTTCCCAAATCACTAAGGATGTTCAATATTCGAGAATAATTTTTTTTCTTTTATCATTTTTCAGTATAGTTTTTTGCCAGAAAGTGTTATATATTTTTAATAACATTATTTGTTATAAGTCATGACTGAGTAAAGTTAGTTTTCAGCATCCAATTTTTGGTTTTATTTTAATATCGTTAATCTGGAAAGGTATAATCAAGTCTCCCATACACAAGGATCAAGTCTCCAGGAGTACGGGGAGACATGATTAGTTTCTCCATGTTACGAAATTCTACAAAAACTTGTTTTTATTAGCAGTATATTTTTCGGGTGTACAATATCCAAAACTGTGATAAATTTGTAATGTTCCACTAAATTATCAAGGTTCTAGATTGGTTGTAAAAGGAGCTATCTGAAAAAATGTAACGGTGGGATCAAGTCTCCCTCTTCTCCCCTAATGTTGCTTTTATTGTTTATGTATTTGTCTCAATTTAATTATACTTTTTGGTGAATCTCACCTTCACCTACTTTACCTGGCCGGCCGCCGCTGGTTTCAGATTGTTACAAAGAGTGATGATATGACTACAAATATATGAAAAAATATAATAAAAGAATATATAAACAATATTAAGGTATATAGTTAGAAAAGGTGAATTATGAATAAAGAGAAACCAAAAAAATACAGGTTTGTGAAATTAAAATACTTCGAAGCATAGGTAGAAATACATTATTATCGGGGTTTATATGCCATAGAGGACGTAAGAGTGACCTCATATCGTTTCACCCAACCACTGAGTATCTTCATATAAACTTTTTAATCCCGATTTCTTAGTGATGGATCGACTCACAACTCCCTGAAAAGTTATTATGAACCCATCTGATCCACCTAGGAATATTTGAGACCCTGAATAGCAGACCAGGACATAAGAGTGTACTTCTAAGGTCTAGTGCAGTGCAGTATAGTCCTCCGTAACCCCCAAGCATCCCACCAGTCCTCACCCCACGCTATTGTTCAGACATTTGTTGAGGCTGCTGTTATCGTTTTTTACCTTTTGAGATTGCCTCGGAAAAAAGTGGTAGGTTTTTTATGCTTCTGCATGTGTATCTTCATATATGCTCTCCCGTCCAATGGAACTAAGACTTACTTTGACATGTGTGTGTGTTTTTTATCACAGCTTCTTAATTTTCTCAGGATACGGTTAGGGTGTCTTAGTTCAGTTTATATCTTTCGGGCGTTCTCAATAATTATTATTTGTATTATTTTCTATTGTTTAGTTTTACTATACATATATGTGTTGATAATATAGTAAGGAAACCTCGCAGCGCTTGATGATGTAGTAGAGGAATGTCGCAGCTGCCCTATGCTCTTGTTTTCCATTGCCTGTATCCTTTTTTGTTTGTCTTACATATTTGCCCCTGCACTATCGAGGCTTGTATGTCGGTAAACCATTGATATTGGCGGTGGGAATGCGTGCGTACACAGCGGGGTACAGCCGGCGGCGATAGCTGGTGGTGTGCTTTGCTACAGACTAATAATTTTGTTGTTTCACTCTGATTCAGTGTACACGTCTCTCTTCCGTATTAGAGACCAAGTTTGATTAAAGTAGCGTTGATAAGGAGCAATATGGTCTAATTCCTGGTATGATTCTAGCTGCTACATCTTGCTCATAACTTGTTTTCGACTGCTATCACTGCTCCCAAGTATTTGAATCCTTTGACATTTCAAAATTCTATTCATTTATTGAAATGTTTGTCCTTCAGGCCAATTTCTCTGGCCCGCATTTAAAAAGGATACAAACTTCGTATCTCTGATGGATTGGACAATCGTGTCAACAGCATCTACAAGAACTAACAGTACCTTTACTCCCTGATTTAGATTTTTTAATTTTCCATGGGGGAATTTTTGTGTTTCGTAGTATTAAATTGCCCCATCCTATTTATATACAGACTCTTTTCTTGCCTCAATGACTCTCATATCCTCAATAACTGCCTCAGTTTCACACAAAATATCAGGAATAAAAGATTCCTAAACTGCGACATGACATATAAACTGAGATAAAAAATTACAAATCGCTGGCCCTGAAAGCCTTTTTCTTCTTTAAATGCTGTCTCTGAATCGGAGGTTGTTGATAATCACCATCACATGCATTATATGTATAATTAGTAATTGCGAAAAATTGAATCAATCATCAAATAATGATACTGTTCCATGCCTATATGATCTGAAAATGTCTATAGCTATATCTAAATATTGTAGCTAAAACAATTCTACATATTTTTATAAATCGTAACTGGTTATATTTTGTTTTAGATATTGATGACGGCTGTGAATATTCCAATGAATTATCAAAATGTTTAAATTTAGACATAGAATAATGTAATATATATATATATATATATATATATATATATATATATATATATATATATATATATATATATGTATATGTATATATATATATATATATATATA
Source organism: Diabrotica balteata (assembly GCA_918026665.1). Classification (NCBI taxonomy): domain Eukaryota; kingdom Metazoa; phylum Arthropoda; class Insecta; order Coleoptera; family Chrysomelidae; genus Diabrotica; species Diabrotica balteata. The sequence goes on from OU898278.1 coordinate 63,620,562, forward strand.
TATATATATATATATATATATATATATATATGCTATAATTGGTATAACCTATTTAATCTTAATATTATGCACAACTTATTTTTGAATTAATTAAGTTTATTTTGTATGTTACGGTTTAAGAATAAAATTTTGAGTAGTTTGAGTGTATTATTAATAACTTTTATATTAGGGGAGAAGGGGGAGTTCTGGGACAAGGGAGGTGTGGGACATTTCACATTTCTCACCTTTATATGTGAACTATCAGTTCTGTACTTTCTCACTCGATGTATTACTGGTTGTAGCATTTCCTATTTGTTTAGTGTTGTAAAAGCACATGTGTTGTGATCAAGAGAGAATTTTATTGATTTTCATTATTAAAAGGTAAGAATTTAACTTGTTTTTAAATTATTTTTTCTGATTATTATAATATTTCAAGGCAACATAGAAACCAACACAATGATGCCCGAGCTTTTATTTAAGTTTGTAAATTATATAATACAAAACCCTGGAGCACCTTGAGGTTATGTTTGTTCACTGATTTATTGTAAAATGCTCCACTGGGAGGACTGGGACATAGCATGCGTATTGTATTATTAGCACGTGTATTATTTTTAATTTGATATTATTTAAATTCTTTTAATAGTATATTTTTCCTTTGTTATAGTGTAAGATGCCACATAAGTGGAAGAAGAAAAATCCTGGAAGGACTGCTCCATTAAAGTCTCGCATTGTGGAGGCCATTCAGCAGATTAAAAAAGGAAACAGCATAAGGCAGGTAGCAAAGACTAATAGTATTTCAAAATCGGCTCTTCAACGCCATTTGAAGAAATATGATGAAGCTCCCAACAAGGAATGCGTTGTTTTTTGTTCTTATTTGATATGTGGTATGGTATTCTCCGAAAAGCAAGAATTGGCTCTAGTAGAATACATCCTGGCTGCAAGTAGAATGCATCATGATTTAACATCAGTTCAGGTCAGAATTCTAGCGTGGCAATATGCAAGTGCCCTGAAATGTAAATTCATGGAAAGTTAACCATGAATTAATGATTACCAAATGGCAAGATATATGACTGGTTCAGAGTCTTCATGGAACGCTACAAAGAACTTTCGCTACGTTCTCCAGAAGCTACAAGTCTGGGAAGGGCAACAAGCTTCAACAAAACCAATGTTGATATGTTCCTAAATAACTTAAAAACTATCTATGAAAAGTATAATCTCACCCCAGATCGTATACTGTGATGAAACAGGAATAAGTACGGTCAATATTCCACCCAAGGTTGTGGCTAAGAGTGCTGAAAAGCAAGTAGGACAAGTGAAATCGTCTAAAAGGGGGAGCAAATCACTGGCCTTTTTGTAGTAAATGCAATAGGAAACGTTTTACCACCTGTACTTGTGTTTCCCAGAATCAGATATAAGGAGTTTTTCTTAAATGGTGCTCCTTCAGGCAGCATTCCACTAACTAGCAAGACAGGTTGGATGTTAAGTGATCTTTTTAAACAGAGTCTAGAACACATAATTCATCACACAAAATGCACTAAGGAACAACCAATATTGTTAATTTTAGACAACCACGAGAGCCATGTGGGCCATGTGGGTAGGCCACCACATAGTAGTCACAGACTACAGCCCCTCGATGTATCTGTTTTTGCCCCATTTAAAAGTCAATATAACAGAGTTTGTAATGATTGGCTACTGAATCACCCAGGTAAAACCATATCCATATACTACATAGGTGATCTTGTGGGGAAAGCTTACCCTTTGACTGTAACGCAGAACATTATTGCTGGTTTTCTAAAAACTGGCATCTACCCTTTCAACAGTGAGCCATTCACCGAAGCAGAATTTCTAATGTCTTCAGTAACTGACCGGCCTCCTCCATCTGCACAAGCTAATGGTCCTTCTTCCTCAGCAGAACAAGAATATCCTGAAAATGACCATACAGCCAGTTCACATCATTTCTCAAAAGATCCTTCTACATATTTTGAAAAAACATCAACTTCTGAAGACTCAATGGCACTCCAGAACATATAATGCCAATGAAAATCCTGATTACACCTGAGCAAATCTGACCATTTCCTAATGCTGCACAACACAAAGAAGCTCGAAGAGGAAGGAAGAGAGGCAGAAGTCGTATTTTAACTAGTACACCAGAGAAAGCGGAAACCGAAATATTAGCTCTCGAAAGAGAAAGGAAGAAGTCTGGTAAACTATCTGTAGCCATCCGCAATATATCTAATAAAAAGAAAGTTTGTGAAGATTCTGAGTCTTCGTCCGAGGAAGTACAAATTCATCATCTGTATCAAGATAGAGATGATGATCTAGAAATATCTCTGAGTTCTGAGGAGGATGAATGGAAAAAATAGATTGGAATAATAGTTCTGTGAATCTTAAGACTGACGATTTTGTGCTTGTTAAATTTTGTACTAAAAAGTCTCTTGTTTATTATGTTGGGCGAGTATTGAAGTGTGATTCATTAGATGAAGTTGAACTTCAATTCATGCGTAAAAAAGGAGGGATCTGGAAATTTTATTTTCCGAATGTGGGGGACATTAGCGTTATTGAGAAACAGGATATATTGCTTAAATTGCCTGCACCAATATCATCTGGAGGTACAGACAGAGTAAAATCATTGTTTGTATTTCCGGTTAAATTATCAAAATACAATGTACAATAAAAAAAAGTTTCTATTGTGTTTAAAAAAAAAACATTTATTATATCCTGTCCCGGACCTCCCTACTAGTATCCCACTCCTCCCAGTGGTATGGGACATTTGCAGCTCCTCACAATATCCATTATACTTCATTTTAAAGAATATCTATATCAGCCATTTTTTAAAAATTGAGTAGGCCAAAGGACTATCTAACATATCCTAGCATTATTATTTCACGATGACTTAATAAATAATTAAAAAAATATATATTATTCAAAAAGTGTCCCACACCTCCCACTTCTTCCCTACACTTAATTTCTTCCTGGTTCGAGGTTAGTTGTATAAATCTGGATTCTACTTTTCTTTCGATTCGTCTCTAAAATTGGTTATCGGAGTCGCAAATTTTTGCGTTAAAAAATTATTTGAAGGGCTCGGGTGTAAATAATGGTATCTGACAAAATTGTCGAAATTAAGTTTTTGCATGAAAACAATGGTATATGCAGTTCTAAACAGGTATCTGTTGAGAACTGCATATTTCGTTACTAGTTTAAAAGATGGCGCTGTAAATAAGTTGCAAATGGCAGCTAAGTGACATCGAATTTGCGTAAATAATCACGGTTCGTAGACTTACTACGGTTGCCTCTTACGCCTAACAAATGAACATTAAGCCGGAACTGTACTCTCGTGACGTAATTTGAATCGTAACATTCAGCCCTGTGATGTATCAAAAACGTTATAAATAACGTGCACTTTAACCTGCATTTACGTTAAATTCTAAAAATTGTGATTCACATATAACGTTTATAATCTAAAGTTTTATAATATATATAATATAATGTTTATAATCTAAAATTAATATATTTTCACACCAGCCGAAAACACATTGAAACTGTCATTAGTGTCATATTTACTTGTTAAATAAAATTTACTTGGTAGAAAACTAAGGAATAGTATAGTTCGCAAATTTACTTCCAGAATTAATTTACTTTGCGTTTATAATACGCAAATCTGTAGAGTAAATAATTTTACTTTCAAACTAAATTTTACTTGGCTAGTAAAATGTTTTATAATACCGGGCATAAAAGTCGTATAAACAAACCAGACAGCTGTTGATTTGAATAGAATTATTAATTTTTTCAGTAAATTTCAGCATTAGGACTACGTTAAAGTATTTTAAATCAAATCGATATTGTTCTGGTCCTCAATGCAATTAAAGATCGACAAAAGATATGTCGCTATTTCTGTTTCCTAAACTGAAAAACTTAAAGAAAAAAATAATTTATTATTGAATTTTTTAAAGACCAATCATGTGCTATGATATTTTCTGACAGGTGGTCTCAAGTTAAGGTTGATTTCATGTTAATCCAATATAAAATAAGGATCACTCGAAGAATGGCGGGTTTATCGGTCAAAAATTGGAAAAAAAAGACAAAGATGATGGCTACTTCATCTATTTATTGAAAACGTTTCGCTATCCAATTTGATAGCATCATCAGTTCATCTAAAAAGAACAATATAAAAAACCTAACATCCAATGAAAAGTTATTAAGTATGTTACCTCAAAAAGATATGTAGCAGTCAGTGATATTAACAATTAGAAGCTTACGACAATGGACATTGTATAATTATGTTGTATAAACAATAAATTGAACTAAATAAAGTTAACAATTTTCATAAAATTAGCACAGCAAAAAACAAGTGGTAGTTGTACATGTATGTAAAAAAAATTATAAGTAAAAACTTATCATATATAAAAAAGTTACACACAGTTAGTGTGGAAAAGAACTAAAAGATCCAAGAATGCATTTCCAACAGTAAATCAATAATTATGATGATAGATAAGATATTAATATATATATATATATATATATATATATATATATATATATATATATATATATATATATATATATATATATATATATATTAAATTGTCTTTAAATTAAAGTTGTTTTTCTTTTTATACTAAATTATTTATTTGCTAGGCAGACTCTACTTACTAGTTACCCATTTAATTGATTATACATTAAATTTAGAATACAATATTTCTCATCATTGTATTTACTCATAAACGTTAAGTCAGGTATTTTCGAATAGAAAACAAAAAAATTTAGAGAAAAACTGTAAATTGATAAAAAATATTTATTTTGGTTTATTATAATAATTAGCTTTTACAAAAGGCATTTTAGAAATATAAGCTTCATATATTTTGTCCCTTATCTTCAAATTCACTTGTGTACCAACTTTACTATGACTGGTGGGTACGTAACCCATGGCGATATTTTTCCCCAGGCTGGGAGAAGGACAGCCAGATGTTATTTTACCCAATTCTTCACCTTCTTTGGATAATATAATAGCTCCTTGGCGAGCTGGTGGTCCGGATTGTGATATTAAACCTACAAACAAGATAAAAATGTTGTTATTACTTAAAGACTTTAAAAATGTTTAGTTAAATGATAATGGGGAACCATTTCTTAAAAGTTGTAGCTTCTTGCTTTTGTCCATTTTTTTTTTAATAAAGCATTTTTAATAAAGCATTTGTAGCGTTTACGCTACTGATTAACCCCTTAAGAAATTTTTATTACCCGCCTACGATCGATTTTAGATCGACATTTTTCCCCACACGCGCAGTAGTCGCTTAAAAAGGAAGATTGATCGATTTTGTGCGGAAGCGAAGCGGTCAGTTTTGGTCAGAACTCAACGCAGCCACGTCAACCGGTGAAATTTTTCACCTTCAAAGTGACGGAATTGGAGCAAGGAAGATAATTTGGGGAAGAATAAATTAATTCATAAATAAAATACATATCTTAGTAATAATAATAAGTAAAATTTTTAAAATCAATAATCTAAAGAGTTCCACATAAAAGGAAGATTTTTTTGGCGTGCTGCGACTCCATGTAAGTAAATAATTTTATACGTATTATCTCTTTATCATACAATCAAATTTATCATTGTATTTAGTATTTCTTTAGAGATTTATTTTTGAGTTCCGAAATAATTTAAATATAAAATTTCCTTGATTTACTTGCAAAGAACAGAAGGTCATTTTTTTTTATATAGTCAAACTTAAATCCCGATCTATTTCATATCTTATCATTAAGTTTTTTTTTTTGGTTCCCTTTTATCTAACTTTTTTTGGTGGAATATAAAAAGGTTCTACAAGTGTGGGACAGCCTTCTGTATTCTGCGCATGTTCTTTTCATGGCGCAAGCCTGTCATGTCTACGAAATGAACTTCGGAAATTTTGACATGTTGACATAACCTAATGTTTTAATGTTTTGGTGCAGTCAGTCTATGCTGCTACACGTATTAAATAAAATAGTAAGTAAATTAAATAATCATTTTAGATTCCGTCACTTCACTTGAGGATATTCTCTTCAGAATATTCCCTCAAGGACTAGTAACTAAATTCCTGAAACTAATTAGCAACTTCTCTCCTGGATTTTGCGGTCACTCCGGATAGACCAGTGACTGGTTTTGTGCACAGACTCCCCTGGGTTTGTCCTTACAGCCACAAACTGATGTAACCGTGCCAAGAGGAATTTTCCTATGGACTTATGGGGCTGTAAAGATAAGTTGTTTGACTGTGTAATTTTTTTTGTTACTATCTATTTTGTTACTATGTATTATTTGTTACTATATATCTAACTCATCATATGCATATGATAAGGTGAATACCTTTGTGATAATTTAATTTTTGATATAATCTAATTCTAAAATATTGGGGAGAAGAAAATACATTACATGTTTTTATTGGGTTTTTAAATAGGATTTCAAGAGTACTGACCAAACTCACTTTTGCTATATTATTTTTTTAATACAATATTTTGATATAATATTTTTTTTTGATATAATACAATTTGATTTTGGGAAAGGAAATAAATTTCATATGTTTTTTTTAACGTTATATAAAGAGTATTAAAGACTCACTTTTTTTGGATATAATGTAATAATTGTAACAGAGTTATCATTGTTGATATCTGTACAATACGGTAATTATTTCTCATTTTAGTAGAACTATTTAAATCTAAATTACTAACCTTAGTGTTAAGACTTAGGCTACCCTACGGACTATTCTTGGTTTATACTAATATTTTAAACTTTATTTGGCCAGTGGTAGTGATGATTCGCTTGTTGAGGGGCTATTAAGTCCTATTGTATATTTAAACCATCCACTACCACTGTTATTTAGCTTTGCATTATATGTAAATTGTTAATACATATATATCGATATACACATTTTTATAAATATATTTATTGTTGCTATTTTGAGTTTTATTTCAGTTCTACTAACCAGTATATAACATAGCAAAACAAGATTATTATTTAGTATTTTTGTATTTCAGAGTATTATCTCCAGATTCATTTGTTACTTCAAAATCTCAACTATCGTTGAGTTGGCGCCCTTCTTTTCTCTTCTTATTGTTCTCTTTCTATAAATTTATTCCCAGTGACCTTCTTCAGTTGTATCACGTTTGATATTACCAGGTCTCATTTTTTTCTTGTCTCATTAGCTCATTATCTCTTGTTATTGTTGTTTATATCTTTAACGCCACAATCCAGTGCATTGAAGCTAGCCCGAACACTCACTTGAGATTTAGTGTCTCTTTGGCCATTTAAATTTGTTCCTCTGAGCTTAGCCCTATTTTTAGTATTTTTTTTTTTCATCACTTCTCTTTCAGTTCTTCTGAAATTTGGAAGTTCTACACTTCCTAAAATCCAATACTCCCGGAGTATTGAGCGTTTCACATTCTAAGAATAACATTTAAGCATCTAAAATCCATATATTTTTTATTGACGGGCATTTTATTGTCCCATAGGTATACCCAACAGCTTTAATTAGTTTTAAAACATCGCAAATCTAAATTTCTAAAATTAAGTTATATTCAAGTGGTAAATAAAGTCTGAATAAACGGAAAACTGTCAAGGCATTTCTAACAAATAGTGGACAACTGCAAGGATATGTATTATAACGCATTTTATTTAATAAAGCTTGTAAAAAATATAAAGGATGCAAATATCAACACCATTCGTAACCAATCAAGATGTAATCGGTCAACACAAAAATAAAGTAAAAGAAAGTTTTTTTAATCTCAAAAAAGCAACCAAGAAGGTGGGATTATTTATTTTTATATTTAAAAATAAAATATATGACAGAAAATACAGCGTCAAGAAGGTATCCTTAAAATTCAAGATAAGCGTATGAAGAAAGTGCATGAATTTATTCAGGATGATATTATCTAGGCAAACTAGTAAAGGCAGTTAACGATAATTCCTCTGAAATAAAAAATAAAAGCACTGAAAACAACAGTTACTATAATGAGCTGGCCTCACTTCTGATATCAGGTCGTTACAGTAGAAGTATAAGACTTAATATATAATATAATATATATATATATATATATATATATATATATATATATATATATATATATATATATATATATTAAGGATCACTCAGACGAGTGGTGGGTTCTTATATCGGTCTCAAGGTAGAGAAATAAAAAGACAAAGTTGATGGCTACTTTATCTATTTTGAAGACGTTTCGCTTTCGTATTCTGAAAGCATCATCAGTTCATCTAAAAAGTACACTATGAAAACCACACAAGCATGGAAAAGATGTTATAAGTGTTACCTTAAAAAGATATGTAGCAGTCCAAGATAATAAAAATGTGAAAAAGCTCAAGTAAATGGACATTATACGGTAATATTGTATAAACAATTAATTAAACTAACAACAATTAGGAATTTATTAAAACTTAGCACAGCAAAAGAACATGTGGTCTAATACACATGTAATTGTAATTTAACATTAAGCAGAGAATGAAGAACTAAGAATATCATAGATTCACTTCTAACGATATATGCAATATTTATGGTTTGATCTTAACCTTTGATAGCATTATTAAAGAGATTAATATTGAAAATTTAAAAAATATAGTGTATAATGAAGTTACCAATCAAAGCCTCACGACTGCCGCCGGTAAAATGGCGTTAGATTTCACGTTGTTTACGCCGGTAAAACGGCGCTAACAACGTGAAAAGACAGCCAACCTTGAGGTCATAAAACTACGAAAGAGCAACACGGTTGAGATACCAACCCTAATTATAGAGAGGTGTATTTGAAAAAGTAAAATGAGTTTGGATGATAACTCGTCTGTAAGAAACCAAACAATGAAAGAAATTGGTATTGATAACATCAATTTCTCCCATCAATCAGCTTAGAACGAACAAAAAAGCGAAAGTCAGTCCAAACTCATATATATATATATATATATATATATATATATATATATATATATATATATATATATATATATATATATATATATATATATCGTCAACTTTGTAGCTGGATATCAGCCACAGGTGAAAAACGATCATAATTTCCAACAGTCCAAGGTTCATATACTTGGAACTGTAATTTATGAGAGATTCTATGAATCAATTTAATTATTATGTATTATAATATTTAGCCCTGAAACAGTTCACACTAATTTGTGTATATGCAATAATGAGAGCAAATGCAATGTAAGTTGTATAAGTCTATCTGAATTAAGTAGAGGTAATGGATTTTGGGAACAGCTATGACCTTGAACATTTCACATAAACTTGTGTACTAAATAGGCATAATACATAGCTCTTGTCAAAATCCAATACATTAATAATATAATTACATATCTTCGATTCTAAAATATTGTAAAAGACTTTAAAGAGTCTGAGTAAGAAAAGAGATCTACTTATATTCTTTGTGGCATTTTCAAGGTCATAGCTGTTCCCAAAATCCATTAACTCTAATAATATTGATTTACTTTATTTATGTTATGAATTTATTTTAATATGTTAATTGTATTTTAAATTATTTAATACAAATGTGTTAAACTATACACAATACAAGACAATTATAGAGTAAATAGCTTAATAAGCCTAATTCTGCAATATTAAAGCATGATATATTTGGCGCAAGTTACTTATGTCAGTTCTCTTATTGAGAGCATTCAGGTGTTTAAGAATTGAACACATTTCCTAAAACTGTCTTTTAACGAGATTGCGTTAAGTGCCAAGAATCTGAACTTCATTAAAATCCACCTTATGTGTGGTATTGATAGCATGTTAGGCCAAAGCACAGGTGTGCTTTGATAGATTAATATCACTACGATGTGTAGTGAGACGCCCTCTTAATGATTTCCCAGTCTGACCGATATAACATGAATCGCACTCGGCACAAGGTATATTATAAATGGTATTAACTTGTTCCAAAATGGACAAGGGTGTTTTAGTTTTTGAAAACAAATTTCTAACAGTCTTAGCATTCTTGGCCGCAATTTTGACAGGAATGTTATTCTGTTTATACAATTTAATAAGTTTCTCAGTAACTTGAGGAAACTACGGTAAAGATGAGTAATGGGTGGTAGGATTCCCAAGATCAGCATCAGGCTGAACAATGCTATTAATTGAATTATTTGATAGTGTTCTAAGTTGGTCACCATTGGGTATGTCATTAAACGAGGAGCCATAGCTTTGTGAGTAAAGCTATTTATTAATGAGGGAAGAAGGATATGAATTATCAATTAAAATTTTTCTTAATAATTTAAGGGATTCCCTTCGATTAATCGGATGTGTCAATTTATTTAGTCGGCAGCTTAGAGCTTTAATAAGGTTTAATTTATATTTCATATGATGACAGGAATGGTAGTTAAGGAACCTATTAGAGGCCATCGGTTTCCTATACCAACTTGTGGTTAGGGTGTTATCTCGCATTCTAATGACACGCATGTCTAAAAAGGGAATACTACTGGTGACGGTGTCCTCAAGTTCAACAGTGAACAGTAAACAGTTTTTATTTCTTCACCTTGATACCGATGTAAGAACCAGCCACTCGTCTGAGTGATCCTTAATATGTATTGTATTGACGGTCGTACCTCTTTTCCGATACATATATATATATATATATATATAATATATATATATATATATATATATATATATATATATATTGTTATGATATATAAAATCAAGAAAAATATTGGTTTGTTTAAAATATTTCAAAATTCAAAAACATTAAAATAATTCAGATAAGTAGGATAATACCCAACAAACATTTCGAAGAAGGAAAGTATTTAAATTTTTGGATTACCTGTATTAAACAAAATGTAAGCTATGCATAAATTATTTCCTTTGTTATACTATACTTGAGTGACCCGCATAATTTTAAGTGAAATCCCAAAGACAATTGAACCGGGTTTTTCCAAATACATTAAGGCAGTGATTAAAGACAATAGACGAGATTTGGAAAGTGGTTTTTGTTAGTTTTTAAGAATTATAGAAAAATATTATTTGTAAATAAGTTTTAGGAAATTTTATAATTATAGGTAAAAATTTGTTTGTTATCGGAATGAAAGAATGGGGAATTGTGACGAGTTTTGATTGGTGGAGATTAAAAAAGGTGGGATAGGTATGTAGAAATGAAAGTTTAGCTAGAATTTTGAGGGAGAAAAGATAGGCAGTTGGTTTCCAAGGGTGCAAGGCGAACGGCCGTTGTTCTCGGGTAGTTTCCCAGAGGTAGGAAGCAGTAGCAGTGAAAGTTTGTGAGTTTTCGTGTAGTTAGTGTATCTGACAGAAGCTGATCCAGTAAAATATTGTAAGTCATATTTTTCTACTTATATTCCAAGAGTCACTGTTCAGGCCAACGAGAGATTCAGTTTATCTTAAAGAAAAGATATTCCAAGAGTCATTTTTCACTCAGGCCAACGAGAGATTCAGTTTATTGAGAGAAGAAGAAGCTAGCATAATTTGAACGATTCGTGCATTTGAAGGAGATCATTAAGGACGAGATAATTGCAATAATTCATTGTAAGATTGCTGATTACTTAGGGAGCGGCCACGAGTAAATAGTATAGTCTACAAATAACAAGGATTTGGACCACTCATCATCAGAGAGAGATAGTTTTGTTTTCTGCAGTTTTTCTTTCATTGATAACACAATTTTTTACACTTAATTTAGAAAGGATATAAATATTTTGATTAGGAGATTTAGAGTAATACTTGGATTTTGAGATTTCAACTAATATTGTTTGTACCATTAATTTTGATTGTTCACGTACGTAGAACAAAATTTTGAGAATTATTATATGAGATTTTGTTTATTGAAAACTTTTGAGTGTGAATTATTTCATTATTTTTATTTCAATATATAGTGTTAGATCATATGTGTTTTTTATTATTCCGGTATTCTTTGGACCTTACCTTTCACATGTAATAGCATAGATATTGAAGCACGAATTTAACCCTGAGATAAAAGAATTAAAAATTGTGATAGAGTCATAATCATATCATTTAAATAATTTTAATTAATCAAAAAATTAATTAGCTAAGTATTGCTTGGCGCACCAAGACTTGAAATATCACAATAATATATAGATATATATATATATATATATATATATATATATATATATTATATATATATATATATATATATGTATATATATATATATATATATATATGTATATATATATATATATATATACCGGGTGGTGAATCGTCCAAGGGGCCATAGGAAACTCAATGGGAAATTTTAAATTGTTGAATTCCTGCTTCCCTAATCATTTTATATCAAAAGTCATAAGAAATTATTTGTAGAGGACTAAAATCTGAATTAAAAACAAATATTATGACTTTTCTACGAATTAAACGTAGTTCAAAATTTTGCAAAAATATAATTCATTTTTCAGGCCATCCCTACTTCTAGAACTTCTAGTAACTTTTATAACATCCTACCCAGTGATAGAAGCAAAGGTAGAAATACCAAGAAGTAGGAGATGCCTCACCTTTGGACACAAGCAATGGTAATATAAGGGGTAGAATAGAAGAGGTTGTTAGATCCGATGCGACAAAGAGGGTCACATAGTTTTGGAGCTCAAGAAATAAACAACAAGATGCTTCAACTGCGATAGCCTGGGCATGTGGTGAACTCAAGAAGATGCCTAAAGTTCATCTGATTGGTTGAAAGAAAAAGTCACTGAGGACTTGTCTCAGAGAGAGAATGCATGAGTGAAAACAGTACGGAAAAGACTGCTAAATAAGTCCGAGGCTAAGAAATGACAAACACAACAAACGAAACGAGATTAGAGAGCTGGAGGAAATGCAAATCAACGTGGGAACTGCAAGATTTGCATATAATCTAGCCCAGGTTGCCAAAATAGAAAAGTACATCGACTTGCTGGTGACGGAGAAGCCAAACTCAACAGTGGTGAAAAGAGAACGTTTTGGGGATACAACTGAGGGGGTTACAAGTACAAGGGGACGATGGATGAGACCATTCATGAAGTGGTGAACGGGAGAAAAATGCGTGGTACTGAAAGACCACGCATGCCACACCATACTGAACGCAAAAGCAGCGAAGTGGGTATCTTCTATCACGGATACTCGAGGCAGGGTACTGACTGACTGGGTGGGTACTCTGGATCTGGTGGTACTGAACACAGAGCCCACGTTTGTCACGAGAGGTATAGGTACATACATCCACGTGATCATGGCGATACAAAGAAAAGCGGCGAAAGCAACAGACTGGAAAATGTTGCCAGATTACTCCGGAACGGATCATCGGTACATCAGATTCTCGATAACCAAAGCGGGAACGACTAACGCGGACTAACGTGCATCTGGAACGTCGGGGGAAAAATTAGTAACGGGAATGACGGGTAAGTGTACAAGTAAGTGAGTAATATATGCATATAAGTGAGTAATACCAGAGAACTACGTTCGTAGTTCTCTGGTAATACTTGCATAAGTAATATAATTTAAAATGCAAAAGATTATAAAGAACTTTTTTATAATAAAAATTAAGCGCAAATTATAAATAAAGTGAATAATAGATATTTTATTTTAAATTTTCTTTTTTTATCATTAATGCTCTTTTATCTTTTAATGAGTATATTATGATGTTTCAAACTCTGACAAACGCGGAATAGTCGTAGAAAATGGAAAAATTTTAGAAAAATATGTTTAAGTTACCTATTCTTTTAATTGATGATCCTTCTTTAATTTGCTTAAGAATAATATCTGCTCCAGGAAAATTTTTCAATTCTCTTCTCTTCTTTGCAACCAGCCACGTTAAAGCTCCCTGTATTGGAGTAGTGTATTCGTTGATATCATTGCCATACAAGCATAAACCAGCTTCTAATCTATAAATCAAAGAATGAAAATATCAGTATTATATGAGATATACCTATGCTTTAAGAAATACTGTAGCAAGTAATAATTAACGAAACAAAGAAATCTTATTAAAATCCGAATGCTACTGCAATTCAACACGGTCCATTTTCAGTTTCGGGGCACTGAGGTCTATTTCTAAGGCTGTTGTAAAAATAAGCAGTGAAAATTGTTATTTTCTTTTAGCTTTTTACTATTTTAAATCTTTTTATACATTCGTTAAAGAAATTCTTTGAATGTGCGACCTGTCGATGAATCTCAGCGAATATTTTCTCTTAGTAAAAAAATTACGTTTTTCTGTTCCAACCATTCCTAGGTCCTTCTATTATAAACATACGATGCCTGGTTAAGCTAAAATGTTTAATCGTCGTTTCGGGTATACATTTATTACCAGGTCAGGTCCTTAAAAGACAATTTCCTGGTATTAGCGTTGGTAAACAGTTGCTCTGTAGTTGCAGATAATATGTTCGAGCGCTACTGTACATTTTCGTAGAATCTGCACGTTTATCACTTTGCCCATTTTACAGATATCATATTTTATCTGAGTCTTCGGTGCACGTTGATAACGCAAATGATTACTTTAAGTTCGGTCTTCTAAAGCTGCAAGAGCACTATTATGTAGTGAGGCAGAAGTTTTTGTGTATCCGCTTATACGTATTTCACCCCAAAACGGACGTTGATAGAGATGTTATTAGAGACATGGGGAATCTAAAATTGCAATCCACAACATATCCCCTCAACTAAGCAAAAATTCTTAGCGAATTGGTTTCTTGTACTCATACAGAGTATATCGAAATAAAAGGAAAGACAGTTAAGGTTTGATTTCACGTATAGTGCGCCTGTGTATCCGCTTATATGTATTTCACCCTAAAAGGGATCTTCAGAGCGGCTCTTCACAAGCGCTATGAACGTGAAAATAATCTTTTCCGTCATAATAGAAGCAACTATAAAGTGGCTTCGATCTGGACGCAATAGCGACATCATATAAATAAATCCGTAAACTGATTTTCGAAACTAAATTCAGATTTCTGCTTTAAACTGTGCCTTCTAAGAATTTCAAGGTAAAACAGACGTTGATAAAGATGTTATTAGAGACATAACGAATCTAAAATTGCATTCCATAACATATCTCCTCAACTAAGCAAAAATCCTTAGCCAATGGGTTTCTTGTACTCATATAAAGTATATTGGAATAAAAGGAAAGACTAAAGAATAAAGAATAAAGTATATTAAAATTTGATTTCATGTATAGTGCGCCTGTGTATACGCTTATACGTATTTCACCCTAAAAGGGATCTTCGGAGCGGCTATTCACACGCGCTCTGAACGTGAAAATAATCTTTTCTGTCATAATAGAAGCAACTATAAAATGGCTTCGATCGTTTTTTACTTGCTTTTTGGTATAACGCAGGATGATTCTGATTCAATAAAAAGAATATTGACTCTTTTCTTCTCGAGACCTGTTTATTACCAGTAATTTCTTTATGCTCTAGAGCCCATAATAACTCTGTGGCTGTTTGTTTTCTATACCGTAAGAAAGGGTTTCCAACATCATCCGAGACGCCTATTTACGAAGATATCACCTGAATAGATACGGAAATCAAATAGATTTTATTCTGGTAAAATCTCGTTGGAAAACTTGTTTAAGGACATTAAGATCCATCAGGTGTGGATTGCAATAATGATCAGAAATTTCTATTAGCTAAAATACGTAATGAAGTAAGCGACATTTGAAAAACAATAACAGATTTACAACTGTGGTAACGAAATAGCACAAACTCAAATGTTTCGCTTATCTGGTTTAGCCGTTCAGTGACGGTAATCATTTCGACTTCATTCGCTGCTAGTATAAGTGTGTCATTTGAGTATTGCAAGTTGCTGTTTTTTCTGCCTCCTATAACGATTCCTCCATCCCATTCGTCTAGAACTGAGAATATATTTAGAAAATATGTTTTATAATAATGGTGATAGTATGCAGCCCTTTTAAGTTCCTTTATTTGCTTCGAACGCATCTAAATATATTCCGCAAGTTTTTATCATACAGATTTCTTTTAAATAATTGGTGGATTCGACCGTTACTTGATGGAAATTCATTTTATGTAACAATAAAACACTGAAAACTTTGTTTTCAAACTTCCACAAAATTTATTTTAACTCTTATCACTACAGCGGTTTCGGCTGATTGTCTTTCTCAAGTGATCTATTTTTGGCATGCGTTTACAATTTATAGTCTCTAATGAAATAGGTTGAGGAGGGGAGAACTGTTTGTCTTAAGTTGGTCATTCAGAATTATATCTGTGTTTTTTTACTTTGTTGATTTCCACGGATTCTAACAAAGATAGGTTAAGGCCTTTATTTTGAATGTGAAGAATTTTAAATTTGTCATTAAAAGAATGATTATAATCTAGAAGGTGAAGTGCGTATATCGAATCTGTTTTTCTATTATTGAAAGCCCTTTTATGTTCTGCTATTCGTTTATTAAAGTTTCTACCAGTTTGACCGATGTAAGTTTTTGGGCAGTCGCCACATTGAAGTTTGTACACACCACTATTTAAGTGTTTTTTATTTTGGCTCTTGTTATTTTTAATATTGCCTCGGTTGTTATTTGTTCGGAAAGCTGGTGTTATTCCTTTCGTTTTTATGTGTTTGGCTATTTTTGTTGTTATTTTGCCTGTATATGTAATTGAGCAGAAGGTACTGGGTTTTTTCTCTGGTGGTGGAAATACTAATTTCCATAGCCTATAAATTGTAAACGTATGCCAAAAATAGATCACTTGAGAAAGGCAATCAGCCGAAACAACTGTAGTGATAAGAGTTAAAATAAATTTTGTGGAAGTTTGAAAACAAAGTTTTCAGTATTTTATTGTTACATACAGATTTCTTATGAGTTTAACTAGATGGTTAGGTACTCCCATATTTTCCATTATACTCCAAAGGGGATTTCATTTTACTGAATCAAAAGTCTTTGTGTAATCTATAAAACAGAGCAGCATTGTTATGTTGCGTTCTCTTGCTTTTTCTATTATTTGTCTGGTGTTCAGTATCTGCTCCCGGGTTCCTTTTCCTGGTATAAATGCGCATTGTTCTTCGGCGGCTATCGGATTTTGCTTGCATGAGTAATAAGGGCAATAGTTCTGTTCTTGCTAATTTTTTAATAATAGTGATAAAGGTGGATTCGCATCACTCATCAGGCTATTTACCTGTAATCTATATCATGTTGCACATGTTCAGTATTACATCTAAGCCAATCTCGTCCGTTGCTTTTAGACTCTCCGTTGGTATACCATCGATCCCAGGGGATTTTTTGTTTCTTAGATGGTTGAGAGCCTTCTCTACTTCTGCTCGTAATATTATTGGTTTTGGTATCTTTTTGAAGTGTCTTTATAATTCTGTATTACATACATATTAATAATTATTGTATCAGAATAGTATTACGAGCTTATTACTATATAATATTCCTTATACTTTATTAACAAAAGAATTTTAATGCCATTACTGGATATAATTATTATCATTATATTCAATAACTTACACAATAAATTTGATGACTCTTAAAAATACTTAGAATGAAGAATGTCTTATATTTTAAAGTATTACTAAGTCAAATGAATTTCATTAAGGGAAGAAACATTTACAATGTAACAAAGAAAATAATCCTAGTTTAACTCGTTAAAACGGCTACCTATTTAGAAGACGAAAGATCAAATAAAGAGTTTATTTTATAATAATTATAGTTTATTCCTCATGCATTATTCAATATAAAAAATAATTAATTAAATTCAAATATATATTTAAAATATTTACCTTAAAGAATCTCTGGCACCAAGACCAGCCAACTTCACATTACTATTTTCTAATAGGGTTTTGGCCACTTTAATAGTTTCAGAAGCAGGAATGGAAATTTCAAATCCATCTTCTCCTGTATAACCACACCTAAAACGTAAACTATGTTTAGATTTGTTCTTATTGTGGTTTTCTTATCTTTCTTAAGAACTCCTTTTTTTATCCACGTTTTATACCTTTTTGAAACTCCTACACAAAATGGCAACCGACACGTCCAGCTCATAACAACTATCATTTACCGAGTAATTGGAGGTAGCAGTACCAATAAAATCTACCACCCATTAATATTTCTCAACGTACAAATTAATAACTTGTATTGAACACGGGGAACATGAAAGCAACCTCCACGTAGATTGTTTTAAAGTTCATCTGTTAAAGCAATCGGGTGTCACCAGCACGATAGTATGTCAGGTGTTATTTATCATCTTTTTTATCTGTGATGAACTCTAGTGATGAATTTATTTCAATATTTATTGACTTCTTTTTATTTTTTTAACAATTTACTACAATTTCTGTAGTTATAATATTTTATCCGGGTCTTTAGTGTTGTTAGCCGTCTTAATCAGAATGACTGCTAGTTTTTCATTCGGAAGACGTCATTGAATATAATCTTCCAGTTATAGTTAAATCATCATTACAAGTAAAATCATCATCATCATCATCATCAGTGGTGCTACAGCTCTAGTTGAGCCTTGACCTTCTCCAGTCTATTTCGCCAGTCGTTTCTGTTCATCGCCAACCGTTGCCAATTTGCCGCGCCGATTTTCCTTGCGTCCTCGTCCACACCGTCCCTCCATCTCAGTCGTGGTCTGCCTCTACTCCTATTTCCCACTGGGACCGATAATAGAGTTCGTCTGGGTGGGTAATTTTCATTTGCTCTTGACACATGTCCAGCCCATCTAAGCCTACCTATTTTTATGAAGGATATTACATCTCTACCATTTACTATTTTTTTATACTTCTCGTACAATTCGAAATTATATCGCCTTCTCCAAACACCATTCTCACAGAATGCGCCCATTATTCTTCTTAGTATCTTCCTTTCGAAGACGAGCAGAAGATTTGCGTCTGTTTTGGAGATGGTCCATGTTTCTGACCTATATGTCAGCACTGGTAGGATGAGTGTTCGATATATTATTAGTTTGGTTTTCTGGCTTAAATCTCTGTTTTTTAGCTGCTTGCTTAGTCCAAAATAACATTTGTTTGCTAGCAGTACCCTCCGTTTAACTTCTTCAGATGTGTCATTATCGTTTGTTATGAGAGAACCCAAATATGTAAACTTATTTACTACCTCAAAATTATATTGGTCTATACTGAAGTTTTGTTCGGCGTTTCTAGCTCTATCTCTTTTATTTGGAATAGATGCTAACATTTTGGTTTTTTTCTCGTTTATTTTAAGGCCCATATTTTGTGCGGCTGTCAGGAAGGTGGAAGTCATCTCTTTAAGTCCTCGTGTAGTACGTGCAATCAAATCCAGATCGTCAGCGTAAGCCATAATCTGCGTTGATTTATTAAAGATTGTTCCCCTATTGTGTAACTCGGCATCTCTTATAGTCTTTTCTAACGCTATATTAAAGAGAAGGCACGCCAGCGCGTCTCCCTGCCGTAACCCTGCATATGTTTCAAACGCTTGTAACATATCGCCTTGTATTTGCACTCTGCAGATCACTTTACTCATAGTTGTTTTTACGAGCCTTATTAATTTATGGGGAATGTTAAGTTCATTCATGGCTTCGTATAATTTACCTCTTAGGACGGTTTTTAATGAATATTAAATTCATTGGTTTTTTCTAAGATTTGACGTAGCACAAAAATCCGTTCAATTGTTGACCTACCTGGCCTAAAACCGATTTGATAGTCACCAAGGATTTCTTCCACGTACGTACTTAAACGGCTGTACAGGGTGTTGGAGAATATTTTGTACATTGTATTCAGAAGAGTTATACCCCTATAGGGGTATTACAAGTAAAATTCCTCAGGAAAATACATAATCTTCACAATAATATTAGCTTATTTTTTTTATTATTTCTTATTAAATTCAAACGTAGAATATATATATCTATACCTGTCGTTTTTGTTGTTGTCTTAGCGTCAGATAATTGTACCAGTGTTAAATGAAATGAACTCTGCCTTTTGTGATGAACTTTTCTATAAACAGGATGTAAAATCTATTTCACTTTTTGTCGTTCATTAGAATATCTATATTTACTTTCTATATATTACTTTTTATATAAGTTTAATGAAGCTTATAGTCTAGGCGAGATCTGTTTTGGATTGGACATTTTCCATAGGAAGCTATTTTTTTGCTGGAATCCCTTCAGGATACGTCCAGTATCGATAATCACGATATGCGCCAGTCGCAAACCCTGTGCTAAATTTTTTATTTAACAAAATCTGAAAACAATTGAAAATTTCTCATTTTTTTGGTCTTATTTTCATTTATAATTCGGAAAATAGTGATCCTAGAGAAAAAATAATACGAAGCTAAAAGTTTCGTTATTCAATCTTACACAATATTTTGTTAGCTAGAAATTGAAAATTTAATGGTTATTGTTGAAAAAATAGCAATAATTGGAAAAAAAAGTACAAAAAAATGAAGTTATTCCTTTAAATGTTTTCGACTTTCTAAACTTGATTTACAAGTTCCATATTCCGCCTAGAAAAACTTTTTAATATGTTTAAAACGTGTGCTAAATTTTGTTAAGATCGGACAGATAGGTTTTGGATAATAATTTTGCAATCCAGCCTACTGGAAAAAAATCGCAAATTTTCAAATTCCTAGTAGGCCCTAAATAAGGACCTCCGATAGTTGCAATTTTTTTTTACATATAAAGGAAGTCTCAAACTTTCAAACGCTTTTTGTAAAATTCAAATCGGTTCACTAGGAGAGCCTAAAAATTTTTTATATTTATAAACAATTTTTAGGCTTATAAACAATTTAAATAACTTTACGAGCTTTAAACATATCAATTTCAAAATACACTAAAGAACATTAAAGAACATTAAAAGACGCTTCTTTTAAAAAACAAAAAGATACATTCGGCTTACTGGTTGCCGAGATATTGAAGGTCAAAGTTGGCATACATTTGCCATGTACCATAAGTGATAGAGGGCTCGTTTTTAAACAAATACCCTCGTCTTGCCAAATACTTTTTATATGAAAAGTTTTACGTAATGCGCTTCATGGCAACATCCATAAAAAAGACAAATAAAAAACCGTTTTCGCGTAAAATGTCGCTCGGAATGCATGAGAGGTGGTGGTGAGGGACATTCACTTCAAATGTGAATCGGCGAGTATCAAGTAGGGGACCATCAGTTTGTTTAATTTCGGGTTTTGAAATAAAAACAAAAGTAAAGTGCTCCAAAATCTGTAAGGGCTTGTATTGAAGGCTTGTATGTTATACAAGTAATTGCATTTTTTCTTCATGTTTTTTTTTGAGCTTGCAATTTATACATTGAAGTAAATTGTTACTTTTAGTAAACAAATATGTATTTATAAATTGTTAATAAATAATTTGAATTGTTAAAACGAAGATAATTTTTTTTTTGTAAAAATCAAACATTTTAAAATAATTAACATTAAAAATAATTTATTTCTGCAGTTTTATCATAATAATGACATTATTTGATTTGAGAATATATTTTGATTCGAAAGTGACGTGTATATTGTATATTGACGTGTTATTATACTGCTGTGTAATGCTCGAAACTGTTTTTTTTTGAGCTTGCAATTTATACATTGAAGTAAATTGTTACTTTTAGTAAACAAATATGTATTTATAAATTGTTAATAAATAATTTAAATTGTTAAAACAAAGGCGAATGAAAAAAAAAAATTTCTTTTCATAAATAAACTTTATTTTGACTCAATCTTCAATAATTTTTTTTAAGTCTTTTTCTTTTTTTGGACAAGAATCTTCAGGTCTTATTTCTTCCTCAAAACCTTCATTTTCCATTTTATTATCTTCATCCTCGATCTGTGAATTTAATGTTTCTTCTTCTTCATTTGTAGCTTTATCTTGTGCCTCTAAAAAATATAAGGAATCCATCGACTCCATATCCATATCTCGTTCAATATTTCTTTCAATATTTTACTGAGATCAATATTTTTACATGTTTGACCATTGCAGTGAAGACAATAGTCAGAACATTTGAGACCATATTTGATACAACTGCATGTTTTTGTACAAAGTTGTTTACATTTGCAACTAATATTTCTGAATAATGAGTCAGGTAGTAATACTTGCTCAGTTTGTATTGGCTCAAGACCATTTTGAGTTAGTTCCCACCCCCACTCAGTAGCATTCACGTTATTTCCAAGCCACTGCTGTACTTGGAAATATACACGAAGCGAGTGTTGCTCAGCTGCAGATTGTGTAGGTGGCAGCATGGACAATTGAAAAGTTTTATTTTTGCAACCTTTTTTAAAGGACAAGTAGCGAATTTTATTCAATGTAAAATCACACTTTGAGTGGCCCATATACAATGCCGATATAATTTTGCATCCGCTGCTTTTAATTTCTTCCTTAGTGGCACTTTTTTCATTAAAAATGGTTGCTTCTTGCCATATATCATTATTTGTTGAAACCAATTTAACAATTTTGCTTTTTCCTTGATAAAAAAATGCAGAGGTTGTATCACAACCAGAAAATGCGTGTAAAAAGCCCACTAAATTTTTTAACAAAGATTTCGTAGATTCACTTATTTTAAGTGCATTATTGAAAGAGCTGTAGTCATAAATTTCTTCCGATTTTTTTCCTTTGCTAGGTTTCCAGAAAGAAATATTTTTATTTTCATTTTATTAGTTTTTGAAATACAAAATATTTTACTGTTAAAACGCACGGATTTGACAATATAACTACTATATAATAGCGTTGAACATATGATCAAACTACTGAAAAACGTGGACAGCACGCCTTCAATACAAGCCCTTACAGATTTTGGAGCACTTTACTATTTGTTTTTATTTCAAAACCCGAAATTAAACAAACTGATGGTCCCCTGCTTGATACTCGCCGATTCACATTTGAAGTGAATGTCCACCACCACCTCTCATGCATTCCGAGCGATATTTTACGCGAAAACGGTT
This sequence comes from Diabrotica balteata, assembly GCA_918026665.1. Lineage (NCBI taxonomy): Eukaryota > Metazoa > Arthropoda > Insecta > Coleoptera > Chrysomelidae > Diabrotica > Diabrotica balteata. The sequence goes on from OU898278.1 coordinate 63,643,339, forward strand.
TTTTATTTGTCTTTTTTATGGATGTTGCCATAAAGTGCATTACGTGAAACTTTTCATATAAAAAGTATTTGGCAAGACGAGGGTATTTGTTTAAAAACGAGCCCTCTATCACCTATGGTTACATGGCAAATGTATGCCAACTTTGACCTTCAATATCTCGGCAACCAGTAAGCCGAATGTATCTTTTTGTTTTTTAAAAGAAGCGTCTTTTAATGTTCTTTAAGTGTATACATTTTGAAATTGATATGTTTAAAGCTCGTAAAGTTATTTAATTTGTTTATAAGCATAAAAATTGTTTATAACTTAAAAAAAAAATTTAGGCTCTCCTAGTAAACCGATTTGAATTTTACAAAAAGCTTTTGAAAGTTTGAGACTTTCTTTATATGTAAAAAAAAATTGCAACTATTTGAGGGCCTTATTTAGGGCCTACTATGAATTTGCAAATTTGCGATTTTTTTCCAGTAGGCCGTATTGCAAAATTATTATGCAAAACCTATCCGACCGATTTTAACAAAATTTAGCACACGTTTTAAACATATTAAAAAGTTTTTCTAGACCGAATATGGAACTTGTAAATCAAGTTTAGAAGGTCGAGCAAATTTCTAGCTAACAAAATATTGTGTAAGATTGAATAACGAAACTTTTAGCTTCGTATTATTTTTTCTCTAGGATCACTATTTTCCGAATTATAAATGAAAATAAGATCAAAAAAATGAGAAATTTTCAATTGTTTTCAGATTTTGTTAAATAAAAAATTTAGCACAGGGTTTGCGACTGGCGCATATCGTGATTATTTATACTGGGCGTATCCTGAAGGGATTCCAGCAAAAAAATAGCTTCCTATGGAAAATTTCCATTATGGTCTGAATTTCTACAGATGCCGCCTAGTCTATTAGGAAAAGCTGGGGGAATACCGCGCACGGGGGAATATCGCGCATCATTATATTGGTAACACAGCGTAAGTATTGCAACATTCGACACAGTGCGCCGTCTTGTATTTGCTAGTCGACCACATGTTTGTAATATGACTGCATTCGTAGTATTGGTTTAGATAAGGTCACAGATTGTTTGTTTTTCAAGACTTTAATGTAATTTTCGACTAATCTTTAACAAGCGGTAAGTACTTTTGTTATTAATTTTTATTAAAACTATTCAGTGATTATTTTGCTTTATATGTATAGATAATTTCACGTACAAAAATAATGCATTTTATTTAGTCATTAACGAACAGTGATAAGTTAAGTTAGGTTACCCACTTAGGGGGAATACCGCGCAGCTGTGTTGGGGTAATTTCGTGCTGCGCAGTATTACCCCGTGTTTTTGCTGATATAGTGTTTTTATTGCATTTTAGATTCCAAAATGCCCCGTGCTTACGTTCGGAAAACTAAAAGATCAAAATGGAAAGAAGATGAACTAAAAACTGCGATCACTGCTATACGATCTGGGCGAAAAATACGAGAAGTAGGTCTATCATACAATATTCCAAAATCCACTCTACGTAACAAACTAAAGTCCAATAGCCATAAAAAAAATAAAACTTGACAGGAAACCAATTTTTAATAATGAACAGGCCATAGCCAACCACCACAATAATCCACCACAGCCAACCATGTTAAAAAGTTGGCGAATATGTTTTTTGGAATCACACCATCAGAACTAAGGCGTTTAGCATACCAGTTTGCTGAAGAGAATAAAATAAAACACCGTTTCGACTTGATAAAGAAGATCACTGGTGAAGATTGGTTAGAACTCTTTTTAAAACGTCATCCAGACATTAGTGTTAGAAAACTCGAAGGTACCAGTCAAAACCGCAGTTCTGCATTTAATAAAGATGAGGTTGAACGATTTTTTAACAATCTGCACACAGTTATGGAAAAGTTCAAATTTCCTGAGAGTCGAATTTTTAATGTAGATGAAACGGGCATTTCTACGGTCCAGAAACCATCAAAATTTTTGGCACCAAAAGGTCTAAAGCAAGTAAGATCCGTAATATATTGGGAAAGAGGGAAAAATGTTACCATAGTATGTCAGCTTGTCCCTCCTATGTTCATATTCCCTCGAATGCGTAGGAATCCACAATGAATGATGAATTATTTTTGGACTGGTTAAAACATTTTTGTCAGCATATAAAGGCCTGGAAAGAAGATCCAGTGCTTCTCATATTGGATAACCATAGGAGTCACATTTCTTTGGAGATTTATACTTACTGCAGATCACACGAAATTGTTATGGTTTCACTTCCCCCTCATACCTCACACAGGCTTCAACCTCTTGACCTAACTTTTTTTGAGCCCCTAAAGAATGTTTTTAATCGTGAGTGCGACTTGTATCTGAGAACTCATACACATGAAAAGATCACACATTTTGAACTTGCTTCCATTTTTAACAGAGCATACCTGAGAATTGCCACAATGGACAAAAAAATATCCGGGTTCCGTGCCACTGGAATATGGCCCATAGATCCTAATAAAATCTCTGAAGATGATTCCAGTTTAGTAGATCACGCAGATCGTGAAAAACAACACTCAGAAATTTTCACTTCCACGCCACTAAAAATGCAATTAGAAATAAAACAAGAACAGAGTAATATTAAGAAAAAAGCTGAAGAGGCCAAAAAAAATGAAACTAAGAAAAAAACGACAGGAACTGTAGGAAAACTGCGCTTGGAGAATATATCTCTGTATTTTTAATAAAAATTTATCCAATCTGGCAACATGCGCCAGTCAAGGGACACATGCATTCAATGACGCTGTTTTAGGAGGCTGACTTAAGCTACACACTATGTGACAGTGAACCTAAAATGGTCAATCATATTTTGCATAACTGCCAGGCACTACAACCTCCGGGATTTGTCGTCTAGTGTCTTAAGAAATAAAATTGTATAACTTTTATTCCAATTTAAAATAACCAATTACTATTTAACTGGGAATAAGCCACAATTAAATATAAAAATCGTTATTTAACGATTTTTATATTTAATTGTGGCTTATTAACAAAAAAATTATTGACGTTTCAATTTCCACTTCGGAAATCGTTCTCAAAATACAAACAGTAAATTAAACAAATTTTGTTTATTTTTACATAGTGAAAAATTCTTCTAATAATTTAATTTTATCTGACTCATTTATATTGACAATTTAGACATACATTATGCATTTTAAAGTAGATGACTTTAAAATAATATTGCCAATATTGTTGAGTTGCTCTCCTGGGACGACTTTACTTATAAGATAGTTCATTCGATTACATGAAATCAACTTTAACTTGAGAATATCCGTCAGAAAAAATCATAGCATAATAATTCATCTTTAAAAAGACAAACACATGACATAATGACAGTAAAATTCTCCTGTTAATGATTCAATAGTAAATTATGAGGGACAAACCAGGAAAAAAACCTCATAATACTATCCCGACATGGTAAGTATTTTTTCGTGCATTTAGTTTACCTTCAATAAACACCAAAATTCTGATTTTATATGTTTCGTTATTTAAAAAACATAAATGATGTATCCTCTATATGTTACTGACTTACTAATACTGGTATTCTCTTATTAATAACTTCCTCTTTCAATATTGATAACCAGATCCAACCTACTACATTCTGCCGAGGAATTTGCGACACAATTGGCTTCATTTAGCATAATTAAAGCCGTTTCTTTGATTTTTCTTTTTTTACCATCCGTCTCTTTTAGGACTACATTTGAATTATTCCATTGAACCCTATGTTCATTATCCCATGCGTGTTTACATATTTGAGATCTATTAAATTCTCTATTTTTAATATAAGACTGATGTTCACTTATTCTAACATTTAATGGCCTTGATGTTTCACCTAAATAAAACTGATCGCATTCACAAGGTATTTTATAAATGCAATTCTTTGTCCTTTCTTGTTCATTGTTAGGTTTGGTTTTGGACAAAATAGATCTCAACGTGTTTGTTGTTTTGAATGTTGTTGAAATGTTGAATTTATTGCCTATCCTTTTAAGTTTTTCTGATAATCCTTTTATGTACGGGATTGTTAATGGTATGGTTGTATCAACGTGTTTGTTGTTTTGAATGTTGTTTAAATGTTGAATTTATTGCCTATCCTTTTAAGTTTTTCTGATAATCCTTTTATGTACGGTATTGTTAATGGTATGGTAAAAAAAGAAAAATCAAAGAAGCGGCTTTAATTATGTTAAATGAGGCCAATTGTGTCGCAAATTCCTTGGCAGAATGTAGTAGGATCTGGTTACCAATATTGAAGAAGTTATTAATAAGAGAATACCAGTATTAGTAAGTCAGTAACATATATAGGATACATCATTTATGTTTTTTAAATAACGAAACATATAAAATTAGAATTTTGGTGTTTATTGAAGGTAAACTAAACGCACAAACAAATACTTACCATGTCGGGATAGTATTATGAGGTTTTTTTCCTGGTTTGTCCCTCATAATTTACTATGGAATCACTAACAGGAGAATTTTACTGTCATTATGTCATGTGTTTGTCTTTTTAAAGACGAATTATTATGCTATGATTTTTTCTGACGGATATTCTCAAGTTAAAGTTGATTTCCTGTAATCGAATGAACTATCTTATAAGTAAAGTCGTCCCAGGAGCGCAACTCAACAATATTGGCAATATCATTTTAAAGTCGTCTACTTTAAAATGCATAATGTATGTCTGAATTGTCAATATAAATGAGTTAGATAAAATTAAATTATTAGAAGAATTTTTCACTATGTAACAAAAAACAAAATTTGTTTAATTTACTGTTTGTATTTTGAGAACGATTTCCGAAGTGGAAATTGAAACGTCAATAAACGTATTTTTATCTTTAATTGTGGCTTATTCCCAGTTAAATAGTAATTAATTTAAAATGCCACAAGAAAATAGCTTCAGAACAATATTAAAATAACCAATTTAAAATTATGTTTTTTAAATTATTAAATAAACCTTTATGTTTACCGAGTTATTCTGCAGCCGCCAACCCCAGCCACAGATGCAGTTGTTGTATTCATAAAATATAATTCCGAAAGCCTCATTTCTGTCAAATTTTGCAAGGTTTCTGCAGCTTTTGGACCTTGAAGGGCCAGCAAACTTCTCCCACTTGGTTCATAAAATTTTATGTTTATATCGGAACCAGAATTATTCTTCTTATACGTATCCTTAAAGAGAAAAATAACAAATTTTAGTTGTTAATTCATTTAGTGATTTTTACATAAGAATTGTTAAAGGATATAAAAGAAAGAATTACAGATTATGGTATAGACGTTTTTATCGTTCTTGGCGTGTGCGTGTAAGCAATAAGTTGTTTCATCTGTCTTTCCTTGTCTAAGCTCGATTCGTTTACCTCCTCCAGTGGCAGCTATCTGTATTCGTAAAGAGGCCAAACTTATCACCGACACCGTATCGGCCAAACGCATCGTTGTTATTGCTACAATACTGGGAGACGTGAGTGTCTCTTCGTTCCATTCTCATCGCACTTTACCATGACGAACGTGACTCGCACAATTGAATTACGCATCTGTGTATCAGAGAGAGACGAATATTAAAAATTCCGTAGTAGCTTATTTCAGGCATACGCCAAGAACGATGAAACCAAGTTTAACACTAAAAACAACTACAACAACTCTACAACAACAAAAAAGTTAGGGTATCATGCTAATTTCATCTAGAATCATGGAATCCAGAAGGCTAAAAACAAATATTATCATCCTGGACGAATTCTGGATAAGAAACGAACCTGACGGAAAACATATAAATGAAAATTACAGGATATGACATATACAAAAACGATATCAGCATAAACTCAGAGACAAAAAAAATACTCAGGCACCAAATAATAGAGTATCAACCTAAAAAATGAAAAGAGTACTACATAGTAGTAAACGGGACACAATGGTTGGAATGGCGCACTAGTTACAATTACAAAATTCATCTAAATTAATCTTAATTAATCTAAATACTACTAGTTCACACCACTTAATCAACTTTTTTCTGAGTTTTAGGTTATCCAAAAACCGAAAGCAATTTTCACAAGTACCCCAGATGGATCAAGCGCGATTCCTGAGCATTGAGGGCATGCATCGTGTAATACGGGCTTGTTAGCCAGGCCCTCCGAATAGTTGGCTGGTGAAGTAATCAAACATCGTTTGCCAAGTTGGCAGCCGATCGTTCGGCATACAAAAAAGCCCAATGCAGAGAGCCAGTGATCAAGCCTAAAATCTAAGGTCACTGGCTCGCTGGAGGGACACACGTTTGGAGAAGAAGCAATTCTAGAAGTTTGACAAAGAGAACAGTAAATCATGGAGAAAGGGACACAAGGCTACAAATACTAAAGCGGCATCCCCGCAAAAATGGCCTCTCAGATGGCCCATTTCCAGTGCATCCAAGATAAAAAACAAGAGTAAAGCTTCTCCAATGTTGTCTGCGATTGGGAAAGGTTAGAGGTACAAAACTACAAAGATATCGACAGTTTATGCCAATTCCTACAAATACGAGAAGCAAAAATGAGAGAAAGAAAAATAAGAAGATCGCAAGAAAATTAAAGACTACTCGAAAATCAAGACTATAGAGATAAAAGACAAAAGTTTAGGAGAGATTACACAAAAAGATAATTTATTCTTAGAAGAGAAAACGAAAATAGAGACAACGGAAGAGGAAATTATGAACAAAGAAATCGGCAATGCGAGGACAGATATCGAGAAAACCAAAACAGAAATAACACTCGCACATATTATCAAGAAAACAGAAAGAATAGTAGACGAAATGAACAGAAAATTCGTGGAAACCGATACGGGTCCCACAGACCAAGAGAAAATAGAAGAGAGATCCACAACACGCAAATAGAAAAATATGAGGACGAAAGACAGAGCGACGGAAGAAGGAGCACAGAAAAACAGGAGGCGTCTTTTCACGAAGGCACTCACTAGATACAAAAAAACAAACAGGAATTTTTTGTCACCCGAAGGAATTTATTAAATTGGCAGGAAATGATGATAAAAGAAGTGGAGTAAATTCAAAGTTTGTAGATGATTTTATCAACGGGAAACTGATTAAAATTATGATAGCTATCGGTTCGGAAATTACATTGATCGACAGAAAATTAATAGAAGAGGTTAATTTAACAAATTTAATTTACAAAATTCTCAGGATAAATAAACGGACTTTGGCATCTATAAATGAAGGAATACGAATAAGGGTACAATTGAGTAAGAAATTTTATGCACTACAATGTGTTATAATACCAAACATGTTGCATGATATGATCGTAGGAATAGATGTATTGGCAGAAAAACCTGACGTCATAGATTTCAAAAATAACACGAAAAAAATCACGAAGGAAAACGAAGAAGAACAGGACATACTGGGAAATGACAAGGAACATAAGAATCAGAAAAATGATGATTTAGACAAAGAACAAACAGTGAAAATGAATTTGGCAACGAAGCAAGGACAGAGAAAGAAGAAAAAGCAGAAAACAAAATTAGAAAAGTAGATAAGGGATTCCACAAAAGACGAGATGAGCCCAAGAGAAGAAGAAAAAGAAGAACAGCTGCATTTTTTAAAAACAATGATTATTTAAATTCAAGTTAGAAAATCGTAATCAAGAGATAAAAAGGCTGAATACTGTTACGTAAAAATTAGTCATATTAAAAAAATTGTAAACATGTTGTTTATTCACTAATATGTTGTAGATTCTACGAGACCCTTAATTAAGTTATAAGTGTTACAAATATTGAACCTTTAGTATATTAAAATAAGAACAATAAATTAGAATTAATACCAACATTATAGTGGTGTGCAGAAGTGAGGTATTTTAAATAAAAAAAAAAGTGAAAAATGGCGACGATTTACGAGCTTATAGTTACGAATTTAAGAAGGCACATTGAGGACAGAGAATTAGCTTCTACCGGAAAAAAGGCTGAGTTAGTCCAACGACTAAAGAACGCTTTAGAGGAAGAGGGTTTAGAACCGAAAACTTATATATTTGAAGATGCTGTCATCTCGTCTATTTCGAGATTAGAGTACAAAGTTTCCGGCGATATTTCGAAAATTTCCGGCGACATCGCTTCTTTAGAAAGCAAAGTTTCTAACGAGATTTTTTCTCTGGAAAGCAAAGTTTCTGCTAACATCTCTAAACTCACATCTGAGATGTCTGCCCTCGACGATAGAGTGTCTTCGTTAAAAAACCAAGTTGCCACCAATATGTTGGCCTTCGAAGAAAAGATGAAAGATGGAAAGGAAGATTGAGGGAACAGGAATAGCAGAGAGAGTAAACAATCCAATTACCGTAGAGACAAAAAAAGACGAGACGAAATGTAAGTTGGAAACACGGCCGAAATTTGAAGGAAGTGGAGGTTCTGTTCATGTCAAAGTCCCAACTTTCGACGGAAAATCGTCATGGAACAACTACATGAAACAGTTCGAATCAGCTGCAAGAGCCAATGGATGGTCTGAAAAAGAAAAGGCTGTAAACCTGACTATCGCTCTTCGAGGAGATGCTTTAGATGTGCTTCAGATAGCCGTAGAGGAGACGGATGATTTCGAACAACTCAAGAAAAGGTTAAATATGCGATATGGCCACGAACATTTGGAGCATGTATATCGCAGCTTAAAAATCGAAGACAAAATAAAGATGAGGCTCGTCAAGAATATGAGGTAGATATTGCCAGATTAGTACGATATGCTTATCTAACAGCTCCCGAAGACATGATGGAAAAGTTGGCCGTTCAAACGTTTATTGATGTACTTAGCTACTATTACAGCTAACGAGCTAACACTACGATTAACTCGTCACAAAACGCTGGTTGATGTCTTATCCGCCGCCCTCGAATACGAGTCAGCTATGTAGGCCTCTGACGGATACAGTAAAGTTAGCACTGTAAAAGAGGAAGGAGATGAAGATAAACTTGACCAGCTCGTTAATATGATGAAAATCATGACATACAAGAAAACAAAGACCATAAGACCGAAGACAAAACCAGAACGGGTCGGTCTTAGGGGAGCAGTTTCAACCCGGAACTTTTCCAAAGACCCTCTCATACTAATAGCTTCTTTGAAATGTCGTGAAGATAGTGTATATGTAGATGGAGAAATCTTCTTCTTCTTCTTTATGTGCCGTCTTCTACCGAAGGTTGGCGACCATCGTACGATAGGTTTCTCTGTTTTGTGCCGCATGAATTATGTTCGCAGCTTCTGGTATTTGAAACCATTCTCTCAAGTTTCTCAGCCAGGATTTCTTCTTTCTGCCCAAACCTCTTCTACCTTCAATCTTGCCTTCCACTATAAGCTGTAGCAGACTGTACTTATCATTACGGAACACATGGCCCAGGTATGACGCTTTCCTCCTTTTAACAGTTGTTAACAATTCCACCTCTTTACCCATTCGTCTTAATACCTCTGTGTTGGTCACTCTGTCTGTCCAAGGTATTCTCAGTATGCGTCGATACAGCCACATTTCTAGAGCCGCTAACTTCTTTATAACTGCTGCTGTTAACGTCCACCCTTCTACGCCGTAAAGTAGCGTAGAGAGTACGTAGCATTTCGTGGCGCGCCATCGGAGGTTAATGCTTAGGTTGCGGTTGCTTAAAAGCTTTCTCATTTTGATGAATTTGGATCTTGCTATTTCAATTCGGATCTTAATCTCTACTTCTGGGTCCCACTTGTCATTTACTATATATCCCAGATATTTAAATCGGTGTACTCTTTCAATACGTTCGTCTTCAATATGCAGGTCGATATGTTGAAATTTTTTTTTACTGATCACCATAAATTTAGTTTTCTTTCTATTGATCTTCAGTCCAAATCGGCTGCCAGTTGTATTAACTCTATGTAGCATCATCTGTAAATCTTCGATGTTATCGGCCAGTATAATAGTATCATCTGCATATCGAAAATTACTTATTGGTACGCCATTAATCTTGATGCCCTCATTGTACTCTTCTAGTGCCTCTAGAAATATTTGTTCCGTGTACAGGTTGAAAAGCAGTGGCGAAAGAATACAGCCCTGTCTTACCCCTCTAGAAATGGTTATGTTTTCACTCACCATATGTCCATTCTTCATGTGGGCTGTTTGATTCCAATATAGATTTTTTATAATCTGGATGTCCTTAGTGTCAAGTCCTGAAAGACGTAATAGTTCTATGAGTTTGTCATGTTTGATAGTATCGAATGCTTTCTCATAGTCGATAAAACAGACGTAAACATCTTTCTGTTGATCCAGGCATTTTTGAATCAAAACTTGTATTGCAAAGAGGGGTTCTCGAGTTCCAAAACCGCATCTAAAACCGAACTGTGTTTTACTTATGCTGTGTTCTAATTTTGCTCGTATTCTGGAATGGATAATACGCAAAAATAGTTTAAGGGTGTGGCTCATTAAACTTATAAGGCGATATTCACTACACGTCTTAGAATTATACTTCTTGGGAAGGGGCACAAATGTAGATTTCAACCAGTCCGATAAAATTTGACCAGTATCGTATATCTTATTAAACAGTTCCAATACTACATTCAGGTTGTTCTCGTTAAAAACTTTTAAGAATTCGACTGGTATTTCATCGCATCCTGTTGCTTTCCCATCTTTCGTTTGATCTATAGCTTTTATCACCTCACTTTTCAATATTTTTGGTCCATTCAGATCAAGAGTGTTCGTAGAAATATGACGATAATCCGTAAACAAATCTTTTATGTAGATTGCCCAAGTCTGTAACTGTTCTTCTTTATCTACAATAGATGGAGAAATAAATGGTAAAAAGCATACGTTGTTGATGGATACCGGAGCGCCCAGAACCATTATACGACCAACAGTTATAAACAGCCGTAAGAAACTGTACCAACGAGGTTGTGACTTCGGACCGCTACGGGTGAAAATACCAACATTCATGGAGAAATCCAGATACAATTAGGAATTGGAGCAGAAAAGTTCGTTCATACTGTTATAGTTGCTGACATCGAAAAGGATATTAGAAATGGACGTAATGAATACGCATGAATTCCAATTGGATTTTAAGAATAAGGTAATCAAAGTTGGTAACGAGGAGGTATTTCTCCATCCACATGATGACAACACTATGCAAGCAGCCGTTAAAGAAGATACAGTCGTGCCTGCGAGAAGTGAAACGATAATAGTAGCGCGCCTACAGGGAATTGTGGACAAAGGGACACCTGTTATGATGGAGCCTTGGAACCATGACGACGAAGTCGGCCGTGGAATCATAATTGGAAAGGAATTGGTGACTTCGGCTAAAGAAATTCCTGTGAGACTTATCAATGTCAATGACTACCCAGTGACCATCAAGAAAGAGACAAAAGTAGGAACTTGTGTACCTGTGACATCCATAATCCGTCAGACGACAACGTCTGATAATTCCAACGACAAATTTGACCAAATGGTTGCTGGACAGTCTCTGAATCAGATTGAGAAAAGGAAATTAAGAGAATTTCTTCGGCAGTATCGTGATATTTTCGTACCGAAAAGAGGAAAGACGGGAAGAACTACCATTGTTAAGCATAAAATTGATAGATACTGGTAATGCTAAGCCAATTCGTCAAACAGCTCGACGATTACCACAGGCGAAAAGAGAGGAAGCTGAAACGATTGTTCAGGAAATGAAGAAAGTGGAAGCTCTGTGCAATGATACAGTGAAGACGAATATTGAAAAAGTGTTACAATAGCAGGATCGAATGAACAAATCAGTAGTAACAGTGCAAACATTGCAACAGGAAGTCACCAAGCTTAAAGTGGAGAAAACGGAAATAAATTCCGAGTTATAAACTGTCAAATTTGAAAAGAAAAATTTGCAGATGTTGCTAGAAACGGAAACTAATGACAAAAAAGACTTATGGATCGCCAAAATAATTTTACAGTTATAGAACAAAGTTTAAAGATGGAAATTGACAGATTGTTAAGACTTTTAGGAGAACAAAAACGAAAAATTGCTGAATTAGAATCTGATGTTATAGCCAGTAAATTTGTTTCTTCGAATTTAAGATGAAGCTTTGATGTAGAAAACTTGCAGAAACAACGATCTCAAATACCTGATTTAAATACCAGTCACAAAAACTCACAAAAAACTTGCAGGAAAGCTTTTTCAGGATCAGCTAAACTGGATTCGGTAGCGAATGAAGCTAAAGAGAGCTTAGATCAGATCAAATCAATATCTCCTGGTTTGCAGTAAAATCCTAAAATGGGATCAAAGTATTGTTGCGAAGTTGGCGGTTGTATTAAATGGATGAGAGTGCTGATCGAGAAAGATATGGCTTTAAGACAAGAATAGGCTTCCCAGCAAATTGAATCTATACGAAAAGTAAAAAAATTAGGATAGGATAAAATGACAACAAGAGAAAATTTTTTTGTTGTCCAGAGAAAATATATTTTTTTCTTTGTTGAACTTATAAACAAATTTTGTATCTCAAAACAAGGCGGGGATTTTTTATGATTCATTTTATCAATCAAAGATAGAATAAAAATTTTAATTTGTTATAGAACGCTGTCACATAAATTTCCAACGCCCTGTACATCGATTTGTAAATATTTGTTAGTTTTAAGCAGTGAGTGAGTTTAAAAGTTAGTTTTAAGCAGTGAGTTTATCCATAATAAGTTTTACCCTGAAGAACTGAAACACCTTAGTAAATACTTAAATATGAATAGATATTTGTTTCCCGGTATTTGTAGACATAATATTTTAAAAGCCTTTGTTTTTGTTTCGCTGGAAAGGTCAAAAGCCGTCAGGTAGTACTGTATTTAGAAAGTATGAGATAAAATCAGTTATCATTTTCAAATAAAGTTGTTTAGAAGCGATGCTCGAGTTTTTCTGATGTAAAATAAGAGGCATGATATAGAAATTTTCTGATTGGTTAGCGAGTTTGCAATGGGAAAAAGGAGAGTGGATGTTTTGAAAATTTGGAGTAAACAGATTATTATGTGATGGTCATCGGAGAGAAGCAATTGAAGTTTTGTGTAGTCAGTTTATAAGCAAGTGCCAGTAGTTTAATATTAGAAGTGAGTGGCTGAAAGGTGGAACGAGAGATAGATTCAAGCTGAGAAGTCGAATACTTCCTGGATTCTATAAAGTCCAAGTGAGAGAGTGTTAGTATATGAAAGAGAGGAGAGGATTTTGGAGTTTGTTGAACTGATAAAAGAGCCATGCTCGTGTTTTTGGAGAAAGAGTTGTTGGTATGCTGATAGGTTGACACTTAGAACGGAGAAGGTTTTGATTGGTAGCCTAACATAATCAACAGGGGGGAGCTGTTCTGGTCGAAACGAGACATCGTCGTGTGTGAGTTAAAAAGTCAGTCAATAATGTTTATAACAAATTTTTTTTTGTATGTTTCAAATAAAAGACGCTATACTATCAGAAGAACAAAAATTATCGCTTTTTTAAGATACCATAAATTTTATAAAAGTTTTTTTTTTAATTTCAAAGGATAATTATTAATATAGCGTAATACATTTAAAAGGTTTCTTTTTATAATATTCAGATTTTTTTTGTATAAAAACATATGAACAAATATTGCAATATTTAAAAAATTTTTATATTATTTCTTTTGATAATAAAAGATATTTGTATTTGTTTATTTATGTTATTTCTATTTATTTCCTTTTCCTATTTTATCCCAAGAAGGAACAATTAAGAGGTACTGGAAGCCACGAGAAAATACAAGTATAAACTAAGCTGATTTATTTTTTTATGGCACCCTGAGATTGTTGTTTTTTATATATGATTTGCGACACTTAGATAATTAATCAAATAAAGTAATTTAAGTAATTAAATAAATAAAAAGTAAGAAAAGGCAGATCACAATATATATGTTATATGTGAAAATAGTCACATTGAACCACTCTAGAGTTACCATACTTTGGTTTCGCAATATCAGTTCCTATTTCATCATCCTTTCAGCAAGCGTTCCCATCGAGATAGCTGACCATGCACGGACATCAAACTCTGACCAAAGCTGGCCTTTCGTGGGAAATGCCGACACCTCATTTTGTAAATAGATTATAAATTTAGGACCTTAACATTATTGTTTCACTCGTCATTTAAGTTTTTTGCTAATAACATATTTGTATTATAATTTTATTTGCTTCATTTTTATCGTAGAACACAGTGTAACGTTTAATTGTAAAATAAATATTTTTTAAAAAGTCAATTAAGAAGCTAGTGATTTAACATTTGGCGCAGTCAGTAGGATCCAGTTAACGTTGTTAGAACAAGAAAACTCACTAGCAACGGAGGATCCCTATCCCTCAACAGACAAAGAACCTAGAGCCGTCCTCATTCAACTGGATACTACGGAAGGAACACCTGGTGAAGCCCCTGGTAGCAGATCCCGTTAAAAAACAAGACGTACTCGATGTTTCTGTTAATGTAAGTTATTGAGTCATCTCGTTTTTACTATTTTAATATTTGCAAACATACCGTACATACATAATAAAATTTTCAATTTATAATCTTGACTATACAGAAAGTCAAGCCAAGTTGATTATCTGATAAGGCAATACCTTTTTATTACATACTTATATTATTTTATAATTCTTATTTACGTATTTTATTGATTTCGTATTATATTTTCACCGATATTTTACTATATTTTACTTTATTTTACTACATTTTACTTGATTTTACCATATTTTACTTGATTTTACTATATTTTATTATATTTTCCATATTTACTTTTCGCATATTTTGTTTTTTTACTTCCACTGACATATAATTCCTGAGTTTGAAGGAGACCCAATCTCTCTTCCCACATTCTTAGACGCATGTGATTGCGAGATTAAAATGTCTTCGGGAGACCAACGTATTTTATTAACGATTCACATTAAAAATAAACTAAGAGGTAAAGCAGCTCAATTAATAAACTCTAGAAAACCAACTTCATGCACAGACATTAAAATTTTATTAAACTTTCATTTCGGAGATAGTAGAGATCTCATTTCTTTAATTCAATAATCACCCTTAACCTTTTTCAACAGACTACAAGTTCTAAATGCAAACATGCACGACTCAATCCAAAAATCAGGCCTAACACAAGACCAAAAGACCGCCCAATGCACGTTAATTGACTTTATGGATTTTAATACACTTTTAAGTGAACTAGAACCCCACTTAGGACAAATAATTAGGGCCAGTAACCCTAAAGATCTTATTGAAGCCAGTAACCGTATCCGACGTGAACTTTAGTTATCGTATTTCCAATCTCAAAAATCAAATAAAGATAGCCAAAATAATCCAAAACCTTCCCAACCGACGAGAAGAACCTCATCTAATTTTTTTTAAATGTACAAGTTGTGGTCGTATTGGCCATTTAAGTAGCGAATGTCGCTCATCACGTTTTTCTTCTTACCAAAATCAATATAATGGTGTAGCGTTTTATATTTAATGTCTAAATAATAATATAAATTCGATTCTATATAGTACGCCCCTGGTACGCTAGAAATGTGTTGTCTGTAGAGATTTTTAAATACGCAATAATTCTTCAATAAATAAAAACGTATTTGCTAAAGAGAACAATTTATGGCTTTTTAACTTCAACGTTCCCAGAAAAATATTGCAACCTTGGTATTATTTTTTCTAAAGCGCAGTAACGCCGGATGTTTTGAACGAATTTGAGTAAAGAATTTGTTGATTTGACAAGATGGCAATGGTTTTGTGCGGGGAAAAGAGGGGTTACTATTCGGAGATTGTGATCGAGAGGGTCAGCGAAGTCAGTGATGAATAATTGCTCGCAGCGAAAGGTCGTTTTAATGGTGATGTGGTAAACCGGCATTCATTCGCCAAAATGGTGGAATTTTCATTCTAAGTAATATGTCGTTTCTGAAAGAGTGACCAGTAACCACTGTTTTTATTTTGGCTGAAGATTTATGATGTTTGAGCAGTGAACAAGTTTAGTTCCTGTTTTGTTTTTCGTTTTTTGAGAAATCCAGTTCCTTTCCGAGATGCCCTTTTCACCTCATGTAGAATAATATTGGAGCAGTTTTGATTTGGATGTGCCAGTTTCAGCTTCCAATAAAGCTTTCTGTTGATGTGCAGTTGGATACCCCGCAGAAGTTAGCCAGTTGTTCAAAAGTTTAAGTTAACATGTGTGAACTGAGGTAACATTTACGTTATTAATTTTTAAAGTAAAAATAGACATTTTCTTTTAAAAAGACAAAATTTGCTTTCTTTTATAAATTATTTAAAAAAATATATATTTGTAATTATATTATGTTAGGGCCTGGTTTAAACTGTCATGTCATAATTTTATCCTGTTTTAAAAATGTTTGTTTTGACGTATGACAGTTTGATTTTTAATCTATTTTGATTTGTAGTAAAGATTTTATTCTTTATAAAAGGATATCCATAAAATTTGGCCACATTATCTACTAGGAACCATTTCAGAGAATTTTGTAACCTTTTGTTAACAAATATGTAAGTTCTTTTTATTTGTATTGGACAGCTATTTATATATAATATGCCTTTGTTGCTGTAAGTTGTATTGCTTTATAAGCTGTATTTTTGAAAACTGTTTGAGACAATAATAAATGTTTAATTTGTTTCTCTTATCTATTTTGAGTTTTATTTGAAAAAGATATTTTTTTTTTTATATTTTTGATGTTATACAATTATTTCCTTAGTTACAACTAGTGGTTGTAATAGGTATAGTTGGGCACCTCAAGTGGCGCCCTATATTAAATTTCTTGAGGTGTTTCCGTTTATTTTCATTCTGTTTGTCCAATAGATTCGTATAAGTACCTTTTATTTCCTTTTTTGTAGTTGCCCCAATCCAACCCCCAATATCTTCAACTTATCCACGACCCAGCTCTCCAACAACCAACTGAGTGTCGTATGCACTTGTTTCGATTATTTTGTTTGCCCAATCTTGTCCCCCATATTCTTACCCTGTGGTAAGCAAAATAGTTGTTACAATTTTAGCGCCCAACGTGTGTGGCTTGTCTTATGTTTTGCTCCAAATTGTACTTTTGTTACAATTTTGTCGCCCAATCGGTGGAGCATTTGAATATTTCCATTTTTTTTTTAGATTTTTGATCCTTTTTTCTGAAGCCACTATCTTTTTCAGTTTCCCCAGTTTTCTGCCATTTATATCAACTTTTTGTTTCCTTTTGAATAAGTGCCCCAATTGTCTCAAACATATTTAATTGTAATATATTAAATATATGTATTTTGTACCAAAATTTATATTTGTGTATATTAACATATGTGTATTGTTTTTTATATGTATTGGTAAGTAAATGAAAGCAAATATTTGAGTTGAATATTTCAATATGAATTTTGATTGAAGTATTGATATTGAAAAGAATTTAAAAAACAGTAGCAAATTATACAGTTACTGTTACATTTATTTTTTTATTGATTTGACAAATTTTACAGAATAATCGGTTTTTGTAATTTTTTATTTGTTCGGTCATTTTAAGTAAATGTTTGTATTTGTTTGAAGGACTTTGTTTGAGCTATGTAGTTGAGAAGTAGTATTATGCAATTTGTCTTCTAATTAACCGTCTCTGAAGGTGTATTTAAATGCCAAGGGTTAATTAAAGTTGTTGTATGAGTAGTCATTGTGAGTCGTAGAGAAGATTCGACAAGTTTAGTCTCAGTAGTAGACTGTGTGTTTATTGTGTATCCTTTCTTGTATCTGAATGACCACAGGTAAATATTTGTGATCAGGAGATGCTGTTTTAGTTTTGACTAGGAGCAGTCTCATTTAGTTTTCGGAACAAGAGTTGGTTTATTTTGGTATCATTTAGTGTAGCTCACTCAAAGGTCAAGTTTTCAATATTATTAGTATTTTGTCTTTCCCTGTATGTACGGTTTATGTTTTTTGTTAGTATCCATGTTGTCCCATGTTGTTTGAAACCATTTTTTTAGTCCCTGTTAGTGGAAGTGTGAACTTTTAGGAGACAGGTCAAAGACCTCATTTTTGTTTACCAACTGTTACTAAGTCAAGAGCAGAAGTTGCAGCAAACTGATTGAGTTTTGGATTTCAGTACGCGGGAGTGCAAGTGAGACTTACTATCAGGTGATAAATGGAAACGGTTGTTTCTTAAAATTGTCATATTTTCTACCAGTTGTTGAAGTTGATTTTAGTTATTTTGTGTGTTTGTTTTCATCCAATTTTTGAAAAATGAAGTCTACTCAGGTTAATCATTTGAAATCAGGAGAGTTATCTTATGAGCTTTTCATAAGAGGTAAAAATGTCCCAAATAAGACAGTTGATGATAAGAGAAAGATGTTAAGAGCTTTGTTGGCCAAGGAGGCCACTTTGTCTTCAAGTTTAGTCGATTTGGTTAGTAATGTAGTAGATCCTGAGACAGAGTTGTGTGAGATTAAGTTGATTATGGAAGATTTATGTATTAGTGCTCAATCAATAAATGTAGAATCAACCAAAGCTGATTTTGCTAGAATTGAGACAAGGTCTACACATTTAAATACCAGATTAGAAAATTTCCCTGCTGCCAGTTGTATTAACTCTATGTAGCATCATCTGTAAATCTTCGATGTTATCGGCCAGTATAATAGTATCATCTGCATATCGAAAATTACTTATTGGTACGCCATTAATCTTGATGCCCTCATTGTACTCTTCTAGTGCCTCTAGAAATATTTGTTCCGTGTACAGGTTGAAAAGCAGTGGCGAAAGAATACAGCCCTGTCTTACCCCTCTAGAAATGGTTATGTTTTCACTCACCATATGTCCATTCTTCATGTGGGCTGTTTGATTCCAATATAGATTTTTTATAATCTGGATGTCCTTAGTGTCAAGTCCTGAAAGACGTAATAGTTCTATGAGTTTGTCATGTTTGATAGTATCGAATGCTTTCTCATAGTCGATAAAACAGACGTAAACATCTTTCTGTTGATCCAGGCATTTTTGAATCAAAACTTGTATTGCAGAGGGGTTCTCGAGTTCCAAAACCGCATCTAAAACCGAACTGTGTTTTACTTATGCTGTGTTCTAATTTTGCTCGTATTCTGGAATGGATAATACGCAAAAATAGTTTAAGGGTGTGGCTCATTAAACTTATAAGGCGATATTCACTACACGTCTTAGAATTATACTTCTTGGGAAGGGGCACAAATGTAGATTTCAACCAGTCCGATAAAATTTGACCAGTATCGTATATCTTATTAAACAGTTCCAATACTACATTCAGGTTGTTCTCGTTAAAAACTTTTAAGAATTCGACTGGTATTTCATCGCATCCTGTTGCTTTCCCATCTTTCGTTTGATCTATAGCTTTTATCACCTCACTTTTCAATATTTTTGGTCCATTCAGATCAAGAGTGTTCGTAGAAATATGACGATAATCCGTAAACAAATCTTTTATGTAGATTGCCCAAGTCTGTAACTGTTCTTCTTTATCTACAATAGATGGAGAAATAAATGGTAAAAAGCATACGTTGTTGATGGATACCGGAGCGCCCAGAACCATTATACGACCAACAGTTATAAACAGCCGTAAGAAACTGTACCAACGAGGTTGTGACTTCGGACCGCTACGGGTGAAAATACCAACATTCATGGAGAAATCCAGATACAATTAGGAATTGGAGCAGAAAAGTTCGTTCATACTGTTATAGTTGCTGACATCGAAAAGGATATTAGAAATGGACGTAATGAATACGCATGAATTCCAATTGGATTTTAAGAATAAGGTAATCAAAGTTGGTAACGAGGAGGTATTTCTCCATCCACATGATGACAACACTATGCAAGCAGCCGTTAAAGAAGATACAGTCGTGCCTGCGAGAAGTGAAACGATAATAGTAGCGCGCCTACAGGGAATTGTGGACAAAGGGACACCTGTTATGATGGAGCCTTGGAACCATGACGACGAAGTCGGCCGTGGAATCATAATTGGAAAGGAATTGGTGACTTCGGCTAAAGAAATTCCTGTGAGACTTATCAATGTCAATGACTACCCAGTGACCATCAAGAAAGAGACAAAAGTAGGAACTTGTGTACCTGTGACATCCATAATCCGTCAGACGACAACGTCTGATAATTCCAACGACAAATTTGACCAAATGGTTGCTGGACAGTCTCTGAATCAGATTGAGAAAAGGAAATTAAGAGAATTTCTTCGGCAGTATCGTGATATTTTCGTACCGAAAAGAGGAAAGACGGGAAGAACTACCATTGTTAAGCATAAAATTGATAGATACTGGTAATGCTAAGCCAATTCGTCAAACAGCTCGACGATTACCACAGGCGAAAAGAGAGGAAGCTGAAACGATTGTTCAGGAAATGAAGAAAGTGGAAGCTCTGTGCAATGATACAGTGAAGACGAATATTGAAAAAGTGTTACAATAGCAGGATCGAATGAACAAATCAGTAGTAACAGTGCAAACATTGCAACAGGAAGTCACCAAGCTTAAAGTGGAGAAAACGGAAATAAATTCCGAGTTATAAACTGTCAAATTTGAAAAGAAAAATTTGCAGATGTTGCTAGAAACGGAAACTAATGACAAAAAAGACTTATGGATCGCCAAAATAATTTTACAGTTATAGAACAAAGTTTAAAGATGGAAATTGACAGATTGTTAAGACTTTTAGGAGAACAAAAACGAAAAATTGCTGAATTAGAATCTGATGTTATAGCCAGTAAATTTGTTTCTTCGAATTTAAGATGAAGCTTTGATGTAGAAAACTTGCAGAAACAACGATCTCAAATACCTGATTTAAATACCAGTCACAAAAACTCACAAAAAACTTGCAGGAAAGCTTTTTCAGGATCAGCTAAACTGGATTCGGTAGCGAATGAAGCTAAAGAGAGCTTAGATCAGATCAAATCAATATCTCCTGGTTTGCAGTAAAATCCTAAAATGGGATCAAAGTATTGTTGCGAAGTTGGCGGTTGTATTAAATGGATGAGAGTGCTGATCGAGAAAGATATGGCTTTAAGACAAGAATAGGCTTCCAGCAAATTGAATCTATACGAAAAGTAAAAAAATTAGGATAGGATAAAATGACAACAAGAGAAAATTTTTTTGTTGTCCAGAGAAAATATATTTTTTTCTTTGTTGAACTTATAAACAAATTTTGTATCTCAAAACAAGGCGGGGATTTTTTATGATTCATTTTATCAATCAAAGATAGAATAAAAATTTTAATTTGTTATAGAACGCTGTCACATAAATTTCCAACGCCCTGTACATCGATTTGTAAATATTTGTTAGTTTTAAGCAGTGAGTGAGTTTAAAAGTTAGTTTTAAGCAGTGAGTTTATCCATAATAAGTTTTACCCTGAAGAACTGAAACACCTTAGTAAATACTTAAATATGAATAGATATTTGTTTCCCGGTATTTGTAGACATAATATTTTAAAAGCCTTTGTTTTTGTTTCGCTGGAAAGGTCAAAAGCCGTCAGGTAGTACTGTATTTAGAAAGTATGAGATAAAATCAGTTATCATTTTCAAATAAAGTTGTTTAGAAGCGATGCTCGAGTTTTTCTGATGTAAAATAAGAGGCATGATATAGAAATTTTCTGATTGGTTAGCGAGTTTGCAATGGGAAAAAGGAGAGTGGATGTTTTGAAAATTTGGAGTAAACAGATTATTATGTGATGGTCATCGGAGAGAAGCAATTGAAGTTTTGTGTAGTCAGTTTATAAGCAAGTGCCAGTAGTTTAATATTAGAAGTGAGTGGCTGAAAGGTGGAACGAGAGATAGATTCAAGCTGAGAAGTCGAATACTTCCTGGATTCTATAAAGTCCAAGTGAGAGAGTGTTAGTATATGAAAGAGAGGAGAGGATTTTGGAGTTTGTTGAACTGATAAAAGAGCCATGCTCGTGTTTTTGGAGAAAGAGTTGTTGGTATGCTGATAGGTTGACACTTAGAACGGAGAAGGTTTTGATTGGTAGCCTAACATAATCAACAGGGGGGAGCTGTTCTGGTCGAAACGAGACATCGTCGTGTGTGAGTTAAAAAGTCAGTCAATAATGTTTATAACAAATTTTTTTTTGTATGTTTCAAATAAAAGACGCTATACTATCAGAAGAACAAAAATTATCGCTTTTTTAAGATACCATAAATTTTATAAAAGTTTTTTTTTTTAATTTCAAAGGATAATTATTAATATAGCGTAATACATTTAAAAGGTTTCTTTTTATAATATTCAGATTTTTTTTGTATAAAAACATATGAACAAATATTGCAATATTTAAAAAATTTTTATATTATTTCTTTTGATAATAAAAGATATTTGTATTTGTTTATTTATGTTATTTCTATTTATTTCCTTTTCCTATTTTATCCCAAGAAGGAACAATTAAGAGGTACTGGAAGCCACGAGAAAATACAAGTATAAACTAAGCTGATTTATTTTTTTATGGCACCCTGAGATTGTTGTTTTTTATATATGATTTGCGACACTTAGATAATTAATCAAATAAAGTAATTTAAGTAATTAAATAAATAAAAAGTAAGAAAAGGCAGATCACAATATATATGTTATATGTGAAAATAGTCACATTGAACCACTCTAGAGTTACCATACTTTGGTTTCGCAATATCAGTTCCTATTTCATCATCCTTTCAGCAAGCGTTCCCATCGAGATAGCTGACCATGCACGGACATCAAACTCTGACCAAAGCTGGCCTTTCGTGGGAAATGCCGACACCTCATTTTGTAAATAGATTATAAATTTAGGACCTTAACATTATTGTTTCACTCGTCATTTAAGTTTTTTGCTAATAACATATTTGTATTATAATTTTATTTGCTTCATTTTTATCGTAGAACACAGTGTAACGTTTAATTGTAAAATAAATATTTTTTAAAAAGTCAATTAAGAAGCTAGTGATTTAACATTTGGCGCAGTCAGTAGGATCCAGTTAACGTTGTTAGAACAAGAAAACTCACTAGCAACGGAGGATCCCTATCCCTCAACAGACAAAGAACCTAGAGCCGTCCTCATTCAACTGGATACTACGGAAGGAACACCTGGTGAAGCCCCTGGTAGCAGATCCCGTTAAAAAACAAGACGTACTCGATGTTTCTGTTAATGTAAGTTATTGAGTCATCTCGTTTTTACTATTTTAATATTTGCAAACATACCGTACATACATAATAAAATTTTCAATTTATAATCTTGACTATACAGAAAGTCAAGCCAAGTTGATTATCTGATAAGGCAATACCTTTTTATTACATACTTATATTATTTTATAATTCTTATTTACGTATTTTATTGATTTCGTATTATATTTTCACCGATATTTTACTATATTTTACTTTATTTTACTACATTTTACTTGATTTTACCATATTTTACTTGATTTTACTATATTTTATTATATTTTCCATATTTACTTTTCGCATATTTTGTTTTTTTACTTCCACTGACATATAATTCCTGAGTTTGAAGGAGACCCAATCTCTCTTCCCACATTCTTAGACGCATGTGATTGCGAGATTAAAATGTCTTCGGGAGACCAACGTATTTTATTAACGATTCACATTAAAAATAAACTAAGAGGTAAAGCAGCTCAATTAATAAACTCTAGAAAACCAACTTCATGCACAGACATTAAAATTTTATTAAACTTTCATTTCGGAGATAGTAGAGATCTCATTTCTTTAATTCAATAATCACCCTTAACCTTTTTCAACAGACTACAAGTTCTAAATGCAAACATGCACGACTCAATCCAAAAATCAGGCCTAACACAAGACCAAAAGACCGCCCAATGCACGTTAATTGACTTTATGGATTTGAATACACTTTTAAGTGAACTAGAACCCCACTTAGGACAAATAATTAGGGCCAGTAACCCTAAAGATCTTATTGAAGCCAGTAACCGTATCCGACGTGAACTTTAGTTATCGTATTTCCAATCTCAAAAATCAAATAAAGATAGCCAAAATAATCCAAAACCTTCCCAACCGACGAGAAGAACCTCATCTAATTTTTTTTAAATGTACAAGTTGTGGTCGTATTGGCCATTTAAGTAGCGAATGTCGCTCATCACGTTTTTCTTCTTACCAAAATCAATATAATGGTGTAGCGTTTTATATTTAATGTCTAAATAATAATATAAATTCGATTCTATATAGTACGCCCCTGGTACGCTAGAAATGTGTTGTCTGTAGAGATTTTTAAATACGCAATAATTCTTCAATAAATAAAAACGTATTTGCTAAAGAGAACAATTTATGGCTTTTTAACTTCAACGTTCCCAGAAAAATATTGCAACCTTGGTATTATTTTTTCTAAAGCGCAGTAACGCCGGATGTTTTGAACGAATTTGAGTAAAGAATTTGTTGATTTGACAAGATGGCAATGGTTTTGTGCGGGGAAAAGAGGGGTTACTATTCGGAGATTGTGATCGAGAGGGTCAGCGAAGTCAGTGATGAATAATTGCTCGCAGCGAAAGGTCGTTTTAATGGTGATGTGGTAAACCGGCATTCATTCGCCAAAATGGTGGAATTTTCATTCTAAGTAATATGTCGTTTCTGAAAGAGTGACCAGTAACCACTGTTTTTATTTTGGCTGAAGATTTATGATGTTTGAGCAGTGAACAAGTTTAGTTCCTGTTTTGTTTTTCGTTTTTTGAGAAATCCAGTTCCTTTCCGAGATGCCCTTTTCACCTCATGTAGAATAATATTGGAGCAGTTTTGATTTGGATGTGCCAGTTTCAGCTTCCAATAAAGCTTTCTGTTGATGTGCAGTTGGATACCCCGCAGAAGTTAGCCAGTTGTTCAAAAGTTTAAGTTAACATGTGTGAACTGAGGTAACATTTACGTTATTAATTTTTAAAGTAAAAATAGACATTTTCTTTTAAAAAGACAAAATTTGCTTTCTTTTATAAATTATTTAAAAAAATATATATTTGTAATTATATTATGTTAGGGCCTGGTTTAAACTGTCATGTCATAATTTTATCCTGTTTTAAAAATGTTTGTTTTGACGTATGACAGTTTGATTTTTAATCTATTTTGATTTGTAGTAAAGATTTTATTCTTTATAAAAGGATATCCATAAAATTTGGCCACATTATCTACTAGGAACCATTTCAGAGAATTTTGTAACCTTTTGTTAACAAATATGTAAGTTCTTTTTATTTGTATTGGACAGCTATTTATATATAATATGCCTTTGTTGCTGTAAGTTGTATTGCTTTATAAGCTGTATTTTTGAAAACTGTTTGAGACAATAATAAATGTTTAATTTGTTTCTCTTATCTATTTTGAGTTTTATTTGAAAAAGATATTTTTTTTTTATATTTTTGATGTTATACAATTATTTCCTTAGTTACAACTAGTGGTTGTAATAGGTATAGTTGGGCACCTCAAGTGGCGCCCTATATTAAATTTCTTGAGGTGTTTCCGTTTATTTTCATTCTGTTTGTCCAATAGATTCGTATAAGTACCTTTTATTTCCTTTTTTGTAGTTGCCCCAATCCAACCCCCAATATCTTCAACTTATCCACGACCCAGCTCTCCAACAACCAACTGAGTGTCGTATGCACTTGTTTCGATTATTTTGTTTGCCCAATCTTGTCCCCCATATTCTTACCCTGTGGTAAGCAAAATAGTTGTTACAATTTTAGCGCCCAACGTGTGTGGCTTGTCTTATGTTTTGCTCCAAATTGTACTTTTGTTACAATTTTGTCGCCCAATCGGTGGGGCATTTGAATATTTCCATTTTTTTTTTAGATTTTTGATCCTTTTTTCTGAAGCCACTATCTTTTTCAGTTTCCCCAGTTTTCTGCCATTTATATCAACTTTTTGTTTCCTTTTGAATAAGTGCCCCAATTGTCTCAAACATATTTAATTGTAATATATTAAATATATGTATTTTGTACCAAAATTTATATTTGTGTATATTAACATATGTGTATTGTTTTTTATATGTATTGGTAAGTAAATGAAAGCAAATATTTGAGTTGAATATTTCAATATGAATTTTGATTGAAGTATTGATATTGAAAAGAATTTAAAAAACAGTAGCAAATTATACAGTTACTGTTACATTTATTTTTTTATTGATTTGACAAATTTTACAGAATAATCGGTTTTTGTAATTTTTTATTTGTTCGGTCATTTTAAGTAAATGTTTGTATTTGTTTGAAGGACTTTGTTTGAGCTATGTAGTTGAGAAGTAGTATTATGCAATTTGTCTTCTAATTAACCGTCTCTGAAGGTGTATTTAAATGCCAAGGGTTAATTAAAGTTGTTGTATGAGTAGTCATTGTGAGTCGTAGAGAAGATTCGACAAGTTTAGTCTCAGTAGTAGACTGTGTGTTTATTGTGTATCCTTTCTTGTATCTGAATGACCACAGGTAAATATTTGTGATCAGGAGATGCTGTTTTAGTTTTGACTAGGAGCAGTCTCATTTAGTTTTCGGAACAAGAGTTGGTTTATTTTGGTATCATTTAGTGTAGCTCACTCAAAGGTCAAGTTTTCAATATTATTAGTATTTTGTCTTTCCCTGTATGTACGGTTTATGTTTTTTGTTAGTATCCATGTTGTCCCATGTTGTTTGAAACCATTTTTTTAGTCCCTGTTAGTGGAAGTGTGAACTTTTAGGAGACAGGTCAAAGACCTCATTTTTGTTTACCAACTGTTACTAAGTCAAGAGCAGAAGTTGCAGCAAACTGATTGAGTTTTGGATTTCAGTACGCGGAGTGCAAGTGAGACTTACTATCAGGTGATAAATGGAAACGGTTGTTTCTTAAAATTGTCATATTTTCTACCAGTTGTTGAAGTTGATTTTAGTTATTTTGTGTGTTTGTTTTCATCCAATTTTTGAAAAATGAAGTCTACTCAGGTTAATCATTTGAAATCAGGAGAGTTATCTTATGAGCTTTTCATAAGAGGTAAAAATGTCCCAAATAAGACAGTTGATGATAAGAGAAAGATGTTAAGAGCTTTGTTGGCCAAGGAGGCCACTTTGTCTTCAAGTTTAGTCGATTTGGTTAGTAATGTAGTAGATCCTGAGACAGAGTTGTGTGAGATTAAGTTGATTATGGAAGATTTATGTATTAGTGCTCAATCAATAAATGTAGAATCAACCAAAGCTGATTTTGCTAGATTTGAGACAAGGTCTACACATTTAAATACCAGATTAGAAAATTTCCCTATGAATGATGTTGACGAAGATGTTAAAAAGTTTGTCAATGAGTGTAAAGATGATTTGTTGTTGTTACAGGGTGATGTGTTAGAAAAACTAGAATTATCTGATGATGTAGTAAAACCATCCACTAGTAGCCCAGTTTCAGTCCCTGTAGTTCCCAGTTGTACAGCCCCAGCTCCAATAATACAGGTTTCAACTCCTGTAATTATTTCTGATCTACATATTAAGTTTAATGGTGAGAGTAAAGCCCTTCCCACATTTTTAGAGAAAGTTAGAGATTCTGCTAGGTCTCGGAATATTTCCGAAGACATCCTGTTTCGCTCAGCCATTGAGTTATTTGAAGGTAATGCTGCTATTTGGTATAGGAGTGTTAGAGATAAAATTAATAGTTGGGATGAGTTGGTAGCCCTACTCAAATCTGCTTTTTTACACCCAGATTATAATGATAATCTCTTTGATGAAATTAAAAATAGAAAGCAAAAAAGGAATGAATCCATAACCATTTATTCAGCAGTGATGGAAAACCTTTTTAAACGTTTGGAAACATATCCTAGTGAAGCCCAAAAAGTGAAAATAATGAGGAAAAATATTTTAGTGGATTACATTCCACTGATAGCCCTTCAAGATTTTGCTACAGTAGAAATGTTAGTAGCAACTATAAAACGTTTAGAGCAGAATGTCCTGCCCTTGTTGCAGACTACTAAAGGTCTTGCAGGTATTTCGATTGATGATTCAGAAAAACCCAAAGAACAAGTTCATGTGGTGAATAATCAAACCAAGCAAGATATAAGTGGAGTAGGTAACAGACAGGACAGAGAAAATTCTTCTAAGAGACCCAATCCCAAACATAAGTATGAGAATAATAGACCCAGTCCTCCAGAGAATACTGAAATAAGAAATCAGTCTTTTTCGTCCCCACCTCCAATGATGCAATCTTTTTCGTCCCCACCTCCAGTAACGCAGTCTGCCCCTTATCAAGCTCCAAGAAATCCGAAAAAAATTATTTGTTTTAATTGTAATAGACCAGGTCATATTTCCCGTGACTGTAGAAGCAAGTCAGTATCTTGTTGGCGTTGTGGTCATAAAGGTGTGATCACATCTTCTTGTCCTAAGTGTTGTATTTCGAATAGGTCTCAGTCCAATAGACCTTACAGGTCATCAGTGAACCCAATTTTTGAAAAGAAAGATTTTGATAGTCGTCCCCATGTTAATTGTTTAGAAGTTGATGTAGATAGAATAGACCCTTGGTTCGATAATTTGAGATCAAAGATAATCCGATCCCCCCTTGATTTTCCACAGTGGAAGGTGGAGAATGATTTTGTTTATAAGTTTGCCCCTACCAAAAATTCTTTTAAGACTAATGAAGTAGAGTGGAAAATTCTTGTGCCCAAACCACAAAGGTCTGAAGTTATGAAGTCATGTCATGAGCCACTTACGTGTGCTCACTTTGGATTTTCCAAAACTTTGTCCCGTATTCAGGAAAGATATTATTGGCCCCAGATGCGTGTTGATGTGCTTAAGTTTGTCAGGTCATGTAAAGTTTGTGGTGCTCAGAAGACACCAAATTATGCTCCATTAGGTAAAATGGGTAAGCAGAGAGAGGCCAAGTTTCCTTGGCAAATAGTTGCAATAGATCTGATAGGTCCCTTTGTTCGTTCAAAGAAAGGTTATACGTGGTTATTAGTAGTTGCTGATTGGTTTAGTAAATATACTTTAGTCCAACCTTTGAGAAAGGCCACGGCTAAGAATATTGTTGAGTTTTTGGAAAATGATATTTTCCTAATGTTTGGTGTTCCTCAATATGTGATTTGTGATAATGCCTCAAATCTGAACAATCCTCTCTTAATTGAGCTCTGTAATAGGTATAACGTTCAGAAAGTATGGTTTAGCCCAGTATATGCACCTCAGTGTAATTTTGTGGAGAGGAACAATAGAACCATTGGTACAGCCATACGTACATATGTTAAAGACCACGTAGATTGGGACAAGAATTTAGCAAAGATCAGACAAGCTATTAACACTGCAAAGCATGAAGTGACTGGATATACTCCAGCTTTCCTGAATTATGGCCGTCATGTTCCTTTAAGTGGAAACTATTATGGTGTTGATCATAAGGATCAACAGAATCAAGATATCGAGATAATTCCAGGTGACCGTAACATGTATGCTTCAGAAGTCAAAGGTTTAGATAAAGTTTTTGAAAAGGTTAAGGCTAATCTTCGAAAAGGATATGAACGTAACGCTAGGAGTTACAACTTACGTAGAAGAGAAGTCCAATTTCAAGTGGGTGATAGAGTTTGGAAAAGAAATAAGGTTTTGTCTTGTGCTGTCAACAAGTTTATGTCCAAACTAGCACCGAAGTATATTGAAGCAATTATCAAGGAAAAATTGTCACCAGTGGTTTATCGTTTGTCAGATTTAAATGGTTCGGATCTTGGTAAATGGCACATTAAGGATTTAAAGCCTTTTGTATCAGATGAGGACAATATGTCATCTTTAAGTAATTAGTTCATCCTATCCCATGTCTGTATTTTCGAGTTTGTATGTTGATTTGATTTCATCCCTTTGGAATATTGTTTCACTTTTGATAATTTTAGTTCAGGTAACCTATTTTATTTGGGAGACACATGTGAGAATCACATTTTGTCATATGTAGGTATATAGATTTAGGGTCTATATCCTAATTATTTTTTTGTAGAACCGTTGCCGAATTCCCTGTCTCGCTAGGCGTATAGTGGAGATAGTAGACGCCTACCTGTTAAGTGTAGAGCAATTTATTTTGGATTTGTGCGTAGCACTTGGTTTAGGCAACGAGGTGTCATGGCTATGCCTGCCCGATAAATCACTTGTGTTACTGCTGTGAATGTCAGCGAGGTTCACTGCAGGGCATAAGGTTAGCTTCCCCCAAGGCATAGAAACTCATGTCACCTACAGTTCATTTTAGAGTCAAACATTTCAGTCTACTCGACTTTAAAGAGTCTGGCGATCGATGGCACGCTAGCCCATTCTTGTAACTAATTTTGTTTTTGTTGTTTAATCCCATGCTAGCCATCATCTAAAAGATATTATTAAGAAGTTTCGATTCAGTTAGGAGGTCATCTTCCGATTTTGTTTTTGTTTGTTTTGCTTTTATCAAAAACTGGATAAAGTTATCCGAGTTTTTTCTTTTAAGAAGGGGCATTGTAGCGTTTTATATTTAATGTCTAAATAATAATATAAATTCGATTCTATATAGTACGCCCCTGGTACGCTAGAAATGTGTTGTCTGTAGAGATTTTTAAATACGCAATAATTCTTCAATAAATAAAAACGTATTTGCTAAAGAGAACAATTTATGGCTTTTTAACTTCAACGTTCCCAGAAAAATATTGCAACCTTGGTATTATTTTTTCTAAAGCGCAGTAACGCCGGATGTTTTGAACGAATTTGAGTAAAGAATTTGTTGATTTGACAAGATGGCAATGGTTTTGTGCGGGGAAAAGAGGGGTTACTATTCGGAGATTGTGATCGAGAGGGTCAGCGAAGTCAGTGATGAATAATTGCTCGCAGCGAAAGGTCGTTTTAATGGTGATGTGGTAAACCGGCATTCATTCGCCAAAATGGTGGAATTTTCATTCTAAGTAATATGTCGTTTCTGAAAGAGTGACCAGTAACCACTGTTTTTATTTTGGCTGAAGATTTATGATGTTTGAGCAGTGAACAAGTTTAGTTCCTGTTTTGTTTTTCGTTTTTTGAGAAATCCAGTTCCTTTCCGAGATGCCCTTTTCACCTCATGTAGAATAATATTGGAGCAGTTTTGATTTGGATGTGCCAGTTTCAGCTTCCAATAAAGCTTTCTGTTGATGTGCAGTTGGATACCCCGCAGAAGTTAGCCAGTTGTTCAAAAGTTTAAGTTAACATGTGTGAACTGAGGTAACATTTACGTTATTAATTTT
This sequence comes from Diabrotica balteata, assembly GCA_918026665.1. Classification (NCBI taxonomy): domain Eukaryota; kingdom Metazoa; phylum Arthropoda; class Insecta; order Coleoptera; family Chrysomelidae; genus Diabrotica; species Diabrotica balteata. The sequence goes on from OU898278.1 coordinate 63,674,348, forward strand.
TAAAGTAAAAATAGACATTTTCTTTTAAAAAGACAAAATTTGCTTTCTTTTATAAATTATTTAAAAAAATATATATTTGTAATTATATTATGTTAGGGCCTGGTTTAAACTGTCATGTCATAATTTTATCCTGTTTTAAAAATGTTTGTTTTGACGTATGACAGTTTGATTTTTAATCTATTTTGATTTGTAGTAAAGATTTTATTCTTTATAAAAGGATATCCATAAAATTTGGCCACATTATCTACTAGGAACCATTTCAGAGAATTTTGTAACCTTTTGTTAACAAATATGTAAGTTCTTTTCATTTGTATTGGACAGCTATTTATATATAATATGCCTTTGTTGCTGTAAGTTGTATTGCTTTATAAGCTGTATTTTTGAAAACTGTTTGAGACAATAATAAATGTTTAATTTGTTTCTCTTATCTATTTTGAGTTTTATTTGAAAAAGATATTTTTTTTTTATATTTTTGATGTTATACAATTATTTCCTTAGTTACAACTAGTGGTTGTAATAGGTATAATTGGGCACCTCAAGTGGCGCCCTATATTAAATTTCTTGAGGTGTTTCCGTTTATTTTCATTCTGTTTGTCCAATAGATTCGTATAAGTACCTTTTATTTCCTTTTTTGTAGTTGCCCCAATCCAACCCCCAATATCTTCAACTTATCCACGACCCAGCTCTCCAACAACCAACTGAGTGTCGTATGCACTTGTTTCGATTATTTTGTTTGCCCAATCTTGTCCCCCATATTCTTACCCTGTGGTAAGCAAAATATGTGTTACAATGGTAAACCACAAAACTACCAAAATAATCAAAACCAATACCCTTCTAATCAATATAATGGTAGACCACAAAATTACCCAAGTAATCAAAATCAATACTCTTCCAATCAACAAAATTTAAACCCACAGAGATCGAATTTCTCTTCTCAAAATCAACCGCAGAATCGCCCCTCTGTTTTTCAGAGAAATCCAAATTTTCAAAATTTTCAGTAAAGAGCCCAGCCCATGTCTTTAATGAATACCCTGATGATCTCGTAGATTCTTATGAAGATTATTATACAGAAAGTGATATTCAAACTGACTATTTTACGATTATACCAATGACACATCTGATTATATCAATAATTTTCCCCATGATTGAAAATTATCAGGATTTTCTTTCGCTACCCAATTAGAACCATCCCCCAGTACATACGAATCTTTCAACCGATATTACGAACGTACAACAACAAATGCAAGCCCTCAATTTGGACAATTTCGATCCAAATGTGAACTTCCCCGAACAGAAATTCCTGTAAGCCCCTTTCACACAATGAGCTCTAAAAACTTATATTATATCAATGACGCTACGAATACTTTTAAACCTTTAATTGACACCGGTGCAGGAATTACAGTATTCAAAAGTGCAGTATTCAAAGAGAATTTCGTGCAGTATTCAAAGAGAATACTGCACGAAATTATCATAACCGATCCCCAGAAAATGTTACCATTCAAGGCATAACCGACGAAAAACTAATTACAGAATCTGTCCTTATTCCCTTTACCGATGACAACCCTCACAAAGTTTTCATTTTTAATCTAGACATTAACTTTGACGGCATAATAGGCCTAGATTTCCTATACCATTATGAATGTATAATAGACCTTAAAACCAGACAACTTCAGACAAACTTTAAAACTCTTACCCTACATAAAGTTGGACAAGAGACACATAAACCCACAGAAAACACTCCGGTTACATTTCCTACAAAAATAGTACCGCCAAATAATTTCCAAACATATCCCAAATCAAACTCAAACGTTAAAGCTCAACAAAATAGCAGCTCATTTCACGAATACACTCATGATCAACACAAACACATCCCAAGACCAGAGAAAAAACGAATAAAAAAAAATAAACCAAATTTCGATTGATAGCCGAACTGAACAAATATTCAAATTAAAATGCAACCTATCCAATACAGACGCAATACTGTCATCCCAAGAAATCGAAAAAGTTCGAATTCCTCACGCATTAGTCCATCTAGACGAAAATGGAGACTTTTTAATTTCCGTCATTAATGCTAATGCAATGCCAAAAATAATCGAATTTTCGAATATTTCCATCGAACCTATAGAAAACTTGCAGACAATCTTCACCTACGACTAAAATCACTGTGAACATCTAATTATAGACAGAGAACAAATAATTAAAGAACAACTGAGAATTGACCACTTAAACTCAGAAGAAAAGGAACAAATTCTAAACATTTGTACGGAATTTTCAGATATATTTTATGTAGAAGGTGACAAGCTAACATTCACAAATGAAATTAAGCACGCAATCAAAACGAACAACGCGAAACCGATATACACGAAATCTTACAGATATCCACAAGTTCATAAAGAAGAGGTAAAGACACAAACCAGCAAAATGCTAGAGCAAGGAATAATTCGGCATAGCATATCGCCCTGGTCAAGTGTAGGTGGTACCCAAAAAACTTAACGCATCTGGCAAACAAAAATGGAGAGTCGTTATTGACTATCGTAAACTTAATGAAGATACAATAGAAGATCGTTATCCACTTCCACAAATTTCAGAATTGTTGAACCAACTTGGAAAGTGTCAGTACTTTACAACATTAATTTTGGCGTCCGGATTCCACCAAATTGAAATCGATCCAAAAGATATACAAAAAACAGCATTTTCAGTTGACAACGGACATTACGAATTTGTTCGTATATCTTTCGGATTAAGGAATGCTCCTTCAACATTTCAACGAGTAATGGACAACATCCTCTAAGGAATACAAAACGAGATATGTTTAGTATATATGGACGACATAATCATCTATTCAGCCACCATTCACGAGCATATGTCACGACTGACAGAAGTATTTAAAAGATTAAGGAAAGCAAATCTGAAGATACAACCTGATAAATGTGAATTCTTAAGAAAAGAAGTCACATACTTAGGACACCTCGTAACTGAACACGGAGTAAAAACAAATCCTGTCAAGGTATCATGCATAAAAAGTTTCCCAGAAACCAAGACAACTAAAGAAATAAAATCATTTTTAGGCCTAGTAGGTTACTACCGTAGATTTATACTGAATTTTGCCACAATTTCCAAACCACTGACTAAATTACTTCAAAAAGATGTCCCTTTTGTTTTTAACGCAAAAATTCTAATGACCCTTCTAATGACAGACCCAATTCTCATATATCCAAATTTTGAAGAACCCTTTTTACTCACTACTGACGCTAGTGCTTTCGCAATTGGAGCCATTTTGTCACAAGGCCCATTAGGAAAAGATCTGCCAATTGCTTATGCCTCACGAACATTATGCAGTGCAGAAACCACATATTCCACAATAGAAAGAGAATTACTAGCTATAGTATGGGCAGTAAAACATTTCAGACCATATCTTTTCGGTCGCAAGTTTACTCTTATCACTGATTATCGCCTTCTTACATGGCTATTTTCAATCAAAGACCCAGGAAACCGCCTAGCACGCTGGCGCCTATAACTTGAAGAATATAATTACAAAATAGAGGAAAACAAAGGAAAAATCAACAGAAACGCAGATGCATTCTCCAGAATAAAAATAAACCATTTAAAGGACTGTGCAGATTTTCAATCAAAACTTGCTCTGTATGCATCTAACAGAGATGAAATGGAGATAGTCGAAGACGAAGGAGAAAAAGAAGACACAGAAAAAGGAATAGAAAAATTTCTCGAATTATATAGGACAAAATCCATTATCGATTACTCCAAAAAAGAAACGTCAAACGCAGAACTGTTAGATAAATCTCACAAGAATATCGTTACCTTTTTCTGGCAGAATAAACTTGAGGACCTGCACGAAAAAATAATGAGTAACATATTCGAAGAAAATATAAAATACAGTAACCTAAGGATCAATATTGTATCTAGTAAAACCGTAAAAGATCGAAAATATTTCATTATCCCATTACCTTACGATCTACAAAGAGTAATGTCATACTTATTTCTCATGCTTTATGCAAACCAAGAACAATTTGACATAGCCATAATTAAAGATCTATGCAACCTCTATGATATAAAATTAACATTTTCTAGTGTAAATCATCTACAATCCAATGGATCTGTAGAAAGATTGCATGCCACATTATCAGAAATGATCCGAGCAAATACAACCGAAAATTCCAATGATCACCCATTCGTTATCCTCCCTTATGCAGTGATATGTTACAATAATACAAAAAACAAGACACACGGTTTTACGCCGTACGAACTAGTCTTTGTACATACTGCAGGACGACCACCAGAAACTCTATATAATCAAAAAAGCCTAATTAGCAAATATGTTAGAGAACTTAATAACCGTATGGAATACTTTTATAAAGTAGCCAGAGAGAAAACAGAACGAGCAAAAGAAAAAGCTAAAGAAAGATTTAATGAAAATATTTCAACACAACGCCCTGATTTTAAAATCGGTGACAAAGTATACGTAAAAGAATCCCAAATAAAATCAAAATCGGAAAATCGGAATTTAATGGACCTTTTCAAATTAAAGAAATATTTACAAATTCTGCCATTATCCTAAATCCCCAAACGAATCAAACTTCTAAAGTAAATTTTGACAGGCTAAAACCATACTTTGAATAAATTTCTTTTTTACAGATTCTATGGACTATTCTCAGTCGCCTACTCCCAATTTCACCTCTCTCCCATTAATAATACAGTCGGAATCTTCTATCACGAAGGTACTATTCGAATATCTAACGATAAATGGACATTACTTGTTTACAAGGAATTGCTCCCTATAAACACTGCCATGTCGGCAACAACGACAGAATTTTAGAAAACTTGCTAGATAAATTTACTAATACCGATACTCCAAGAAAACTGCATTTCAATCCGAAGTACAAACACACATTAGTTTGATAAGACAAATTTCTAATTCCGTAAATTTAAAATATAGAGAAGTAATTGCCGACACACGAGCCTATAATCCACGCCAAAAACGAGGATTAATCAACGGTGTTGGAACCTTATGGAAATCTATTAGTGGAAATTTAGACGCATCAGACGGTGAATATTTCAATAAATGTATAAAAAGTAGGATCACTACATATGAGTAGATGGGTAATGTTCGTTCTGGCATCAAGATCGGGTATCTTCGGCTCGTGTTCGTTTTTCAAGATGGCGGTTCGTGTCCGAACGTACCTCATGTCTCGGGACCACGCCCCTCGGTCAATGGCGACGTAGGAACGTGGCTCGTGTCTCTAGGCCACGCCCCTCGGCCAATGGTGACGTAGGAACGTGCCTCGTGTCTCTAGGCCACACCTCTCGACCAATGGTAGACATCCTCGTGACGTTAGAACCTATCCTCGACCAATGGAGGCATAGGAACGTCCTTCGTGTCTTGCTGACCAATGGCGGACGTCCTCGTGACATCGAAACGTATCATCGACCAATGGCAGCATAGCAGCTTCAGTGGTGGGAATAGCAACAACCCCAGCGACCAATGACAGCATAGTAACGCCTCCTCGTGACGTTAGAACCTATCCTCGACCAATGGTAGACATCCTCGTGACTTTAGAACCTATCCTAGACCAATGGTGGACATCCTCGTGACGTTGGAACGTATCTACGACCAATGGGAGCAAAGAAACGTCCCCCGTGTCTTGCTGACCAATGGTGACATAGGAACGTCCTCAATGGGAATGTGTGCATCAACGTCCAATGAGAAAGACGTGCATGGATGAATGAGGGCTCACAATATTAACGAAAAGACGCCCCCATTTCCCCAATATCAACGAAAAGACGCCCAAACGCCCCCCACTCCCCCAATAATAACGAAGATTATGTCTCAACGTATGCTAATGAGAACGATGTAATGAAAATACGCCCAAACGCCCCCCCCCCCCCACTCCCCCAATAATAACGAAGATTACGTCTCGCATTTGAAATCTTTATAAATATATTCTGCTATTATCAAATTCGATACATCAGACTATTCTAAGAATAATGACATCACCCGGATACGTCGGCTATTAAAAATTCCTCTCACGATATAACCGGAAACACATGTACATATTTCTAATTAAGCGAGGCATGTGTTGTGACATAAAATATATTACTGAGAATGGTGACATCATTGTCGGCTATTAAGAATTTCTCTCACGATATAATATTCACACGAACGCCGGAAAACATGTGGACATTTTTTATATTTCTAATTAAGCAAGACATGCATAAATGAATTTTCTCATGATTGCACAACATAGTTTTAGCGTGGGAGAGGCAGTTAGATAAATAGCAGACGCTATTAATTACTCAGTTATATTTCATGTTCCGCCCTAATACGTCAAATGTTATATAATATGCCACATCCTACATTGAATACTATAAGTCAGGTTGGCCGAGTGGTCAAAGGCGTTGGATCTAAGCTCCGATACCCGAAAGGGTGCGTGGGTTCGAATCCCACACCTGACACATTTTTTTAATAAACTCTTTATTCGTCTTCTTATGCCACGTCCTACGTTGAAATATGTCCTGCGTAGAATGTTACGATATCCCCACTTATACGTTGGAGTGGAGAGGTAAGAAGATATAATTAAAAGTTTTCATGTTCACAGCTTTATTTCGCGAAACGTAGGCATTACAACATGAACAGTGTGGAAGTAAAAGCCAAAAGTGAAGTGATGCTGCTTAATACTTTGTATAATTTTGAGAATTTAAAAGTATTAGTTGGATTAAGTTCAGCTCAATCATTTGAACCAGGTGTTAAATTAAGCAGCGAGAATAATGAGATATCGTTCGGTATATGTGATTGGATCCGATTCATCGATGAACTTAATCGTAAATATAATCAGTTTTTCCTCATGCCTCTACAATGCTATTGTGAAGATGAACCTCCAGAATGTTGTGAATTTTTAGCAATTGAAACTCAAGCTACAGATCAACTTAAATGGCTCAATGTTAAGAAACTTGGTGTTACTTTGCAGATATTTGAAAAAGATGTTAAGAATCTTATTGAAGGAAACGAGAAGTTAATTTTACCACGCATTCGTTTCCTCGATGGACTGAGATTTTTAGATTACTATTGTAATGCGTTGAAAATTGCTACTTCATTCAAAAACGATTTACAACCAATAGACATTTTATATTCATTTTGTGAGGCTTCTTGTGATACTAGTATTTTAAGTTTAGCATTAAGGGAATATTTGTATTATTATAATGAAGATACAATTAGTGATTTAAATAACAGTATTTTTGAATAAAGGATTAAAACATTTATTTCTTTTTATTATACCATGGTAGTGGGGGTGATTAAGGATATTATTTATATTGACCTATGGAGTGAAAGACATTTATTTCATCAATGTCCACCGTACGGTGTAGATTAGAAGAGTTTTGGGAAAAAATACAAAAGTTGAAGGCGGATATACAGTGGTACGAAGATAGAACCGCAATCGAAAAACAATTTGCAGCGTTCCATTTGTCAGATAGAAAACTAACAAAAACACAATACCCGTTAAAAAGAATTCAACCTACAAGATGTCTCAACTAGCACCATTCATCATTCTCACAACTATTGCTAACAATGTACTCTATACAAACGTACCAAACAATGTTAAGAACATGGCGATATGTTTTAATGATGTAAAAACTGATTGCAATCGAACTGAATGGACTCTAATGGATCATGAAGTAGTGAATAATGGGTGGCTTCCAGTATTTTTCAAAGCAATACCAAAGTCAGGAGGAACATTCTACAAGATCATGCTAATATCCCCAAATAACACCGAAAGTGATTCAAAATGGTACAAGACTAATAATAATGATGATGATGATGTCAGCAGTCAATTATCAATTATACTCTTAAGCATTATATTCGTAATAAATGTTTTTATAGCGAGTAATATCATTATAAAATTTTTTGTAAATCGCAAATGCGAATCATCTTGCATTAAAATAAATATGTAAAACTGTTAAAATAAAACTAAAATAAAACTTTTTAATCTTTTATTTAAAAAAAAAATCCAATTTATATAGGTAATATTTTGTTACACAACCATTGGCGGAGGTGATCCACATTTCTCTCGGTGCAGGAAAATAGTCCAGTAGCGTGGCAGGGGTTATCATGTGGAGCAAAGTTTCCAGTGGAGTATGGGGAATCATCAAACTTGCAAACATCAATAATTATGGGAAAGACGTCAAGCATATAACATTTGTGTCTTAAAAATTCTGCTTGTTGTTCTCCGCGAACGTAGATGTAGTCAGCTGTATACAACAACTTAGATTCCAGTATTTTATTTATTTTTGAATATTTAACATCCCCATTAGAATACCGAAGACCATGCACGTCTTTCTCCAAGTACACAGCAGTCTCCTTATCTTGATTACTTAATGTAGCAAACGGTTGTGGAGGTTTAAATATATAATGACATCGTTTATGACCAATTTTTTCAATGCTGAGTTCTTTGGGTATGAACCACCCATCTACGGTGAATCCTTGAATGTCAACTAATGCGATCCTCATCATGGCTGATAGTATACTGAATTGAGTATGATTGAATAAGTCAATTTAAATGATATTTTTGATAACTTCAGTTAGAGGAAAGTATTCGAGTAGACTGTCGTGAACAATTAAGCAATATGCTCGAGTGCCTGCAGGAAAACCTTCATCTGCTTCGATTTCCAACTTAATATCAACGGTTCCCGATCTAAACGACGTATCATCCTGTTTGGAGCAGTCGAAAGTAAACAAAGCATATTTTTTAAATGCATTATAATCCAAGATTGGATGTTTTGTTGACGAATGAGTATAACTGGGAAAGAATTCGGTATAGTTGTAGTGAGCTATAGCATAATCATTTTTCGCAAAATCCAATTGCATTCTCTCGTTAGGCCAATATTCACCATTAATAACCACTCGTACGCTGGACACCTTAATGTTATCGAATAACGTTGGATCGGCGTGAATGTCATCTCGTTTAGAAGTTTGAAAAGCTACAATGACATAGCGTGGACGTTCAACAGCTGAAGTTGTCTTTACACTCCATATCTCACGTCGGGATCCAGCCGTAAGTGAAGGTAGTTCATTAAGTTCCCATTTACGGAAAGGTATAGTTATCGGGTTCTTAATCGGAGTCATTAAGTCAATTTTCACATCGTCATTCGGAAAGACATGTTTGACCTTCAGTTCCATGCTGGTAACAGTTAAAGACACTGTTGTTGCTGTTGTAGCATTTGGTTCTTCCACTAAAATACAGTCTCTATCATTACGTGCTCGAACAAATCGAAAAACTTGGCGACCATAGGTTAGTTTATTGTAATCGTTGAAAATGTTGAAAATATGTTTTATTGGAATCAGTAAACTAAAGCTGTCTCCCGATAAATGTGGATTATTCGGATAGTTCCATCCTGCAGTACTGAGAAACTTGGAATCTTCAGGAGTATAACACAGCAAACTGCGAATAGTGCTGACTACACCTGGATCTCTAACTATTTCCATGTCATGTGAACTTTGGATATATGTACATGTATCAAACAAGAAGGCTCCAGCATTCGGTGCAAGAGAAACAGTTCCATTACCCACTTTTTTTATACTTCCTTTAATTTCCAAAAGTGTTTCGTGTATGGCAAAAAATGCATCTGATTGATTTATGATAAACTCGACAACGTCGCTATTGTTAAATGACTTGATGTAAGGTGTATATGTACGAAATTCTTCTTTTCTAATAGTATCGTCGAACAGAGGTTTCTGGTAAAGATCTAAAATAGGTGGTTGAGGCTCCTGAACCTGTCGTCGAATGTATTGACGTTTTGACATCTTTTAGCTGTAATCCAATGGCAATAAGAAAGGCTTTATTGGCAGCAGACACGTCACGTCGCTTGCAAGATTTGCGTGAGACTAATGGATAATGATGTGTAGAGCTTTGTTTTATAATTAAACCCATCTATATCGTTTCCTTAAAATCCAAATGCAGCGTACTTTTCTCTCCTCTAAAGTTGACCGGTCTTAATTCTTGATCAACTACACTAACGGTAATTTTGGTAATGTCACGTATGCTGTTGCTTACTGGTATGTATATTGGATTATGAGGACGTTCGTCAATAGAAAAACCTGGATCAACACTTATCGGAAAATGTAGAATGGTGTGCGCAGGTCTATCCTCGTAGAAGGCTCCTTCGGTAATGTTGCATTCAAACAGTAGACTCGATACTTTTATAATGTTTACAGGTTGATCTGAAGAATGCATTTTTCCTGGTTCCAACACTCTATTTGAAGAGAAGCCCAATAATTTTCCAAGACTATCGTCTTTCTCGAAAGTAATAGTATGATCTTGACAGAAAATTTCACATTTAAGCGTATTGTTGTTCGGTCTTAAAGTAAACTCTCGAACCGAATTGTATTTATGGATTAATTCATTTCGAATGTACGCTTCTATATCAGTAATTTCATAACATCCCGATGGAATTTCAATATTACGCAACTTTGTACGATCATTTTGCTCATAGAAATAAAACTTTTCACCATCGATGTTTGGAATTGAATTAAATGTATGAAATCCCAGCACTGCTACATAATATTGTCGAAACGGATCAAGCACAAGAGGCACTTGAGGAGTAAACGAAAACTCGTTTGTAGTACTTGTCAAGGTCAACAATCGAGACATGACTGATATGAGGTAAAAGGTGTAGTAATTTAAATACCAAAATATTTTAAAAACTTCTTTATTTTTTTAATCATACTGTTACATGTTTGTGTTTTATTTATATTTTTCTCATAATACGGTACTCCACAAAATACACATTCACTTTCCATAAATCCACAAACATCACACCATACATGTTTATCATAGTCTTTCTTGCAAGGTAAATAATCTTCTAGTACACCACGAATATCTTGGGGCATTTCATACCAAACACCACTCGTTATATTTTCCATAAAAATGCGAATGGCACGTCTCAAGAATTCGTTAGATGGTTCCATTGTAGAGAAACTTTAAACACAAATGTCCGCAGTTTATTTGGTTATAACTTTGATATTGATCGTTATTGTAGAAAATTCTTCCACCGTTCAAGTAGGAGACTAGTTCTCGCGGTGGCTTCAAGCAACCATATGAGTCAAAGTACTCTATGTCGTTGTTTATCTTTTTGTAAGCTACCCAATGTGTACCGAGGTTTGTGGAAATGTCGAGATTAATTATAGCACATTCATGTTTACGAGGGTTACGTTTTAAATTATCTCGCATAAACACACCACGAAAATTTGGAATTTTAAGTAGTTTAACAAATTTTTTCAAGTCCACGTTGGTTAAAGGTCTATTAGGTAGCTTCAGCGGGAGTTTTTTGACTTTTTTAAATATAATCCAAAGCCACCTTTAGCGTTTTTTCGTAGGTATAGTCCTTTGCCTAGGTGTTCCATAGCTTTATTGTGACGTTTATCCTCTTCTAGTTTCTTTTGAGCATTCTTTGAGTCGATTACAGACTTGGCAATAGCGCTCGCTCCTCCAGCCAAACTGCCGAGAGCGGACAGGCCTGCTAAGATGGGGATTAAAGGTAAAAAACCACCAGATTTTGCTTCAAATGGAATGATTCTTGGAACTCGTACATTTTTCTTTCCACCTACATTCTTAACGGCTGTTCTAGCTGCTGCAAGTGCAAGTAGGGCGGATTTACGTAGATTTGGTGATGGCGGAGCACGTTTCAATGTTTTGATAATTGGTTGTAGCACATGTCGCTTAAAAGAACCAACACCTTTACCGCGTTTCATACCCATACCCAGTTTTCGTTTAGCCTTCATTGCTGTAGTAGTCAACCAGGCAGTAGCTTTTTCACCCACAGATGCGTCTTTTGCTTTAACTCGTTCCCACGCTTTATTTTCCAACACCCAATCTGCTTTATGTCGATCTTTCAGCGAATTACTCTGGGAATATGCGATATCGTGATCTCTCGCAGCTCGATCTAACGGATTTACCCCTGGATCTCCACGTGCTAGACGTTTCTGCAATTTAGTTCCAGGTCCTAGATATTGGTAGCCAGGAGCATGCAATTCAAACGGCAGACTGTTGATCAGAGAATTCAGCACTCCTTCACCTTGAACGACCAACACTGAAATGAATCGCTTTTTTCCTAAATATCTTTATATAACCAAGTGTATAAAATAAATCTCAATCACAAGATGAATGTCATTCAACAAGATAAGACACTAGCAGTGGAAAACTTGGATTTTGTCGATAACTTGACAAGAACCAGTAAACATGGCGCATTGCTACCACATTCTTTTCGTGCAATCATATGCGGTCCAAGTGGATGTGGAAAAACTAATGTTATGTTGGCATTACTGTTCGACCCGAATGGCGCTAAATTCACAAATGTTTACGTTTATTCAAAGTCGTTGTTTCAACCCAAGTATCAATTTTTGAAGGAAGTGTTGGAGTCTGTGAAAGAAGTAGGCTATTTTCCATTTAAAGATAATGATGATGTCATAAGTCCCAGTAAAGCTAAACCAAACTCAGTATTCATATTTGATGACGTATCAACGGATCCACAAAAAACAATACGTGAATATTACTGTATGGGTAGACATAAAGATATCGATTGTGCATACTTATGTCAATCATATAGTCGAGCAGGCAAACAACTTCTACGTGATAATGCTAACCTTATTGTATTGTTTAAACAGGATGAGCTCAATTTAAAACACGTATTTGACGATCACGTCTCACCTGACATGACATTTGACCAATTTAAACAATTTTGCTCCGAATGTTGGAAGGATAAATACGGTACATTCGTTATTGTTAAGGATTTTGATATTTCTAACGGACGATATCGTAAAGGCTTCGACAAGTTTATAAAACTGTAGGTATGATTGAAACACACTCATTGTATAACAATATGTCAGACAAAGAGGTAGCTGCACGCAAGCGTAAAGTTGCCGAACTAGCTCGGGTTATTCGCAAAAAGTATTTAGCACTAAAGTTAGGTAAAACAGAACAAGACGAGTCGCTAAATAAACTCTTTAAACCCATAGCAAAACCTCTAAAAGATATTGCACAATCCTCAAAAACGTTGCATCATGCTATTAATCTTAGACATGTCAAAAAGGAAGACATCAAAACGGAAGAAGAGGTGAAAAAAGAAGAGAGCGATGACGATGTATTTCCCGATGTAGTATCAACCGATCAAGTTAACGAACATGAAATGTTTGATCCTAATAATGCTTCGAAAGAGGCTATTAATGAATATATCGATCAATATCCTCCAATGAGTCATAAATATATAAAAGAGTTTTGGATGAAAGATAATAAAATTGATAAAAACTATGGACCTATTTACACTGATGAATTTGGTTGGATGTTGGGTAAACGACGAATAAACTTTAACAAAAACAAAGGTAGTGTGCACGTCATCAGTGACGGTAGTGGGGGAGGAGGATATCTACCGGGAACGCCGGGGCTCTACCAATTAATTTTCTATGATAACCCCGAAGATTATAATGATGAAGATTTAAAACATTATAAAAGTCTATTAAATAGCACCGAAGTTCACCTGGATGCCATAGGTCGTCTTAAAAGTGCAACTGGGAAAAAATATCATCATATTATTAAACCGCTATTTAAACCTACCGATACAACAACGAAGAAATCACCACCAAAAACTCGATCTACTTTAAAGAGACCACCTTTCGAAAGTATTGTTCGTTTAGCGAAAGCAACTCGTTCATCATCGTCAACAACGTCTCCTCGAACATCGTTATCTTCACCATCTAGCTCCAAAGGATCAGGGCTCGTCAATGATTCTCAATTGATCTACAACGATAATCCTATTGAATATGTATATTGGGATGATCCAAACGAATTATGCGACAGACTCAAATTGCTGATTGCTTCCCAAGAAGCAGGAAACACCTCCCACAATAACGAAATTGTTGCCATTATTAACGAATTACGTGAAGCGGATATTATATATTAATAATGTTAGGTTAGATTGAACATCATTTCCAATATGAGTGTTGATAAGTTTGGTCGTCATCATTACCGTTCTAATGAACAAGTTGTTAAAAAGCTACGTGAAGGCTTAAAGCAATCCATTTTGGATTTACAAAACCAGATACATGAAGTACATAAAGATATTAAACGAGATCCTCCCGTAGCAGGTATACATCTTTCCAATAAGAAATATGTAGATGACAGCATTGTTCGTGCGAAAACTTTTCTAAGAAAAGAGATTAATTTGGTGCAAAAAAATGGAAATCAAAAAGATACTCAACTCGAACAAAAAATCTCAAACTCCATCAGTAAAATAGAAGATAATTTAAGTAAAAAAGTTAACGAGTTGTCTGATGACAATAAAATGACTTCTTTGAAAATATCTGATTTATCAAAACAAATGCATGATTTTAAAAATGATTTTGTTATATTTAAACAAGAAATGACGAAGAATATTACAGATGCCGCCAACCAAAATGCACAAATTATGTTGAAAACGTTGGAAATAGAAAAAAAAATTAAAACAGCAGATCTTAATTCACATGATTTAGTCGTTCGTCTTGATGCAATGGAAGAATACCTATTACATAATAAAGCTAACGGAACAACGAATTAGCGTTAGTTCAAAGAGTTGAAGCGTTGGAAGCTAGACATGGCATTTACCGAGGAGAAGATACAACTAGTTAACGAGCTGCACAAGCCCGCACGAAAAAATTATCCTCGTCGACGAACAATCATTAAAGGACTAGATGATTTGTGGCAAATGGACCTTGCTGAGATGAGACCTTATGCCAGTCAAAATAAATCTTACAAGCTCATTCTTGTTGTAATTGATTGTTTTTCAAAGTTTGTGTGGACTCGACCATTAAAGACGAAAACAGGGGAGGAAATTACTCGAACATTTTCGGATATTCTCGCTCATACTCGACGATGTCCGAAAAATTTACAAACAGACCAAGGTACAGAATTTTTCAATTCCAAGTTTCAAAATCTCATGAAAAAGCATAGTATTAATCACTATAATACCTTTAGTGTTAAAAAAGCAGCCATATGTGAACGAGTTATTCGAACATTGAAGGAAAAACTTTACAAGTATTTCAGTCTTAACGGAACTTACAAATGGATCGATATCTTGCCTCAAATTACTAAAGAGTACAATAATACGAAACACAGCAAAATTCGACTTAGACCTATTGATGTTAATAAATCTAACGAAAAGGAAATTTTACGAAAATATTATACTCACTTGAAAATTGCCGGTCCAAGAAAATTGAAAGTTGGTGACGTGGTTCGCATTAGTAAAAATAAACACATTTTCGATATGGGATATATAAACCGAATTGGACAACAGAACTATTTAAAATTGCTGAAATTAAAATAACGAATCTCACAACATACTTGATTGAAGATATGACTGGAGCGCCTATCAAAGGAGCATTCTACGAAGAAGAATTACAGAAAACAAAAAATACAGACATTTATTTAGTTGAGAAAGTACTGCGCAGACGTGGAAATAAGATGTATGTTCAATGGTTGGGACTTGATAGTAGCCATAATAGCTGGATTAACGTTAAAGATATCATTTAGGATCTACTTTTACATACGCCGCGTAGATATACACTAAATGAGTGGGGGTGACGTGACAAAAAGTATAAATTTCATAAATGCTGCAAGCTCACTCTCTGTTGTTCCTGCCAGTTCATCAATATGAGTTCTCAAGATAGTGGTTATAGTTCATCAGACGATATGGTGGTAGCCGCCGATTCATCATCAGATGATATCAATTATTATGCTAACATAGACAGAGCTTTGGCGAGATTCGAAGAAGCAGCAAAAAATGAACCGTATTACTTACTAGAAGCATCCTTTCCGCTTGACAACTGTATAATCAAAGTTGGCCTTTCTCCAGCTCGCCATTTCTCACCAGCCATTATTTTGTGTCAGCACAACAAGTTTAATAAAATCAGTTTAAATACATCCGAGTGGACTGACATGACTGCGATGTTTATTCAAATTCTGAAAGATCAACCTACAAGTCCAGTAACATTCGAGTGTGGAGACTATTGTAAAATTAAACAAGTAGTGTATGATACAACTAAATTTATCGTTGTTGAAAAACATGGTGTTGAATACTATCTAGAAGAAGGTGACGTTAACCAAATCATAGAAGCGGATCGCAATCTGGTGTCTCATCGTGTATCGTTATTGGGCACTCTAAAATTTCATGCTTATTATACAAATGTTGTCGACATAATAAAATCAAACTTTTGCAGCAGAAGCAGTTTATATGGACCACTTGAAGCTTTAACTGCGTTTTATGAAATTTCCTCAGACACTTTGTTAAGTAATGCTTTAAGAGAATATTTATATTATTATAAAATTAAAGTTGTAAATGATTTTATGTAATAATCAAAATAAATATATTTATGCAAAGATGTCTTTTATTTTCACGTCAAATGTCTCACAACGCTGTAAAAGATTGAGACTTAAAATTATAGGAAAACAATGTATATTTTTTAAAGTTTTTTATTTTCTACTTATATTACAAATTGATGTTTAACAAAATTACAAATATTATTCTACATATTCATTTAAAGAATAGCTGATCCATTTTCCTGTGGAGATTGATAAAGCTATAAAAAATTGGTTATGTTTTCATTTATTAATTTTTGTTTTTACTCAATCATTGTGGTTTCATAATGACCCCAAGGTAAAGTGTCATGAGAATTTTGTTGCAAGTAACGTTTATCGTCATAGGGACTTAATGCAATTTTTTCTTGTGTTATTGTAAAAAGATCATGGGCGTAGGAACGAAACGTTGATTGGGAAACACTTTTAGTTGTAAATTCGTTTAAACACTTAACATAATCATCGAAAGTAATGTCATTTTTTACAGTTGAATATTTTACCCCCTTAGATTTTTTTGTGACACCTAAATTATTTGCAAGTCTTTCAATATTAGCATCATCCATATTATTCTTGTATTTATCCCACAATGCCTTTCGATCCTCATCCGTCGTACTAATCTTAAACGAATACATTTTAGATCTAAGTCCGACAAAATGAGTCATAATGCGACCGTTTGCCTCATCTTTCATCATTCCGAGAACTTTTTTGTTGACTTGAGGTATTCCATAAATATTATTCTCGGAATAGTCTGATGTATCGAATTTAGATAAATTTGCTTTAATAACATCTCTGTAAACGTCATCACATTTTAATTCATAGATAAAACTGTCAGTGTCCCCATACATTAGCTTACAATTTTCAACTCCCATATATGGTAGCATAAAGTTATAATGAAAATCGTACATACACACTTTGGATATATCTAAAATTGACATGCCGATGTACAATGGTTTGTTGAAAATGAGCTCTGTTTTGTTAAGTTCAATCGCCATTAAATTTTCGTCAAACACGGTTCTATTATGAAATCGTGGACTAGCAATCAAATTTTTGGCTCCATATCTTCCATCCCATTTTGATACAAGTTTTACAATGCGATGTTTCCTAATGTTTTCCATCGTTTTACCGAAAATGGCGTTGTTGGCCAACTTAAAAAGATCTTTCTCAAATGCCGTTGTTGCTGCAGTTCGCAATTTTGTATTAAGATCGATATATGGCTTAAGCCAAGCGCTCTGTTTGAATTTCAACACTTTATGGATTTTTGTTAGTTTGAGTCCTGCATTCAGAGCTTGTTTTAGATTGCGATAGTGCAAGGTGTACTCTTTTTTATGGTACAAGGTGGTCATAAGTTTTGGAAGCTTACTTCTTGGTGGAACACGATGTTCGCAACAAAACGGTAAATCTCGATGTAAGTCGTGCAAGTGTTCTGGGTATTCCAAATCCACTTGTAATATGTACCCTTCCGAAGCATCGTCAGGAATAGACAAGACATCAATATTAGTATCAACCCACTCGAAACCACCATACGGAAGATATTGAGACATTGCCCAACCATATAAATTATTCACATCTAAATATAGCAAATATTTGCTGGGCTTTGAGGAATCGTAAGATGGTATGTATTTGTTATTAGCTTCAGAGTATCGATTACTTACTTGACTTATGCCACCTCGGATAGCTTTCTCAATAAACATGATTTTATCGATATCATTCAGTAGTTTAAGTTTACATCCAGTATACTTTAGCATTGCATCCCATGAAAATCCAGGCATGGTATAGTACCAGGCGGGATCAAGACCGTATGTACCTCGACATTTTTGTCGAAAATTTTCAAAAATGCAAGTCAATAACATAATATCAGTTTTCATGTACAACATACTATATTCCAAAATATTTTTAATACCGAATGACTGCCAAACATTCTGAGCATCATGATACATATTTTTGGAGATGTGTTCACCCGATAATGAGCTGTAAAATTTATCAATTGATGGTAGTTGCGTTTCATTCAATTTATTGAATGAATCAATATATTCGTATGGGAATATGCCTTTTCTTTTCAATAATTCCATTTGTTCAGGAGTGGTATTTGGAAATTCGCTAGCTAAAAATCTTAAATCCTCAGGTTGCAATGTGGTAGCCAACTTGTCCAATGATGAATTTAAAAATCTCAGTGAATCAACGAACCTCAACCTAATGCTGGATTCAGAATCGTTTATTGTAAATGAAATATATTTTTCCTTGTTTATTGGTAGTAGGCTGATACTCCCCTTTTTCGCTAGATCTCTAATCATCATATGCGAATCGTAACCGCTAAGATTATGAAAAAAAATTGGGACAACGAAAAGTTTTTTGAAATTTAAGTTACACACTTGGTGTGCGAATCCTCGAAAATCTCCGGTAAAATGATCATGATCACGAACAATTACATCCTTATCTGAAAACGTTTTTTCGCAAATGTGACAATTAGATGCATTAAAACTGGGTGTGACATTCATAGGTACAATATCTTTAATTTTTCCTTGCACAAATGCCGCCAACAACGTCATTTCCTTGGCAAACCACTCCATGCAATCTTCACCTGCGTAACTTCGGTAAAACGACAGAGATTCATCGTACGAGCATTTTACGTAATAACCCGCACTAAAGGCTTTATGCTGCTGATACTTAATTGTTTTGCATTTTAATGGACTGTTTTTAACTTTGTGCAACATTGATTCAAAATCAGCATAGACTACAAAAGGAGTCGTTTGTTTATAAATATGATTTTTAAATTCAACATTCTGATATGATGGAAAAGAAACTTTACATTCATTGATTTTCTCACAATATTTTGCATGATCATTTAATCTGTCAAAATTACTAAAATAATTCAAACATCTATCACATAAAAATTTTTTATTATGGTTCTTACTTAACTGACTGGACATAAGTCGAGACATATCTTTAATCATACAATAATGATACTTAATTTCTACAGTTTCATCGTGAGCCATAGGTGCTTCATAATCATTCAATTTTGGAAAATATTTATCTTGTACAATCAATAAATTTACATGTTTAGTTAATTTGGTTTTGCATAGCCTTACCGGAGTTGTTACGTAAAATGTTCTCTCTTTAGCAACATTCATTTCTAACCCGTAAACGTTTACAGAAATATTATTTAACTTTTCAAATTTTGAAATACCCTTTATAGTCATAGGTGTCTCTAGTCCATCGATATTTAAGACAGTCGCATAATGTGGATACGAAGAAGTACGTTCTGAATTGCATTTAGCTGAATAAATCGCCGAAACGACACTCCAAAAGAAGCACGCCTCATCATCATTGTTGATATTTATGCAGACATGTTTTTTCTGAATCTCTATTGGTAATTTAATGAAGGATAATGCCCCATTTCCCACTTCATATTTGTTAATATTGACTTCTAAAGAAACAATTTTTTTCAAAGCCCACCCTGATCCCTTTTCTTCAAATTCCGATAGCTTAGACATTAATTTATCGATTATGTTTGTGTGAAACCATAAAACCAAGTCTGTTCCTGCGTCTATGGCTTCATTCTTGGTATTAAAATATTTAAATTGATTAATATCGCCTTGATTTGATTTTCTAATAAATTCTCCACATAATGTCATATTACATTTTATCATATTTAATTTTTTTAAAATGTGCTTAATTCGAATTCTAAATAACTTAAAACAATCCCCGAAAAATTGCATTAAATCTTTGTGTCCTAGATTAATAATTATACCCGTCCTGATTCTACTCTCGAATACGGAATTTACATCTTCCCATTTAACCCGACGATGTTTAGTAATTCCACCACCCACGCGAAGACCGAAATTTTGAATTTCCAATTTAATTGTCTTTAAATGCCCCGCGTTTGTCTGTAGTTGCCGTAATTTAGCTAATTCCAAGTCCCCACACCGAATCGCTTTAGTAAACAAAGTCAAATGTCTTTTAATGTGATTTAACCAAATATTCGCTTCTCGCGGTGTATAATTTTGAAACAAAACATCTCGCGCTTTAATTAAATGTTGTACAATGTCACTACTGAGATCACCAATATTACTCATGATTAAGTAAAAAGCAATAAATTAATAAATGAAAAAACTCACCAAAAATTTTTAATGCTCAATAATCTCGAAGTTTGCGGCTGGCTGCGTTGTTCCAATGTCCACCACTTCTCGAAATACCAGAGAATACTTTTTAGTGGAAAATTCCGGTATGAATGGAACGTAGTCCTTTGTTACGCGGTTTGGCAGGAAAACCACGTTCTCCTCCAATTCCAGTAAAACTGCTTCCCCGTATTTCGCCTTCACCAACTTAGCAGCTACGATTTTGAAAGGCGCACCCAGTGTCAGCTCCTTCAGTTTACAAATTGACTTAATTTTCTTCTCTGTAAGCAGAGAGGATGCATTAATTTTGGCTAGATCCATCTGCAACAATATACAGTTTCTTAATTTAACAATGAAATATTTTTAACTAGCAATATTATTTTTTTAAAATTACATCTAGTACAATATGTATATTTTTAATTTAACAATGATGAAATATTTGTAACTAGCATTATTTTTTTTTAATTCTATCTAGTACAATATGTATATTTTTAATTTAACAATGACATATTTTTGACTAGCAATGAAATATTTTTGATTAGCAATACTATTTTACTCATATTTAGATTTCGTTAAACACAAAACTACAAACATTTTTAGAGATTATAACCAAATAATTTCAATAAAATGCAGCAAAAAGTTATCAAGAATAATTGGAAAAGATAATGACGAACTCCAAATATTATTTGCAAAACTTCCATAGAAACATGAATTACCGCATTATTTAGAACATAGATTATAACCAAGTAATTTCATTTCAATAAAAATGTTTAAATCAGAATAATTATTAGGGAATTATACTTTTAACTGACAATTAATTAGTAAAGATAATGATGAATTCTAAATGATATAAAAAGGTTAAGTATTATAAAACTTACTTTGTATAATTGCCGACACTCCACAAACACAGAAACTTCTCCAAACGGTACTTTGCACACAACTTGTCTACACGACGATCTGAATTGAACTGATGATTGTATAGCGTCTGCTATTTATCTAACTGCCTCTCCCACGCTAAAACTATGTTGTGCAATCATGAGAAAATTCATTTATGCATGTCTTGCTTAATTAGAAATATAAAAAATGTCCACATGTTTTCCGGCGTTCGTGTGAATATTATATCGTGAGAGAAATTCTTAATAGCCGACAATGATGTCACCATTCTCAGTAATATATTTTATGTCACAACACATGCCTCGCTTAATTAGAAATATGTACATGTGTTTCCGGTTATATCGTGAGAGGAATTTTTAATAGCCGACGTATCCGGGTGATGTCATTATTCTTAGAATAGTCTGATGTATCGAATTTGATGATAGCAGAATATATTTATAAAGATTTCAAATGCGAGACGTAATCTTCGTTATTATTGGGGGAGTGGGGGGGCGTTTGGGTGTATTTTCATTACATCGTTCTCATTAGCATACGTTGAGACATAATCTTCGTTATTATTGGGGGAGTGGGGGGCGTTTGGGCGTCTTTTCGTTGATATTGGGGGAATGGGGGCGTCTTTTCGTTAATATTGTGAGCCCTCATTCATCCATGCACGTCTTTCTCATTGGACGTTGATGCACACGTTCCCATTGAGGACGTTCCTATGTCACCATTGGTCAGCAAGACACGGGGGACGTTTCTATGCTCCCATTGGTCGTAGATACGTTCCAACGTCACGAGGATGTCCACCATTGGTCTAGGATAGGTTCTAAAGTCACGAGGATGTCTACCATTGGTTGAGGATAGGTTCTAACGTCACGAGGAGGCGTTACTATGCTGTCATTGGTCGCTGGGGGTGTTGCTATTCCCACCACTGAAGCTGCTATGCTGCCATTGGTCGATGATACGTTTCGATGTCACGAGGACGTCCGCCATTGGTCAGCAAGACACGAAGGACGTTCCTATGCCTCCATTGGTCGAGGATAGGTTCTAACGTCACGAGGATGTCTACCATTGGTCGAGAGGTGTGGCCTAGAGACACGAGGCACGTTCCTACGTCACCATTGGCCGAGGGGTGTGGCCTAGAGACACGAGCCACGTTCCTACGTCGCCATTGACCGAGGGGCGTGGTCCCGAGACACGAGGTACGTTCGGACACGAACCGCCATCTTGAAAAACGAACACGAGCCGAAGATACCCGATCTTGATGCCAGAACGAACATTACCCATCTACTCATATGAAAATCAAATAGAAACACTCCTAAAGAACCAAATGTCTGTTACAACGTCTGTCATAAAATCTTTTAACACTACTATCCAAAAATTACAAATAGACGAACAAACTTTTAACAAAGACCTAAATAATATCGAAACCACTCTTATAGATATTGCTGACGACATATCATTTTACTGTGCACAATTACAAACCTTAAATTTGTGTGGATCATTAATGGAAAGCTACATATCTTTAGAAAATGATCTCAATGACATTTTGAACGCCATCACCTTTTCTCGGTTGCAAATTTTACACAGTTCAATTATTTCGCCCAATGATTTACTAGATTCACTGAAAATTATCTCACAATCATTACAAAATAATGTATTACCATTGCCCATTTATACATCAAATATAGCCCAGTATATTGATATAATAAAACTTCAAGCATATCAACTCCATTCAAAAATTGTATTCGTCCTAGAAATTCCACTAGTCGACCCAGAAATCTATACCTTACATCATTTATATTCTATACCAATATTAGATAATCAAACTGGTCTTTTTCATACACTTTCTACAATACACAAGTATATAGCGCGAGATGATGATTCAATTTCATATGTATTAACCAGAAACATAAAAGAATGCAAATCAATTAGTCCAAATCAAAGAATGTGAACAGATATCCTTCCCTATCCAATAGACAGCGATACTTTATGTGAAGCACAGTTATTGAAACCAGTTAGCATTCTACCAAAGACTTGTCAGATGTCGACGTTTTTAGCGCAAGATTACAATGTGTAAGAAATTGACCGAAATTTATGGTTAATAACAGTATCCGATCCATCACCAGTTACAATCCAGTGTGAAAGAAAAGACATCAGCACCCAGACAATCAAAGTAAATACAATTCTAAGATTACTACCCGAATGTACAGCATTTATTGAAAGTATTAGAGTCCACGCCAGAGACCAAATCGATAAATATCCAAATATAACCTACAGAAGTCATCCAGTTAATGTTCCATACAGATGTGACCATTTTGGAAGAAGAAACCAAATTTGAAACCATTACAACTCAATAAGATCAATGCAGACGATTTAAATATTGCACAACACAAGCTGGACCAATATTCAGAAGAACTCGACCGAATCATGAACCAACCATTCATCGAAGAACATTTGCCTTGGTTCACTATATTGTCTTTAACATTAATTATCATTCTAGTTTTTGTATACATCTTCTGCAAATGTGGACGCAAAAGATTTCCAAGATTTGCCATGAACTATCTTCAAGACTCACCTCTACCTTCGCCACATCGCAGCAGTTCCATTAAACAGAAACTTAAAGGATTAACCTTTAAAAGAAGACCAGACGTACGCCCAGAAAATGAAGAAGTCCAGAAACCCCAATTGAACTTAAAAAGTCAAAGCACGACATCGACTTTTCACTAATGAGGGGACCTGTTATATGTGAAAATAGTCACCTTGAACCACTCAAGGATTACCGACACTTTGGTTTCGCAATATCAGTTTCTATTTCATCATCCTTTCAGCAAGCGTTCCCATCGAGAAAGCTGACCATGCAACATCAAACTCTGACCAAAGCTGGCCTTTCGTGGGAAATGCCGACACCACATTTTGTAGATAGATTATAAACTTAGGACTTTAACATTATTGTTTCACTCATCATTTAAGTTTCTGGCTAATAACATATTTGTATTATAATTTTAATTGCTTCATTTTTATCGTAGAACAAAGTGTAACGTGTAATTGTAAAATAAATCTTTTTTAAAAAGTCAATTAAGAAGTTAGTGATTTAACATATATATATATATATATATATATATATATATATATATATATATATATATATATATAAGAAATTATTGTAAAAGGAGATGTCAAGCACTACCAGTGTCAATATATTTTTTGGTAACATAGGCGGCATATCAAGTGATAAACAAAAGAATTAAGAAACCATTACAAACACAATGGAATTGTCCGTCTAGAAAGTACAAACTGTATTTAAAAATTAAGACAGTATCCTGGAATGTTTTGAAAATAAAGTCCGGAAATCCTAAAATATAATAACATGGAGATCACAGTTTAAACCGCCGGTTTTGTCAAATGGTTTAATGATCCTACATTGAAGGACTGGTTGGATATATTTTACATACTAATGTCACATATTGACACGTATGAATTAAGAAGACTGTAGAGACGGATAAAAAATGAGGAGAATTTGAATATTCTGCAAGAAAAACTTGTGACGATATTACCTATATTTCAAATTAAGAAGAATTGTTTTACTTTTCAAAATCATCTATGTTGCAAAGTTGTTTAAAGAGAAAATTTCGCACTTTATATAAAGAAACTGCCTTTAGAAGTTAAATGGTTTGGATTCAATATTTTGTGAAATAAGAGAAGTTTTGATTATTTTAATAACAATGCCAATTTTTAATAACGATGCCAATGATAACTTCAGAAACTGAAAGATTTTTCTCTACTTTGGAATTGATCAAGACGGCACTTGCCATGTTGTCCATCGAAAAAACTAGTTGTACAAATTTCTGAATTCATATAAAAGGTAATAAAAATGAGGGAAACATCTCCGATAGAAACAAAAGGATTGTGTTTTATTTTAAGAAGTAGGCTTTAGGTGAGTATCTATTTTTTTTTATATATTCTTGAGTCAGCGCTCCTCTGCACTAAATTATCCACTGAACATCACTATTGAAGAAAGGTTAGGATATTTAATCCTCATAATATTAAAGATAAAAGATACAATTGTAATAGTTAATATTGTGCTGTAATTTCAGAATATTAACTTATACAGTATCAGACAATTTATTTACGCTGATTTTCCATATTTTCACTAAAAAAATTATACCTAATATAACTTGTATACTTGTACTTGACAAAAATTGTCATAATATTTCTTATAAAATAGATTATAGATTGGCTAAAGGTTTCAAGCCAAAGCCATTATAAAAAAAAAAGAAAAAAGATTATAGCTACAAAGAAATCAAAAAGATATTAAGATATTCCCGAAATTTGTCAGCATGTGCGATTTAGATGCCATATTTTAAGAGTAAAGATTGTCTTTTCCTAAAAATCTTATCCCATCTAAGTTTGTACATTATCTGATCCAGCATTGATTAATTATTTTGCTTGTTTACGTTATTTAATGAACTCTTTCTACTTACTAAGGCTCTTAACATAAGTTGTTGGTCGTGTTGTTTACGAGCCGCATTTGATACGACATATAGATGGTCATCATCTATTTTGGTAACGATAAGATCATCCAGGATACCTCCTTTTTCATTCGTGAAAACAGTAAGACTGCCTGTGTTTTTCTTGAGGCCTTGTAAATCTGCTGTACATGTTGTTTCAAAAAATTCCACACATTTTTCTCCTGCAAGACAATTTGATTAACATGTTTTAAATATATAAATATTATAATAATTATATTAATTATATAAATATTTTATTGAACAATGCGGATAATATTAAAAGATTGCTCATCTTTACTTAATAATAATTTAAAAATTTGATGTCAATAAATAGTCTAGGCGCCACCGTGGCTCTTTAATTTACGAGCTAGAGCCTTATAGACAACTAAATTGTTTATAACAACTTTTTGACCACTCGTATCTAAATCCACCCTTGAAATTCGCAATCAGCAGCCAAAAATCCATAAAAAATAACACTCCGTTCTGAATACTAGCGCGAAGTTTCGTGCTATTTTTTCTCTATTTTTAAAATTTAAATAATATTTTTAAAATTAATTATTTCCATATTCACCAATTAGTAACACAGCTGCTAGGTTATCGGATACAGTACGTACCATTCTGCATTTGTAAAGAATAATTAACTAAACTAACTAACTAACTAAACTAAATATTAACTAAGAACAACTAACTAAAAACAACTTGACTAAACTTGAATTGACTAAATTAAGTAGAAACAGAAACTAAATATTGGGCTATAAAAGCTTTTATTAGAAACATCGCAAAGGAACGAATCATGCTTGGAATATCACTAAGAGACAAGATTAGAAACACCGAGATAAGACGTAGAACAAAGATTAGGGATATTGTGGAAGAAATTACAAAAATGAAATGGCGCTGGGCAGGTCACGTACCCCGATATAATGACAACAGGTGGGCACGGAGAATTCTAGAATGGAGACCAAGGACGACAAGAAGAAGCATCGGAATTCCCACAAAAAAGATGGGTAGATGACATAAGAGCAGTGGCAGGCAAACAGTGGATTAGATTGGCGCAAGATAGAGAAAGATGGAAGCAATTGGGAGAGACCTACATTCAGGAGTGGATGGAAAATGGTTGACAAAGAAGAAGAAGAAGAAACGCTTTTGCAAACTAAAAACAACTAGAGAATTGACAAACGTCAACTTTTTTTGACAAATGACCAAAGGCTGACATTAGAATTTTTATTAATTAAATGCCAAATTATAATTTTAGTATTTATTTAATTTATTCGTCAAAAGCATCTTAAATCCAAACAAAATTAGTATGATTGAATAGGTATATTAAAATAATTGTAGTTTCGCATTTAATCAATATAAACAAAATTAGTATGATTGAATAGGAATATTAAAATAATTTTTTTTATTGAGTTAATGCCTCGACAACTATGATCATTGGCATGGTACAGTCAGGTACCTAGTGTAGTGTGTGTGTATGTGTAGAGTAATTGTCTTGATACTTAGCAAAGTCGACGTCATTGTCTTTGCTAAGAGACGCTAATTGTATCCGAACGTCTGCGGTCCCTCCGGTGAGTACCGATCGCACATGGAATTATTAAAATAATTGTAGTTTCGCATTTAATCAATAAATATTCTAACGTTCGCCTCTGATTAATTGTCAAAAAAGTTGACGTTGACTTAAAAACAATTAGAGAATTGAAAAACGTCAACTTTTGACAAGTAACCAGAGGCGGAGGTTTTAATATTTATTAATTAAATGCGAAACTACAAAGATGAGCTTAAACTCAAATAAAATTCTTCTTCTTCTTAACGTGCCCTATCAAGGCCCCTTGACGTTGGCGATTAACATGACGAAACTGTCTCTGTCTCGAGCCATTCTAAATAGTTGCTCAGCTGTCTTTATTCCTGTCCACTCCCTGATATTCTTCAACCAAGAGGCCTGCTTTCTACCAATTCCTCTGCGTCCTTCGATTTTACCCATCATAATAAGTTGAAGAATATTATATTGGTCTCCCCTTACTACGTGTCCAAAATAGGCCATCTTATTAGGTTATCAAGCAGCTCGCGAGCAGCATTTGCTCTCTCAAGGACTGCCACATTTGTTAGCATAGCCGTCCATGGAATTTTTAGTATACGTCTGTGCAGCCACATTTCAAAGGTCTCCAGACGATTAATGGTGGATATTTTTGATGTCCATGCTGCGACACCGTATAAGAGGACTGACCAAATGTAGCATTTAACCATGCGCTTTCGAAGTTGAAGTTGCAAGTTATCATTACAGAAGAATGACCTCATTTTTAAAAATGTGTGGATATCTCGATTCTACATTTTATCTCTTGATCTGGATCTAGTTGTTCAGTAATATGGCAACCAAGATATTTAAAACTAGACACTCTTTGAATTATATGACCATCAACATATAATCGTGCATCTTGATGTGCTAAACGGCTAAACACCATGTGTTTTGTTTTTGCACAGTTTATGTTTAGGCCAAACTCTCTACTCACTGTATCAATGGCATTTAAAAGACATTGTAATCCATTCATGTCATCACTTAAAATAACTGTATCGTCTGCATATCTGATTGTATTTATCAGAATTCCATTGACTTTCACGTCCCATTCCAAATTATGCAGCGCTTCTTTAAATATTCTATCTAAATATAAATTAAATAACAATGGGGATAGTATACAACCCTGTCTGACACCTCTTTGTATTTTACATATTTCTGTTAATTTTCCGTTTATGCAAGCTGTCGCTGTTTGACGCCAGTATAACTTTTCTATGAGTCGTATGTCTTGACTATCAACTCCTTTATATTTTAATATTGTAATTAATTTGTGATGCTGTACTCGATCAAAGGCCTTTTCATAGTCAATAAATACAGCAAAGACGTCTTTCCTTTTCCAAATAAAATTATTGTTACTAAATAGGTAGTTTCAATACCTTTCAAACGAAGTATCACTTGCCATAAGGTCCCATTTAAAATTATCTGTCATAGTGGCGCTGTAACGTCATCTGTCACTATTACGTCACCTATTATGACTAGTTGAGAAGCCTACGTCTGTTTATTACCTCCCTCCAAGTTTCACTATTATACGTATAACCGTTCAAAAGATACGAAGGGGGGAACGGACTTTTGACTAGCACTCTATAATATAAATAAATATAAATTGCTAGTAAATTGAATTATTATATAAACTAAATATGTTTTAAAATAAAAACTAAATAAATTAATTAAAAAATTGTATTTATATGAAATTATTTTAAAACGAGAAATGAGAAATATAAAAATTTGAACGGATAATGTTGTTATTAATAGGATGGTTTTTATGACTTGGTACAATTTTGACAATTGTTACGAATCGAATCTTTTAGTGACAGATATTCTTTTAATTTTTTACTTCTCATTTAACTTATTTATTTTATTAGTTATTTTTCATGCAGTTTCTAATTTAAGCCTGCTTAGAGTAAATATAATTTAACTTACTTTAACCTTTAATTGTGGTTTATTCCCAAATGTTATCACGTTACAAAATTGATCGTCGCAGTAAAAAAATGTTGCCATCGAATATTTTTTTATTTATTAGATACTGCCATAAATGCATACTGCCTTTACAAGCTGATGAACTTGCCTAAATAATATCAAAATATTTTCGCTGTGCTGTTAATAATGGATTATAGGTAAACCAAATTGTTTTCAAAAAGAGGCTATCTAATGGAATGCCATTAGACACAATACAATTCAAAAAAACAAAGCCATTTGTTCCCATTGAGGTGCTACTACATTCTTCAGAACACAGCTAAAAATGTGCTTTGTGCAGCACCAAAAACAAACAAAATCAATCAGAAATACCACAGTGAACTAAGTTCGCTTTTGTATATTATATTATATAAGTTTTATGTCTGCAAACTTGTACGAACTGGTACGGTGGTACAAAATGTGTACCATCCCATAACTAAAAAAACGGGTGTGGCAGTCCAGTGGGACTGCCGATATGAGTTATACTTTTATACACGCGTTCGCCGTTACAAATTTATATGGGAGTAAATCTGCACAATCATTACGTATGTAACGCTATAGGTAAGAGAGAGCAGAAAGAGAAAAAGAATTAGTTATATAGGTATATGGTGCACCGTTTGCTGTATATAAACATTTGACCTGTAATAGCAGTATAGTAAATGAAGGATTGTATCAATATTTTAATGAAAATATATATTTTTATTTTCATATATGTATAAAAGGAGTTGAATGCAAGAAAAAATTTTTACACATTTTTACACTCTGTAGTAAAATTCATTGTTTATTTTGTTATTAATATAAAAATTACAATACAATAAATACACTGCAACATAATTCAATATAATAATACAATATAAATTAAAATGCAATATTCATTAAAAATATTTAATTGTAATTACAAGTATTTAAAACTGCCAATATACATAACTACGAAGATACGAAGATAAAAATAAAAACCAACAGCTCGGATTATCTGTAAACTTTCATTTTATTTTAAAATTTAGCATTTTTGCGAATATTACAATATATATTTAGTAATATTAACGTGAAGTTTTTCACGTTCACGTAATATTTCAAAAATAAAAAAGGAATTTCATATTGGGATTCGAACTCACAAACTCCAGCGTATGAACTAAACACGTAAAGGATTTGCTAATTAGACATGACACTAACAGACTTCAAAATTGACAGTTCTCGGTCAAACAGTGATTATTTTGAAATGCAAAAGCCTAAAGTAATTATAAACGTTTAATAAATAATACAAAACATATCACATAAATAATAATATTAATACATAATATATTATATATATATATATATATATATATATATATATATATATATTTATTATATAATATATAGAGAAAGAGAGAGAAAATATATCTTCTTTTTCTCTCTTACCCATTATCTTACATATGTAACGGTTTCACAGATTCACTCCAATGCAGATTTCCATCGCCGACCGGCGTATAGAAGTATAACTTTAAAAATCAAAATTTGCAAGAAAACATGGGATTGTATATCAATAGTAGATAATTAACCCCTTGATGTGTTTTTCTTTATTAATTTGTGAATAAAAGTATTGTTGCTCCACTAGGGCATTTTATGCATGAATACTTTTACTTCTCAAAGGGTTAAGTAGAAAGTAAATCTTTCCCAAGTTAAGATGACGTTGCATGTTGAAAACTGCAACTTGACCTTACCTCCGGATGTGACAGAAATATATTTTGCCATAAGTATTTTTTCTTCATCTTTATTTGTAAAGCTTTGGGTAAAATTTGCTTTCTATTAATATTTTGTTTACGTATAATAAATATTAGTTCACATAATCTTTTATTTGTCCGTGCCAAAATTTCTCATTGTTCAGATTTGTTCTAAACAATTAGCACCCAATGTTTTTATAGCTAGTAACTACACTATTATACACTTGTAGTTATATTGTTACAATTTAAAACGTGTTTATCTAAGGTCAATTATGATGGACACATAAATCGTTTAAGATGGAACGGTTTAACTTGAGACAGACTTTATCTTAAAACTATTTTTTAAAAGATACATAAAAATAGAGTAGGTAACCTAAGCCACAAATCCCTATTTTGCAAAGCTTTCAGCTATTTCTATATTAATATTATGCAGTTTAGATTACTTTAAGGGGACAGTCTCATGCGGAACTTTCAAAAAATCAATTTTATTTTTTTTATATAAATCGCTTCCATTTACATTCAAAAACTCCCTCCCAAAATTTTAAAAAGAAATTCCTACTAGAATATAAGTTATAGTTATTTTATTAGCGTCATCTACGCACGTATGAAAACCGGTTTCTCTCCGCGCGGCGAGCGCGAGGCTCCAGCTGTTCTTGCTTTTGTATATGTCGTATATACGTTGGGTATGTATTAGTGATTCATTTTTATATAGTATGTATATCAGTATAACCTTT
This sequence comes from Diabrotica balteata, assembly GCA_918026665.1. Taxonomy (NCBI): domain Eukaryota; kingdom Metazoa; phylum Arthropoda; class Insecta; order Coleoptera; family Chrysomelidae; genus Diabrotica; species Diabrotica balteata. Next base: position 63,706,198 of record OU898278.1, read on the forward strand.
GGCAGTTACTATACACATTTGGAATTTTAAATCCGGAACATAGGATTTTTTACAAATAGGTACAAGATTCTCTGCGTTGCAATTAACCAGTGTAAATATCTTTATAACTTCGCGATGTTTTATAACTAATTTATATTTTGTTCCACTGGATTACTTCTCCTCAGAGCGGTTTGTAGTAGCGTATATGGCACGCCGACAGTGTTGCTCCGCCTACCGATTTTTCCTGAAAGTCCGGTTTTGTGCGGATAATAAATAATGTTTTATTAACATCAATTTTGTTTGTGTTCATTAGGTATTATTTGAGTTATAAAATTTATACTTAAATACATTTACTAATCCAAATATTGTTTATAATTTCAAATTAAAAAGAGTGTAATATAATTATTTTATTTTTAAAATTCCTTTTTATTTTTAATTTTAGAAATCAACTTTTTTTTCAAGCCGTTTTGGCAATAAAACATAACCATTTTTTTAGTTATAAAATATTTTCATATCTACATTTATAAATAAGTAGGTTTTCGTTGAATTTACATGCGATCTAGGTGTGTTCCGTTTTAACACTTACACTGGAAGCATCGCGGCGTGAATTAAGAGTGAGACTCCAGTCAAACAAATGAATTATTAATTATAAAACATCGCGACGTTGTATTGAAATTTACAGCTTTACAAAGCCATTTACAACAACTGTTGAATGAAGACGGTCCTCAATATTCACCAGGAATGGCCGATTAAACGTGAATATAAAGTTATCAGCCTTTTATTCACGAAAATTATGAAAAAAAACTTTAAGTGCTTTTTTCTCAAAAGTAACATTTTCAAACTGGTCAGACACTTTTCTCCGAACCTTCTTAACCGATTTTAAAAAACCAAAAATTTTTCGAATGTATATACAAAATACTAGATGATAAACCTTTAAAATATTTAAAAACCACCCCCCTTTTTATTATATATGGGTAAATCCACCAAAAAATATAGTGATTTTTCGACTTTTTTGAAAAAATTCGTATAAACTCTTCAAAATAATACAATTTACATATTTTAAAGGTTTATCATCTAGTTTTGAGTCTCACAAATACAACTCATTTTGAATTTTTTGAATATCTGTTATAGGTGACCCACAAAGTGTCTCACCACCAAAAACGCACTTTTTACTACACGCCATCTACAGGACACCAATGAAGTTAAAATCGCTATTAAAAATTTTTATTATGTACTTCAAGACTTACTTAATCATCTCCAAAAGTAATTATGTTAATAAATATTATAGTTTTTTTTTTCTGCTTTAATTTTAAAATACGTCTTTTTTTTAATCGCATGAGACTGTCCCCTTAAACAAGAAAATCGAATTTGGCGCTTATACCACAGACTTTATTTTCAAACTCTGTAGTGCCTTGAGAGATACCGCAGAAGAAAATTTTTAAAAAATACTTACCTCTTATTTCGGTCTGTAACATATGCGATACATCAAACAATGAAGCATTACTCCTCGTGAATAAATGAGAATTAACAATACTGAGATTATTATACTGCACAGGGAGCATAAATCCTCCGAAGTTAACTATTTTACCACCATTTTCTACGTGAAAATTATACAAAGCGGTAGTTTCTCCTTTAACATCATTACTTAAAAGTCTTTTTATACTTTTACTTCTAAAATGATTTAAAATTTTCCTTGAAATCATAATGAAACCATGAATATTAAATGACAACTAAGGAACGACCTTCACAAAACAGTTGATGAACCAAGAGATCAAAAGGTTACGATTACTTCAAATCTACTACTCCAAATAAATTATTTTTATATCATTGGTCAATGAGGCAATTTTAAGATAATTGTTGCTGTAATAGATAAAAGTTTAAAGGTAACAGAAATTGTGTTTAATTGACACAATCACTAATGAATTGTAATATTGAAAGTATACAATAATAAGATTTACCCATATAATTAGTTTATATTCAAATAATAGACCATTATTTAGGTTCGCCGCAATAAATTTTTAATCGTAAAACTATTTAGTTATTTGTTAAAATACTATTGTATCAAATAGAGACCCGCATACTATCGACTAAATATTTGCTCTACAGAATAGTCATGAATCCTTATCGATCGCCTTTTGACGGAAACTATCGAAAGCAACGTAATTTCCATGTTTCCATAGTATTAGATGGCCTCGCGCATACACTCGCTAAACAGTGTTATCTAACGATCGTTATTTGAAAGATTCATGAAAGATTATTCGGGTTTTAATAAGCGAGAATGCATCATAATAGTTCTTTAAACCTGTTCGTATTGCCATGGGATAGACCCTTTTGGGGCAACAAAATAAAACAAGTACTGGCGGGCATTTAAACCCGCGATAACATTTCTTTCTCTCCATTAGGAAAATGAATTCCTGTAGCTGGCTGTATACAGTGAATTACAAAAAATTTTAAACGAATCCTTTATAAAAGGTATAATCTATAAAAACCCTATCGGGCTACATCACCGAACATTTTCGGAATGGCAATTCCATCTTGAATGCTTTCCAGGTTTACATGTTTGAAGATAGTAAATGCATGGGTAACAATCCTTGAAATATAGCTAAACTCATTTTAAATTATATTTTTGATGATAAAATACTGGGATGAATAAGTTATGTAAATGAAACATCCTTAAACGCTTAGTATGGGATGTACACAGATTTTTCTATTCCTTTTTCATTATCTTCTATATACCGTAATGCACAAGCAAGTAATTTTTTATACGACATGATGACATACTGAAATTTCCAATGCAATACGGACATGATTCGACTAGACTGTTTGGTCGTGGATAAATAGATAATGTGTGGGATCTTTTTACGAAAAGAACATTGAGATATTGAAAATTATCTATAAAAGAATTTACATAAAATGTGAGCAAGAAATATCAAATAAACAGTTTGAATGTTGAGACTACAGACCTTTATAAAGATTACGGTCTTTGTCTTCATAGTTTTAATGTAGAAGGGCAGAAATTTAAAAAATATTTAATTGTGTACGTTATGTGAAACGAAAGAGCATTAGATAAACTAAAACCCCACTAGGAAACTAAGTTCCTGTAGCTGGCTGTATACCATATATCACAAAAAATTGTTTAAAATCCTTTATAAAAGGTATATAAAAAATGCCCCAAACGGGCTATCACAATAACACTGCAAAACGTTTTCGGATTGATAAATCCATCATCAGTGCAAACGGTTGTACATGCTACTAGCCACCAAAATATATGGGTCAAAACCCTTTAAATGTTTTAAATTTGTAGTTGTTTTACATTATTAATAGTTATAATTTGTGATGTTTAAGTTATCGTTGGATAGGTAACATGGCGGCGTATGACTCTGCCGCCAGCCGCCCTGCCTATTTAGAGTCATGCGCCGCCATGTTACCTATCCAACGGTAACTTAAACATCAAAAAACTAAAACATAGACTATTAATAGAGCATGATAATAATACACTGGACTCGGTTTAGAAATAGTTCATTTAACATGATATCGATATAAAGAAAAATATACTTGATGTACTTTCCAAGTAAACGTTTATCCGAAGGTACCTCTGGAGGAATTGCATCATAGGGTAGACCAGGGGAATCCCGACATACGGGGCAATACAGACATAGTGGGTTTTGGTTTTGGTTTTATTTTTAGTTAAACAGGTCACTGTATAGTGCTGCTGTTTAGCGAATGACACCACAGATAGCTCTGCAATGAATTTGCAAGAAATGTAAGATGTTTATTTTATTGGTTAGGTATATATAAAATAATTTGTGGCCATAACAGGGGCCGATTTGTAAAAAAATGAATATTATTTTAATCAAATTCCATTTCAGATTCACTGCTTTCTTCAGAATCTAAGAAATCTTCAATTCCAATGTTAATTATTACCGGTTCCAGCATTGCATCAGTCATATTATCCAAATTCCACATTTTATTTTCTTCCTTGTGAGCATGACTTACAGCATGTTTCCAATTTTCTGGAGTTACTTTTGATAAGGAGTGTTCTAATAATTGTTGTAAGTCTTCTAATTTAAAAGTTTTGTTGATGCGTCCGACTTCACCCTTTACTTGAGACCATATATTTTCTATCGGATTCAGATCACAGTGGTATGGAAGTAAACGTAAAATAATTACATCACGGTTTAATGCCATTTGCTCAAAATATTCTTCAAAAACGTCAGCAGTTATTTCCTTGTGGTAATCTTTGGTTGATTTTGAGACAAAACTTAATAATCCACCATTGACACAATCGTATTCGTTTCCAATATGGGTTATTATGAGTCTGCGTCCTTTTCCAACGGGAATATTGTCCATTCCAGTAGATACACCTTCGATGAATGCCTGACGGGAACTTTTCACATTTGTATCAACCCATAGATATGGTACAGTATGACCTTCATTTAGCCAAGTCTCGACCAAATAAAAAATTGTTTTCCCTTCTTCCCGGTACTTTTTAATAGTTCTTAGATAATCTCGTCTCCAACATACAATGTAATCTTTTTCATTTAAAACGGATTTTCTTCTATTCTTTTGCCAACGAAATCCCATCTCTCTCAATAGTCCCCATAATTTCTTGTTGCTTATGATTGGTAACTCTTCGTTTTCTCTAATTAATGTTTGAATTTTGTCCAATGTTGGAAATTCTTTGTTAAAAAAAAATGAGTGGACGCTGCGTCTTATCATGTTTTTATGTATTTCTTCAATTTCCAAGGGTTTACTCCCTCCACTCTTCTTGGGAGAAGAAACAGTTCCTCCTTTTCTTTCTTTTAGAAATCTATAAATTGTTGCTTCTCCAACCCCTGTCATATTTGAACACATGTTAACGATTTCACGAACATTACTTAAAGGGCGTTGATGTACAAGTGCATCGTGTACATTTAATATTATATTTTTCTTTCTTAGACTGAAGGCCCCTTTAAAACAGAAACAGAATTGTTGGTGCACAATATCCACCAAACAGCATGGGAAAATACTCCAACACTGAAATCTAAAATTAAATAAAAATTATCCAAAGGAAGTAAGCAACATAATAACTGAAAACAGAAAGTCCAGAAGAATATGTAACAAACAACGGTTCCCTATGATAAGACTAAACTAAATAATGCAAGTTAATAGCTCAAAAGAACAAACCTTTAACTAAAAAATGATTAAATTAATTGTTACTTAAAATAGGTAATAAATGATGGCAGCACTAATTGCTCTTTTTGGACAGCTACTAAAAGACTAAAAAGACCTAAATTTGATTACTACACCTAAAAAGTTAAAGTAGAAATAAAAGAAAATATTAACTCGAAGAAAGCTCCCATCATCATCATCATCATCATCTTGGTGCTACAGCCCTTAGAGGGCCTCGACCTTCTCAAGCTTTCTACGCCATTCTGTTCTGTCCCTTGCTTGAATTTTCCAGTTGCCGACTCCGATCTTCTCCGCATCTTGTGTTACCCCATCCATCCACCTCAGCTTTGGTCTACCCCGTCGTTTCATTCCCACAGGTTGCGCTGTTAGAATGGGAGCAAAAAAGCTCCCAAAGAATTTAATTATGGGTGAGCTACTGAAAAATGTTCCTCATAAAGCTATCGTAAGACCCACCACTGATGTTTTAGATTAAAATAGTGTTGCATTGACTTTGTTCAAAAACACTGCGGGATTAAAATTATTCAGCTAAAACTTAACACTTACAATACAATTACTTTAAGCAAATACGTTATCGTGACTCTCGTTACCTTAAAAATTAATCCTCCAAATGCCGTGTCGTTATTTAGTCTGGAATATTATAGTACTTCCAAATGCTTGTAGAGATTTCACAGCTATACCAAAAATTCACTATATGTCATAAAATGTCACGGTTTAGGTTAGTTTGAGGACAATCGTTACAATATGTACCAAAGATATAGAAAGTGGTAGAATTTAATATGATTCCTAAACCAGAAAAACCTGTACATGATGTTTCGTCATACATACCGATCTCTCTACTTCCTGTAATCTTGTAAGCTGTTTGAGAAACTTTTTTCACTCAAAATAATTACAATAATTATTAAAACAAAAATCTGATTCCGATACATCAATTTGAGTTTAGCAATAAACACTCCACAACTTTCTGTTCAACTATCTCCATTGACGTTACAGATCTTCAATGAATCTGGCATAGAGATTTAATACATAGATTAAAAACTTTTACTTTAGAATTAACTGGAAAGAAAGTTTTTCGAACTTAATACAAATTAGAACAATGTTGCACAAAGCAGTGTGTATTAAGTCCGGTCTTATACATACTATACCATGTGTTATGCAGGTACCAAGCAGTAGCGAAGATAAATGAATGGGCGACCAATACAACAGCAGTTAACCAAATCCCTTTCTTGGACTAAAAAATGAACAATAAGGCTAAACAAAGCTAAATTTTTGCACGTTAATTTTACTATCAAAAAATATATTATACCGTGTGGTCCATATGCTTATGGACTTACCATGTGGTCCATTCATTTTTAGCGTTATTATGTATATATATATATATATATATATATATATATATATATATATATATATATATATATATATATATATCGGCTTTAAAACGTCTTGCGTCGTTGTCCGATGCCTAATTTCCACGAATTTCTATCATTCCATTGCTCTTCGGTCAAGTCTCGAGAGCTCATTGCCTTTGTTATTCCCTCCTTCCATGTTCTTTTTGGTCTTCCTCGTTTCTTACGATTTGGTGGTATCCATTTCGTGGCGATTTTTGGTAGTCTTGTTTCTGGCATTCTTTGAATATGGCCATACCATATAAGTTATTTCCTTTCTATGTCTGTTGCCAGTGATCCATCTACCCCACCCGATTCCTTATTTCATCGTTTCTAATTCTGTTTGCCCTAGATATTCGAAGAGATCGTCTAAATACATCCATTTCTGTTGCTTCGAGCTTTCTTTTATTGCTTTCTGTTAGTCTCCATGTCTCTGTACCATAGGTTAAGCTGGTTTTTATGAGAGATTCATATATATTGTATTTTCGTCTTTTACCAATTTCTGAGCTCCAAAGAACTCCGTTAAGGCATCCAATTGTTCTACGGGCCTGGGTTATTCGTTTTCTAATTTCCCTATTGTCTGTGCCTGTGGTGTCGAAATCAATTGCTAGGTAGGTATATTCAGTGCAGAATGCAATTTCGGTTGTGTCCATCTGAATGTTGGATAGTTCTGCGCCTATTGGGAGATATTTTGTTTTTTGTGTATTGAGTTCTAAACCCCACTTTTTATATTCTTCCTGTAGTTTTCTGGCCATATATGTCAGGTCTTCTTTATCGTTGGATACAAGGACTTGATCGTCTGCAAACTGTACGGTATATAGGCAAGTTTCTCCCAGGTCAATGTCCATTCCTCTGCACTTTCTCTTCCACCGATACAGTGCTTTCGCCACGTAGATTTTAAACAATGTGGGGGATATGCAACACCCCTGCCGGAGTCCGCTATTATGTACTATGTGAAAAAAACCTGAAACAGGTCGATTTTTATTCTTAAATTGACAATTTACAGTATGAAAATAATATCCCCTCCAGCACCCTCTTTGAATTGTAAGCACCTCCTCGAAAATTTTAAATAGCAAAGGGGGTCGTTCGTGTAGCACCTTGTTAGAAAGGGATTTTAGTCCTCTGTTCAGCAATGTAAAGTTTTTTGGGTTTGTGCAATTATAACTTAAAAAATTTATTTTTACAATATTAAATTAAATGTTCAACTTGACCACTATTATTCACTTCTTGACAATAACCGAGGCGATTTTGAAATTCTCATACAACATTTTGTATGACCTCGGGGCTTATTTTGTTAATTTCTTCCGTTATCCTAACTTTTATATCAGCAATATTGCCTGGTCGATTATATTATACTTTAGAAAAAATCAGGTATTTTCGTATTTGTTCTGCTAAACATTAGGGAAAAAACTTTGAAGATAATAAAATATTAGTCAAAAAGCCAAATAAACAATTGATATGAATCTAGTAGGCTGCTGTCATTTTGGTATTTAAGGTTACTAGAAGACGTGAGTATAATATTTGTGCGCGTATTAAATTTAATTGTGGCTGATTTGTCCGAGACTAAAAGAATAGACATTTTAACTATGATTGGTTGAGGTAATAAAACAAGAGTTCAAAAGGAGGTTTGTGAAATGTTAATAATGAATACCCTGGTCAACAAGTTTCGTAGTCTACAGTTAGCACAATTGCAAAGAACTTTCGTTATACTGGCCATGTAAAAAATATTGAAAAATCAGTTAGAAATAATAAATTTATTGATAAAAAAAGTTAGATGTACTTCTAGAGATTGAGGAAAATCCGCATAAGACAACTCGAGAACTTGCCGCCATCAATGATGTAAGTAAATCATCTATTTTGAGAATTTTACATAAAGAAAAATACCACCCTTACAGAGTTCAGTTGGTTCAGGAGTTAAATGAAAATAGAAGGCAAGAATTCTGTGAAATAATGATAAACAGAATGAACGCAGATTTGCAGTTCATAAACAAAATAGTTTTTTCTGATTGAGCGACGTTTCATTTAAACGGAACGGTTAGCAAACAGAACTGTAGATATCGGAGCAGAGAAAATTCTTACTGAGTGTGTGAGACTCACACGCAATATCCTAAAAAATTAACGATTGGGCTGGTATTATTAACAATAAAATTATTGGTCCTTAGGTTAATCTAGATTTTTTGATTCTTTTTAGTGCCTACATTACGAAGATTTTTTCCTAATGTTAATCATCCAAATTAGATATATGGACCTTTTTACTACTAACAAGGTGGAGCTCTACTGCATTTTGCACTTATAATTAGAAATTATTTAAACGAAGTTTTTCCCAATAGGTGGATTGGAAGACGTTGAACAATCGAATGGCCGGCTAGATACTCGATTCAAAACATAATTCTTTATAACTAAAAACTTTATGTTTTGCGACTTTTCATATTTAACACACATGTTAAAAAATATGATTGCAATATCCATATCGCCAACCTATTCGCTTTTGCATTATCCTCTGCGGTTTGTATATACACGGATTGCTTCGTCATGACCATCTTTGATAAATATTTTTTTATACCTATTGACGCCAACCTAATTCAAATGACCGATTGGTCTAGTAGTCTGGGCGCCTAGTCATGAACGTATGGGTCGCGGGTTCGAGTCCTACACATGGTAGAATTTTTTATTTAATAAATAATACTTTAATTACTATTTATAACTGGGAATAAACCACAATTAAAGATAAAAATACGTTTATTGACGTTTCAATTTCCAATTCGGAAATCGTTCTCAAAATACAAACGTTTGTATTTTGAGAACGATTTCCGAATTGGAAATTGAAACGTCAATAAACGTATTTTTATCTTTAATTGTGGTTTATTCCCAGTTATAAATAGTAATTAATATACAATGCCACAAGAAAATAGCTTCAGAACAAAATAATACTTTGTTTAAAAATTGCCGAGTTTGTGATCGGAATCTGGGGAAATTTGAGATACGAGGCTGGAGAAATTTGCCCTATTCTCCATAAGATCAGAACAGTTTTCCCTAGATCTGGGGACAAAAAGTGAAGTGAAATGGCTACCTTTCTACTTTAATGCATTATAATTAAAATGCAAAAACAGAAAAAAGTATGGCATTTTTCTTTACGCTACACCATTTAAGTTTTCAGAATCTTTAAAGAATATGCCGATTTCCTATTAACAAATTTATAAAAGGATTTATTGCAACTTTTTTCGCGAAGTTTTATTATAGTCTCCAAGTGTTTTCAGCGAGACAAATTTCTTCTTCTCAAAACATTTTACAGAAGCTGATTATTGTTTAAAAGAAAAACTATTCGGATTGCCTGACAAATAGTGGAAATTAACAAATGATGCCATACCTTTTCTTCATTTAATAAAATCCCCAAGCGCTAAAACATCGCCTGAAAATAGACGCAAAAGAAGAATGGAGAAAATAAATGTATTAAAAAACATGAAAGTATTTTGGTTTTAGAGACACTTTGACAGCAGAGCAAATGTTTCTATAGATAATAATAAATGTTTCTATAGATAATAATATATAATAATGCCCATTTTAATAGAACTTGAAGTAATACTTTATTTTTGATAGGTCTTTAAAAAAAGTTACCTTGGATGTATGTAGGATGTAGTGAACTGGAACATATTTTTCGTAGTTATAATGGCAACACATTAAAAATAACAAAAAATTATTTAAAAAACTTAATAGAAGCTGCAAAATATGTAAATGTTAACGAAGATGTAAAATTACTTTTTTTAGATGTAAAATGTATTTTAAAATACGAATTCTAAATAAAAATACTCAAGGTAATTACAATATCCGCAAGAGAAAAATCACAAAGATTGTAAAATAAATGTCTAAATGATATTCATTAAGTCTCAAGTATGACCCGCTTTTCCTGTATCGCCAAGTTCTTTACATTTTACCGGCCTTTTATATTTAATTTTTGTTTTGTAGCAACATTTATTTTGTTTGTAATACACACAATCAAATTGTAGATTCATAGATTTTTTTAATTAATTTTACAAATTACTTATTTATTTTCAAACCACGTTTTCACAGAAAGTAAACTAATTATGACTTCTTAGTGCAAGATATGGCATCGAGGTATACTTACCGTTAACAGTTTAAGTTTCGAAGTTGTTCATTACAGTAATGGAACAACGTTGCTATATGATGCATCCTTAAAATATGATACACACAAGTCCCCTAGCTTTGTCTCGCTACGACGTCATGCGCAAAGTCGATCAAAATTAGAACGGCAAGTGAGCATATCTTGTTTTGTTAAGTATCATGAGCCGTACCTAAGGTACATCTGGGCTTAAGCTCATAGCTCCTGAATCTACAACAATAGTTGTAGATGAAGAAAATGTTCAAAAGTTCTTTCACATAAGTTCTAAAGTTCTAGTCCTATACTACTGCACCAAACCGCACTAAGCACATGCAATCCAAGCAAGCAGATTCAATCTTATAATAATGTACATTAACAAACTACACTTGTGACCTTGTTGACGCTAAAAACTTTTGCACTGCAAGTAATGTCTTTAAATTTAAATTTTTGAACAAAACATCAATAAATAAAACTTATTCAGAAGTTAAAACACTTCACATTTGTATTTAGGTATAAAAAACATATAGTTAAAACTTTTAAAAAGTGTCGTCAAAATTTATACAGTAGCATAACGTGACGTTTTCGATCTAATCAGATAATCTTCAGTCCCTTCTTATGTAATTAAAGCTAACACTAAATTTGTAGCTGTGACATCCATATATGGTTTTCGGTGCTCTAGGTCGATGACATTGGATAAAAATTAATACTTGAGGAGGTGTTGAGCTTACCGAAAGTACAAGCTGAATATAGCCGTAAATGTCAAAAATATTTCGGCTTGGCATGTTTTTATAATGCATAATATGTCGCATAGCACACTACCACAGGTGTAATTTAATGTACGACAAAAAATTAACTCCAACTGTCAAATTCTCACATATTTTTCTTCTTTTTCATAAAATTCTCTGTTTTTCTTCTTTTCCGTATGGGTTGCCAACATAAACTTGTTGCAACATATTAAATATTGTAGTAAAATATTTACTATTACTGAGACACGAAAAATGTCCCCAGGAAGAGGCAAAATACAGTGATCTGCATCTAATACTTTATTAAGTGTCCTTTTGAAGTCTATACATATTCTAACATCATCACTATTCTTTCTATGCTCTGTTTTTTAACAAGGAGTAAATTAAAAAGACAGATTCACACCCAAGAAAGTTACTAGAAAAGTCACCAAATACATCTTCTTTTTTGGTTTATTATCTCGGCCTTGCGGTAATCCAGTAATCAGTATCGGACAAACTCATACGTCGATTACAGAATTATATATTACGGAATATTACAGATTGAGAGAAAACATGAGCATAATACCGGTTAGATCAGGACATTGCAACATTCTAAATGAAATTAGGGATACCAAATGGATGATAATAGCCGACAACTTGGAAGACTTAGAAAGAATAATGAACAAAATATTAAGATATAGTAGAAAATACGGACTCTCTCTTAACATCAAAAAAACCAAATTCATGAAAATTAGTAAGAACAACAATACAAATGAAATATTAACGGTAGGCAGCCAGCAGATTGAGAGAGTAAAAAGATATACTTACTTGAGAACGATAGTCACAGAAAATAACGATTATACTGCAGAGATAAGAGTCAGAATTGAAAAAGCACGTGCCAACTTCGTGAAAATGAAAAAGTTCTGACATTGGCCTTCAGAGTAAGGCTAATTAAATGCTATATACACAGTGTACTCTACTATGGAGCTGAATCATGGACATTAAACCGGAATACAATAAATCGACTTAACGCGTTTGAAATGTGGAAATTTAGAAGATTGTTAAGGATTCCATGGGTAGATAGAGTCACGAATGCAGAAGTGTTAAGGAGAATATGCAGAGAAAAGGAAATGGAAAATACAATAAAAGGAAGATTCAACATCTGCTTAAGACTCATAATTCAAGGAAAAATAGAGGGTAGGAGAAGCATAGGAAGAAGACGCGTTTCCTGGTTGAAGAACCTGAGAAAGTGGTTTGGTTTGGTATTAACGAAATAACTGCAAGAACTGGAAAGTGACTCCAACAGAAACCCCAGGTGATCTAACTTGGGATTCCCCTACCAACTACTCCGCAAAAACACTTTTGTTATAAACAAGCTACAAATGCATCGAAATGGTGGATTAACAAATATTAAAGATAGTCCGTCATTTTATTTTACATAGTCGTCAGTTGATATTGGATGGTCGCCATTTGGAAACGGTAGGAGAATCACTTAAAAAACTAGGAAAATACTGAATGACACACGATATGTCAAATGAGATATTATTTGTTATATGATCCTAGTTAAAATAATTTCACAATTTTTTTTTAATTTCTCATTTTAGTGGAATAAGTTGAGTGTGTATGTGGAGAGGTATTTCTTCCAACTATGTGGAATAAGTTAAACACATAAGTTTTATTCAACTTTTTGTAAACATAAAAATCAACTAATGAGACACCCGTCACAGATACATTTATTTTAAGAATATCTGTATATACATTATTAAAGTATAATAAAACAGTCAAGACAGATAACAGATTTACATGGATATAAAAATAAAGTTACTACTATATGCCTTAAACTTTCAGTTTAGTTAATATAGCACAACGTATTAATACAACACAACAATACAAAATATATTGAAAGTCCCTAAGTACATGTGAATTATTGTCACAGAAATGTTGCATTATTAATTTAATATAAGTGCCATAATTTTATAAGTAATTGTGTTTAGTCATTTGATATATTGTTAAACTCTTATCAAAAATTGCACTAATGTGCAAACAACCGAACTAAACAGAAGCATTAAAAATAAGCGTATTAACGTCAAAAATCTAAGAAATGCAAACGACGCGGTACTGATTGCTGATATGTGCTAAAACTTACAACTTTTATTACCAAACTGATTATTCTTATAAAAATAGGGATAAAACCATTAATGATCAGAGCTTAAGGAAGACAGCTAGAAAGAGCCAATAACACCAATAATTTTGAATTCCAATGTGAATCACAAATGGAATATCATCTAAGAAACACAATACGTACTGAAACAACCAAAGCCATCTTCTACAAGCGAAAGAGAACATCTTAAATATATTACACTAAAACTAAAAATTACTGGTAGACAGGGTTCTTGTGAAATAAAGTTGTCACCGCGCATATATAAATTTGAAAGTAGGGGTTGAGCCACTTCAAGCAAAGGCATTCGTGCGCCGGACGTTCTACGGGTAGCTGTTCGATATTTTTACAGTGTTGTATTATTTCTTTTTATTTTAGTTGTACTTGTTCTATACAAAAGTTCTTTTCAGAACTCTACTAAAATTAAAAATTTTAAAGGTAAGAAGATAATTTTTTAATTTATATTATTTATTAATATGTATAATAAAAATCAAATATATTTTTTTTTGCTGCTTATAAATTGTACATTGTGAGATACAATTGTAGCGTTTTCTCTACTCTGCTATTCATTTCTCCTTTTAGAGTTCTTTTATTCCTTTCTGTGCATAATTTTCTTAATCATTTCTTTTATCCTTAATAATTTTGTCCTTATATATTCTAAATATTGTTGAGCTAAGTGCTCCTCCCTGACTTAACCTCGATGTATTGTAAACGTATGTGATATTGAATTATTACTAATTACGACATTGTTGTTCTCATTGTATATTCTTGGTAGCTTGTTGTTTATTCCTTTTTCTCTTGGTATTTTCCGTAGTTTCTGTCTTGGTACGTTATTGAAGGCTTTTTCTCTTTTGTCGCTTTTTGTGTTATCTGTTTTAAATTAAATATATATGATCCTGTATATTTCAACAACTTCTAAATCCACTTTGTCCTTCGTCTGTGTGTGTGTTCTAACATTATTCTTAATAGTTTGTTTATTATTTTTTCGAAGAGTTTCATACATGTACATATCAACCCCATAGGTTGTTTACATCATTATTACCTTCTGTTTCTTTTATTGTTCTAGTTTTTCGTTTAATTTTTTCTCTATAGTACTTTTTAATATAAAAAGGAGGTAGGTATATACAAATTAGTGTTATTTAATTACAGCATGGAGTTTAAGAGCAAATTATCCGGACGGGCTGTTAATAGTCAAAGCCGGGAAATAATTGCTAATGTGTTAGCCTTTATGAAAAAGGAAGCTGAAGAAGGTGTCACATTATCGCCCTATATAAATATTTACTTTGAATGGTTAAATACTTACAATTAATTAAGTTTTCCAAGTAGTATCTTTTAAAGTGAAAGTATCTTAACTGTATTGTAATGACATCATAATTTCTACTGTTTGGTAAATACCTAAATAAATAAATTTGAATAAAATCATTATTTATGGATCTACGCGTTATTTGTACCTAACCAAAAAATCAGTCCTTTATCCTTTCTTTCGCAATTTACTGTTTCTATCATATATATTGGCACTATCAATAATTTCCTATCATAAATATTGGCAATATCAATAGTCATATACTTTAAAATGTTAATATAATATATGGCTGAATTTTTAATATGAATGAGTCAGATAAGTTAAATTATTAGAAGAATTTTTTTACCAAGCAACAAAAACAATGGAAGTCGTCAAATAAATTTAATTTCAAACTTAAATTGTGGCTTACTGCCAAATAAAATAGTAAATTGCATAATCTACCACAAGCAAATAGCTTCCGAACAATATCATTTTGTTAGGTAGTACGATACTAAAAATTCCCAATATTACTGTGATCATCCACATCTTGACAACATTGCAAACATTTTAAGATCTAGCCAGTGATTATTCAACGTGAATTCACGCGTAAATGTTCGGGTACGTGCATCCTTTTTTGATTTTAAACTTTCTCACTCTGTGCAGTGCAAGCTCCGCCCATTTCACGGCATCCCTGTCGGCCTGTACATTAGTATGCCGCTACATATTCATCATATTTCTGTATTGAGTGGAGAACTGGACTCTTACAGAGACACTAATGTGCAATTGACTATTTTTTACTTTAAAACAAGTTTATTTTGACGTTTCCTTTTACACTTCGAAAATCTGTTTCAAAATACAAAAAATTAATAAATTCAACGAATTTTGTTTTTGTTACTTGGTAAAAAAATTCTTGAAATAATTTAATTTTATATGACTCATTCATATTCACAATTCTGACATATTATTATTATATATATATATATATATATATATATATATATATATATATATATATATATATATATATACATGAATTGGCCTCAAATATATTAATAAATTAGATGAAATTAAATTATTCGAAGAATTTTTTTACGAAGTAACAAAAAAATTGTTTAATTTATTGTTTTTTTTTAGAACGATTTCCGAAGTCGAAATCTAAGTCAAAATAAACTTATTTTAAAGTAAAATTGTGGCCTATTCCCAATAAAAATAATAAATTGCGTTAGGATGCCACAGAAAATAGCTACAATACTAATGTACAAATTGGTACACATTTGAGATGTGAATCTACCAAAAAACGTACAAACTGGGTGGACAGAATAAGAAATTAAGAACCGTACAACGAATGAAAAAAAAAATAACTAAAACAATACAGATTCCAAATGAATACTTCGGACATGTGGAGAGTTATCCAGAGAAATATACATCTCCATCTTCAACATCTCATAAGACAGGACAAGACCGCCGAAAAAAGGGACCCAAACCGAAGAAGAATATTTTCGCTGATCTATTTCGAGCTGCTGCAGAACAAAATTATTATAGCCAATATGATCGCCTACGTTCAATAATGGGACATTTTTTCTAACGAGATATTTGTTACGTATACGAAACCAGGCATAAGTTTTGTTTTTTTTTTACAAAGTAGAGCAGTTCTTATATCACAAAATAGCATCAGATTTCTTCGTTAGCAAATTTTTCGGCGCAAGACAATTCTGTGCCGTTCATATTATATCAGATTCCAGTCAAAAATGTCATCCTGGTCTATTTGTGTCATTTGATTCTTCTAGGAAATCTTATTACTGAAAATCTCAATTAAGTTGATTTTTTTACCTGGTACAATAATCTCTTCTATGCAGTTTCCCCGTAGTTGTCAACGTCAACTTATAGATTCCACCAAAGATATACGTGATAAATTTTGTTTCGATAATTACATTTAAATCTTCAAATTACATCTTCATTTGTCTGCTGATCTGCTCCACTTTTGTTTGTACCTATGTTTATTAACCATAAATCAGTACTGGTCTTAACAGGGTTTAAATATCTGATTTCAGTTCATTATATATTTTACATATTAGTCATAAAATTATGGCTTTATTATATAGTTAGCCTCAAGCTTCAACTTTCTAATACTTTCACCAGATACCTACTGACAGTAGACAATTTTCTATTGTATTAAGTAATTAAAAAAAAAAGAATCAGTTGTTTCATCTTTATTGTTTTTGATTTAAACATTTTGATAACTACTGAATTGGGTATTTAATTCTAGCATTTTCTTCCACTTTAGTAACTTGTGGCCAAGTATACTTAAATACACTGTATATTTGTTAAAAAATATAATAGATAGGTAAGTATATGTTAGTTAACAAAATATACTATTTGTAAATAAGATAACAAAGTATAAATATAAATTTAATAACAATTCCAAAAAGCACCGCAGCTTTGGGTATATGTTTATAAAAAGCACCAAAGTATTTATCTAACGTACAATTAAGACCTACTTAAAATTAATAGTTTTACAATAGTCACATTAAATTTATTATCTATTCAATGTTTCAACATATACATCAGTCTTTCCATATTCGAAATAGTGGCATACATAGGGGTCACGTCGTTTAATTTTGCTTATACGTAAACATAAATAGCTGAAAACGCGGTTATTTTTGTGCAATAAATCGGCGGCAGGGGATCAGTTCGATAAATCATCAAAATCAGATCAGATCAGGTCACAACGAAATATATCGTTTTAATATAATATAATATAACATAAGTATCCCGTGTAATAGTTGTGAGTTCTGATAAAGTGGAAATCCCGAACAAATTTTACTAATTAAGTCTGACTTTTCAACTTTAGTGGCAAAATTTTATAGTAATTTTTGTGTATCCATTTTCATAAAAGCAAAATCGTAAAGTTTTGCAACTTGGAGTAAGCCACCGTTTCTTTAATTCTCGAGTTGGCGGAGACGCGGTTTCGGTTATGTCTGTATAACTGTACTTTAATTTTTTTATTCGCTGTGCTATAGCCCCGGTTGTTAACGTGTCAGTACCTTTCCTTGGTGTGAAGGAAATCCGGGTTCGAGTCTCACCGGGTGAAACATTTAGAATTAATAGATAATAATGCAAAAAAAACAAATATGAAATAGCCACGTGCAATTTAAAATATATTAACTTGACATCTTAAAACTTTTGAATAGATAATACTGTTTAAACACAGAAATACATGTAGAAGATATTATAAGGAACATGGATACATCACAAAGTCTCTTTTACTAAAAATAGATTATAAAAATAAAATAAAAAGCACCATAGCCACAATGTAATCAACATGCAAGTTACTGTCTCAATGTCAACTGTTCCTTTACTTTCCGATATAGGTTGTGAGAATAACGTCACAGGTAACGTCTTTGCCCAGGACGATTTCTTTACTCCATATATTTACGATCGATTCCTTTGATTTATATTTATCTATTTTTCCTATGTAACGATATAAACAGACAAATATACGCAAGATGATCTAATATACAGAGCAATAATGTTATTTTTGGATTAGATTGTGGCTGTAGATTTGGTTAAAATGAGAAGCACCATCATTTTTAAATTAAACTAATTAAGTAGATATAGTGAAAAAATAGTATAGCGTAGGAAATAATAAAGTAAAATGTAATACTTGAAATATAAAATTACTAACAATAAAAATAATGAATTACTTATCTTAATTACTATGAAAAACTCATAGATACTTATTAGTTTCAACATGTTTATACCATTTGTGAATGTTCCAATATGTTTCTTGTGATATTCAGGTTACAGTTGTTTTAAAATCGGAAAGTGCAAAATAATCACGTGAAAAATAAGAAAAGTATAAAATTTTATATTATTAAGTCGATGTATTGTTAGTTCTTAATATAAACGTTTACAGGAAGAACAAATGTGTTGTGGGGATGCAATAAAATTTACGAAGTAATTTACCCAAATGAGTAAATTATTAATACTGGGTTTGGCAAACCATACGAAAAAATGGAAAAATAGAAAAGTACTTTATTTGTCAACGAAAAGTATATCTCCTTATCTAATAATAAAAAAAATTAGTTTTTTTATATTTTTAAAAGCTCCTTAACAACCCGGTCTCAACGAACTATATCATATAGGGTATTTTATGAATAGTACAAGGTAAAATTTTGAAATTATACAGTGTTTAGACCAATTATGAAATAAAATTGTTTGTGTCCTTATTTTACAAAATTATAAAAAACAAATTTAAATATGCTTTAAATATAAATTTAAATGTACAGGGTGAATCACGCTAGTCTAGCATAGCCCATTATTTTTATTTTTAATGAAACAGTCTGTAAATTTTTGTTTTTAAAATCTTCTTAACATAATCTCAACGAACTATATTATATAAGGTCTACTATGAATAATACAAGGTGAAATTTTGTATAATTTGGTGTGTATAAGATATTACATAATTAATAATAGTGTTTTTTAAATTACATAGCTATAAGTACAGACATAAATTTTCTAAACTGAGTATCAATAGATATTGATTGAGTTTTGCATTTAATTTCTTTTACAAAAGGTATACATAATTTCCAAATTTCACCTTGTATTATTCATAATAGATCCTACATATCATAATTAGTTGAGATCATATTGATATCGATCTTTTAAAAACAACAATATACAGGGAGTTTCATTAAAAATAAGGATTATGAACCATGCTAGACTTGCGTGAATCGCCCTGCACATTCAAATTAAAAATTTTACCATTAAAAATTTAAAAATTTGTAATAATTAAAGTTTTATATTATGTTAGGCCATATACACTCTATTTAGGCCATATTAATAAATAACCTAGGAACCATTTCGAAAAATTTTATAGCAATCTCCTTTCTAAACAGATAAACACGTAAGTTTTTGTTAATTTTGTATTATGGTTATATAGTATGTTTTTTGTGTAATCTGTATTTTTGATAGCTGTTTGTTTGAGACAAAAATAAAAGTTTGATTTACTTCTCTGATCCAAATTTTTTATTTTTAATATGAAGAAAGGCAGCAAATATTTGATTTCACGCAAACAAATCCTATGTATCTCTTGATACGTATTTCGACCTAATAGGTCTCGTCAGAAGAGCTGTTCATAGGAGTCCTCAACGTGAAAAATCAATATTTTCTGCTTTTTAAGAAGCAATAATAACATGGCTTCAATACGGACGCAGTAGCGACATCTAATTACAACAATCGTAAAATAGTTTCGAAACACAATTCAGATTTTTGCTTTATAATCTGAGCCTTCTAAAAATTGCAAGGCAAACAGACGTTGATAAAAGATGTTAAAAGAGACATCGGGAATCTAAAATTTGCATTCCACGACATGTCTTTTACAACTAAGCAGAAATCCTTAGCGAATTGTGCTTCTAGTAATCCCACAGAGTAAATCCGAATTTTAGATTCCCCATGTCTCTTTTAACATCTTTTATCAACGTCTGTTTGCCTTGCAATTTTTAAAAGGCTCAGATTATAAAGCAGAAATCTGAATTGTGTTTCGAAACTATTTTACGATTTTTATTTTTAATTTAGAAAAGTCTCCTAACCCTTGTATGTATTCTTGATTTTAGGAAAGAAGAAATTTTCTTTCTTCCAGCAGGAAGTTTTTCTCGAAGCGGCGTTCGAATAGAAATAGCTAGAGGTAATCTTGTCTGCCATATATTGTTCACAATTGTTCCAGGAGATTTATGTAAGTATCCCTTTGTTTTCATTTTGTAGATACCGCAATCCGACCCATTTATTTCAACTTATCCACGACCCAGCTCTCCAACAACCTCTGACTGCCGTACGCATCATTATTTTGTTTGCTCCTTTGCTGAGGTAAGCAAAATATATCGTTACAATATTTCTTCCCATGACTTTTCTGTTTTTCTTATTTTAATTGTGTTCATAAGCTTTCTACCATGTCCAATTCGTCTCAACAGTTCTTCGTCTGAGACTTTTGCAGTCCAATGAATTTTAAGAATAAGCCTATATAGCTACATATCGAATCCCTTCAATTTTTTTACGGATTTTGGCTTTCAGAGTCCAAGCTTCTATCCCATATAGCAGTTCGACGAACCTCAATCTGATACTTAATTTCTTGTTTGTAAACATTGACTTGTACTCGTTTCCGAGATAATTCAATTCTGACCTTATTTGATTATCTTATTATAACTGTTTATAATTGCTCTGTTTATACTTATCGACCCTCAACATCGGTTTAACCTCCAATGTCAGATTTAGGTTGTCAAAAAAGGTCGTTAAAATCACCATGAATTTGGTTTTATGTATATTCATTGTTAGTCCCATCTTTTTGCTTTCTCTGTTAATGATTTCTACAAGAATTTGTAAATCGTCTATATTTTCTGCCATGATGGCGGTATCGTCTGCAAATCTTATGTTATTAATGATGCTCCCTCCAATTCTTACACCTTCAGTTCTTTCCCATAGTGCCTTATGAAATATTAGTTGGAGTACACATGAAATAATTGTGGCGTCAGCACACATCCCTGTCTGACTTCTCTTTGAATTTCTACTTGGTTTGTCTGATTATCTTTCACCCGTACGACCGCTGTTTGATCGTAGTATAGATTTTTGATTAAATTAATATCCTTGGGATCTGGGCCCTGATTCTATTTCATTTCGATGTCGAAATTTAAAAGCGACTACGCCATGACAGTCGTAATCGCTAGCGATTCTCATTCATTTCGATTTTAGTTAAAAGTGGGAATATTTACTTTATCATTTTGACACTGCTTAGGATTTGGGTTGGCCGTCTTGTTTATTGGCTGCACGCTGTGTTTGTTTTGTTTACGTTACGCCTTTTGTTTTTTGTTTGAGTTGTTAAATTTTTAGTGGCCATTCTCAATTATTATATTTTTGAATTGAAAGAAAATGGATGCAGAGGCTGTCGGTGATGGTGGCACTAAATTGTCTGTGCACCAAAAAGAAATTATGTTGGCTTTTGACAGTGGTTATATTCTAACATATTTTTAAATTTACTGCAGCTTAGTAATACTTATCCTAAACATTTTGGGTCTACTAGAGGCATAAACACCCTCCTCCAAATATGGTTCTAATATCCTTATCAAATAATTTGCAGCTTGTTTATTAAGGCTGAATTGCTGCCTAAATTGAGCATCACTTAGTGAAAAGGGATTTTGAGTATCAAAGGCCGTATGACACTATGCATTTTCTTGTATCATTTCTTATATCGTTTCTGATATAATAAAAAAATGAATAGTGTCATACAAGCGTATAGTTCTTATATCAGAAACGATACAAGAATTTGTGTCCGCTGCAGTTTCTTGTACAAGAAATGCGCCAATTTGTGCGCAAAAACGTAAAACTTATGTCATAATGGCGGCTGGAGGAGAACTTTGATATACAATTAGACCAAGCAGACATCAGAGAAAAGTGCCCACCAGGCACCAACAATAACCAAGATTAGAACAGCAGTAGCCAAATTGAAAAACAATAAATCACAGGGATTGGATAAAATAGCATCGGAACTACTGAAAGTATGAGATGTATTACTAAAAACAATACATAACCGCTCTAAAAATTCGTGATGAGTTTAAAGATTATTTTATATCTCCAAATAAGAGAGTAGAATTTCAAGAGCATGGCAATCAAACACATAATTTATAAAAAGAACAAATACATTATTACAACCAAATTATTTATTATTTCTATCTTCCATTACGGTCTGTTGAATATGTTCAAAAATTGTGGTTTCCAATTTAGTTTTAATATTGGGACATTTTATTTCTTTAATTTTTGCACCACAGTATTTTAAAAGATAATCATTAGCATTTGGCTTGGGCCCCCAGGTACTGCAGTTCTATTTTTATAGGTGTCAAAATTTCGACCAATTATGTGCCGAATCACATACAATTTCTCATAAAACGCAGCCATATTAATACTTTTTGCCTCAGTTTTCCTTGCAAGAATCAAACAAAACAACACCGCCTAAACTGAACCTAATCTCACTTCTCCCAGTCCAGCCAGTCATGACACATTAATTTCGACTCGAAATAAAATTTCAACCACTTTCTTGAAGTTGAAATTACTTTCGATAAATCGAAAATTAGTGACGTCCTTTGGTTAGTTCAGCTGAAATCCACTTGGCTCGCAAAGTCGCATTTTGACGTCGCCATATTAATTTCGATATGTTTTGAGTCGAAATCTCAATTAGAATCAGGGCCCTGGGTCAATGTGTTTTCATGCATTTATGAGTTTACCATGTTAAACTACGTCAAACGCTTTTTGGAAATCTATATAACATATGAATACGTTTTTATTATATTCCTTGCATTTTTGTAATAGTACTGTCATTACACACGTATAATCAAAGAGAAATAGCACGAAATTGAGTAATATCTCAATCGTCAGTTTGAAGGTTGGGTAAAAAACATAAAGATAAACGTTCTGTTACGTCGGTTCGGTGTGGCAGAAAAATTTCAGTTACTTCCAGAGAACAACAAATTTTAAAGAACTTGGCGGCAAAGCACAAAGAGTTACTCATAGGGATAACAAAGAGTTACTCATTGGAACAAAACAAGCTGTTCAGAAATAGTATCAAAGATAGCAAGGCGCTGGACGAGCACAGACAGTTGTTTTCAGTCAGTCATTTTTCAGTGTCTCAATCACATTAAATATTTTGCGTCAATTGCGATGAAATATAGCAGAAACTTTTTTAATTGGAGCAGTTTTCAAAATTGTGATACGAGTTTAGCAGTTACAAAACAGCAATTTGCGTTAGTGTAACACTCCCATATCACTGTTAGATCTTTACATTG
The DNA here is from genome assembly GCA_918026665.1 of Diabrotica balteata. Taxonomy (NCBI): domain Eukaryota; kingdom Metazoa; phylum Arthropoda; class Insecta; order Coleoptera; family Chrysomelidae; genus Diabrotica; species Diabrotica balteata. The sequence goes on from OU898278.1 coordinate 63,729,841, forward strand.
CGATATCTAAAGGAATAGATAACTTGATCGATTAATACTCTTAATGAACATGAAAATGCTTTTTAAAATTAATATTTCTACTAGTTATAGGCTCAATCAGTTAATAACAAATTAGTTATTTATTTAATAACTACTATTACTTTGATGATTTTGCACTTCCACTTTTTTTAATAACTTAAGACGATTATTCGGATCTTTCCAGTGGCATTTGATCATCAGCCAAAGCCACTCTTTTATAATCTACATTGTTTACCAAATAAAGCACCAAAATACCATAAAGAATGATAAATGTTCCTATAATATTTATATATATTCCTTCTGTGCCGTAGTTTTGGTAATCCTTAACGGCCCATATTGCTTTTTCTAAGAGTCCGCTTACTGATGCAACTATTACTCCTATAAAGCAACTCGTTCCGAATATTACATGAATGGGTAGAATAGTCGTTCTTAAGGTTGGTGATAATCCTGGATATAAGAAGGTGAGGAATCCGGCTAAAAACTAATAGAAAGTAATTAGACAAACAGCAAACAGTTAAACCTGGTGGTCCATAAAATTATAGTATACCTACAGTAAAGTAAATATTGTCGACTCCTCAATGTCAACATATCTGTCAAATGAAAGCTCTTAATTAGATAATCGATTAGATAGTTTCCTATTTATTAGTCTCCAATTTTGCTAGTACGGCTAGTAGTAGTAGATAATACGGCTGCAAAGATAATCGAAACAACCACTTGTAATATTTTTTTTATAATTAGATTAGTAACTAATTATTATATATTACTTTAAGATTAATTTTAAAAACTCTTTGCAATTATCGCAGATGTTTTGAAAGTATACCTAAAATCTCATATTTTATATAGGTATTATTGTAATCTGTTTGGTACAAGAGGTGCCGATACAGTCTTTTATGAGAAGGTAACGGTACTTTAGATTTTGTATCTTTATAGATAAGTATTCCTTAAATATTCCTTAAATAAGTACCGAAACATGCACATTACTTGATGGCTGCTTTGTTAGAAATTTGAGAGCAACCGTCATTTTTTGGGAACAAAGAACATTTAGGCCTCTTTTTTATAGCGCTAGGAACAAAGTAATAAAATTTGTTAAACTTCTTACATTTATTTAAAATATAATTTTTTTTTATATTTTAAACAGGGTATTTAAACAGTTCCAAAATCACTATAATTCAAGTAGTGAGGGTGCCCCAAACTTAATAAAAATTGTGACTAAAATACCAAAAGATAGCTATAAAATCTGGACTTGAAATTTTTACGCTGAAACAAGAACACACAAATAAGCTACAGTCATTTCAAATGTGGTATTACAGAAGGATGCTTAGAAGGGCATAGATACAGAATACGAAATAATAATCAAAATAAAAATAAAAAAGTTACAATATCTGAAACACCTAATGAGTCTAAAGCAATATGAAATGCTAAGATTGATAATACAGGGAAAGATAAGAGGAGGAAGGAGAGTGTCATGGTTGAACATTTTAAAGGAGTGGTTTAAATGCAGTTCAATAAAACTCTTCAGAGCAGCGGTAAATAGAGTAAAGATAGAAATTCCACTTCTTCATATATTTCTCTTTTAGTGCTTTTTCTAAATCATTAGAGCATATCCTCACGCCTTCTCATTTTTTATATATCGTCCGTTTTTTCTAATTTCTTCGGATCTTTTAGCTAGCTTTTTCTGATACTTTTTATATCATATGTTTGAAAAATGGAATTCTTCATAGCTGTCAAATTTGGTCTTTAATAATTTTTCCAATTATTTTGATGAATTTTAATCAAACAAAAGGCAGATATCGAGCACCGTTTTTTATTAAAATTTTGACCAAGTACTTTCGCTCCTAGAACATCTTCAGGGGCATCTGAAATAAGCCAAGAAACGTTTTTTCAACTGAAGAAAAATTAATTAACTTCGAAAAAACTTGAAGTTGATGGTTGATAAAAAAAAATTTGTAATATAACGTTTTAGACTTACTTCGTAAAAATTAGCCTATCCATCAATATATGGTGAATGTCATAAACATTAACTTATACATTTACACAACACGAGACAAAGGACAAACAGTTTAAAATTACTATATATTCGAAGAAGCTACATATTTAGTGACATCAGGAGAGAGAATGGCTTCTTTTCTTAACGGATATGTTTAAATGACATTTATAGTAGTGTGAGTTGGCCCTTTGGTCAATGTTCAGTTTCATATGAAATGTGCAGATCAATCACCATGATTGTGACTGCCCATCCAAATTGTCATATGTCAGATGTCACTTTAACATTTCCGTTAAGACCAGGAGGCATTCTCTCTTCTGATGTCACCCGATATATAGCTTCATCGAATTTATAATAATTTTAAACTGGTTGCCCTCTGTCTCGTGTTGCGTAAATGTATCAGTTAATGTTTATGACATTCACCATATATTATTGGATAGCCTAATTTTGACGAAGTAAGTCTAAAATGTTATATTACATAAATTTTTTATCAACCATCAACCTCGAGTTTTTTCGAAGTTAATTAATTTTTCTTCAGTTGGAAAAACGTTTCTTGGCTTATTTCAGATGCTTCTGAAGATGCTCTAGGAGCGAAAGTACTTGGGCAAGATTTAATAAAAAGTGTGCTCGATTTCTGCCTTTTATTTGATTAAAATTCATTTATTCGAGCATTCAACTTTATATCAAATTATTTTGATGTTCTCTTCTGGCATTTTATACCATCGTTATTTAGTAGTGTAAGTAAACTCTCACCTGTCCTGTAAGTTTTTTATTTATGATATATATTCTTTAATAGATCTTAATAAATAATAAAATTCTAAAACAAGAAAAATAGACATATGTATACTCACTTGTGCAGCAAAAATTATGACAGTGGCCAATCCAATCCAAGAATGCAGCGTGTACAGATTCGGAGTATTTTGTAAATTATGCGAGTCGAAAACGGCTTTGAGGGCGATGACTGCTAAAATGAACGCCAGGCAATTTAATATTGCATGAAGAATCTTGAGGTTTTTCTTTTGATAATTTCTTCCAGTTCTGTATAAAAGGATTGCTAAAAATAAAATGAATTAGGAATTCTACAGGTTTATAACTACATATTTAAATTTAAAATAAAAAGCACCTGGACAATCAGTCAATTTTAATATTTTTGTAGCGAATATAGAGCTTCAATATTAATGGTTCATTTCTGAATAATTAAGAAAAAAATATAGTTAATTCAAAATCCTTGCAAACAATTCTGGGCAGAATTTTTTTACCAAAAATGATATCTTATAATTATGTAACCAAAATGATAGTATTTACATTTATGTTGATGTTTAGTTTTTAAATAACTTTGAGTTATTACATATATACTATCGAATATAAAATTAAAGTCACTCCGTAATTTAACTTTCATTTGGTGAAGGGTCTGTTGAGGCATGACGAGGCATATCGTTTGACGATCGCATGGAGTTAGTCTTTATCGAGAATGGAACATTGACTTCACATATGTACCTGACACAGGTTTTAGAATATCATATTTTAGCGTTTATGATTATTCTTGGATACGACATGTTGCTGTACAATTCAGTAATATAATTATTATATGTATGTTGGCAGCACATTTTACATTGTTGATGTCTTATGACTTACTTGTCACTTGTCATTACACTGTTACACTTTTACTTGTAAATAAAACTTACTTTTCTAATTAAATAATAATAGTGTTATTATTATCCTGCGTAAACAGGTTATGTGCCCAGCTGCAGAAATTTAGAAAAGCGTTTTTTAAGTTTGTATTTTAATCAAAGTAAAATTTGTTCTGCTAAAGAGTGTAGTTTGCAGAAAAATTGTGTTTACAATTTTTGCACGTGTTTCATTTAGTTATGGCTTCCTCCAGCAATCAATTTTTTATGGCTAATGTAAAACAATTTAATGGAGCCGGTTTTGATTCGTGGAAATTTCGATTGGAAAGAACATTGGAACGACATGGTGTTCTTGATGTCATTTCTCAAGACAAACCTGCTAGGACTGACGATAAGTACAAAGACTTTGTTAAAAGTGATTCGACTGCAAAAGATATTATTGTTCAGTTAGTTGGGGATAATGTTTTGGAGATAATTAAAACCCAAGATACTTCAATGGGAATGATGGAAGCTCTTAAAGCTGTTTATGAAAAGACAGGACTTCAGTCTCGAGTACAAATCCAGAAAAAGTTGCGCAACTTAGTTCTTAAAGAAGATGGCAATTTGGGTGAGTTTTTGGTGGATTTTGATAAAACCTTAAGGGAATTAAATGATGCAGGAGGTAAAATAGATGATAGTGAAAAGATAACCACACTTTTATCTGCAATGCCTGACAGATTTAGTTCAGTTGTAACATCTATTGATATTTTATTTCGTTCTGATCCATGCAAAGTTACTGTAGATTTTGTGAAAAACAGTTTAATGGCAGAAGATGATCGTTTAAAAACAAAGGAAGTTACTAGTGTACCTGTTCCTTCACATGCCTTTGTTGGTCAGGATAAATACAAAGGTAAGAGCAAACATACTTTTAAAGTTCGTTGTTATCATTGTCATGAAATGGGGCATATTCGCTCAAAATGTCCAAAAAGATTGTCAAAAAATCGTGAAACTGCTAATATGAGTAATATTGAAAATAAAGAAATTGCATTTCTTGGTAGTCACACAAAACAGGAAGTTGCAGTCAGCTGTGATTCAAATGTAATGAATACTGTACATCTTGTTGTGGATAGTGGTTGTACAAATCACCTGTTTATGTCAAAATACATTCAATTTTTGACTAATTCCATAGCAGTAGATAGACAAATAAATGTAGCAAAAGTTGGTGAAACTGTAGCAGCAAAATTTCAAGGTAGTTTCTCAGCTATATCTAAAGAAGGAGTTTCAGTTGCTTTGAATGATGTTCTTGTTTGTGACAATCTTTCTTACAATTTATTATCAGTAAGACAAATTGAAGAAAAAGGTTTTAGTGTGATTTTTGAAAATAAGGAAGTAAAAATCATGATGGGTGATACTGCAATTATTACTGGAAAATTGATTGGTAACTTATATTTTATAGAATTGCAATTGTATTCAGATGTGGTTAATATTGTTCGAGATACACCTGAGTTGTGGCACAAGCGGATGGGACACTCTTGTAGATTTCCTGTGAGTTCAGTTAGATTTGATGAAACTTATGAAAGTGAATCTCCAGTTCATGTGATGAGACACAGAGATGTGGATGAGCAATTTATTACTGAACCTATTAAAATTAAACCTGAAGTAATACCACCTGATAGTAATCAAGAGCATGAGATACGTAGAAGTGCAAGAGATAGACGTATGCCTTCTTATCTTGATGACTATGAAGTGAGTATGATGATGGCTTTATCTGCTGGCTGTCTACCTTCTGAATTACCTAAAAACTATACTGAAGCTGTTTCGATGGGGAATGGATGGAAGGAGGCCATAGATAAAGAACTTTTGGCGTTAGAAAGCAACAATACCTGGACTTTGGTAGAACCTAAGGCTGATGATGTAATCATTGATTCACGATGGGTTTTTGTTGAGAAAAATGTTGATGGTCAGTTGGTGAAAAGAGCTCGATTAGTGGCCAGAGGCTATCAGCAGCCAGTATTAGACAACGAAGACGTATATGCACCAGTAGCTAGATTAACCACCCTGAGGGTACTGTTATCTATTGCTGTTGATCGTGATATGGATATTCATCAACTTGATGTGAAAAGTGCCTTTTTGAAAAGTTCAGTCTCTAGTGATGTGTTTATAAAGCCACCGGATGGTCTTTGTGTTAAACCTGGTGTAGTATGTAAGTTGATAAAAGCTTTATATGGTTTACGAGAAAGCCCTAAATGTTGGAATACAACTATTAATAGGCATTTATGTAATTTAGGATTTAAAAGATCTAAGGTTGATCCTTGCTTGTATTTCAATGGAAAAACCTATGTTTTGATATGGGTAGATGATATTTTTGTTATTTCAATTTCTAAAGATGATGTCAAATTTTTAAAATCAAATTTAGAGAAAATTTTAGAATTAAGTGATTTATCAAATGAAACAAAAATTGTCTTTTTAGGATTAGAGATTAAAAGGAAAGATAAGACTTTAGTTGTTAGCCAGAAAACTTTAATTACAAAAATTGTTAATCGTTTTAACATGGTCAATTGCAAGACTAGTAAAATTCCAATGGAACCTAAATTGAATTTAGAAAAGGAAACTCAAATTGATTTTAAAGTCCCTTATAAGGAGGTACTTGGTAGTTTAATGTATTTGATGCTTGGCACTAGGCCAGATTTGTGTTTTACAGTTTCATTTTTTGGAAGATTTCAAAATAATTTTAATAGTAATCATTGGAAGCATCTTAAAAATGTAATTCGTTATTTGAGCTATACTAATGAGTTGGGATTAATATACAATAAATTTACTAAAAATGATCAAGTTTCTGTTCATGCATATGCTGACTCAGATTTTGCTAGTGATGCTAATGACAGAAAGAGTGTTTCTGGATATGTTATTCTTTGTAATAATAAAGTTGTAAACTGGTGTTCTAAAAAACAATCTGTAGTTGCTCTTAGTAGCAGTGAAGCTGAATATTTGGCTCTGTCTGCTTGTATGACTGAGTGTTTGTTTTTAGGTCAACTTTTAAAAGAAATGTTTGATTTTCAATATCCTATTAAAATTTTTGAGGACAACCAAGGTTGTATAAAGATGGCTCAAACTTATGAGACCAAACGCTCAAAACATATTGATGTAAAACATCATTTTGTAAAAGATATGGTAAATAAAGGAAATTTTGTTATTGAGTATGTTCCTACAAACAAACAGTTAGCTGATATTATGACCAAGGCATTGCCTGTTACTCAATTTGAATTATTGAGAAATTGTTTGAATGTTTCTAAAACTAATGTTTAATTTTACAGTTTATTAGTGTATTGTAATTTTGTTTGCAGTTTGTACTTATTCATTTGTACTTTTGTAGAATTGAGAGGGGGTGTTGCTGTACAATTCAGTAATATAATTATTATATGTATGTTGGCAGCACATTTTACATTGTTGATGTCTTATGACTTACTTGTCACTTGTCATTACACTGTTATACTTTTACTTGTAAATAAAACTTACTTTTCTAATTAAATAATAATAGTGTTATTATTATCCTGCGTAAACATTTATGCATAATAATGCACGACCCCACACCGCTCGGATACTTACTGATCTTTAAGTTAAATTTACACGATTTGTATGGTCTGCTCGCAGTTCAGATATCAATCCCATAGAACATGTTGAGTTCCAAACCATGAATAGAACAATCTTCTGCAGAATGTGATCCAAAAACCGAAAGCAAGTTTCGTCGTTTGCAAGCTGTTATCACTCCTAGATGAGAGAATACTCGCTAATGAAGTTATTAGATTTCGAAACTTTTTATAATAGCTGCTGAATCGATTTCAATGAAATGTTGTGAAAGTGTAGTGTTTGGACCAACTTAAGTGATAGGATATTTTTTGTCTGGATGAATGACTCTTATTTTGTTAATTGTAAAAAAAAAACGATTTTTATAAGACTCCAGCTCTACAGTTGTAGGTCATTTAATCTATACTTTTTTTACTTTCTTACAACAACTGGGGAACGACAGGATCGATTTGGCTAAGTTTAATTTTGAAAAGTTTTGAAAGGTCGAAAGAAGGTTTAAAAAGTGAGAAAACATAATGAACTAGTAAGAAAAATATGAAAAACAACAATTTTATTTTTACACAGTTATCGCTCCGTGCGTGACCATGGTAGGGGTACATTGAAACGATGCCAGCATGCGTAGCGGCGAAATATGACAAAATTGGAATATTGGACAAAATATTTTTACGCATAAGTTTTATCAAAAATGTGTGCAAATACATGTTGCGTATTTATAATAGCAAAAACAGTGAGTGTAGTTTTTATAGGTTCCCAAAGATTACATATAAATTAGGGAAAAGAAAAAGATGAATTGGTGCCATTAATATGAAAAAGTAAATATCACATAACTTCATTTTTATGCAATTGAAATAGGAAAAATTTAAATAATTTACCTTGAATGATATTTCATAAGGCTTCAATCTAACTGCAGATGACTTTAGCTTTTATATCATAACTTTTACTATTATTGTTTTTAATTATATGCTCTTTTTCGTGAAAAACTTGATTTGCCAGTACTAGATTTTTCCCGTTCTTTTCCGTTTGGAGTTGAAAAGATATATTATGATGAATTTTGACAAAATCAGTTTTTAATACTACATTTATTTTGTACATAAACTGAAAAAATATAGTTAAAAACTAATTTATTAATAATTGTCAATTTCGCATGTATTTAACAATGTCAAACATATGTCATATATTTAACCTGAAAATTGGGACTCCAAAATTGTCAGATGAAGGCGGTAGGTGTCGCATCAGTCACGCACGGAGCGAATCGTCGCCAAAAACGTGGCTATCTTCACGTCTATTTAGGTTTTTTACTTTTCACGTTAATCACTGGAGTTCGATTCCCCGCCGAGGAGAAACTTTTTGTTTTTTAAATTCATTAACTTTTAATCATTTACAAAAAGCACCTATGAGACAAATATTTTGTAGGCAAGAAGTAGAGTCTGTTACATAAGATACAAGTCAATATTTGTGAAAACGAAAAATTAACTAATATTAATAACTTGTTGTACAACAACTTCTGGTCAAAAAAAGTTTGTGTTCCCGTCACATTGTGACATTTTTCGATCTAATTGGATCTCATCTGACGAAAACAGAAGTGGTAGACTAAAGACAAACCCGAAAACAGAATGACGTCTTATTCATGTTTTTCACTAATGAGTGTAGGTACACAGGTACACAGGCGCCGTGTAATTTGGATGGTAGAAAATAAAAAAAACTATGTGTCTCCTGAACTAAATACAGATTACTAAAATTTGTTTGAAGACACACATATATATACCTTTCTGTGTTAGACCTTATTTTTTCTACATGGGGAATTTCTATATGGCCCATTTGTCAGATTCTTTCTAATCTTGCCACCATTGTTATCAATTGATTTTCATAAAGTTCCATAATTTCTTCATTGCTCTTCTTTATCTATGCTCCTCTATCTCTATTGGGTCCTTTTCTCACGTTTTATTTTAATATTTCATTGTCTTACTTTTCAGGTACTTACGTTGGGTTTTGTGTAAAGTTCCAGTTTCACAGTTTTTTTATTTCTTCTCATGTTTATGCTCTGTAAAGTAGTATATTTTTGATGCAACTATTAAAGATTTTAATTTTTATTATTTCTGATATTTCGTTTGTTTGCCAAATTTTATTTAAAACGTTAAATGCATGTTGAACCTTTATTATTCTTGTCTGTATAAGTGCATATCATTTTTACACCCTCCGTTCCTTTCAATGGCTGATCCAAAATATGTGAACTTGTCTACCTCTTCTACTTCCTTGGCGTTTATCATTAATTTATTATTTGGGTGGATATTATTTTTTAAGAGTTTGGTTTTCTCTGTATTTATTCTGATTCCAGCCTTGTCGGGGTACTGTGCCAAATTGTAAATTTTTGTTTGCATATGACTTCGGTGTTCAGACAGTAGGTATCTTTTTCTTAACATGCCATACACCAAAGTGCGTAGGCGACTATCTCATTACTAGAATTCTGTTCTTGGCGGCGTGACACAGCTCGCCTGTATTGTGTATTCCTGTCCATTCTTTAACATTCCTTAACCAGGATTGGTCATTTGGATTGGTGGTAATTGTTTGCGGCCGGCTCCTCTCCTACCTTCGATCTGCCCTTGTAGGATTAACTGTGGTATTTCATATTTCGCTCCTCTCAATATGTGCCCAAGGTAACCAATCTTGCGTTTTTTAATTAATTCAAAGAGTTCTCTTTCCACGCCGGCTCTTTTAAGGACGTCATCGTTTCGAACTCTATCCACCCAAGGTATGCGCATCATTCTTCTCAATGACCACATTTCAAATGCTTCAAGTTTGTTGATAGATGTTTTTTTCAAAGTCCACGTTTCCGTGCCATAAAGCAAGATGGACCATAAGTAGCACTTGACCATTCTGTTGCGTATTTCGAAATTTAGGTTTTGATTACATAGGAGCGGTCTGAATTTCACAAAAGCTTGTCTTGCCATTTGTATTCGGGTTTTTATCTCGTGTGGTGGATCCGATTGGTCATTGATTGTGGTGCCAAGGTATTTAAAAGTTTTCACGCGTTTTATACGATCGTCACCTATGCATATTATCGGGTTTTCTGGAGGGTTTCTGCTAATCACCATATATTTCGTTTTCAAAATGTTGATTTTGAGGCCATATTTTTTACCTATGCTATTCACCCTATCAAGTAATAACTGCTGATCTTCTATAGTAGGCATACGTCATTCAAATTCACCGCAAATTTAAGATCTCCTATCTGTTTGAATAGGTTCCATCTGATGCCTGTTCGATGTTGTTATTTTTCTCATTAACCAATCTATCACAATAAGGAATAGGGTAGGAGATAGTACACAACCCTGTTTGACTCCAATTTCTACGTCTATTTCTTCTGTTGCTTAACCTGAGTGTTCAAGTTTGGCTATGTATCCTTCGTAAAAGAGTTTAATAAAGTGTATGATTTTCTGTGGTATCCCATATAATCTTAGGATTTTTTACATCTGTTGCCTTATTTTACAAGGTCGTAGGCTTTTAAAGTAAATAAACCCAACATCAATATCTTTATTCCATTCATTTGTTTGTTTCATGATCATTCTAAGGGTGCAAATGTGGTCAACGGTGTAGCATTTGGTAAGGAAACCTGCTTGATTACTTCTCAGTTTTTTTATCTAGTTACGGCTTCAATCTTTCCAATATGATTTTGGTCAAAATGTTGTATGCGACGTTTAATAGTGTTTTTGCATGCCAATTCTTCGTCAGTCCATATCTTGTTCAAAAGTTTATGTAACATTTATATGGATTGCTTCAGTATCTTCTTTAAAAGTTTTAGTGTATTTCCAATTTCTTCCCTTGTTATTTCTCCAATATTCACTTCTAGTTCTGGTGACTCTTTATCTTCTATAACTTGTGTTACTTCATGTTTAGCATCTATTTCTTATAAGTATTTCTTCTCCATCCTATCCTCAACTTTTCTGGCTTGTTTGTTACTTCTGCGTTTTCTTCTTTCTTCTATCAGTTGTAGAGTATCTTTAGTTATCCATTTTTTATTTTTTTCTTCTTTTCAATCCGATTGTTTCATTTGCTATATTCATCATTACTTCTTTAAAATACTTGCATGTTTCTTCGAGTGACTCTCCAGTTTGTTGTGATATATTAATTTCCAGTTTCTCAGCGTCTATATTTCTTATCATTTCTTTAGAACATCGACGTTGTATTGTTTCTTCTGTTGGTTTTTTGGTTTTTATCTCTGGTTAATTTCATTCTTAGAGACTTAGAAGAGGCAACTGCATATGACATATGAAGAAAAAGATGGAAATTATATATATATATATATATATATATATATATATATATATATATATATATATATATATATATATAGATGTATTATATATAATTTCATTCATAATTTTTAACTCTGAGTAGCATGTGGTCTGATCCCACATCAGCACCTCATTGTTATGTTTTCTATTTGGTTCTTGTACCTCCCTTCCATGTTACATGATTTCCATGTTCCTTATGTATCCGCTTATATTTCAAGATGCTTTCAATTATTAAAAGTTCATATTGCACGCAAAATTTTATTGGTCGATTTCCATTGTCGTTCCTCTCCCCCTATTCCTCCCTTGCCCATTACTTGTTCTTATCGTTTTATTGTCTATTTTAGCAGTTTAAGTCTTTGATTAATATTTTTATAGCTCTTCTATAATTATTGTTAATCTTATAATACGTTGTTTTTAGTAGTTCACAATATTCTTCCTTCTCATATTCGTCGTTTTTATTTGTAGGAGCATATATATTTACTACTATAATTTTATAGTATCTTGCCTCCAGTCTCGCCCAAATAATTATATCTGATACTGTTTCCCACTCAGAGCGTTTCTTCTCTTTTGGACTAGCAGTATTGCTACTCCCTTTTCGCTTTAATAATGTACGTTTGTATTCCCACAATATATCATTAGTTGTTGATCTCCTACTTGGATGGACTCCACTGCCATTCCATCGTATTTCACTTAGTCCAACACCGTCTAACTTGTACTTATCAATCTCTTGGCTTACTTGTTTCAATTTGCCAGTCTCGTAAAGGGTTCTTAAATCCCATGCTCTTACGAATATGTCATCTCTTGTTTATTTCGGATTTATCTTTCATCGTTTTTTTACGATTTTTAACCTTGCTCGATTCATTTTTCTTTGTATGTATGAAATCATATGTGTTTTTATTTGTGTATTATCATCTTCTGTTAGTTTTTTAGGTTTGACTGGGTTTCTTCTAGCTTGTTACTGTACTTATTCCGTGTGTGTTTTTCCATCTATTTATTAATGTATTGTATTATAATGTATTATATTTGATTTTAACAGTTTTACCTTTATTTATTTCTTTGTTGGCGACTTGACTTATTTTTATTGTATTTGTAGTTCTTCTTTTGTTATGTCATTATTTATATACACTTGGTAGTCTTTTATGTGTTTTAGATTAGCTTTATTTTGCATAACTTTGTCTTCTTCAAGCTTATTCTGCAGTTTGGCCAAACATGTTTTTTCTCCCAGTTTAATTGCTTCTTTTATTTAAACAGTGATGTTTATTTCTTTCTTTATGAAAATCTCTACAGTTTGTTTCAGTACATTTCTACCGATTGTATCTGCAGGTAAACCTTGTATTATTACATTTTTTTACCGTTTAGTTATTTCCTCATTTCTTCCTTCTTCTTGAAGATCGTTTGATTTTCTTGTTTAACTATCTCCAATTCTTCCTTCGGGTCATTTAGTTCCTCCCAGTACTTTCTCTGTTCCTTCTTTATTTCTTTTACGTCCGTTATTAAATGTTTTGTTTCTTTGGTTAAACCCTCATTATTTTGATTATTTGGTGAAGTTTATTATCTTGATCTTGATTAAGTGTTTTGTTAGGTGATTTACCCGCTTTCTTACTTTTTCCGAAGCATCCTCCTCTGCTTCTCTGGTACTCTTATTATTTATTATCTTCTGATGTGTAGTCGTCAGAATGCATTGTGTATTTACATATTATTTTTTTTATCGGATGTTAACAAATTCGACAACTTACGTGGCGCAGTCTGCGTGTATTATTCATTCCCGTTGCTTTATAGTCCAACTGTTATCTTGTAACTGTTCGGAGTTTGGATTGCGAAAAAATACCGAGCCCGCCTCAACATCTCAGAGATTCTACACCTTATTAATCCTAATTAGTTCTAGTTCTTTTTAATTATTTTTTACAGTTCGATGTTTTTGTACTTTTCCAATAGATATAAGAAATTTTACTTAGAGATTATTATCCGAGAGAAACTTTTTAATTAACCATACTAATCGTAAAATTTTGATGAAAATTACGTGTAAATAAATTATCATTTGTAAGCATGTCTTACTAATTCAATTAGAGATGAGTAGTTTTAATGACATTTTTGAAATTTCATTAAAACTACTAACATTAAAAAAAAATCTAATTAGACACCTTAAAACAATATATATATATATATATATATATATATATATATATATATATATATATATATATATATATATATATATAGTATAAAAATTACCCTGAGAATAACAAAAGATCATTCCTATACACATTAGAAGAGGATGCCAGTTGAACTCCAGACTTGGTTGTGATTGCCATGCAAGGCCTTGTCTAAAATGAAGAACCCAGACAAGCATTAAGATGCAAACTCCGACTCCAATACATGTTGTAAACGTATATAATGTTTGGTATTGTTTCACTTTTTGATGTTCCGCTCTAGCTTCCATATTTGAATTTCTGTAATAAAAAAATATACATATATAATAATACCTATTTGTGTAAATATTTGTCAAATGAACGCGATTTTTGCAGTAGATGTGAAAATTGGACCACGTGTATAGCGAACGATCCAACAAGTCATGTTAAAAAAAAACATGTGCATCGTGCTTTATATGTAAATGTTTTTTTCGTAATTCAGTTGTTATTAAAAAAACTAAATTTTTATGATTTACATTAATTTGATAGTATGAAAGCTATTTTTATTTCTAACAACACAAAAATCGTTGCCTACCGAGTTATTGGAAAAGTGTTAATGTCAACGTATTCACATATATTGTTTGGTTTTGTATAATATATTACAACAAATAATTAGATAAGTAATTATTTTTATTAAAAATATAATATTTATTACAAATGATTTGATTTCATATTTTTTTAATATAAACATCTAGTAAGCTACTAACAACTTGTTGGGTATATAACAATTTTCCTGTCATTTTTTTAAAATAATCTTGTTTTCAAAACGATTTCCTGAGTGTAAGTCGAAACGTCAAACATTATTTAAGAATGTACTTCTCATTAAAATCAACTGTGGCGTAACCCATATAAACATAATATTTAATCTAATAAGATGTTCGTTAACATTACATTCTGATTACCATTGATCAATAACACATTTTGCTCTAAAATAAATTTCTATACGAAATTAACTGAGATCCAATTTAAGACTTAAATCAGATCCAAGTTACTGGCACAACGCCACAACTAAATTCCATATTTCCATACACATTTAAGTATATGTTTACACAAGTATTTAACATATATTAATAGCGATGATTATTTTAAACGTGGCCAATTATCTCAATTTCCTGTACATCAAGATAAAAGATTATTTTTAATGAGTACTTTGTCAGAATTCGAGGATGGTGAAGAAGCTGATAGAATTTTGCTTATTTCCTCCTCCTCGGTCCTATTCCTTTTGGGATGTGGTGACACCGTCAGGCCTTTACAGTTTTTTCACGATTTCCCTCCATCCTTCTCTGTCCTGGGCTAATTGTTCGGCCTCAAGTAACCCTTGGATAATCAATATTTTTGTTTAATCTACCCAACGGCTTGGAGATCCTCCCCTAGGTCTCTTTCCTTCAACTCTACCCTCGACTATCAGTTTTTCCATCGTACCTGTTCTTCTAGCAATGTTTCCAAAATATTGCAAATATCTCTGTTGTATTTGTTTAAGCAATATATCCTTTACTTTAAGTTGTTCTAATATCGATACGTTAGTGAGATGATCAATCCAGGATATTCTCAACATGCGGCGGTATACCCACATTTCAAAAGCGTCCAGTTTATTTTTATCCGCTTTCTTTAAGCTCCACGTTTCGGATGCATATGTGGCTATGGGAAAAATGAGCGCCCTTACCAGCCTTAGTTTTGTGTGTACTATTATGCTATAATTTTTCCAAATTGCTACCAGTTTGATCATAGCTGTTCTAGCAATAGTCAATCTTCTACGTATCTCTCTGTCACACCCTTTATCATTTGTTATTAGGGACCCCAGAAATATGAAACTATTTACTACTTCAAAGCCCCCAATTTCTTTAAGGTGTTGAAGATTATTCCGAGCTCTGTCTACTATCATGATCTTTGTCTTACTCCTATTTAGCTTTAGTCCATATGTTTTGCTTTTTTCCTCCAGATATCTCATTATGTCTTCCATTTCTTCTTGATTTGCCGCGAGCGATTATTAAAGTGTCATGAGCATATTTCAAATTATTGATTTTTTGACCTCCTACTGATATTCCGCCCTTCCATCCGTCTAGTACCTTTCGCATAATGTAGATATTAAACAGAATTGGCGAGATTATGCATCCCTGTCTCTGTTCTGAAATGATCGGATTGGGTGTTGTTTATTTTTACTGTGCACTTATTATTTTCATATAGACTTCTAATTAGTTGAATTGTGGTTGAAAGTGGAGGGGTGTTCCCATTTACACTAGTATGGACCATAGCTGCTGCCATTTGACTTTATCGAAGGCCTTGTGTAATCCACAAAGCACATAAGTATAGAAGTATTGAATTCACGAGTTTTTTCAATTAGCTGTCTGACATTAAGGATGTGTTCTCTTGTGCCTTTTCCTGGGACAAATCCCGTTTGTTCTTCTGATATCTGAGGCAATAGAAAAGCTTTTAGTCTTTCATGTATTACATGAACTAGAACCTTGCTTGCATGGAATATTAGGGTTACCGTTCTGTAGTTGCTGTAATCTAGCGAAGTTCCTTTTTTGAATATGGGGATGAAAGTGGATGTTGTCCAGTCGTTGGGCCACTCTCCGGATTCCCAAATCTTTTTGCAGATCATATGCATAACATTTACTCCAACATCTCCAGTCTCTTTTAAACTTCTGCGGTGATCTGGTCTGCGCCAGGAGATTTTCTATTTTTCAACTTTTTGATTGCTTTCTCTACCTCTGACTTTAGAATATTTGATTCTCTCTCTTCAGTGAACTCATCGTGATTTGCATTCTGGGGATCATCTGCATAAAGACTTTGACAATATTTTCTCCATACCTCCACAATCCCTTTCTCGTCATGTATAATATGTTGGTTTTCATCCATTATTGTTTGTGTGATTGGTTTAAATTCCCTGGATAGATATCGGACTTTGTTATATAGCTCATGGGATTCATACTGGTTTGCATGCCTCTCTAGTTCTTCGCATTCTTTACGCATTTACCAAGATTCTGTACGTTGCAGAAAAAAATGTTTCAAATAAAAAATGTAGAGATAATTTTGAACAGGAATGTTAAGTAACACTTTTGCTGAAAAATAAACTGTTATCTCAGAAACAACGCTTGAAGAGACCGGCGATTATTTGGGTTACGAAAGTTGTATCAACTCGACGGTTAAAATTCGATATCTTCTGATCAGCGTTTCATATAGACAAAAATAACTAAACTTCTAGTATCCACCGACTTTTATATATAAATGTGCGCTTTTTAAACCTAAATTTAAATGTAGCGGGTGATTCACGCAAGTCAGCATAATTCATCAACTTTATTTTTATTGAAAAGTCCTATAGATTTTTGTTTTTAGAAGCTACTTAAAACCAAATCTTAAAAGGTATATAATTTTGAATGGTTTTTTTTTAATTAGCTAAATCAAACTTCTAAACTAAGTATCAATATATTGTATTATTCATAACAGAGCCTACATTTTACAGTTTGTTAAGATTTTAAAAACATAAACATATGTAGGTGTTCCATTAAAAATAAATATGATGGACTATGTAAGACTCACCTCGTGAATCACCTCGTATATTTAAATTTATATTGAAAAAGTGCACATTTGAATTTAAAAGTTGACGTGTCCCAGTGTTTTTCATAATATATATTAACAAACTACCTGGTAACGCAAACAAGTCTACCAATTTCCAGGCTATACTTCACTCTCCTGAAGATTTATCATTTTTAAGCGTTTTTTAGGGTTTTTGCAGCACTGTATGCCGGTCCGAATGTTGTTACAAGTATAATTTAAAAATTTCACCCATACCACTACAAAGAAGATGATAACTTTAAACGGCGAAATTATTGTGAATAGCAATAGTTTTAATTATCTAGAATCAGTATTAAAGTTCTTGTGAAATAAATGGAGATTCACGTAATTGTTTGGAATAAGATGGAGGTGGTATCTTGTGAAAGTGAGTGTAGTGACGAAAAAAAGATCAAATTAGGAATTGATATATGATATCAATACAAAGAATTGCGGAGTTGTAAGTTCTTCGAAGGAGTAGGAGAGGAGTACCAAATAGGGATTGGATACACAATCTTTTCAAGATTGGCCTGAATCCACTGCAATCCACAGCAAACTGTGAAATCGAAATAAAAAAACTATTTTAATGTTTATTGTGTTCATAATATTATTTAAGCTTTTAGTCCAAAGTAATAAAATAAAAACTCAAAATAAAAATTATCTTAGGTGTATATAAACAAATGAGGACGTATAATCAGTCGCAATTCGTAATAAATCTTACCTCTCTTTAACTTAAAATGGCTAGAGCAAATGCTGCAATTATCATGAGATTTCAAAAAAAACTCGTCCCCAGTAAGCCATGAAACTGAAGATCGTTCTCAGATGGGGCTTTGCTTATGTCGGCTGAGAATTGCCACGAATGAATAGAAATGAACTTTTCTGTTGTAAGAATGGTTCATTTGAAGCAAATTTCATTGATGGCAATTTTGAGCTGACACCAGTTAAGTAATATGTTTTTCTACCATGGCTTAGGTACTAAGAAGTTTTTATTGGATCTTATGATAAAAATCAGTATGTATTCTAAAATTTTAATTAGCAGAAATATGAATTATTTAAAAATAAAATAAACGGTTTAGGTTTGATTTCGTTACAATGTACCACCATTGAGAAAAATAATAAAAATAAAGTAAAGTTAGAAAACCCAGATTTAGGATGAATCCTAAATTCGATATGTGATTTACATTCTCATTGATAGATATCGCTGCAACAGCGTTTGTTTGTAAATATTTTTCAAATATTTACTTTAATAGTCGGAGAAGAGAAGGTTTATTTCGTTAGAGCTTGCCATGAGTTCACTTTGATAAAGACAAGAAGCATAAATGTGCATAACAGCGAATGGTGATACGCTGTAACAAAATCAATAAAACGTGTATTTTATTTTGATTATTTTTATTCTAGTATCGAGTATTAGGAAATTGTTTTCACGCAGGAATTTCTGTCTAGACGAATCGGCATGGAGTGGATACAATTATAAATCCCCATGCCATTGCATTTGTCGCCTGCTCGTTTTGCAACGTTAGAAAACACAGATTTAGGCTGAACTCTGAATTCGCTTTCAGATTTATATGGTTATGACTTATTTAGTTTTTTAGAAGTGAGACCTTGAAAAACATTTTGTCTATCGACTTATCGCCTAACCTGCTTCGCACAGCACTGCACATATATCCGGTTGCGAAGAAAGCATTTTCGGCTTCTACGCTGGTCGGTTTTGGTTTGGCTTGGTCGGTGATCAAATAGTCATAAACCATGGACAAATGATCGCCTTTCACTCCTTTGGGCTCATAAACAGTCATTTTATTTTTCAAAGTCTTCTCGTAATTTTTTAAGAACCAGTTTTTTTTTTGGTTATAAAAGTTTTCTGCCTCTCGTTTCAATTCAATTACAAGTACTTGATCTAAAGTAAAATTTCACGGGCTGATTAGCTGACTCATCTTCTACTTCCACTATGTCCTCTTGCACTGGTTACACAATCACTTAATTATTTATAAGACTTAACAAATGTTTATCTCTTGTCCTATTGCATTATTTTTGGTCAAATGATCGTCTTTCACTCCTTTGGGCTCATAAACAGTCATTTTATTTTTCAAAGCCTTCTCGTAATTTTTTAAGAACCAGTTTTTGTTTGTTATAAAAGTTTTCCGCCTCTCGTTTCAATTCAATCACAAGTTCTTGATCTAAAGTAAAATTCACGGGCTCTGACTAATTAGCTGACCCATCTTCTACTTCCACTATGTCCTCTTGCACTGGTTACACAATCACTTGTTTATTTATAAGACTTAACAAATGTTTATCTCTTGTCCTATTGCATTCTTTTTCGGCATGGGGAAATAACCAGGATTATTTAGTCCTTGGTCATACTTTTTTGGATTTTGTAAGTACACTAATGTAATGTAATGTAATGTAATTTCAGAGAGGCGCTGTTCCGCGATTCTGTTGCGGAGTGTTTCCGATAGCTCGACACTAAAGCTAGAGTCCTGGCTATTTAGTTTTTTTAAGACCAATTTCATGGTTGTGTCGGCCGTTATCAAAGTGAACTCTCTTATTTAAAGTTTTCTCTTAAACTTAAACTGGCTCTTAAACACCCAGTTTCACCGGTTGAAGAGTGGCGATCAACTTATTAATTATTGCCCACTCGCCAGCAGAGAATGTCATCGCAGAATCAATGTCTATCAACGCTTTATCGATGCAAACTTTTAGGCTGTAGAAACGTTCCATTCAGTCTACTGAACAAATTGTTCCACCTGGTGCAACAGTCAAGAATTAAACTTAATTCCTTGCTTTTCTCTTCCTTGGCATATTTTTACAAGAACATGTCGTCTTCGGTGGGTGATTTTGTGAACGTTTTAACAACTTTTCGAATTTTCATGAGCAAATCGCTGTAACGAGGAATCAATTCAAAAGGGCTCGCCGATGTTGGTTCGATTGCTACTGCCAATCCCTTATGCATACCTGTCTCCATATCTTCATTTTCGTCTACATATTCATCAGTGTCGACTATTGTTGCTTGTTCTACTTCTCTTTGAGGTTTCTTTTTATCATCGAGCAAAAAGATAAAAGAGGGAATCTAATCTTTATGAAAAGGAGACCAAAAAAGTGGCCTCTGATGGCGGACATATCCGGAGATTCAAAAGCGCTAAATTTAAATTTTCCGATACTTATTAACAATAGCTATAAAATATTTTTCAGACGAGAAAGTTTTAATTAAATATTAACGATAATAGTCTAAAAAGTGACATAATTGGTAAAAAACTTCAATATAAATAAAATTTCATGTGACAGTTGGGACAAACAATAACATAACCAAACTAAATTTGACTTCTTAAACAAGGAGAGAGACTGTCTTTCCTTGTTTAAAGTGGCCTCTCAAGATGGCACTTCCTGTCTAACAATATTGTTGTCCCCGCTACCTTTACATTCCCTCTTTTATCTTTTTGCTCGATGCTTTTTATACAGCACGTCTACTACAGCCAACTTACTGCTTTGTTCATAGCATAGTTGTAGATAGCAAGGCATTAGCTTACCAACTTTCACCATAACGGCTGCGCCGTCGGTTGTAATACCAATAGTGTCGGATTCAATCATTAAACCAAAAATGTTCAACCGTTCTGTCATTAATTCAATGCAGTATTTGGCAGTGCCCGAGCCGTGAATTCTGATCAAACGTAGATTAAAATGCTCTGCATTGTGCAAATACAAATTGAGATTTACGTATCTGTCATTTTTTTTGTTGGGAGGTCCACTCGTCGAAGCCCAACTAAAATCTTTGTCCTTTTTGTTTTAAATTAGTAAATTCTTTTACAAGATTTGCTTGAACTTTCTCTGAATATTATCGTTCTGTTAATGATCGCTCTTATGGTGTAATCCAGTTTTAGCGAATAACTGTCTGAAGTCGAATGACGTACAAAGTGAAGTCACATTAAAACTATCTTTGCAAACCATCCTAGTAACCATATATTACATAGAATTTTCTCTCTTAAAGTAGGAATCAATAGTATTCTTCGACTTTTCTAGCAATTGCAATCTCTAGTACTAAAGTAGGCGTTGAGGGAGCCAGTTACACAGAATATGTATGTGAAAGGGATTAATATTGGAATTATCCAAAATAGAATCGTGTGTGAGAATGTAAAAAGGAAAGCCGATGTCGTATATGGATAACGACAAAGGGAGATTGAAACAAAAATAAAAAATTTTAAATGTTTCCCTCACCCCCAGTGTTGACATACAGAGCAGAAACACTTATTTTAACAAAACCCTTGGCTACCAAATTGAGACACAGAAAAATGGAGATAGTTATGTTAGGAGTAAGCGACGCAAAATAAAAAACGAAGAGGTCAGGAGACCAAGGTGACTGAAGTAATCGAAAGGATAGCCAGACTAAAATGGAGATGGGCAGGACACATAGCTAGAATGACGGATGGGCGATGGACAAGGATGTTATTGGAATGGAGACCAAGGGAAGACAAGAGAAGCATCGGTAGACCACCTACACGGTTGGCTGACGATTTAAGAAGACAAAATAAAAACTGGATGAGAGTGACGCAAGATAGACGGTCTTGGAAACAAAAGGAAGAGGCCTTTCGAGGAATGTTCAGCAATGGACTTTTGAGACTGGATGATGATGATTTGAAAAACTAAACTACTGTCGAAATAGCATGTGTAATTCGTATTATGTCTAATAAGGCAGCTTTAAAAAGAGAACATGACGTCAAACTAATGTAATTATTTACATTAGAACGTTATTTTCAATGTTTTATATAAAATACATAAAAACCTTTCCGAATGGCTTCATTTACATTTTTTGTAGAAATTATTACAAATATAACATACATTATATTCTTATCTTTTGATTAACATATTTCACCCATTAAAGATATTTCATTTTGTTTATAATATAAGATCAAAATATTTACCTTATTGTTTCCTTCTATATTACATAATAACAGCATTAAGCTTATCTTTGACTTTATTTACTTTAATGAAAACATAAAAAAAACTGTAGCCACATAAAACAAAAAACAACTAAACAAATTATTCTCTCTTAAACAGACGGGATTCGTGTCTCATAAAGTATCCATCGAATGGAGGCGTCTGTCTATTGAAGGGAGAAAATGAAATATTTTTTTATCAAACTCGCAGTTCATAATCTGATAGCGTCATATATAAACATCAAGCTTTGTTTAAAATAATAATAGTCAAGGCGGGATCTATTTTGGATTGGACATTTTCCATAGGAAGCTATTTTTTGCTGGAATCCCTTCAGGATGTGCCCAATATCGATAATCACGATATGCGCCAGTCGCAAACCCTGTGCTAAATTTTTTATTTAACAAAATCTGAAAACAATTAAAAATTTCTCATTTTTTAGCTCCAATTTTCGTTTATAATTCGGAAAATACTGATCCTAGAGAAAAAATTATTAAAAGTTAAAAGTTTCGTTACTCAATTTTACACAATTCGTTAGCTAGAAATTGAAAATTTAATGTTTATTGTTGAAAAAATAGCAATAATTGGAAAAAAAGTACAAAAAACATTAAGTTAATCCTTTAAATGTTTTCGATTTTCTAAACTTGACTTACAAGCTACATATTCCGCATAGAAAAACTTTTTAATATGTTTAAAACGGGTGCTAAATTATGTTAAGATCGGTCGGATAGGTTTTGCATAATAATTTTGCAATCCAGCCTACTGGAAAAAAAATCACAAATTTTCAAATTTTAGTAGGCCCTAAATAAGGCCCTCAGATAGTTGCAAATTTTTTTTACGTATAAAGGAACGCTCAAATTTCCAAACGCTTTTTGTAAAATTCAAATAGGTACACTAGGAGAGCCTAGAAATTTTTTTCTAGAAAAGTTTTAAACATTTTTTAGGCTTATAAACAAATTGAATAACTTTACGAGCCTTAAACATATCAATTTCAAAATCATTACACTTAAAGAACATTGAAAGACGGTTCTTAAAAAAAGATACATTCGGCTTACTGGTTGCCGAGATAATGAAGGTCAAAGTTGGCATACATTTGCCGTGTAACCATAAGTGATAGAGGGCTCGTTTGTAAACAAATACCCTCGTCTTGTCAAGTACTTTTTATATGAAAAGTTTTACGTAATGCGCTTCATGGCAACATCCATAAAAAAGACAAATAAAACACCGTGTTCGCGTAAAATGTAGCTCGGAATGCATGAGAGGTGGTGGTGGGGGACATTCACTTAAAATGTGAATCGGCGAGCTCAAAATCATAGCGCGCGCTAAAAATTGCATTATCTCGGTTCTTGTTAACCAATTTTGCTCTTTTTTTTAAATCGATGTCTCGGACGACAAGGATTTCAAACATTCTATTTTCAAATACTATTTTTAATTGCAAATTGGGAAATTTGCAATAAACAATTGTATGTTAAACAGATAATTGCATTTTTCTTCATGCATTTTTTTGAACTTGCAATTTATACATTGAAGTAAATTGTTACTTTTAGTAAACAAATATGTATTTATAAATTGTTAATAAATAATTTGAATTGTTAAAACAAAGGCGAACGATTTTTTTTTTGTTGTAAAAATCATTCTTTTTAAAATAATTAACATTAAAAATAATTTATTTCTACAGTTTCATCATAATAATGACATTATTTGATTTGAGAATATATTGTGATTCGAAAATGACGTGTATATTGTACGTGTTATTATACTGCTGTGTAATGCTCGAAACTGGTATCCATTCACAACATACTCCCAAATTTATATATGAGTTGACATGGTACTTTGCATTGGACAAAGTTTGGAAAATTGTCTCTTAGCTTCTTAAGTTTTTGCTCAAAAGTATCCTGATAGAAGATCCACACAAGGAAAATTTTAAGAGATTGCTTAATAGATTCCGTGCTACTGGTAATGTTGCATACGAAAAGGTAAATAAAAATAAACCAGTTATTGATGACAGCGTTAACCAACTTAATTTCCTGCATTCTGTTGCGGAAAACCCAAATATTAGTACAAGAAAAATTTCGGATGAATTAGAAATTAGTCAAACTAGTGTATGTAGAATACTTAAGGCGGAAATACACCATTCAATTCGGTTGAACAATGTGGATGATTCAACCAAAATGAACCATGTATTTTGCAATTCAATAAAATGGTGAGTACGTTATGGGCCCGTATTTTTTTGACGGACATCTCAATGGGACAAATTTCCTAAATTTTTTAAAACAAGACTTTTGGACACTGCTTGAGAACCTTCAACTTAGTCTACGAACAAAAATGTGGCTCCAGTTGGACGGCTTAGCCAAAAAAAACAATAAAGAGAATTAGAATTGATTTGACAGAATCTTAAAGTTGCTAAGAAAAAAAAGAACAGAAATTTGATATTATAAAGATAAAAAGGTCAAATATTAGAAGACGAAAGGAAATAATAGAGCTACATATTGAAAGCACAAAAAAAAGAAAAAAAGAATAAGCCAAGAGACATATCGGAACAGAAAAATGAAGAATAGATACCAATGAAAGGCATTGAAAATATTTGGAAATTATAAGAAATCTTCATTCAGTACCAAAAATTCGGTTTATATGGGTACACAAAAGGTGTTCTCGGTCTTATTGGCTCAGTGACTGGTGAGTCAATAAAAGTTTCGCCATCATTCTGCATATATCATACAGATCGGTCTCAGGCACAATTCCAAGATGCTTCTTGGCTCTTATCACTACCATTACCTGATCAATGTTTCGCCTAAGTCTAAACTAACTAGCAAGCATTACAGCTTCTTCTTCTTCTTCAGTGCCTTATCCGGTCCGGATATTGGCGATCATCAAGGCTATCATGGATTTGTTGACTGCTCTGCGAAACAGCTCCGCTGAGGTCATCCCAAACCATTGTCGGAGATTTTTCAACCACGAGATACGACGGCGTCCCGGTCCTCTTCTGCCAAATACTTTGCCCTGCATAACGAGTTGAAGAATTCGATATTTTTCTTCGTTCCGCATCACGTGGCCGAGGTACTCAAGCTTACGTTGTTTAATTAAATTAAGCACTTCTTTTTCTTTTGTCATGCGCTGTAGGACCTCAACGTTGGTGACATGGTCCACATAAGATATTTTTAGTATCCTGTATATCCACATCTCGAAACTCCGTGTGGAGTTGTCTGTCTCCCATCGGACGCGTCCCCAGGTGGTGGATAGGGGAACGCCCTAACCGGTCCTAGGACCGGCGGGTAGGTGGGAAATAAAATACCACCCGTGAACCAAAACGGACTAAGGTATGGTAACCCTAACAGAAGAGTCCCTGGCCCTCCAGGTTGGAGGTTGGGCTTAGGGCTAACAACTCTACCCCGTAAAAAAATATCGTTACGAAATCTACAGCTAAAGAAACCGGACGCAACTTACGACGACGACCAATGCAACGAAATAAGGACAAAGATTTAAAAATTTACACGTGGAATATGCGGACACTTTATGAACCTGGAAATCTTAAAAAATTAATAGACATACTAACTCAATATAAAGCACACATTACTGCTGTGCAAGAAGTAAGATGGACTGGCCAAGGAATTATCCAAAAGAGACAATGCGATATATATTACAGCTGTCACAAGAATAATCACGAATTCGGGACCGTATTCATTGTTAACAAAAAAGTAAAACATCTTATTATGGACTTCAAACCAATAAGTCCAAGAATATGTTACCTAAGAATAAGAGGTAAGTTTTTTAACATCAGTCTCATAAATGTACATGCCCCAACCGAAGACAAAGAAGAGGATGTCAAAGATCAATTCTATGAGGAAATAGAGACCATCTACGATAGATGTCCCAGAAACGACATCAAGATCATAATTGGAGATCTTAATGCAAAAATAGGGAAAGAAAATATATATTATAGTCCATACATCGGAAAATGCAGCGCTCATGACGTCACCAACAACAATGGAAATAGAATAATAGGATTTGCAGCATCCAAGGGCATGGTCCTTGGAAGTACCTACTTCCCCCATAAGAATATCCATAAAGTAACATGGACGTCGCCTGATGGTACAACCAAAAATCAAATAGATCACATCCTAATAGAAACCAGGCACTTCTCTAATCTAATGGATGTACGTACTTATCGTGGAGCTAATATAGATTCAGACCACTTCTTAGTAGGCGCAAAAATAAGAGCAAGAATCTCAAATGCAAAAAAAGAAAAGGGTAAGAAAAGTACTCGATACAATTTAAAACTCTTGAAAGAGCCTCGTGCACTAGAAAGGTATCAAAATTACCTTGAACATGAAAGCACAACAGATGAGAATTTAACAGCTAGCGAGCAATGGGATATATGTAGAAGAACAATTAAGGAAGCGGCAAACAACGTCCTAGGACCAGAAGAATCCACTCCACGCAACAGTTGGTTCGACGATGAATGTGAAGATATCACTAAAAGAAAAAATTATGCATATAAACTTATGCAACAAAGAAGAACACGGGATAAGGAGCAAATGTACAAAGATCTTAGGAAGGAGGAAAAACGCATACATCGAAGGAAAAAGCGGACCTTCGAAAACCAGATTATGCAAGAGCTTCAATCATTAAAGGGGCAAAATGAAACTAGAAAGTTCTATAATATCCTAAATAAGACAAGAAAAGAATTTAAACCACGGCTGACGATGTGTAGAGACAAAAATGGACATATAGTCAGTACCGCTGACGCAGTACAAAGCAGATGGGTTGAGCACTTCAAAGAACTACTTGGTACCGAAGTGGAAAATGATGCGTCACCCCAAAGACCAAGAAATAACACTCACGTAGAACCTCCTTCAATATTTGAAGTGAAAGACGCAATCACACGACTCAAAAATAGCAAGTCCTCAGGAGTGGATTATATCCCCGCAGAGCTCATCAAACATGGAGGTAACAGCATTATGCACCAAATTCGCAACATAATAGTCAAAGTCTGGGAAGAAGAACAAATGCCAGAGGAATGGTGCACTGGAATCATATGCCCACTACACAAAAAGGGAGATTTGTTGGAATGTAAAAATTATAGGGGTATAACTCTTCTGAATACAATGTACAAAATATTCTCCAACACCCTGTACAGCCGTTTAAGTACGTACGTGGAAGAAATCCTTGGTGAGTATCAAAGCGGTTTTAGGCCAGATAGGTCAACAATTGACCAGATTTTTGTGCTACGTCAAATCTTAGAAAAAACCAATGAATTTAATATTGACACGTTCCATCTCTTTGTGGACTTTAAGTCAGCGTATGATAGCGTCCTAAGAGGTAATTATACGAAGCCATGAATGAACTTAACATTCCCCATAAATTAATAAGGCTCGTAAAAACAACTATGAGTAAAGTGATCTGCAGAGTGCAAATACAAGGCGATATGTCACAAGCGTTTGAAACATATGCAGGGTTACGGCAGGGAGACGCGCTGGCGTGCCTTCTTTTTAATATAGCGTTAGAAAAGACTATACGAGATGCCGAGTTACACAATAGGGGAACAATCTTTAATAAATCAACGCAGATTATGGCGTACGCTGACGATTTGGATTTGATTGCACGTACTACACGAGGACTTAAAGAGATGACTTCCACCTTCTTGACAGCCGCACAAAATATGGGCCTTAAAATAAACGAGGAAAAAACCAAAATGTTAGCATCTATTCCAAATAACAGAGATAGAGCTAGAAACGCCGAACAAAACTTCAGTATAGACCAATATAATTTTGAGGTAGTAAATAAGTTTACATATTTGGGTTCTCTCATAACAAAAGATAATGACACATCTGAAGAAGTTAAACGGAGGGTACTGCTAGCAAACAAATGTTATTTTGGACTAAGCAAGCAGCTAAAAAACAGAAATTTTAGCCAGAAAACCAAACTAATAATATATCGAACACTCATCCTACCAGTGCTGACATATGGGTCAGAAACATGGACCATCTCCAAAACAGACGCAAATCTTCTGCTCGTCTTCGAAAGGAAGATACTAAGAAGAATAATGGGTGCATTCTGTGAGAATGGTATTTGGAGAAGGCGATATAATTTCGAATTGTACGAGAAGTATAAAAAAAATAGTAAATGGTAGAGATGTAATATCCTTCATAAAAATAGGTAGGCTTAGATGGGCTGGACATGTGTCAAGAGCAAATGAAAATTACCCACCCAGACGAACTCTATTATCGGTCCCAGTGGGAAATAGGAGTAGAGGCAGACCACGACTGAGATGGAGGGACGGTGTGGACGAGGACGCAAGGAAAATCGGCGCGGCAAACTGGCAACGGTTGGCGATGAACAGAAACGACTGGCGAAATAGACTGGGAAGGTCAAGGCTCAACTAGAGCTGTAGCACCACTGATGATGATGATGATGTAATGCTCGAAACTGCCCATATATATATATATATATATATATATATATATATATATATATATATATATATATATAATATATATATATATATATAATTATGAGTTGACATGGTACTTTGCATTGGACAATGTTTGGAAAATTGTTTCTTAGCTTCTAAAGTTTATGCTCAAAAGTATCCTGATAGAAGATCCACACAAGGAAGTTTTTGAGAGATTGCTTAATAGATTCCGTGCTATTGGTAATGTTGCATACGAAAAGGTAAATAAAAATAAACCAGTTATTGGTGACAGCGTTAACCAACTTAATTTCCTGCATTCTGTTACGGAAAACCCAAATATTAGTACAAGAAAAATTTCGGATGAATTAGAAATTAGTCAAACTAGTGTATGTAGAATACTTAAGGCGGAAATACACCATTCAATTCGGTTGAACAATGTGGATGATTCAACCAAAATGAACCATGTATTTTGCAATTCAATAAAAGCGTTCAACAAAATTGAACGTTGAAATGAGTTGAGATAGTTTCTACTTTGGTTCAACTTCGTTATACAACTGGGATGATTCATCCACATTGACTCGTCAATGGTAATCGTTTAAATTTTTGTTTATGGACTTTAGATAAAGTTAGAGAAGATCCTGATTTTTTTAAAAATGTAATATTTACAGACAAATCGACTTTTCATAATAATGGGCTAGTAAATAGACATAATTTTCATTTTTATGACACAGAAAATAAACATTTATTTCGTACTGTTGATCACCAACACCGATGGAGTGTTAATGTTTGGGGCGGCATTATGGCGAGTACGATATGGGCCCGTATTTTTTGACGGACATCTCAATGGGACAAATTTCCTAAATTTTTTAAAACAAGACTTTTGGACACTGCTTGAGAACCTTCAACTTAGTCTACGAACAAAAATGTGGCTCCAGTTGGACGGCTTAGCCAAAAAAAACAATAAAGAGAATTAGAATTGATTTGACAGAATCTTAAAGTTGCTAAGAAAAAAAAGAACAGAAATTTGATATTATAAAGATAAAAAGGTCAAATATTAGAAGACAAAAGGAAATAATAGAGCTACATATTGAAAGCACAAAAAAAAGAAAAAAAGAATAAGCCAAGAGACATATCGGAACAGAAAAATGAAGAATAGATACCAATGAAAGGCATTGAAAATATTTGGAAATTATAAGAAATCTTCATTCAGTACCAAAAATTCGGTTTATATGGGTACACAAAAGGTGTTCTCGGACTTATTGGCTCAGTGACTGGTGAGTCAATAAAAGTTTCGCCATCATTCTGCATATATCATACAGGTCGGTCACAGGCACAAGTCAAAGATGCTTCTTGGCTCTTATCACTACCATTACCTGATCAATGTTTCGCCCAAGTCTAAACTAACTAGCAAGCATTACAGCTTATTCTTCTTCTTCAGTGCCTTATCCGGTCCGGATATTGGCGATCATCAAGGCTATCATGGATTTGTTGACTGCTCTGCGAAACAGCTCCGCTGAGGTCATCCCAAACCATTGTCGGAGATTTTTCAACCACGAGATACGACGGCGTCCCGGTCCTCTTCTGTCAAATACTTTGCCCTGCATAACGAGTTGAAGAATTCGATATTTTTCTTCGTTCCGCATCACGTGGCCGAGGTACTCAAGCTTACTTTGTTTAATTAAATTAAGCACTTCTTTTTCTTTTGTCATGCGCTGTAGGACCTCAACGTTGGTGACATGGTCCACATAAGATATTTTTAGTATCCTTCTGTATATCCACATCTCGAAGGCTTCGATTCGTTTTTCAGTGGCTTGCGTCAGTGTCCAGGCTTCAACTCCATATAGTAACGCCGGAAGAACGTAGCACCTCACTATCCGCATCTTGGTTCCCAAACTGAGATCACTGCAGCACAGCAAGGATCTCAACTTAATAAATGTAGACCGTGCCATTTCAGTTCTGGATCTAATCTCTTGAGCGTAGTCCCATTGTGAGTTGAGGATAGTTCCGAGGTAAGTGAGTCTGTCGACTCTCTGGATCTCTTCGGTACCTGCCATTAGTGCCCCGGGATCTAAATTTGTACGGCTGACAACCATGAATTTAGTTTTCTTAATATTAAGGTTCCATCCGTATGTTACGCTCACAGTTCGCACTCGGTCTAGTAAGGCCTGCAGATCGTTTAGGCTGGTTGCTAGTAACACAGTGTCATCGGCGTAGCGGATATTATTGATGTATTCACCGTTCACTCGGATTCCCATCTCTAGGTTTGTGAGGGCTTCAGTAAAAATCTCCTCAGAGTATATATTGAAAAGAGTCGGCGATAGCACACATCCTTGCCTTACTGCTCGCATGATCTTCACTTGGTCGGTCAGCTGGTCTTCGACCTTGACTTGAGCACGCTGGTTCCAGTATAAATTCGTAATGATCCGAATGTCCTTCTTATCCAATCCTACTCTTTGTAGGGCAGCGAACATCTTCTGGTGCTGACAACGGTCAAATACCTTGGCGTAGTCAATAAAACAAATATAGACATCACAACTGACATCGCGGCATCTCTGAAGTAGGACTTGTAAGGTGAAAAGTGCTTCACGTGTACCCATGGAATTGCGGAATCCGAATTGCATTTCACTGACATTTTCTTCGCATTTCTTGTAAATTCTGGCATGTATGATTTTAAGAATAATTTTAAGTGCATGACTCATAAGACTGATAACTCGGAAATCTTCGCACGTTTTGGCAGATCGTTTTTTTGGTAGCATTACAAATGTTGACAATAGCCATTCCTCTGGGATATTACCTGAATCGTATATGGCGTTGAACAGTTCAGTTAACTCCTTCGTGCTCACTTCACTCATCACCTTAATAAGTTCAACGGGTATTTCGTCCGGACTTGTAGCCTTACCATTCTTAGACTGTTTTAAAGCAGCCTTTACCTCGCTTTCTAGAATTGACGGCCCTGTCATGCAATTTATTTCCGGAAGGTTGCCTCGGTCGTCCCAGAAAAGTTCTTCGATATATATTTTCCAGGTAACCAACTTCTCATTCACTGTCGTCGCCAGATTACGGTCTTTATTTATGAGGAGGTGTGTGTTTCTCCCCTTGTATTGACCAGTGGCTTCACGAATCTTTCGGTGGATATTTATATGATCGTGTTTATCTTGGAGCTCCATGATTAGTTTACATTTTTCTTGCATCCATGTCTCCTTGGCTCTTCGTATTTCTTTTTTAATTGTCTGGTTGGTTTCTCGGTATTCTTCGCGTCCCTGTTTTTCATTAATCTTCTTTGTTCCATCATCTGCACAATGTCATCAGTCATCCATTCTTTATTTTTTACTCTTTTTTTCTTTCCCAGATGTTCTTTTCCCGCATTCAGCATGACATCTTTGATATAACTCCATTTTTGATCTACACTCTCTTGTTGTTGAGCCGTTTCTAGTTTTTGTCTCATTGTATTTCTCACGTTCTGACGAACTACGGGGTCTTTTAGAGTGTCATAATCCAGGTTCTGTTTAGGTTTATTTTTGATGAGTTTCTTTAGTTTGAGTTCTATCTGGCCCACTAATGGGTTGTGGTCCGATGAGACGTCTGCTCCTGGGAAGGTCTTCGCCGAAGTCAAGCTGTTTACATTAACCATGATGAATGAACTAGGGACTCTTTATGGGGTGGTTTCCCGTTGCATTCCCCATCGCAGTGTCACAACCGATTGACTCATGATGTGAGTGGCGCCTGTGAATCTAGAATTAAGCCTACAGAATTTTTTTTTATTTTCCCACAGCCTTAATCCAGTAATGACATTACTGCCGCCTAATGTCATGTCCTCAGTTGATCCGCGGGTACTTATTTGGCTAAGCCCTGTATATCTACAGGAACTCCCCTAACAGCCATTGGGACGCGCAATCTGTCTTGTGCGAAGTACTGAAGGACCCCTACTTAATTCAGAGTCCCTCCTCTACCCAAGCTGAGACCGGCACAGCCAGATTACAGCTTCAGTTAATACAATTAGTGATTAGTAACAAGCTACATTCGTAACTTTGGTTTAGCAATATAATAATTACTGGTTATAGCATAAATATTCTGATACTTTTATATGAAGTCCTCTCAAAAAATGGTCTTCCAGTGAAATGGTAGAAGATAATAAACATTGCAAACTACAATATCAAATAAATTGTGTAAAAATGTTGGTATAATATGAAATCATATTTTATCATTTCCATCATTTGAATCTAACTATTGCCACAAATCTAGTTCGAATAGCTATCTTACACTTATAGGTACCTTGTACTTTACACATATTTTTTGTGTATATAATGTACAGAGAATTTTGCAAAACATAAGATATTCCCTAACCAGTATTTTTAGAGAAATATAAATTTTCGATACCCCAACACCCTGAATTTCTGAAGGCCAGAAAAGATCAATGTCACCAGTACCTTGCACAGAAAAATATGTCTAAAGAATCAGAAAAGAAAACAAGGAACATTTAAAAATAAAAGATACAGCCAGAAAATGAAATTCAGATACGATGATGAGGGAAATATCTAGTATGAATGTTAATTAGCAACTGCAGATTATGGGAGTAAACCAAAATTTTAATAAAAAAAAATCGTTTATACATATTGCAAAATACTATAATATATATATATATATATATATATATATATATATATATATATATATATATATATATATATTATATATATATATATATAATTATTAAAATACTAGTGTAATCAATAATGTGAATAATCTTAATCTTATAAAGACTAAGGAAGAACTTATCTATATAACATGCATAACAGGAGAGTTTAGAACATTTTGGCCTGAAAAATAGCCTCTTCTTAAAGTTCTGTCTTCTATTAGAGGTTTGATCCAAACATGGCATTTATGGCAGCTCTAAAAAGTTGGATCCAGCTTAAGTTAAACCATTCTCTCAGATTTAAAAAATATACAAAAAAACCAAATAAGAAGGCTAATTTTTAGCAATCACAAATGCAAAAGCATGTTTTTGGTACAAAGTTAAGGTTTCTGGATGGAAATAAAGAAAAAGGTTGCAAAAACAAACAATTTAGTTCAAAATACTAGGTAAAATCATAAAGAAGGTGTACTAGGGATGGGCATTATACAAACTTCAGTTTGTATATAGAAAACACAAAAAATAATGGAAAACTCAATTCAAATTCTATGGTACATGTTTGATTTTGATGTTAAAATGTTTAAGTTATTTTATATGCCATAATCATCTTGGTGTATAAATGCAAATAAAAATTTTCTTAAATTCAAAAATATTAAAAATGACAGTGAAAATAAATACATATAGTAAAATCTGAATTTCAACTATATGAAAAATACCTGAATTTTAGGAAAATTAATGCAACTAAATAATGTAACACAGTTACCTCAAAGACTTTTGCAGAATACACAGAATAATTTATGAAACACATACAGTATTGGAGTCATAAAGCCGACTATTAGAGACACCAAATGTTATCCATCTGTTAGCTAATTTTATGTAAAAACAACATAAAACTATGTTATCAGCTTCATTGCAAAAGTTACATATATACATAAATATTTTTTGATAAAAACCAAGTTGATAAGCTCACACATTACTGTAACAATATATATTTAAAATATTTTAATGTGTAAAAAAGTTTTACATACCTACCCCAATAATCCAACAGATTGTTCTTCAAGTTCCGCTAGAAGAGATCTTGAACTCATTAGCCGTCTAAACATTCAACAGGTCGGAAAATCAATATCTCCCACCCAATACGTAAAAAGGATAATAATGGTTCATACAATTTTAAAAGTGCATTTTCATTTCCATGTCATGTTAAAATTATTCATGATTCTTCACGTAAAATATTAATATTATACTAACAATAACAATGACAGATTGTATACAAGTACAACACAAAAACAAAAGTTATAGTATAGTCATATAACCTAAAATAAAATATTGGCTAATGTTTCTGTAGCATATTCAAAGTAAAGCTTTTCCCGCTAGTCTAAACTTATAAAGTTAAATGAACCAAAATAAATTCATGTAGAAAGCTAAAAAATAGAAAAATAGTCTAATAATCTATTATGTATTCAAATTGAATAAAAGACGCGCCGCGCCGTACTGCCTAGGGATTTTGGTAATTAGGTTGGTGCTACAAAAAATACTAGATATATGACGTCTAGTCTGACAGTTCATATGTCTCTATCATGTAGTCTGACGTAGTTTGAAGGACTTTCCCTGGTTTAATTTTAGATGCGCCATTGCCAAGCTTTTTAGAAATATTTTGCTTTTAGACATATTTATTGAATTGAATGTAAAAGTTCAGCAGGATCTTTTTAGTGTTCCACATAATGTGTCTCTAGTAAACTGTGTTGCCCAAGATCTTGAGACGACTAAAGGAATCTCATCCGTATTTTATAAGAAGTTCGGTCGTTTGGACCAATTAAAAAATCAGCAGCCTAAAGTTGGAAGAGTACTGAGAGTGTTTTTTTTGTGTGTTTTGGCTCGGACAATTGTCATTCAGCCAGTCTCAATCAAGATAAGTTTATTAATGTAGTGTGTGTGTTTTGTGTGTAGAGTAATTGTCTTGATACTTAGCAAAGTCGACGTCATTGTCTTTGCTAAGACGCTAATTGTACCGAGAGTGACTGAGAGTAGAAGATGGTCCTCGATATTTGCTGTATATGGTGACCAAGAAGTCGTATACAGATAGGGCAAGCTACGAGGATATATGGCGTGCTCTAACTAATTTGAAAAAAATCGTGTGCAATTATGACATTAAGAATTTTGCCTTACCGTGCTTGGAAGATTGTCAGAATCATGCTTGAAGTGATCTTCCAAGAAACCGGCGTACGAAATACTGTGTTGCATTAACCCGAAAAGATCGTATCCTTCAAAGTCAGTAGACTGTTATTTCTTCTTGAGGGGTTTATGCAGAGCTGGAGAGTCCTGTAGATTCCGCCATCCTGGGCCTACATATAGAGTTGCTGATCGGGACGCTCAGATCTAAGAGGAGAGCAGTGTTACGAACATCCAAATTGGTGGAGATGTGAGAAGAACACACAAGAAAATCAAAAATTTAAGAAAAAAATTACAATATTTGGAAAGCGTGTAAAGAATCAGATACCATCTAAAAGATGAAGCGAGTCTATGGTTTGAGAGTAAAGAAGAGAAATTTAATAGTTGGGAAAATTTTGAAAAAAAGATTTTTAAATTAATTTTGGGGCGAAATTCAGCAACTCGGCACTAACAAGGAACTACAGAACGGGAGACATAACGACAAAAAAGGAATATCAGAAAAAAACCTATGCATTATAGATCTACAACAACGCCAAACATTGAGAATACAACTATTCATCAGAACACCTGTAGAACTAATTGCAACATATTTCTTAGAAGATTATGTCACTTTGCAAAATTATAAAGATATTGATGGTCTGTGTCACTTCTTGCAAATAAGGGAATAGTGTCTACGAGAAAAAAAGCGAGAAGAACGCAAGTAACGCAGGATTACAAAGATAGGGGACAGAATTATCATTAAGAAAGGCCACAAAAGAATTTATCCTGAGAAAAGAATATGAGCACTGAGAAAACAGAAGAGAAAATTACGAACAAAGGAACTAATAATGGAACAGATAAAGACTTAGGGAAAATCGTAATAGGAACACGTATACAAATTCTAGAGAAAATAACAATTACAGTAGAACAAATGAACAAGGGTATCGGGATAACAGATACAACTCAGAAAAGCCAATAGAAATAAGAAGAGCAGTATGGAACAGACAAAGACTTAGGAAAAATCGTAATAGGAACACGTATACAAATTCTAGAGAAAATAACAATTACAAGAGAACAAATGAACAAGGGTATCGGGATAACAGATACAACTCAGAAAAGCCAAGAGAAATAAGAAGAGCAGTAAATAACACGACAGTAGAAGAGTCTGTGGAAGAGAGACAATGCGATGACAGCAGAAACACAGAAAGACAACATGAGAGTTAACGAAGGCTCTCACTAAAAACGAAGAAGCAAACCGGAATTTTTTGCCACCCCTAAGAATTCATAAAACTGGCAAGACACAAGAAAAAAAGAAAACGGATCAAATTTAAATTTTGTGATTAAATTTATCAATGAAACACCTATCAAAGTTTTGATAGATTCAGGATCTGAAATATCGCTGGTAAATAGAAAGTTAATAGAAGAAGTTAATTTGACACATTTAATTTACAAAATACCTAGGGTGAACTTAGTGAACGCGAACAAACGAACATTGGCAACAATAAATGAAGGCATACGAATTAAGGTAGGACTGGGAAAAAGTATTTTTCGCTACAATATGTGGTCATGCCTAATATGATAGTAGGCATAGACGAACTGTGGAAAAACCATGTAGTGATGGATTTTAAAAAGAAAACAATGAAAATTAACGATGAAGTGGTAGAATTGAAAAAAAATTGAACGTTCCCTGGACGTTCGAACTCGGACGTTTCCTGGACGTTCGACATTTACCAATTATGGGATCAAATAGCAAATGTTTCAATAAAATAAATAAATTATTTACATTAATAAAAAAATTAAAAGCGAAAAGGTTAATTCTTGATTAATTAAAAATTGTATAGTTTAATATATCCAAAACATGTTTTTGTTTTTAGGTAAAGTGTAAAAATCTTTTATTTCTAGATAATTCGTTACAATTGTTTTATTATTTTAGGTATCACGATGATAATATGTTTGCTAATTCTAATAAGTAAAAATATGATTTTTATCAACAAGATGAATCTGGAACATATCTTTTTAATGATGAACAAATGGTAGTATATACTCTGGCTGGTTAATTGTCATTGTCATGATGTCATATCACACCTATTTAAACAAATAATGTTAATTATAATATTATTAATGGTGTAATAAAAGAAATAAAAGAATTCTATTAAGCGGTATACAGTGCATTGGTTTTTTATGTTTGCTTTAGTTATATTCACAGACCAGGTGATTTGTGGTTATATTGTTAAAGATTTGGTATCATTTGTTAGGTTAATTCCGATTCCAAGTTTGGTTTTTATTATATTATAAAAAGGATGACAAATAGGTAAGTGAAATTTTCCTAAAATTGGTAATTGGTTATGTTTAAAAGAAAACGATTTGTTTCTAAGCGTCATCAACTGAAGAAGGTTACGAAAAACTTTTTAAACTTTTTTTTACTTTTTTAAACCTTTCTTCGGAATCCCTAACTGATTATTTTTGATTAGAGTTTCAGTTCAAATAGTTCAGGTTACAATACTTCCGATTTAAACTTTTTATTAACATGTTAAGTACCTAAAATAATCCAAATTACCACGTGGACGACCATTTTGGTGATCCTTTACAAAGCTATTCTTTCAATGAAACTGAAGAAGGGTCTAAACATGGTTGTAACGAGAATTCTAGAGAACCTTATCGAGATATTTTTAATTTTTCTAATAAGTTATGCAACTCGACTTTGTCCTTTATAATACTAGGTGATTTATTAAAAATTCTTAAAGATGTTCCCGATCTTTCTCTTTCTCATTTTAGTTCAGATGCTAGAACCCTTCTTGCTTTATCCAGAGAACAAATACTCTGATCCATATTATTCAAATTTCAAAGATATTTTTATCTTCACAATAGAACCATATTATAGAAATTTGTTTAAATTTTGATGGAATCCCACTAAAAAAGAGTTTAAGTAGTCAGTTTTATCCTAGTTTGTGTAATTTGTTTATATATCCTAAAATTGTAGATTTAATAGGCACTTACCATGATTTTGATTGATTTTGTAATAGAGGCTGTTTTTTTATTAGATAGTTTAAGCTAAAATAATTAAGCATGGATGATCAAGTTTGTGGGGTAGTTAGATTTACATATTGATTTATATTTTAGGATAATGAACTTTCCAAAATTGGTGAGGAGACCATAAACAAATTTCTTAGGGGAAGCCATAAGAAGCTGATCTGCAATAAATTTCAAGGAAAATATAGTTGGCTAGGGAAAAAGCAATATAAAGCTTTTGAAGACACACATATAACTCTGATTTTAAAAGATTTGTAACTTGTAAACATAAATCAATTTAAGGTAGGTATGGTCTAAAACTTTTGTATCAATAGCTTTAGGTACTACTTGAAGCACTAAAATGCAAAATGAAACTTGTGTACTTATTTTTTTATTCATGTTTATTTTATTTTTATCTGTACTTTTGTGTATATTTCTATAATGTTGCATTTTTCTATAATTTTGACAGTGAATTAGTTCCATTTGTTATTAATAAATAAATATATGTAATATAATAAATGTTAGTTCCTTTAAACATTTGTTTTATTACTCAAACTTATTTTATATTTCTATAATGTTGCATTTTTCTATAATTTGATAGTGGATTTGTCCCGTTTGTTAATAATAAATAAATATAAATAAATGTAAGTTCCTTTAAACATTTACGTTTTATTTCCCAAAATACATTCTTAATATACACAGGATGACACCACTTTTAGTACTTTATACAATGGCGTTGACGTGTAATTTACATCCTCAGCGCTAAAATAGACGTCCGAGAACATCACAAAAGTCCGTCAAGTAAGTTTTCCAGGAGTATTATGGACGTCCGATTAAGGTCCAATTAACGTCCCGGTACGTCCAACTAACATCAGCTCGGGACGTAAAATGGACGTCCATAGGACGTTCGGCGCAGCGACATTCGGACCAATATAGGACGTTAAACGGACGTAAATAGGAACAAAGCGGTCGTTCGAGGGACGTCCTTAAAGGACGTACTATGGACGTCCACTGGACGTACGTGTGCTATTAGGGAAAAAATATAATAAAAGGAATATGGACAAAGTTGATGAAGAAAATGTGGTAGAAATGAATTTGGCAATGAAACAGAGACTAAGAAACAGAAGAAGGCGCAGTCAAAGAAAAACAAAAGAAATTAATGACTGGAATTCCTCAGAAGAGGCGAAGAAAAAGGAAAAGGTAAAAGAAATTAAAACAGGGCATTCCTCAAAAGGGACGAACTTAGAAGAAAAAAAATGTTAAAAGAAATGAATGAATGGCATTTCTCGTATGTGCAAAGAAGAAGAAAAAAAGAAGTTTGGCGAAATTATTGCCTGGAATTCATCCAAAGAGACGAGTCCAGAAGAAGAAGAGAGGGTAAGAGAAAACATTCGCACATGGGATACATGAAAAAAGATGAACATAGTCGAAAATACAGAGAATAGAGTCGAACAAAGGTATTTGAAAATGGCATGTATGAATACGAGGGGACAGAATATTCTGTAAATATGTGTAAACAAGATAAAGAGGACGAAATAGAACTAATGTGTGGAAAAGGAGATACGTTTAATTTAAAAAATTATGAAAATTTAATAAGCGAAGAAAAGAAAGTGGCCAGAAAATACGAGCATTCATTTGAAGTTAAGTTTGATTTGTTTTGTTTTCTTAGGCAGGTCCTGATAAATGATTGATAAGCTTCTTAAGTTAAGTTTGATTTGTTTTGTTTTCTTAGGCAGGTCCTGATAAATGATTGATAAGCTTCTTTCTTAGAGGAGAGACCATTACTGATGGTCAGATATTCATCAGATATTATTGAAATCGACTACATTTAAATCTGCTACTTCCTACATGCTCTCCATAGCCCTCACTAACTCAGTAGTCCATTTTTTTTATACTACCACAGCACAGTTTACCCACGGAGTCCCTGCGTTAAACGATGTTTTATAAAACTACAGAAGTTGATTTTGACTTCCGATATTAGCCTCATCCACTGCTTGTTCCAGTTGGTGGATGATCAGGCCTGCTTAAACCCGATCTACAATAGTTGAGTATCAGGATAGTGTCTGTGTGTCACCGCCATGCTGAAAATTTTTGTGATATTGCTGTATGACTTCGTCTGCTCGTTAGAACTTTTTTCTTATCCTCTTCTGTTGGGTTTTAGAGAGACGTTTCTTGATAACTGGTTCAGAGTCTGTTCCTCTCAAAACACTTCTGCAGATTCATTTTTATTTAAACTTTTGTTCGTATTACATACGTTTAAGGAATACACTTAATGGTAATTTGTATATAAATATATAGTAACTTTTGCATTTAAAAAGTATAATACTCTTCTGAATATGACTAAAAATCAAATTTATCCATAACTGGATATGGACTACATTTGAATAATAATAGTGATTCATTCATTTTCAGCTTGAGAGATCTGACAACGTTGCCAGATGTATGACGTATTTCGTGACGAAATGTTTTATTTTTATTTCACAAATCACGCTCACTTCAATTGTTCAATTCAAAATGGCAGCGTAGTAAAATGTATATTGTGATGTTCATTGTAAACGATATAAAAATGGCTATCGATAGTGTTATAAATAATTATATGATTCAAATAAACAAAAATATAATTGAAAAGTGTTTGTATCCTGTTCAAGTTTTGTGCTCAAAGTCTGTGAATTATCAATTGCAAGGTCTTTGGACATTTCCTGGTGGTCATACAGATTTTAAACATTCAAATAGAGGATTTAACACTGTGAAATCTAGAACGAGATTGCCTTGTATATTCTGAATTGCTTACTAATATAAAAATGTGGAACTGTACAAGATCTTTTAGTCCAGCGGGACCTGTTATAGGGCCATTTCTACAACCACAAAAGAGAGATTTCAGTTATAACATGTCAAATCTATCTGTGGTTCCTAAGAAACTATTTTCGAATCAAAACTTTGTTAGTAACCATTATCCAAAAGTACAAAATCATTTTAACAGCACATCCTACAGCCCATATCACACTTGTCATAATACTGGTGACACAATTGAACTTATCAAAGTAAAATCTTCTGAAAATTCTAGTCAAAATAATATAGATATAATTCAAGAAAATCCTCCGGAAATTCCTATAGAGAAAAGTCCAATTCAGAATAATCAAATGTGCTCTACCAGAAAACGGTGTAAAAAAAATAGAAGAAGTCGAAAGAAAGTAACTAATAAAAGTTCAAAACAAAATAAATCCAGAAGACAGATTAGTGATATGATGGAAGTAGATATTGAACCTGATGTCTCTATGGACAATACTGACTTGTAAGTAACATTATTAAATTGCAGTTATTTCATTTATGCAACAGACACATATAAAGTGTTGTTCTAGATCAAGCATTCTACTAAACTAATAATTCTAGCTATTCCTAAATTATTACTGTAAAGTGCAATATTTTAGTGAAATGAGACTGTAGCATTATGTTTAATGTCAGTTAACTAGCTATTTCTTAGATCTTGTCATACCCCCTCTGTGGCTCAGTGGTAAGAGCACCTGCCTTTAAATCTAAAGGTCGTGAGTTCGAATCCCACCTGGGTGGAAATTTTCGTTTATTAAAAAAATTAATAAATGAAAATAATTTCTATCCTTGTGTGATCGCCGCAGACGTTCGGATACAATTAGCGTCTCTTAGCAAAGACAATGACGTCAACTTTGCTAAGTATCAAGACAATTACTCTCCACACACAAACTCACACACACACACACACACACACACACACACACACTACATTAATAAACTTATCTTGATTGAGACTGGCTGAATAACAATTGTCCAAGCCAAAACACAAAAAAAATAGATCTTGTCATATCTAATACTGTAATGGGCTGCAAGTTGCAAAAACAATGTTGGTTCTTAAATAATGTTTACTTTCTAAAATTGGGGTGCAAAATTATATTT
The DNA here is from genome assembly GCA_918026665.1 of Diabrotica balteata. NCBI lineage: Eukaryota > Metazoa > Arthropoda > Insecta > Coleoptera > Chrysomelidae > Diabrotica > Diabrotica balteata. Next base: position 63,772,114 of record OU898278.1, read on the forward strand.
TGTATCCCGGATTTTCATATATATTGTATCTATATCACATCTGTTTACTTCTATTCAGAGATACTGCTACAAGCATATTGCAATATAAAATAGCAAAACACAGAGGTACTGAATCCTAAATGTCCAATTCCTATGTGAATCTGACTTGAATTTTTTTTTTGTGCCTTGGTGTAAATTAAATAGTTTACTTCTTTGTTCTTCTTCTTCAAGTTCCACTCCTATCGGAGATTGGAAATCAGTCTGGCAATTATAATTTTATTGGTTACTCGCCTGAATAGTTCAATTGAACTGCATCCAAACCACTCACGGAGATTGCGTAGCCACGAGATTTTACGTCTTCCTACGCTTCTTTTACCTTTGATTTTACCCTGCATTATGTTCCTTAGTAGTTCGTACTTTTCACCTCTCATGATGTGCCCCAAGTATTCCAATTTCAATTTCTACTACTACTTCTTTGTAGTACCTAGGTATTAGATAGTTGGTCCAAAGGATCTGAACTGCACATTAGCATAATATAAACATTATTGTTGGTCAAGAACAGCAACATTGATACATGAAGCTATCCTTTATGTTTTATTTTTATTAATTTGTTCAGCTAACTATTTTTCTTTTGTTTTCCTATAAAAAGGATTATGGATTATGACTGTTAATTTAGATACAATATACAGTGATGAGTGCCTTACCACCCGGCATAAGAGGTAGAAAACACAGTTACCTTGTGAAATAAAAAGAGATGAAACTCGTAGAAGTGGGAAATAATTGATAGAAACCTATAATTTACATTACATTACCACTATCGATAGTCTCACACCTTTAGACGTTAGATGTGGCTATTTGACTTCAGTCATAATTATCAGGATAACCTCGAAAATATTTTATTTTAATAATTTCTGATGTTAGGACAAATAATTCAATAAATTTAAGATATATTATAGTAAAAAACATTAATTAGTAGCGATTTTAAATTATAAATCTTCAAGTTTATTTAATAATAAAAATAACTCAACTGAAATATTGGATTAAAACAAAGGTAGGTATGTTTTGTCCAAAAACAATGAATGTATGGGGAATTGGTGTAATAGTTAGAGATGTGGTCTATTGACAAGAAGATTGGGGTTCAATTCACACCAAGGGTAAAATTTTTGTTTTATCAATCAAAAAATAATAGAAAATATGATACATATTAGGTAACAAGTTTTTGAAAAACTCATTATTTACAATTTATTCTTATTCCAATGTTATAAAACGGAATACAAAATAATTCAAATTTAATTTCAGTTTTACTGTCTTCAGTTGTGAATGCAAAATAATCTGGTGAAAACTCTTTATGTCAAATCCATCACTAAATTCTTAGTGTTAATATCAATTCCTCTGTACAGGTAATGGTTTTCAAAACAATGGACAATTGTAAATATGTTATTTACAATATTTTTTTTTTATTTTTGTAGAATTTTTACTTATTTAAACAAAATCCACAAGGAAAACAATTCCTGTAGCTGGCTGTATACCACGTATCACAAAAAAAGAGGTTAGTCTTCGTAAGTGGGTATATTTATTTAAAAACCCTTAAAAGGGCTACATCACAAAAAACAAACGTTTTCGGACTAAACAGTCCATCATCAGGTTTAAAATCGCTAGGTTAAAATGCCTGAGCCACTAAAAATACATGGGTAAAAACCCTTTAAATTACATATAGTTGTAAAAGATTATACTCTTTTTTTTTTATTTAAACATTCGTTAAACATTCATTTACTTTTGAAGAATTTTTACTTTCAATTTTACTTTTTTAAAAAGATATTTATGTTTAACTTTCAACACTTCTAATACTAGTAACGACTGACATAAATGTTCAAAAGCAAAACGATCTCTGCATAATTTCAAATTTAAAAAAAAAAACACATGTAGGTTTTGAACTCTAATCGTCTGCATCGCACTGTCGAATTCTTACCACTACTCCACGAAAGAATGATAATTATTCCGTGACAAGAGTGTATGAAACTCCTCAAATCATAGTAGAAATTAGTCTTGGTTAATAATTTAAAACTTTAGATTAAATCTTCTTCTTAAGGTTCCATCTTCTAACGAAGGTTGGATATCAACATGGCAATTCTTATTTTACTTACAGCAGCTCTAAATAGTTGGCTAGAGCTCAGACTAAACCATTCCCTTAGATTTCGTAGCCAGGAGGTTCGTCTTCTTCCTACATCTCTTTTACCTTTTATTTTGCCCTATATAATCAAACGTAGTAGCCCATAACGAGGACCTCTTAATATATGACCGAAATATTCAAGTTTCCGCCTCTTAATTGTCTGTACAATTTCTTCCCTCTTATTAACCCTATCAAGGACTTCAATATTGGTAATTTTGTCTACCCATGCTATTCGTAGCATCCTTCGATAACACCAACGCTCAAAAATTAAATAATCACTATTATTTAAAGATTAAATAATCACTATTAATTAAATTATTTTATTCACATTTTTGCTTTATTACGGTCAATCAGTTTTTACTTTATGCGAAATTAAAAAATCTAAATATGTCACACATATGACGTCAAACATAATAATTATGACCAAGGTGATTTAGCTTGAAGCTAACATCTAAAGGTGTGAGACTAGCGATAGTGGTAATGTAATGTAATGTAAATTATAGGTTTCTATCGATTATTTCCCACCTCTTTTTATTTCACAAGGTAACTGTGTTTTCTATCTCTGACATTAAAAAGCCAGGTGGTAAGACACTCACTGTATAGTTTACTAAGATAATGTGGGTTGTGTGTCAAAATTTAGAGAATAAAAGAAAGGATACTTGCTACTGTATTCTTTATTGAAGTCACTTTATTGCATACACATTGTCAATTCATCTAAAATTAGTTAAATTAGTATATATCCATTAGAAGCAAAAGTTTAACTTACGAATAATGAAAATTAAAACATTCTCAAAATTGCATCATTTCAATTCAATTTCATTCATAAAAAACAACTAAGTAAGTCAGTTTTTTATGTAAAATATGTAAAAAACAGAAGTATATAAAATAATTGAGTATAGGAACAGAATACTTTCTAACATAGAGGAAAACAAAATTCCAAAAGCACTGATATTGTTTATTGATTAATCATTATTAAATTTTATATTACCAGCAAAATCACCAAACAAAACACTTTACTTAATGGTCTACAATTGAAAGAGGAAGTCAACAGTACATGTTGTTTAGGCAAGATAGAAAGCCAACAGCAAATGTGTGATAACTAAATTCCGAATGCACTGTGTTCAAGAGTGACATTAAGTCAGACTACTATTTATTTATTTTTGTGTTATTTACTACTGACCAGTAAAAACTTTACATTTGTATTTCTTCCTCCACTATTTCTAAATAGAAGATCTTTTGATTTTGTTTACTTAATCTATTCAAAAAATCCCTAGAGTCGGGGAGGTCTACATGGCAGCTCTGGTAAGGTTATATCCCCCTGACCTTATTTTAGGTAAAACATCTAACCTTTTGGCAATGTTTACATCAGTGTATACTAAAGTGTGACAATGTTTTCGACCCGCTGAAAAACCCTCAAACGCACGAACACATCACAGTAGATAAATAGTAAAATACACAGAATATCAAATATACCAAACGAAAACAGAACCATTAACGAATGCTGGCATTATATTCAAAACTCGATTTTAGAGAAAATTACAAGAGTCTTTGAAAACACCTACCATGTTGGCAAAAAATGAGTGGATGACACAAGAAATTCTAGACCTGATGGAAGTTCAAAGGCAACACAAAAATAGAAATATTATCGAATACCGTGAAATCAATAAACACATAAAAAGAAAAATTAAACAAGCCAAAGAATCATGGCTTGAGAATTTATGTAAAGAAATAGAAGACCTCCAAAAAAAAGCATGACAGTTTCAACCTCCACAAGAAACTTAAATATACTGCCGGAATTAGAAAACAGAAAAATGCTCACATACTTCAAAAGCGCGGATGGAAAAATTTGTGATCACGAACAACAGTGCAAAGAATGGGAGAGATACATCACTGACCTTTTTGACGATGCTTCTAGAGAAAATGAGCTTCTAGAGAAAATGTTTATAACATTACCAAAGAAAAGCAGGCCCAGCAAATGCAGCGATTTTAGACTAATCAGTTTGATGAGTCACATACTGAAGATACTCTTACGAATTATACAAAACCGAGTATTCCTTATATGTGAAAGTAGGATGGGTGATAAGCAATTTGGATTTAGAAACGGTCTAGGAACTAGAGAGGCACTATTCTGTATGCGCGTTCTATCACAAAAAAACGCTGTCCAGAACGCTGGAACTCACTTAAGACATGGGTGTATGTTACCTAAAGTTAAATTTAATTTAATATTAAACATCAAATATTAATAACAACATTATGTACAATCTTTTGTAACCTTATGTATTTTAAAGGGTTTTTACCCTGATATTTTGGTAGCTCAGGCATGTTAACTTGCATTTGTAAACCTGATGATGGAATTATTATTCCGAAAACGTTCGTGTAATTTGATGTAGCCCTTTTAAGGGTTTTTAAATATACCCATTTACCAACATCTAACCTCTTTTTTGTAATACGTGGTATACAGGCAGCTGCAGGAATTATTTTCTTTGTTGATTTTATTACAAAAAAGTTGTGAATTCCGAAAGAATGTTTATGTTTGTTTCATCGACTTCGAGAAGGCGTTAGACAGAGTACAACACGATACACTTTTCGACTGCCTACGAGCAGCAGGTCGTGACCATTATGATATAAGACTGCTGAAATACTTATATTACAATCAAGTAGCCTCTATCCAAATTGGAGACAGTTTGACTGAAAAACTATCCATCAAACGTGGAGTATGGCAGGGTTGTGTTTTGTCACCCACTCTTTTTAATCTGTACTCTGAAGAAATATTTAGGGAGGCTTTGGATGACAGACAAGAGGGAGTAAGACTAGGTGGAGAAGTAATCAACAATATTAGATACGCTGACGATACAGCCATTCTTGCAGAACATTTACAAGATCTCCAAACATTACTAAATCTAGTCAGTGAAGCAAGCTATCGGAGAGGCTTTAAAATCAACATTTCAAACACAAAGTGGATGGCAATTGGAAAGATTAATATAGATCAAGGTCTGATTTCTCTTAATGGAGAAGAGATCGTAAGGGTAAATCATTTCAAATACCTTGGCAGCTGGCTAAATGTAAATTGTGACTCTGATGAAGAGATAACAACCAGGATCGAAATATCACGTAAGGTTTTTATGACCTGGAAACCAGTTTTATGCAATAGAAACCTGTCGATGAACATTCGTAAGAAGGTCCTGAAATGTTATGTGTGGTCCATCCTATTGTATGGTTGTAAGACATGGACGTTAAAAACCACAATGCTAAACAAGTTAGAAGCATTCGAATTGTGGTGCTACAGACGAATCCTAAAGATATCGTGGGTTTCGCACACTTCCAATGAAGATGTTCTTCAAATGATCAATTCAGAATGTCTGCTCATAAACACCATAAAGAGAAGAAAAACAGAATACTTCGGCCATATAATTAGAGGACCTAAATATCATCTACTTGGCCTTATAATACAAGGAAAAGTGGAAGGAAAGAGATGGATTGGTTGAAAGACACTTTCATGGCTATGTAATATTAGACAATGGCGTAGTTCCACAGTAGAAGAATTATTTCGCGCAGCAGTTGGCAGAGAAAGGTTTCAGGAAATTGTAAACATGATGACGGCCAACGTCTGAATACGGACACGGCACCCAAAGAAGAAGATACTAAAGTGTGTATTCACTTTGGGCATATTTGCATATATTCAATTGTTTAATTCCTTTGAAACAGAAAAACCAAAATTTTTATTTAAAATTAGTTTCTTCAATACTACAGATTTTCCATAATATTCCTTAACTTATTTACAGCATTACTCTTACAGAACCATTCTAAAAAAGCTTATATTCAATTACTGCTTTCTAATTAAATTATATTAATTTTTTTCACTCATTATCATATCAATCTTGATCTTAACATATAATTTTTGCATTGATCTTAGTTAAAACAATGTATATTTACATTGATAAAAACTTATTTATCTTATCATTAAAAAAGTTTTTGTCCAGATATATGTGGATACTTTCTTTACGACTGTGAGTTCAAAGGTGCTTTAGATATGGTTCACTGTGATATGTAAGTGCTTAATTTTATTTTACCAAATAGTAAACACATTTGGAAGTATACATATATCTTCATTTTATCTTTATTGTCATATTAATTTTTACCTTTAGATATGTTTCTTACTTAAAATATTGGAATACTGATGTTACTTAATAGAACAGGGGCAATTCTAAAAAGACTCCTTTCCATTGCATGATAAGTTAATAGAGAAACAAACAACACAGTTAATTTTCACTAATTTTCTAGTTTAATTAAAACTGGATTAAGTGTATACAATTCAGTTTTTGCATATGCTTTAATCAGGTGTAAGAGGCTTGTCCCAAATGTATCTGACCTTCATTAACAAGTTTATTATTATTTATTTGTCAAAAAGTAATTGCCCAATTTAAATACAATATTATAATACTAAAATATGAAATTTTAAAACTCTAATTTATTACATGTCATAAAATTTAAAACTAACAGAAAAAACGAAATAAACAACAAAAACAGGGTCACAATTTAAAATTGATCAAACTAAATTACACAGCTAGTAGCATCAAATAATCACGTTTAAGATATTAATTGCACTTTAAAAATACCTTGCTTTTCAAAGCAATACAACCTATCTGTATACTGATTTGCAAACCTAGCAGTCATAGATAGTTAAGAATTATATTCATAGTTTGTTCAATGGTGGGTAATTTCGAACGGTTCAATAGGCCTAGTTTGCCTAAAAGGGACATTGAGGTTAATTTTGTCTAAAAGTTGTGGACTGAAACTATGGTTGAGTGCAATATATTGTACAGTTAGATCGTTGTGCATGCATCTGACCTGAAGAGTTGTGATGTTGAGAGAACTTTCAGTGTTAAAGTAATTGATTTCAACAGCTGTATGGTGGTTCTTAATGAAGTAAATCTTAGGAATTTATGTTAAAACCTCTCAGTAGCCTGAATATGAACATTATAGTGAGGGACCAGACACATAAATAGTAATTCAAGTGAGGTCTTAGTAGTGAACAGTATAATAATTTAACATAAGAGATATTAATAAAATTCTTAGCACAGTGTTTGATAAAGCCCAGCATTTGAAGTGACTTTGAAATAGTCATCAATATGCGTGGTATGACTGATAAAAGTGGAATTAAGGACAATACCCAAATCTTTAACTTGGGTTGCAGACTCTAAAGGACACTATTTTATAGTATAGATTCGGATGGTGGGCTTAAGACCGTTAACTAGCACTTTTTAACATTGAGTTCCATACCATTTATTTCACACCAGTGGCTCAAATGGTTCAAATCCACTTGTAGGTCATGGTAGTCATAGATATTCATGATCTTCTTATACAATTTTAATCCATCTGTGCACATGGAAGAGTGTGAATGACAAAACAGGAAACAGTATCATTCACATAGGTATTAATCCCTTCCATACGGTGATGCACACATGTGCATCATGCTTGGCTGTTCGCTATGTACGGTGGTTCTCACAGGTGGATCATGAACTCATAGAGTTGACTTGCCGTATGACTGTGAATCTTCAGGTACACCAGATGGTACAAATTCTAATTAGAGTATATTTATGAATGTCCTCGATTCAAGTTATTAAACATATTTTATATAAACAAAGTGCGAAACTATGTTACACTTTTTTAGTTTTAACTTATTCTTTATATAAATTATAATATTTTAGGAATAATACTACATAGGTGAATGGAGTCATAAACCTGTTATCAGTCACAGCCATATACACTTCTTAACTACCTATTAAAATTTGTAACATTTTGGCGTGTTTACAGTGTCGTAGTACCTATAAAGGTGCCATTCCTGATAGGATATCTAACTTGTTTTTAAAGAATTGTTAATTCTCTCTATGTAGACCTCTGATGCTTATTTTTAATAAATCTCTGACAGAGAGTCATCTTCAATCATAGTTTAAGAGAGACTTGTTTGAGCTCATACACAAATCTGGCGATAAATAATATCGCCAGATATCGCCAATATAAATAATAGTATCGTTATAATTATCGTTCAATTGCAATTATTTCTGCTATTCTTACTGTTTTGGTGGGGTGGATTTTTTGATATGTCTGGAGAACTTTTTTTACTGTTTGAACAGTTATATCTATTAGTTATATCTATAAGTTACTATTGGAATCAATCAGTGGTACTCCCAATAGATGGAGAATATACAGATCACATTAAAGTCTTAAGGGGAGTGAGACAGGGGTGCATAATTTCAGCACTGATATTTAATCTGTACTCGGAGCACATTTTTGAAGAGGCTCTAAAAGATATTGATGAAGGTATCTCAATAAATGGACTCAAGCTCAATAACCTGCGGTATGCAGATGATATGATAGTGTTATCCATTACCATACAAGGGCTGCAAAACTTAATGAACAAAATAACGGGAACAAGTAGAAAATATGGACTGGATATAAACACCAGCAAAACCAAGCTAATGATCATCAGCAAGGAAAACATAACTGGAGAAAATCTATATGTGAACCAAATGAGAATTGAATGAGTCTCACAATACAACTACTTGGGAACTATAATCAATGAGTCGTAAAACAATACCCAAGAGATTAAGTGTCGCATCGGAAAGGCAAAGAGTGCGTTCTTGACAATGAGTTCTGTGTTCAAGAGCCATGACCTTACCCTAGAAACAAAAATAAGGCTCCTTAAATGTTATGTGTACTCAGTGCTTCTGTACGGAGTAGAAAAGTGGACATTGAAGGCGGAAACTATATCAAAACTTTAGGCTTTTGAGCTATGGTCATACAGATGGATATTGAATATACCATGGACAGACAAAGTCACCAATGAAGAAGTACTGCGGAGGATGAACACAACTGCGGATTTGGTCAACATCGTGAAGGGCCGTAATCTGCAGTACTTGGGACATGTGATGAGAAAACGAGGCAGATACGAGCTACTTCAATGCATTTTACAAGGTAAAATTGAAGGAAAAAGGGCTCCAGGACGAAGAAGAATATCCCGGCTTGCTAACCTGAGAGCATGGTATAGAAAGACCTCAACACAGCTATTTCATATATTCATCGCCAACGTTCGGAACGGACAGGCATCCTAAGAAGAAGAATCCAAGACCGATCTTTGTGTGTCAAACTGAAGAGTTTTACTTCAACTTAATACTTTCCAAGATCTGGAGTGCTCTAAGATTCCCATTTAGGATCTCTACTTTTTGCCTTTTTTTGATGGTGCTGTCAGATCTTTTATTGACTGTGAAGTCTTAGCATATGCAGATGACATAAAATTATTTCGTATTATTCGGGACTGTTCTGATTGTATTGGGCTACAGAACACATTGCACAGATCTGTGAACTAATTTGTTAATAACAATTTAATTAGTAATCAGGGAGAATGTCAGGTGATCCGGTTTTATCAATCTCTTGAGCTTGTGGTTTTTTAGATAAATTCCCGTTCCTCATTACAGATCTAATTATAGTTCTAATATAGGTATCGTCCGACTTCTCATGCATCTTAATCACTTTATAATTTTATATATTGAATATTTTTTTAATGCTACATTCTTGTATAATTTTATCGGTTTGTTTGTCTCATTTGTTATTAATAATTAAATATATTACGGATTAATTATTTATAATATAAATGACTATTGCAGAATAATCATACGTAGTTCCATACTGCAGTTCCTTTTCCAGTCTCCGTTTCCAAGTTATACAACTTGAGCTTTCTTTAAATCACAGGCCTTTATAGCACGATTTATTCAGTCGTTCAACGACCTATCGGGTCGACCTCCTTTGTTTCGTTTTATGAATACAATAATTATGAGTTTAAATTTGACAAAAGCCACCATTAATTATTGTATGACAATTCTTTTGACAGTAACAACTTTAAAATTGATTATTTTCGATATTATATACATCGCAATGTTTAAATTTCAAATATCTCGAGAGGGCCTTAAAATATGATATCGAGCACGTGGTATATGTTTTTTGTTTAAAAATGATGATTCTTAATATTTCTAGGTAAAGACTGTTTCGCTCAATTAGAACTATTTAACGAGAATCCTCTAGGAGAACCGTCAATGATGATAACTTCTTATTTGTCGTCCTCTAGATCAGTGATTCCCAACAGGGGAGCGATTTGAGATATTCAGGGGTGCGATATTGCGAAGGGGGCGACAGAGAAAAGGGGGCGATAAGGGGGGCGTTTAGCATCCGGAAAACGAGAAATGGGTAATTAAGAAAAATAAGAAAAGAGAAAAAAATACCATACCTTCGATCGGATATCCATAAGATAATAAAAAGTAAATATATGTATAAACCAATGCAGGTATAAATAACACACACATCTCGTCTAGTCACAGAGAGCTATGCATCATAATACAATTTAATTCTATACATTATCGTTATAATTATACATTATAACGAATTCTGCATTTTCCTTTGATCGAGCTTTCGTATTGTGCGATCATCCGCACAAAAGAGAAAGAGAGAGAAGTGGGATAAGAATGATGAGAAGTAGGTACCACCGCTCCTGCCGATCTGATGCTATAAAAAAACGAACGGCCGAGGTTGTCGTCGCTTCAAATGTGGAGTCTTTCGTTCCTGAGTTTTGTATTGTGGTATACGCATCGAGCAATAAGACAAAAGAGGGAATGTAAAGGTAGTGGGGGTAAACATATTGATAGACAGGAAGTGCCATCTTGAGAGGCCACTTTAGACAAGGATAGACAGTCTCTTTCCTTGTTTAAGAAGTCAAATTTAGTTAGGTTATGTTATTTTTTGTCCCAACTGTCACATGAAATTTTATTTATATTGAAATCTTTTACCAATTGTGTCACTTTTTAGACTATTATAGTTAATATTTAATTAAAACTTTCTCGTCTGAAAAATATTTTATAGCTATTGTTAATAAGTGTTGGAAAATTTAAATTTAGCGCCTTTGCATTTCCGGATATGTCCGCCATCAGAGGCCACTTTTTTGGTCTCCTTCTCATAACGATTAGATTCCCTCTTTTATCTTTTTGCTCGATGGGTATACGGAGCATTTGGCTGCCAAGAATTTGAGTGGGAGGTTGCACGATTCTCGTCGACTTGTCATAGATGCGGTAAATAAAATTAAACCAAAACAAATGAATGATCGAATATTTCGTACACTCTGTGAAGAAAATGATGAGATATTTAATACATTGCTACTACATACGGAAATCCCCTGGCTTTCTAAAGGGAATTGCTTACGGCGGTTCTTCAGTCTCATGGATACTGTTATTGAATTTCTTAATACTACTGACCCCACATTGAGTACAGAACTACAAGAGAAGCGAAATAACATAGCTTACTTATCAAATATTTTTCAAAAATGAAATGAAATGAACCTGCAACTACAGGGGAAGAACATAAATATGGCCAAAGTGAAGAAAGTAGTCGGAGCATTCATTCACAAACTGTCTATTTTTTTAAAAAATATGCAGAGAAGAGATCTGACCAAATTTCCCAATTTGAAATCTTCTTGTGGTGATTCTGAGGATCTTCAAACATACTGCCTAAAAACTTTCTAAAACCTTCAAACACTAAAAGAAGATCTGCAGTCCCGATTCCAAGACTTCTCTGATTGATTTGAAACATGATGTTGAAATTGAAAGTTTGTTTCGGAGGTGTGGGTATGAAAGATTTTGGCCGCGGATAAAAGAATTGTTTCCAATCTTGTGAAGAAAAAAGAATTTAACAATAGAATAAAAAACATCGGAGAACAACTAGAAGATCCAGAAGAACGATGGAGTGAATTTAAAAACCAAGTTAACGAAATCTCCACAAACAATGATTATAGAAAAAACTTAATCAAGAAAAATAAATGGATGACAGATGACATCTTGAAATTAATGGAACAACGTCGACTGATAAAATCTAATGTAACAGAATATAGACACTTGCAGAAAAGAATAAAAAAGGAGATCAAATTAGCCAAAGAAAAATGGATAAGAGAAAGGTGCGACAAAATGGAGGATGTAATATTTAAACACGACTTATTTAATGTGCACAAAAAAAAAAAGAAATGAGTAATATATTTAAAAAGCGAGTTCCCTCTGTGCTTGTTGACAATAATAACATAATTATTGTAAATGAGCACGAAATAAGAAAAGAATGGCAGCTGTATATATCAGAGTTGTTTGAAGATGACAGGAATATTATTGCCGACTTCTACAAAACTGTACTGACCGCCCAGAAATTATGAAATGCGAGGTAAAACACGCTATAAATAATGCTAAAATTAGAAAAGCTTGTCGTCCAGATGATACACCAACTGGGTTGCTTAAACTAGTATAGAGAATGATAACACAAAAGTAGTAGTAAGACTTTTTAATTCAATATACATCACCGAAGTGATTCCCGCAGATTGGCTCAAATCCATCTTTGTCGCAATACCTAAAAAACCCAATGCGAGAAAATGCTCAGAATATCGATTAATTAAGCTAATGAGCCACACTTTTAAAATTATCCTCAGAATACTTCACAACAGAATTAGACACAAATGCGAAGAAGATCTTGAAGATACCCAATTTGGTTTTAGAAATGCTATGGGAACCAGGGAGGCACTTTTTGCGCTTAACATCCTATTACAAAAATGCCGTGACCAAAGAAAAGATGTATTTGCATGTTTCGTGGACTTCCAAAAGGCAATCGATAAAGTACAGCATGTAAAATTAATGCAATACTGAAAAATATCGGAATAGATGACAAGGATATTCGTGTCATTAAAAATTTGTACTGAAATCAAACTGCTATCGTAAAAATTGGAGATAACTACACCGATGAAATCCCCATACAACGAAGAGCCAATATTGTTCAATGTTTACTCGGACCAGTTATTTAAAAAGGCACTTGAGAGACAACCATATGGAATAAAAATCAACGGGGAACTAGTTAATGTGATTAGATATGCAGACGATACAGTAATTCTATCAGATAATATTGAAGGTCTTCAAATTCTGCTTGATCGTATTCACGAGGTAGGAGAGGAAATGGGCATTAAAATAAACTCAAACAAAACCAAATTTTTACTGTTTAGTCGTGACCCACATCTCGATGCAAAGCTTCAATTGAACGGAGTCCAAGTGGAGAAAGTTCACAAAATGACATATTTGGGAACTATGATAGCACACCAACTAGATCCAGACATAAAAATAAAACGTAGAATAGCAATGACTAAAACTATTTTTATGAAAATGAAGTCATTTCTTTGCAATAACCATCTCAGTTTAGAACTAAGGCAAATAATTGTTAAGTGCTATGTTTGTTCCGTACTTTTGTATAGTGCAGAAGTGTGGACGCTAAAAGTATTGATCATGAACAAAATTGAAGCACTGGAAATGTGGGTTCATAGACGAATGCTAAAGATGCCTTGGACAGAAAGAAAAACTAATGAAGAAGTATTAAGGAGGGTCAACAAAGATAGACAACTGCTAAAGACTGTTAGACATCGAAAAATGTCTTATCTGGGACATACACTAAGGTGAAGTCGATATAAAATATTACAACTGATCCTTAAAGGCAAAATAGAGGGCCGTTGAGTTGTAGGAAGAAAACAAGTTTCTTGGTTAAAAAACATTCGTGAATGCACTCGGATACCAAATGCAGGACAATTATTCCATATTGCAGAAGATTGAGAAGCCTTCGCAATGATAATCGCCAACGTCGGATAATTCTGATATGGCACGCGAAGAAGAAGAATCCAATCTTGTGAAGAAACATATCTAGTGAAGAAATGTTTTAGTTCTGTGTGTATATTGAAAAACAGACAAAGAAATAGGCTCGACATAACAGAAGGAGGGGATTTGAGGTTGTTATTAACCAACATTAAGCTTCTTTTACACACATATGAAACATATACGAAATGTAAAAATAAATAAATATGGATAATTACCTTTTGTATAGATTTATTGTTTTTTTTTCAATTTAATTGGGGGGGGGGGCGATTGTAATATTCAAAACTGGCGAAACCTGTCTAAAGGGGCGATCATGGGAAAAAGGTTGGGATGCTCTAGATTATACCAATTTTGAGTTTAATACATTTAGATATTTATGAGATTATTACAGATATTTGATAAAAATATCTCTTATCTCTGATTTCTTGGATTTTTTTACAATTTTACAAGACATGTTTTAGCTAATCTATACAATCTGAATAACTTTATTCCTCCTATTGCTATATGGGCCAATAGTCACGGGTCACCCTGTATAGTTAAAAACCTTGTTCAGTGTCCTTTCAAAATATTTTCATCATAACTTTACCTCACTGTTAGTCTCTCACTAACTTATAAGAAAACATTAAACCATAACCTTGCAATTATTGTGTTGCAATTTACTTTATAACGTGTGTAGGTAACAAAATTATCGGGAAAGTGAGGTAGTTGCATCAGGTAACACGTTTTTAACAGTCAATATTTTAAGAATTTAATGTAATGAAAATCTTGTTTGTCAAATTCATTACAGGAATAGTACATTTTACATTAAGTAGTAGCATAGTACAAAAAATATTTTTCTATGTATTACTTTATCAGAATTAAAGAAAAAATAATTTCTTTAAATCGAAAAACGGTAATAACGCAGGCCAAATAGACTAAGATTGAGAGGAATTATTTTTTATTTACCGTCCTCTTTCTGATGGAACTTTCGCAAATTTGGGAGAATTGTAGCAATCGAAAAATGTTCTGTCTGTTCGTGGTTATTCTTTCTTTATTTTTTAACTTAAACTAGACTTATAGTCGTAATTACTTTTAGACTAGGCGGGAAATGTAGAAATTCAGACGATAATTGACATTTTCCGTAGAGAAAGTAATTTTTTGCTAGAATCCCTTCAGGATGTCCCCAATATCGATAATCACGATATGCGCCAGTCGCAAAACCTGTGCTAAATTTTAACAAAATCTGAAAACAATAATTGGAAATTTCTCATTTTTTTGCTCCTATTTTCGTTTATAATTCGGAAAATATTAATGATAGAGAAAAAAATATAAGAAGTTAAAAGTTTCGATATTCAATTTTACACAATATTTCGTTAGCTAGAAATTGAAATTTGAATGTTTATTGTTGAAAAAATAGCATTAATTGGAAAAAAAAGTACAAAAAAATGAAGTAATTCCTTTAAATGTTTTTGACTTTCTAAACTTGACTTGCAAGCACCATATTCCTCCTAGAAAAACTTTTTAATATGTTTAAAACTTGTGTTAAATTTTGTTAAGATCGGTCGGATAGGTTTTGCAGGACGGCTCAAACTTTCAAACGCTTTTTGTAAAATTCAAATCGGTTTACTAGGAGGGCCTAGAAATTTTTTTAAAGTTTTAAACATTTTTTAGGCTTATAAACAAATTTAATAACTTTACGAGCTTTAAACATATCAATTTAAAAATGTATAAACTTAAAGAACATTAAAAGACGTTTCTTTAAAAAAGATACATTCGGCTTACTGGTTGCCGAGATATTAAGGTCAAAGTTGGCATACATTTGCCGTGTAACCATAAGTGATAGAGGGCTCGTTTTTAAACAAATACTCGTCTTGTCAAGTACTTTTTATATGAAAAGTTTTAGTTGCCATGCGCTTCATGGCAACATCCATAAAAAAGACAAATAAAAAACCGTTTTCGCGTAAAATGTCGCTCGGAATGCATGAGAGGTGGTGGTGGGGACATTCACTCGAAATTTGAATCGGCGAGTTCAAAATCATAGCGCGCGCTAAAAATTGCATTATCTCGGCTTCTTGTTAACCAAGTTTGCTCTTTTTTTTTAGTCGATGTCTCGGACGACAAGGATTTTAAATATCATATTTTCACATACCATTTTTAATTGAAATTGGGAAATTTGCAATAAACAATTGTATGTTAAACAAGTAATTGCAATTTATACATTGAAGTACATTGTTACTTTTGGTAAACAAATATGTATTTATAAATTGTTAATAAGTAATTTAAATTGTTAAAACAAAGGCGAACGAATTTTTTTTGTAATAATCAAACTTTTTAAAATAATTAACATTAAAAATAATTTATTTCTGCAGTTTTATCATAATAATGACATTATTTGATTTGAGAATATATTTTGATTCGAAAATGACGTGTATATTGTACGTGTTATTATACTGCTGTGTAATGCTCGAAACTGGTTTTTTTTAGCTTGCAATCTATACATTGAAGTAAATTGTTACTTTTAGTAAACAAATATGTATTTATAAATTGTGAATAAATAATTTAAATTGTTAAAATAAAGGCCAACGAAAAAAAAATTTTTTTCTCTATCACTTATGGTTACACGGCAAATGTAGGTAGGTATGCCAAATTTGACCTTCAATATCTCGGCAACCAGTAAGCCGAATGTATCTTTGTTTTAAAGAAGCGTCTTTTAATGTTCTTTAAGTGTATAAATTTTGTGGTTGATATGTTTAAAGCTAGTAAAGTTATTCAATTTGTTTATAAGCCTAAAAAATGTTTAAAACTTTTTCTAGGGCCTCCGAGTGAACTGATTTAAATTTTACAAAAAGCGTTTGAAAGTTTGAGCCTTCCTTTATAAGTAAAAAAAATTTCAACTATCTGAGGGCCTTATTTAGGGCCTACTATAAATTTGAAAATTTGCGACTTTTTTCCAGTGGGCTGGATTGCAAAATATTATGCAAAACCTATCCGACCGATCGCAACAAAATTTAGCACACGTTTTAAACATATTAAAAAGTTTTTCTAGGCGGAATATGGAGCTTGTAAGTCAAGTTTAGAAAGTCGAAAACATTTAAAGGATTAAATTTATTTTTTTGTATTTTTTTTCCAATTATTGCCATTTTTTCAACAATAAACATTAAATTTTCAATTTCTAGCTAACGAAATATTGTGTAAAATTGAATAACGAAACTTTTAACTTCTTATAATTTTTTCTCTAGGATCAATGGCTTCCTATGGAAAATGTCCAATCCAAAACAGATCCCGCCTAGACTATTTCTATAACTTAATATTTGAATTGTTGACTTGTTTTCTGTCCTTTTTGTACAGAGGTGTAAAGTAAAATATCATCGAGTATTTACTTTTAAATGTATTGGAATTTACAACTTTTTGCTTTTAAATCAAGTACCCATTAGACTTGGCGTTTCCGGCTGAATATACTGTTGTGTTTCTGAAACATTTGAAACATTTCTTTCGTCGGTTTTTTCTCTCCTTCTGCACTTCCACTTCTTGCAACTACATTTACAATTCACATATCAGTTGATCTGTGAATGTTTTTCTGTTTATAAATCTTTATTATCTCCTCTCATTAGAGGACAGAATATAAAGACAGAATTTAATATAAATTTGATTAAATTAAAAAAAAACGTAATAAAAGTAGTTTTTATTATTTATAAAAGTATTCAATTACAGATTGAATTGATATGTTTATTACTTACTGAGTCTGCTTTGTATATAGTTATATAATTATATTCGGCCTCATCTCATAAATAAATAATCGTCAATAATAACTTTCTCAATAATAAATAATTGTAATAAATAAGTCTCTTGGCGACTTGTCCACCTTCCTAGAAATGGAGAATGAGCTAAGGACGACAGCTCCCTGGGAGGATGCACAATGGGTCAATTGTGGCCTAAGTGCTGTGGAACATAACTCGCCCTACCTACTCTATAGATACAGATAATTACATAACTAACTATGAAGTATTAATATATAGTAAATTGATATATCAGTTGTTTGTCACTGTTGTAATTTCTAGTCCTAGTGCATCTCCCACATGTGTCAGCGTGGCTGACTTTATATTGGATATACCCGCCAAGGCGAGCAAATCGGACGACGATGTCTTCACATTTATATCTATCTCACCCTCCATCAGCAACAGACCATATACCAGAGAAAGACAGATATCTATCTGCGAATCCGAAGACAGTTTTATCGTCTTTGACAGTGGCACTGATGAAGAATTGAAGTTTTCCGATTCGGAGGATAACGCTGAATTGGATTCAGAAGACACTGATGATGGCGACGACGATGAAGTCGATGGTGGTTCGGATTCAGAAATCGATGACGACTGCGACTCTTCATTCTCGGTGGTGCCTTGTAAGAGGGTAAGTTTAGTTTTATGAATATTTATTCTTACTTATTTTTTTATTTTTTACGCACAACAGGCCGTTAAGGCCTAGGGCATTTTTTTATTTATATTGGTGTACAATATTTCTCCATTCGTTTCTATTTTGTGCTTTTATTTTCCAGTCCCTCACCTTCACGTGTTTAAGGTCTTCCTTCGCTTTACTAATCCACCTCGTTCTGGGTCTACCTCTTCTTTTGGGGCCGATTAATTTTCTGGTTATTACTAGTTTATGCATTCTGTTTGCTGCCATTCTTTCCACGTGTCCCAACCATCTGATTCTTTATGCCTTGACGAACTTGGTAATGGTAGGTTCTTTGTATACAGCCATTAATTCATTCTTGGTTCTTCTCTCCCAACTATCTTCTGTCTTCCGTCCTCCGAATATGCGCCCAATATTTTCCTTTCCCATCTTTCCAGAGTATCCTCTTCCTTCTTATTTAATGTCCGTGTCTCACCGGCATATGTTACTGTGGGTCGAATTACTATTTTATATATTCTGAGTTTACCTGGTCTAGAAACGTATTTTGAGTTCAGTAGGGCTCTTAAACTACCTAATTTTTTATTCCCTTTTGCTATTCTGACTTTGAGCTCCCATTTCTCTTTTCCATTTTCATCGAAAACTACACCCAGCTATTCAAATTTGTTCACCCTTTTAAAACTATAGCTTTTACCACTTACTGACCTCACACTAAAGTCTTCTTTTTTCCCTTCTGTCCCTCCCATGATCATATATTTGGTTTTGTCTTCATTTAGTTCCAATCCGAATTTCTATGCTTCTTTGATGATTTTCTTCACAACTCTTCTTAATTCTTTCTCGGTTTTTGCTAGGATCGTTAGATCGTCAGCAAATGCCAAGCACTGGTGCTCATTTTTCATGATCGTTTCTTCCACCTTCATGCTGCATTTTCTAATTACAGTGTCTAACACTAAGTTGAATAATGTAGTGGATAAAGGATCTCCCTGTCTCAAGCCTTTTGTAACTGTAAATTGATCTGATATGTGACCCTGTCAAGCAATTTCACACGTAGAGTTATTAAGTGTCATTTTAACTAGCCGGATCAGTTTCTTTGGTATACCCAAATGTTCCATTGCTATGTACTTTTTGACTCTATCGACTCGTATCATATGCTTGTCTAAAATCCACAAACAAAACATGCAGGGAAACTTTACCTTCATAACAAGTCGTTTGTATCTCCTTTAATGAGAAGATTTATTCTACAGTAGATCTGTCCTTTCTAAAGCCGGCCTGATATTCATGCAGGATTCTTTCCGTGTAGCAATTTAGTTTATTTCTCAATATTCTTGCCAAGATTTTGTATACCGTGTCTAATAAAGCTATACCTCTATAGTTGTCACACTTCAGTTTGTCTCCTTTTTTTTAAGCAGAGGGCATATGCGGGCCTCATACCACTCCGATGGCATTACTTCCCATACTTACACTAGTAGCTGATATATTTTTCTTTGTAGTTGTTCTCCACCAAACTTGATCATTTTGTATGCATATGTCATTTTTTCCAGGACTTCTGTTATTTTTCATTTCTTGTATTGCTGTCACCACCTCCTCCTCTGTAGACTACCTTTCAACTATCGTATCTTCTCCAACTGTCCAGTTGTCTACTGCTTCGTGGTCCTCCTCACCATTTAATAATTCTTCAAAATGTTTTTTCCATTCCGTCATTATTTCTGCCGGATCGCTAACTAAATTTCCGTCTTTACCTTTCATATAACTACAGTGGCTTTGGTAACCTTTTCCCAGATTTTTAACGTCTTGATAGAACGACCTCACCTCTTTATTTTTAAACTTCTCTTATATCTCTTTTAATTTCAACTCATTGTGGTTTCTCTTTTTCATTCTACACAGAGCTTTCAATTTTCCTCGAACAATTCTATATTCTTGTTTTTTATACTCTCTATTATCTGTTAATATTTGTTGTCTGATTTACTTCTTTTTCTTTGCTATCGCCTGACACTCTTCGTCAAACCAATCTTTGTTTGTACTTATCTTGGAGTCGCACTTAACTATTTTCTCGCTAGCTTCTCCTACGGCAGTTTTAATTTGTTCCCAGACTTGATCTGTCTGTAAATTTTGGTCACATTTTTGTAGAATTTTATTTATTTCTTCTTCATATTTATTTTTTATTTCTACTTCCTTAAGTTTTTCAATATTGTACTTTCTATTCTTTTTATTGTTCGATTTCTCTTTTTCTTGCAGCCTCCTCCCACATGTGACATTAACGAGGTAACGGTCCGAGTCGATTTCAGCTCCTCTCATACTTCTTACCTTCTGAACGATATTCATATATTTACTTTCAATCATAACATGATCTATTTGATTCACCGTCCTTCTATCTGGGAAGACCCACGTACCTTTGTATATTTCTTTTCGTTTTAGTTGTGTGCTTCTCACCACCATGTTTTTCTCCATGACAAATCCAATAAGTCTTTGACCATTATCGTTTGTTACTTCGTGTTTACTGTAGTTACCAGTTACCTCAGTGTACAGAGGTTCTTTTCCCACTTTAGCATTACAATCACCCATTATTGTTATTCTTACTTATAGAAGACTAAAATATTGATTGTATACTACTGAAATTTTTCATCATTTATATAAAAGTTTTATTTAAAAATCCGTTATAAAAGGTATATAATTTCGGGCTACATCACAGAACGTTTCCTGACTAAAAATCCATCATCTGTGATGTAGCCTGAAAGCTTGTTTTTAAGTATACAGTATCGGTGAAAGTTTATGGTCGGTATGGACCTTACGTGAGATGGAGTGAGAAATATCTGTTTAAAAAGATAGAGGTACATTAGATCCGCCCTTTATATATAAATATATTTAATATTATATCAATATTAATAGATATATTAATTAATAGATATATTTAATATAACTTGAAAAATTAACTAAACAATACAAATAGTAAATCGTACTTACATTTACATTACACGTTATTATTAAATTGCGAATGGTCTAAATTGACATTTAAAAACATTATTTTTTCTACTTTACTTCTTGTTAACCGCGTTCTTCTTTTATTTAAAATTAAATCAGATTTTGAACATGTGTTCACATTTACAATATTTTATGAATATAGTGGTTAAGTTAAGATATACAT
Source organism: Diabrotica balteata (assembly GCA_918026665.1). NCBI lineage: Eukaryota > Metazoa > Arthropoda > Insecta > Coleoptera > Chrysomelidae > Diabrotica > Diabrotica balteata. The sequence goes on from OU898278.1 coordinate 63,793,502, forward strand.
GGCGATGGTTTTTCCACCATTGTAATGGACAAGTCATCTTTATCGGTTTCTTTTTCTTTTACTGGTTGATTTTCAATAGTACAATTTTCTTGTATCCCGATAGAGGGCAGACTTACTTCAGGGAAATAGCGTCCCTGCCCACGCGAGCTCCTAGTTTTTCCTCCACTCCCCGCTTAGAGGAAAACAGGTCCAAACCCCAGTATTATCCTACCCTAAACCCCAAATTCCTTCCCTATATCCCCACCACACTCGCCAACCCGTCTTGCCAGCGTGGCGAGTTATGGCTAACTCACCCCAAATGAGTTTTAAAACAAGAGGATTTGGTCCCCAGGTGGGTGCTCAATCCCACACCTCTAAGGAGGTCAGCCTCATGGAATCTGGGGGAGGCAAAAACTCATTAAAACACCGAAAGCAACATATCTATATTGCTAGTTTCAATGCCAGAACCCTCAAATCACCCGAACGAATGGAAGAACTGGAAGAAGAACTAACTAAGATCAAGTGGGATGTCCTTGGTCTAAGCGAAACGAGACTGCCAGGAGAACAATGTACAATACTCCATTCAGGACACATGTTCTACCAATTCCATAATGAGTACAATACACATGTCGGCGGTGTAGCACTATTGATCCACAAAAGACTCAAACATCTGGTCACAAAATCTGCTGCAATCTCGGAGAGGGTCATTTACATCGTTCTTAAACTATCAGAAAGGTACAGCATCCAAATAATTCAAGTATACGCTCCCACTAGTCAATCCACAGATGAAGAAATAGAGAAATTCTATGAAGATATTTCTAAAGCAATGACAGAAAGAGCTCATTTTAAAATAATCATGGGAGACTTTAACGCCAAAGTAGGGAAGCACAACACCGGCAACATACCAAATAGAGGAATATATGGGCTAGGAACTACAAATGAAAGAGGAGAACGGTTACTAACATACACACAGGAACAAAATCTATTTTGTATGAATACATTTTTTAGTAAACCAGATAATAGACGGTGGACCTGGATAAGCCCAGACGGGAAAACCAAAAACGAAATCGATTACATATTAGTCAACCAGAAACAGATAATAAAAGATGTAGCGGTGCTCAACAGATTCAGTCTGGGAAGTGATCATAGATTAGTAAGAGCAAAAATAATAATCGATAACAAATTAGAAAGAAACAAACTAATCTTGCAAAAACGAACCCTAACTACTAAAGAGCTTGGGCAAAACAGTACCAACTACCAGAAATATCTTGAGTCTAGTCTAGAGCCAATGGAACAGCTAAAAGAAAAAGACATAAATAATTTGGAAGAAACGATAAGAACGAGTATAATCTCTGCGATCAAAAAAACCCATACGATGCCGAAACCGAAAGATAATAAATTGAAGACAGAAACACAACAGATGATTAGGGACAGAAGCCGCATGGATCGAAATTCACCAGAATATAAGAAACTTAATAAGGCAATAAGAACAAGAATTAGACAAGACATCAGGGACAACAACACCGAAAAAATCGAAAACATTATAGAGAAAAACAAGAATATGAAAGTGTTAAAAACGCTAAATAGCAAAGGCCGACAACAAATACACCAAATAAAGGATAAAAATGGAATCATTAGAAACGACAAAAATCAGATAATAAACATTGTCGAAGATTATTATACAGAATTATACTCGTCCAGCGTAGCAAAACCTGAAACCCATGATATGGAACGAAGAATACTAAATGTAGGATCTGAAACACTACCAGAAATTACTACCGAGGAAGTTGTAAATGCCTTAAAGCAAATGAAAAATGGAAAATCTCCTGGAGACGACGGAATAACAAAAGAGATGATTACAGCTGGAGGTCAAACTACTATGGAGGCAGTTAAAATCTTACTGAACAAGTGCCTATTCGGGGGTGCTATTCCAACCTCTTGGCAAAACGCGCAGGTACTTTTACTACACAAGAAAGGAGACAAACACAAACTCGAAAATTACAGACCAATAAGCCTGTTACCACATCCATACAAACTGCTTACCAAAATAATTACCAACAGACTATCAAACAAATTTGATAGTTACCAGCCTGTTGAACAAGCGGGTTTCCGCAAAGGTTATAGTACAATAGAACACCTACAGACAATAAGGACACTTATTGAAAAATGTAACGAATACAATGAACCTCTTCATTTGGCATTTGTGGATTACAATAAGGCATTCGATTCCATAGAATTCTGGGCGGTATTAGACGGAATGAATAACGCAAGGATAGATTCCAGATATAGAATGCTCCTAAAATACATATACGACAATGCAACTATGCAAATAAATGTAGCAGAAGGCCTAACAACAAACAAAATAAGATCAGAAAGAGGTGTTCGACAGGGAGACACCATATCTCCAAAATTATTTACTCTTGCATTAGAAGATGTGTTCAAGAAGTTAAATTGGGAACAACTCGGAATTAAAATTGATGGCAGGTTTTTAAGCCATCTAAGATTTGCCGATGACATAGTACTCATAAGCAACAATACAGAGGAACTAATCTACATGCTGAAGGAGCTTAAACAAGAATCTGAAAAAATCGGTTTAAAAATGAATTTAAATAAAACAAAAGTAATGACAAATCAAAATATCACAATCGACTTAGATGGAAGTGAGATCGAAAGTGTCGAAGAGTATATATACCTAGGTCACACCATCAAACTAGGCAAACAGAATCAAACAGCAGAGATAACTAGAAGAATCCGAATGACTTGGGCAGCAGTAGGCAGACTCAGTGATGTGTTGAAGAACAAAAAGATACCAATAAATCTAAAGAAAAGGGTATTCAACAGTTGTATTCTACCGGTCATGACTTATGGAATGGAGACCATGACACTTACAGAGTTGTCAGCCAACAGATTAAGAACAACACAGAGGGCCATCGAACGAGCTATGTTGGGAGTATCACTGAGAGAACATATACGAAACGAGGACATACGAAGCAGGACGAAGGTGGAAGATGTAATTGGAAGGATTGCACAAATGAAATGGAACTGGGTAGGGCACGTGGCACGGCAAAACAACGACAGATGGACGAAAAACATTGTACATTGGAGACCACGCGAACACAGTCGGAGTAGAGGAAGACCACAAAAACGATGGATAGACGACATCAAAGCAAAAATGGGGAGAAACTGGCACCAAATAGCACAAAACAGGGAAGAGTGGAGAACTCATGGGGAGGCCTTTGTCCAGGAGTGGATGCAAACAGGCTGAAGAAGAAGAAGAAGAAGAAGAAGAATTTTCTTGTTCTTTAATTATAGAAGTAACCAGCTTCTTAACTCTTTCTTTTGTTTTTTTAGCTTCATTTTTATCACAAAATCCCTGCACTTTAAATCGTGAATCCATAAACTTACATAATGACAATGTGCCACTCTGCTCTATCCCTCTAAATCTTTTTGCTAAACCCGATATTAGTAATTGTACTACGTCGGATACTATGGATGTAAGGTTACCATTTGTTAAAATTTTATTGCAAGATCAGCGCACCATAACAATCACTGAACTACCCTTGACGTATTTTTGGCCACCCATTGTACTTGTTATTTCTTGAAAAGGCCGTAAAATTTGGTAAGTTGAGAACAAATAATCCAGTCTTCATTTTTTATATTTGGTCTAAGTCTTTATTAACTAAATACCAATGTGGAACGGATTGCCTCTTCTAACTCGGTCATTCTTTTAACATATAATAGATGAAGTTCTACCTAGTTTCCACGTCTTGGATTGGCCGTTTGGGAACTTTGTTATGTTGTAATTGATATTTGAAAGCTTTTCTGAAGATAAGGTACTTTTTTTGAAATGTGTTTTTCCCGAATTGTCGAAAAAAGACTTTTTATTTTATCTATTTGTACACGATTTGTACACGTGCGAACTAAGCCGCCGCATAGGACTCGCTTGGGTGGCATTCGGCAAGCTGAGCTATGTTCTTAAATCAGAACTGCCTATGTGTCTTAAAAGAAAAGTCTTTAATCAGTGCGTGTTGCCAGTACTTACATATGGTGCAGAGACATTAACACTAACCAAGAAAGTAAGAAATAAAATTTGTGTTACCCAAAGAGCCATGGAACGATCGATGTTAGGCATTTCTCGTAGGGATCGGATCACGAACAAGGAAGAAATAAGAAGGAGAACAGGAGTGACAGATGCCATAGAAAGAATTATGACCCTTAAGTGGAACTGGGCGGGGCACATAGCTAAAATGTCGGATAACAGATGGGCACAGCGAATAATACAGTGGAGACCAAGACAAGAAGCACATCGAAGTAGAGGTCGTCCACCAACAAGATGGTCTGATGACATAAAACGGATCGACAAAAATTGGATGCAAACAGCACAAAACAGAAAATGGAAAAGACTGAGGGAGACCTATATCCAGCAGTGGATAGATCCGGGTTAAATGATGATTTGTACACGACAGCATTTAAGTGTGTCCTCCACCAATAAATTTAACGTGCAACCAATGAGCAAAACATCTTTAATAGCTTTGACCATATTTGAGGCATTATCAGTTACTGCAAAATTTACTTTTCGTTTTAGATCCAACTGATTAATAATTTCACTAATTTCAAAAGCGATGTTTTCTGAATTATGGTTTCCAGAAACATGGCAGCAGCCTAATAAAACCGTTTTAAATTCTAAATTTTCTGTTAAATATTGTCCTTTTAATGCGATGTAACTCTCAGTTACTCCAGATGTCCAGAGGTCAGTAGTAATACAGATATTTTCTACTTCTTTAACAACTTGTGATCTAATAATTTGCTCAGTTTTGATATAACATTCCTGAAGTAATGAACCTGACAAAGTTTTTCTTGTTGGCGGTTTATATCCAGGAATCCACCCTGCAAACTTTTTAAAAGCTCGTTCCTCAGCTATGGAAAACGGATGAAACGAGTGTTTGCATAGGTTTAGTAAATCCATATCTATTCGTTTCTTTTGTTCTAAACTAATATTTTAATTAATGGAAGTATCCATCACCTTTTGACGCTTGGTTGGCGGTGGCAGTATGTCAGTACTTGTACAAGAAGTAATAGAAACGAACAGAAATGCGCCAGGAGAAGTTTCAATTATTGCAATATTCAGAAAGTGGGCCAAAAAAGATGAATTTCCTACAAATGTGCGTTTTTTGAAAATAAAATTATTATTGTTCTGAAGCTATTTTCTTGTGGCATTGTAAATTAATTACTAATAAACTGGGAATAAGCCACAATTAAAGATAAAAATACGTTTATTGACGTTTCAATTTCCACTTCGGAAATCGTTCTCAAAATACAAACAGTAAATTAAACAAATTTTGTTTTTTGTTACATAGTGAAAAATTCTTCTAATAATTTAATTTTATCTGACTCATTTATATTGACAATTCAGACATACATTATGCATTTTAAAGTAGACGACTTTAAAATGATATTGCCAATATTGTTGAGTTGCGCTCCTGGGACGACTTTACTTATAAGATAGTTCATTCGATTACATGAAATCAACTTTAACTTGAGAATATCCGTCAGAATAAAATCAGAATTTTGATGTTTGTTGAAGGTAAACTAAATTCACGAACAAATACTTACAATGTCGGATAGTATTATGAGGTTTTTTCCTGGTTTTCCCTCATAATTTACTATGGAATCACTAACAGGAGAATTTTACTGTCATCATGTCATGTGTTTGTCTTTTTAAAGACGAATTACATGCTATGATTTTTTCTGACGGATATTCTCAAGTTAAAGTTGATTTCATGTAATCGAATGAACTATCTTATAAGTAAAGTCGTCCCAGGAGCGCAACTCAACAATATTGGCAATATCATTTTAAAGTCGTCTACTTTAAAATGCATAATGTATGTCTGAATTGTCAATATAAATGAGTCAGATAAAATTAAATTATTAGAAGAATTTTTCACTATGTAACAAAAAACAAAATTTGTTTAATTTACTGTTTGTATTTTGAGAACGATTTCCGAAGTGGAAATTGAAACGTCAATAAACGTATTTTTATCTTTAATTGTGGCTTATTCCCAGTTTATTAGTAATTAAAATAAAATTATTATTCTTATACTAGGTCAATAATTTTGACTAAGAAAAAGAATTCTTAATTGAATATTTACAATAAATAAATCCTTTGACGAACTATCAATAAAGGTTTGAAAACGAAAATGCAGAACAATCGAAAATCGAAACTCATTCATTAATCAGAATACCTAGATATTTTATTTTTAACGTCAACCGATAGCCCGATTGTGCACTGTCCCGAAAGAGTCGCATGTTATTTTTAGTTTTGTAGTAGTCTTTCAGATCAACTAATCGTCCTCGTCGACGTAGTATTCGTTGTTCCTCTGTTTATCTTCACAAAACGTAGTTTTTTTTTAATCAACCATCAATTAGTTGACTTACCAGTGAGAAACCGTAGATTCGTTAACGACAAATAACGATTTAAAATGCAGGGATTTTCTGATAAAAATGAAGGTTACGAAGCTGGTTACTTCTATAATTATTAAACCGATAAAGATGACTTAAGTCCATGGTGTATTTTTGATGAATTAATTGGACATTACTAATCTAAACATACACCTGTATCGAGAGATATAAAAGAAGTCGACATGTATCGACATGATATATTACCCATAAAAAATTTCGAACGGAGATTTGAACTGTCCATTACAGTGGTGGAAAAACCATCGCCATGTATATCTTAACTTAACCAGTATATTCATAAAATAGTGTAGTATTGTAACAAAGTCTGTTCCTTGTGAACACATGTTCAAAATCTGGTTTAATTTTAAATAAAAGAAGAACATGGTTAACAAGACAAGTGGAAAAACTTTAGACCATTCGCGATTTAATAATGTGTAATGTAAATGTACGTACTATTTACTATTTTTATTGTTTAATTTATTTTTCAAGTTATAATAAATATATCCTTCCTTAGTTTCTTTCACTTCAGTAATTATACACATAAACGATAATAGCCAATATGTTTGTTTGTGTACTCGCTTATTTGAAACTACTGGTAAACAATCAACTAGTTACAGTTTACGAAAAACGGTTCCGATAAAAATGTCAACGAATCACCTTTAGTTTCTTAGGTATATTAGGATCGGAACCAGAGAAACGTAAAATATCTCTGATCGGAACTAATCGTCTCACTAATGGGCAATGGGCGTCCATGAGAAATGTGGAGGGGAGAACAAGGGGAAATATGATTGTTATCTTTGTCTATTCGCTGAAAATATGATTTTATATCTGTGTTAGATATCCTGTCAAATTTTACCATACCGACCATAAACTTTTACCTACACTGTATAATTTTATAAAGAATTTTTAAATTAAACTTTTGTGAATCATGGTGTACAGCCAACTGCAGAAATTTTATTTTCCTTGTGGATTTTTAATAAAAGTAGTATACGATATCTGAAAGAGTGCTAGTATATAAAGAACATAAAAGCAAGAAGGAAAAATATATTCACAATATGCCATTTTTGTCTTAAAATTCACTATTTTAGCGACTACCATGTTTTTTTTAATAAACTTGTTCCACCCCTTAGTTGGGGTGGTAACTACCCCCAGAGGAAAAGCACATATTGGCAAAGGGTAGATTTGGATCTTTTAACCATTTTCTACTTACAGTCAAAATTTCAAGCAAATCGATGCATATAAAAAAATCTCAGCAAAAAACCTGGACTTCTTCTTCAAGTGCCATCTCCGCGGCGGAGGTCGGCAATCATCATAGCTATTCGGTCTTTTGAGACGGCTGCTCTGAAAAGTTCATTTGATGTACATTTGTACCACTCTCTCAGGTTGCGCAGCCAGGACCTTCTACGCCTCCCTATGCTTCTCTTTCCTTGAATCTTTCCCTGCATAATCAGTTGGAGCAAGGTGTACTTCTTTCCACGTGTAATATGTCCGAGATATTCCATTTTTTTTGTTTTAATTGTATTTAAAATTTCTACTTCTTTATTCATCTTTCTCAGAACTTCTTTATTTGTAACGTGTTCTGTCCACGATATTTTCAGAATCCTTCTGAATACATCCACAGATCGAATGATTCCAGTTTTTTTCATTGATGTTGCATTCAAGGTCCAAGATTCCATTCCATAAAATAAAGTCGAAAAAACCCTTGTTCGTTAACATGTACTTTTACTCGCTGTTTATAGTATAAATTTGATATGATCCTGAGGTTGTTGTAGTCAATCTTCTTTGATTGCAGGACATTCATTAATTGTTTATGCCGTACTTTATCGAATGCTTTGTCAATAAAATACGCTTCTTGATTGACGTCCAGGCATCTTTGTATCACTATATTAAGTAAAAAAAGCTTCACACGTTCCCAGGCCTTTGCGAAAACCAAATTGTGTATCATTAACGTCTATGTCCAGTTTGTGATATATTCTGTTATGGATGACTTTTAGTAGTAACTTTAGCACATGAGACATCAAGCAATGGTGCGATATGCGCTGCACTCTCTTGCGTTTTTCTTCTGGATTAGCGGACTAAAATGATCAGGTCATCGGCATAGCACAGGACATAATGCCTGGCGTTGCTGAGTACAGCTATCAGCCCATCCATGGCCAGATTCCACAAGAGAGCAGATAAAATTCCTCCCGGTGGAAAGCCTCCGGCTACTTATGCTGACACTAACGTTGCGAATATCACACGACTTTCCTTTTCTCTTCGGCTTCCTGTCTTTACTTTTAGACGAATCTCAATTGTGATTACTTCATAGGAGATGTTGTCAAATGTTCTCTCTATATCGAGAAGTGCACCCAACATCACCTCTTAGTTTTTCAGAACCTACTCCACCATCCGTACGAGATAATGCAGTGCCGTTTCCGTATAGAGTAAGAAATTTTGGAAAAAATACAATATATTTTTCAAAAAAGGGTGTCATTTTAAAAGCCCGGTGGCAAAATCACTGATTGTGAATAAAAAATAAATAAAAGTACCAAAATTTTAAAACAAAGTTTTTTATTTTAATTTTTTCAACAAATTAAGATAAAAAAATCTTAAATAAACTTCATAGGAGATTTTGTCAAATGTTTTCTCTATATCGAGAAGTGCACCCAACATCACCTCTTAGTTTTTAAGAACGTACTCCACCATCCGTACGAGATAATGCAGTGCCGTTTCCGTATAGAGTCCTGCTCGAAACTTGAACTGCCTCTGGCATATCGAACTTTCAACCAATATACCATCCCTAAGAGGCCTTCGAGCAGTTTTTATATAGTTTATAGCACGAATAACATAACTTATCGGTCTCAGAGATAGATGACCGGTTTTGCCAGGTTTGGGTATAAAAGCCACCCCTATTAGCTTTCACGCGTTTGGTATGTACTTCATTCCTTAAGATAGCCTGCTAATGAGATTTTTTTTTCTTTATCCTATTTTTTTTCTTCTACAGTCTTCTAAATTTCTCAATTATCACTTATTTCTTTTCTCCTGTTTTCTCTTTATACTCTTGTTTCTCATTTTGTTTATTCGGATAAGTTGAATATCCTCTCTGTACTTTTTATTTTTATGTTTTTGTTTATTCAAATTATGAAACGTAGATATTCTAAGATATTTAATGCGTTATTGTTGATATGCCTTTTATTAAAGTTTCTACCTCTACGTGGCATTACGTTACGAAAATTACGTTTTCCGTACAGTAGTATACTTTTTTTGTAGTACTTATGCTGTCTTTCTCCTTTTAATGGTGGTCAAAGTTCTCTGTGTCTTCCCATTCTGTGCCAAACCATTTCGTTCTTAATATTATCGGTCCACTCTTTTTCAAAATTCTTCTAACAATCCACATCTCAAAAGCTCCCAGCTTTCTCTTTAGGTCAACATACACAGTCCAAGCTTCGGCACCATAAAGAGGAATAGAATGGATATCGTTTTGCCATCCGATATCGAATTTGCAGATCGAGTCCTTGGTCGCTCAGAAATTTCCTCATCGTCAAAAAGGCTGCTCTTGATTGCTCTATTTTTGATCGAAATTCTTATTTTAGATTTAGATCTTCAGTAACCCAGACTCCTAAGTACTTCATTTTGTGTATAACCATGGTTTTTATTTTCTTTATGTTTATTGTTAAACCAAAACATATATTGTAATTAGTACTTTGTCTGTTGATTAATTCTGGTAGCTTATATTGGGGTTGACAATGATACATTACTGATACAATGTTTTTCACTATAAAATCACAAAATAATATACTGTTTTACTTTCTGACCCCAAAAGCATTCTTCATCATAAACAGTTCTGTCATTCATCGTCTGACGTAAACCTCCCTTAGGTGTCCATCCGTTTCTTGTTTTTTACATCCATACGTGACTAGCCATTCACTTGATGTCATACGTTCATCTGGATTAAGGTCTTCTTCTACTTATATGCTCTTGGTCGCCATTCAACAATTTGCTTCGTCGAACAGTTTTTTCTATTGTTCCTACGTGTCCTGCCCAATCCAATTTTAACATGTCAATCTTTTGGATGGCATCTGTTACTTTTGAGTATTCTCTGATCCATAGCTTCCTGAGTCCAGTTACATAAAACTGGCAATACATAATAATCATCGAAAGTTTTGCCTTTAAAGTGTTTGGTAGGTTTAATCTATCCATTTGTAATCTTCCAAATACCGCCCATGCTAAGGAAAATCTATTTAAATCAGCATTTAGGTTAATATTTGATAGTTCAATTATTTGTCCCAAATATATATATATATATATATATATATATATATATATATATATATATATATATATATATATATGTTCGGATAGATTTCCGCGGTCAGATGAATGAAAATCACTAGGTTCTCGGGAAGAACCGCGTTGAGAATTTAATGCTCGACGTTTCGGCTCCCATTTTCGAGCCATTATCAAAATTGATACGGTTCGGTTCCAGTTCGGGGTCTCAATCTGCCTACTCTCCTCACTCGAAAGTGACACTCGACACTGAGGAGTAAGCACATTGAGACCTCAGTGCCGAGAGACAGTTCTTGTATTTATAATACAGAACACGATACTGGTACGTTTCGAGTGAGGGGAGTAGGCAGATTGAGACCACGAACTCGAACCGAACCGTGTCCCTCTTGATAATGGCTCCAAAATGGGAGCCGAAACGTCGAGCATTAAATTCTCAACACGGTTCTTCCCGAGAACCTAGTGATTTTCATATATATAATATATATATATATATATATATAATATATATATATATATATATATATATATACATATATACATATATATATACATTTATATATATATACATATATATTATACATATAATATATATATATATATATACATATATATATATATATATATAATATATATATATATATATATATATATATTATTGTGATATTTAAAGTCCTAGTGCGCCAAACAATTAATTAGCTAATTAGTTAATTAATTAATTAAAATTATTTAAATGATATGACTATGATTCTATCACACTTTTTTATTCTCTTATCTCAGGGTTCTATTCGTGCTTCATTATCTATGCTATTACATGTGAAAGGTCCAAAGAATACCGGAATAATAAAAAACATATAGGATCTAACATTATATATTGAAATAAAATAATGAAATAAAATTCACACTCAAATGTTTTCAATAAATAATATCTCATATAATGATTCTCAAAATTTTGTTCTACGTACGTGAACCTTCAAAATTAATGGTACAAACAATATTAGTTGAAATCTCAAAATCCCAAATATTTTTCTAAATCTCCTAATCAAAATATTTATATCCTTTCTAAATTAAGTGTAAAAATTGTGTTATCAATAAAAGAAAAACTGCAGAAAACAAAACTATCTCTCTCTGATGATGAGTGGTCCAAATACTTGTTCCTTGTAGACTATATTATCTACTCTCAGCCCCTCCCTAGGTAATCAGCAATCTTACAACAAATTATTGCAAGTTTATCGTCCTTAATGATCTCCTTCAAATGCACGAATCGTTCAAATTATGCTAGCTTCTTCTTCTCTCAATAAACTGAATCTCTCGTTGGCCTGAGTGAAAAATGACTCTTGGAATATCTTCTTTACGATAAACTGAATCTCTCGTTGGCCTGAACAGTGACTCTTGAAATATAAGTAGAAAATATAACTTACAATCTTTTACTGGATCATCTTCTGTCAGATACACTAACTACACGAAAACTCACAAACTTTCACTGCTACTGCTTCCTACCTCTGGGAAACTACCCGAGAACAACGGCCGTTCGCCTTCTACCCTTGGAAACCAACTGACTATAAATTTTTCTTCCAAAACTAACTAACGTCTCATTCTCAAACCAAACCTCCCACCTTTTCCAATCTCATCCAATCAAAACTCGTCATACATCTCCCATTTCTTCATTTCGATAACACACAAATTTTTACCTACAATTATAAAATTTCCTAAAACTTATTTACAAATAATATTTTTCTACAATTCTTAAGAACTAACAAAAAGCTATCTTTCTAAAATCTATTCTATTGTCCTAATCACTGCACTAATGTATTTGGAAAACCCGGTTCAATTGTCTTTGGATTTCACTTCAGCTTATTCACGTCATACAAATATATTTTCACAAAGAAAATATTTGTTAAATAATATATTTGTTAAATAATAATAATATTTGTTAAATAATAACAATATTTGTTAAATACAGGTAATCCAAAATTAAAAGACTTTCATTCTTCGAAATGTTTGTAGTTTATTGTTTGACTTATCTGAATTATTTTAATGTTTTCGAACTTTGAAATATTTTAAGCAAACCAATACTTTTCTCGATTTTACATATCATAACAATATATATATATATATATATATATATATATATATATATATATATATATATATATATACAAATAACACAGTTTATTAGGGTTGCAGTCAGAATATTGGCCGGGATGTTAAAAAAAACACTCTTTTGACTTTTTTGTCGAGCTTTCGGAATGGTTTTTATTCCTTTTTCAAGACACTGTAATAAGACAAAAATGTAAATATTTAAAAAATATCACAATTCTTCAGTGTAACTTACTAGTCGTTGAGATTATTTATATAAGCTTTTACACTCAACATTTATAACACACATTAAAACATTAAAATATACAATTATGGACAGAATACATTATAAAATTTTTAAAATTTATTGTAAAAATAGTAGGTAAAACTTGGTTGATAGCATGTTTTACTTGTGTATATTAACTAATGCAGAGAATGGAAAGTAAACACTGTAATTAATATGTAATTAGGTGTAATTGATGTTATCTTTCTTTTAAAGAAATACAAGAGGCCCTTCTTAGGTAAACTATGCTTTTTAAACCTGTCTTAATGGTATGCAACATATTATACATAGAGGTGTAATTTATGTACAGGTAAATTTTTATTTTATTTTTGGTGTTTTTCTAGTAAATAACAATAAATGTTGCTTAATTTGTCTATGTCTGACAAATCTCGTAATTTTCACAGCAGGGTGATATCACATCGTAGTGATATAAAAACCAAAAAAATCAATGCATGTGCATTGACAGAACATGCACTAACTCTGAAACATGAATTCAATTTCGATGATTCCTGTATTTTGGCAAAAGAAAGAACCTTTCAAAACGTGTTTTTTTTGGAAATGTGTTTCATAAAATCTAGCACATCTTGCATTAACAAAAGGTCAGACATAGACAAATTAAGCAACATTTATTGTTATTTACTAGAAAAACACCAAAAATAAAATAAAAATTTACCTGTACATAAATTACACCTCTATGTATAATATGTTGCATACCATTAAGACAGGTTTAAAAAGCATAGTTCACCGAAGAAGGGCCTCTTGTATTTCTTTAAAAGAAAGATAACATCAATTACACCTAATTACATATTAATTAATTACAGTGTTTACTTTCCATTCTCTGCATGAGTTAATATACACAAGTAAAACATGCTATCAACCAAGTTTTACCTACTATTTTTACAATAAATTTAAAAAATTTTATAATGTATTCTGTCCATAATTGTATATTTTAATGTTTTAATGTGTGTTATAAATGTTGAGTGTAAAAGCTTATATAAATAATCTCAACGACTAGTAAGTTACACTGAAGAATTGTGATATTTTTTAAATATTTACATTTTTGTCTTATTACAGTGTCTTGAAAAAGGAATAAAACTATTCCGAAAGCTCGACAAAAAAGTCTAAAGAGTGTTTTTTTAACATCCCGCCAATATTCTGACTGCAACCCTAATAAACTGTGTTATTTGTTTATATCGACAGTCAATAATATCCAGTATTTCTAGTATATATATATATATATATATATATATATATATATATATATATATATATATATATAAATATATATATATATATATATATATATATATATATATATATATATATATATATATATATATATATATAACTCGACCTTCCTTTTCTATATTATTATTGTCCAAAATTCTATGCTCAGTTATACCTATCTAGAGATCTGGGCCACATAATGAGAGGAGAAAAGTACTCTCTGCTTAGACTCATAATCCAAGGAAAAATCTCGGGAAAGAGAAATGTGGAACGTAGGAGGATTTCCTGATTGCGAAATTTAAGGGAGTGGTATGGGTGCAGTTCAATACAGTTGTTCAGAGCTGCAGCCAACAAAGTAAAGATTGCTGTGATGGTAGCCAACCTCCGATAGGAGAAGGTAGTGCAAGAAGAAGAAGAAATTAGTTTGTTAGATATTTAGTTTCTCCTAGGTTTATTTTTAATCCTGTTTCTTATGTTTTTGTATTTAGGTCTAATAGCATTTCTTGCAATTCTTCTCTTCCGTTTGCTATTAACGCAACATCATCGGTAAATCTCAGATTCTTCACTTTTTCGCCGTTAATCGTTACTCCTTTAATTGCCCATTCTAAAGTTCGAAACGTACATATCTTCTAGAGCTAAAGTAAATAGTTTAGGTGAGGTAGAATCTCCTTGTCTCTTTTCGTTTCTGTAGTTTAAGGATTCCAAAATTTTATGGAATCAAATGTCTTTTAGTAAAATACTATAGCTATCCAGAGTATTCTGTGATATGATATTATCTATGGTGCTATAACGTTTTCTAAATCATGCCTGTTCCCGAGGTTGATAACTATCCATTTTGTTTGTTAGTCGCAATATAATTATCTTCGCAAACCACTTATACCATGCATTGCACTCTGCATATTTGTATATATCCTTTACAACTTACCATATATTTTTTATTTCTTATTCTATTCTGACTATGTTTGTTCAAAACATTAAATTTGATTTTCCGTAGGTCTTGTGAAGATTTTTTTACTTGTACTTTATGGATGAATCTCTCTATATATTCGATATTTTTTTATTTATTCTCCCTCCTTTATGATGTTTAAGTGGAGTAATCATTAAAATCATAAAACAATTTTAGATGGGATCATATGGCTAGTAGTACTTTATTTCAGAGTAAGGTTTAAGTTCTATATTAGTTAGGCCAAAAAACCTCAAAATAATAATTTAAATTATTAAGCATTCGACAGTCCTGTCTTGTCTATGCGATAGCTCTTCGATGGAACGCCCTAGTGTTGAAATTTGGTATATATGTTGTTAGTCCAGGATATTGAATTTGGTGTCAATCGGTTAAAAGATCAATAAAGTTGCAGATAACATCGAATAGAGAGGATATAAAATCGCGAAACTTGGTACATTTAGGATATTAATACACAATATGTCAAATTTCGAAGCACAAGGTATATAATTTGCAAAAATACATGTCTAATATAATGCAATTATATCGCATCTACAAACGTGTGAATTGCTAGTATTGTACATATTAAAACAATTCGTTTCGCGCTTATTTCACGGTTGAGTGTTTCGATAATCTGGTATATCGGTTTATTGTTGTTAGATAAACAATTGCTGTATGGTTTTTGAACAATAAAACTTAAATTATATTTTTTTGCATCTGAACTTAGGTACTTACTTTTCATAGTTTTTATTTGGATTCAGTGACAACCCATTTAAGGCCGAAACTTTTATTGTCTTATATTGATGAGATATTTAATTTTTAGGCTTATTAAGGTTGACAGAAATAAAGTATGGAAGAAATTTTGGAAAAAATACAATATATTTTTCTAAAAAGGGTGTCCTTTTAAAAGCCCGGTGGCAAAATCACTGATTATGAATAAAAAATAAATAAAAGTACCAAAAATTTTAAAACAAAGTTTTTTATTTTAATTATTTCAACAAATTAAGATAAAAAATCCTAAATATCTTATTTGTATGACATTTATAGAAACATTGTTTTGGATGTAGTGCTACATTACATTTATTGCAGCAAAAATTACATTTTTTTGTGACAAGCACCACAACGAGTTTGAATGTCCTTATAGACAATAAGGTGGCCCATCCGATCGTATTTTGAGTTACGATGCAAATTGTCTGGCGGTTTGCTGGGTCCTCTTTTTGTTGTCTTTTTAAAAGATTCAAGAATGCCTACTGTAATTGTGCGATGATGCTGTAAATGGTTTATTTTGCCACCACTAATTCTATGGAGTTGCCAGGGATTTTGTTCTACTAGATCCACTATGTGGGTTATTATGGGAAAATACCATTTCTTGCCACGGATGACTACTCTGTAGTAGCTGACATTTTCATCTGACCGATCGACGCCACCCATGTTTTCATTATACTGTTTTATAATATTAGGTTGATCAACAAGCACCTTCTTTTTTTCTTTTTGAGAATACCGTTGTACTTGCTTTGTTGGATATATCTGGTTGTGAATTAATAGATATTATGGAAACAACATTATTGTCATTCCATTTGCCAACTACTATTTCACTTTCCTCTGCAGTGCAGTAGTCAAACGAACCTCTTTCTTTCTTTTTCAGTGTGTCTGAACCTTCAATGTCACAATCTTTCCCTAGGCGATTTTCTCTTATTGTACCTGTTCCTTTACATCCCCTTAATGTAAGTTCTTCCAAAAGGAGCAGTGTGGTTTTATTTAGCGTATGGACTTTCACAGTACGATAAATATACAAATACAATTACAATAATATACACATATATATTATTTATATTATTCAAACACTAAAAATAGTACAAATAGAATGAATGACACTAAATATTAATGTCCAATTTACATAGCCATTCAATTGCTTCTGGGAACATTCCGCAAAGTCCTGGAGGTTTCCACGGTAGGCACGATTCAAGCAGTCTGAAACACAATGGCTTATGGTCTGTCTAGATTCTCCGCAATCGCACTGTGGACTTTCTGCACGACCCCACCTGAACAGCGAATCAGCACATTTACCATGTCCGGTACGTATACGATTAAGCCTTGCCCAAATGGACCGGGGCAGATTTGATCCGATGAAACCCTGAGTTGGGGTGGATATCTTAATATAGTCCGATTCTACTGTTGGCATCCATCTTGTTGTCCATTGCCTATGTATATCATAGGAATTACCAATTTTTCGGGCAGATCGTATTGGAGGATTTCTAGATCTCAATCGTTGTTGCTCTTTTGAGATGTCTGGGATATCTTGATGTATTGGTAATTGTACGTTGGCTACAATTTTCTGGTACTCTCTCACTAATGCTGCTGTACGGCATAGATCTGGTGGAGCAATATTGCTCAGAGTAGGCAGCCATCTCACTGGCGTTGATTTTATTGTTCCAGTGATTATTCTCATGGTTTGGTTAAGTTGGACATCGATTTTGCTTGTATGTGCACTATTTAGCCAGTGTGGTAAAATAGTTGTCAAAATATATATCAAACCAAGAAATTTATATTTATCTTGAATAGTTGATGAAGATTCCTGATATGGATCAAACCACTCCACATAACCTAGCCTAGTAGTCCCCATCCAAAACTTATATCCCCATTTGATAGGTTTACCACGGATAAACTGCTTGGATCCATGTTTTCCATAATACGGAACCATTGACTCATCCAAGCTGTGGTGTTCTTCTTGTGGTGCTAAATCGAGAAATTTTTGATTCATTACATCCAAGCCCAATTATGAACCACAACACATCTACTAAGATGTTAATGACTGTGATGATGACATCAATCAGTGGTCGAACCTTTGAAAATGTGTCATGTGTATCTAATTTTGCATTGTCACAGCAATGAATATTCTGTACGATAAATCTGAAACGGTTTCGAGACATTGCATTAGCCACAAGGTCGTGAGTAGAATCAGGGGATTTTCCCCAGTACATATCTCGCCTAGGAACACTCATATATCCACTATATAATAAAATCCCAATAAAACATTTAATTTCATTAGTTGTAATATCGCCTTCACGGTTATGTAAATTGGCGTACATATTTGAAAATTCAACAAGCATCTGTATAATTGTATCATCAAAAAATAGGAAAAAAGTATCTACCGGGGAAATGATGATTTTTGGACCTTCTATTATACTCCATCTTGAAATCTTGCTATGTATATCCCTCTTGGTCCATCGATAGTTTTTGCGGCGTTTGCTCTTCTGTTTTTTCACATTTACTGTAGGAGCTATTTGTTTTTTAGACTTTGACGTATTCTTTTTAGAGTGCGACAAAGGGATGTTGTCTTCATGACTATTTCTGCCTCTGCTCGTAGTTGATTTCCTGGCAAGTTACTTATTTCCACAGCATCTTCATCACCGCTGTCCTCGTCAGTCTCTTCCCCATCTTTGGGAGGAAAAATAATTATGTCATCAAGAAGTTCATTATCTGACAGATTTTCTATCTCATCCATCAACTCAATTAGAGTCAAAGGTTTTGTTCAATACCTAAAAAAATATTCGTACGTAGTATAACGAAAAAAGACACTGTTCTTTATAAAGAACACCAAACTTTGATGACCAATATACAAAAATAATAATAGCTTTTCTATTATATAACTCCTTACATATAATATTAAAGGCATTTTAAATACATACCTAAAATATCTTTGAAATTAACAGATCTAAACAATATATTTTACTCACCTTCTATCAGTCATGTTTGGAAACTATAAACAGTCTTTCAGGTAACCTCAGAAATTCTGCAGTAAACACCAGATTCATAAAACAATTGTTAATTTTTTTAAATAAAATGGCTTCTTTTTAAACGACACAGCACGCCATCTCTTAATAACTAGCAAAATAATTAAGTTACAGTCATCTTTGTAGCGAGGTCTTTTAAAAAGACGGTGGCCTTAAATGGGATAATCATTCAACATAGCGGACGGGTGCTCCATTGTTCTGTAGATGCGCGCAAGTATTTCTCATACACTTAGTTATTTCGCGTCTCATGGACTAACTTTCCAAATGCATTTGTATTACAAACAGCTCTCAGTACTCAAACAGTCCATTGAAATAAATACGATAAAAGCGAACCAAGACTTTGTTGTCTATTATATATTCTTGTTAGTCATTTAATTTAAAATCAATTTATCATTTTCTTCACATTACTATATTATTATTATTTTATTATCGACCCTTTACAACACCAAAAAACGACCCCACCTGGTGCGCTTGCGTCGCCCAAAAAACACCAATCAACAGATATAAAGTTTAATAAGAGCACCATACCAACATTATCCCAAAATAAATTTCTTGGTAATGAAAAGAACAAAAAAGACTTATTAGACCTTCTCAAAACTGCTCTATCAGAAGTGAGCTTTAGGTCGACCAGGCTGAATCTGATGCATATACATTCCTCAATCGTTCTGCGCTTGCTCCATTCCAATCCTATAATTGTCACTATCGTGGTAGGGGACATTGACACTTTTGTCTTGCTCATGGGATTAGGAAGGAAGCAGTCCAGTGTTGTGTGTATAGAGTCAAATTTTTTTAAACCTTTAAAAGGGTGTAAGTCACCCTTTTGGCATCAATTATACTGTCCTTTAAGTTTTATATATGGCGACGTCATTGCAGAGAATGTGCTGTTTCTACATGCTTTTTTAAGATGCGACATAACATCATCAGCTTACAAGATCGGCAAACTTAAATTCATCAAAATTTTACAGAAACATCCTGAGTTAGCTAGCCAAACAGCATTATTTCTCACAAAGAGACTCGATCCATCTTTGTTTACTGTCGTTGACGAACGTGACAGTGACCAAAAATATATTTAAATGTTCATCGCTTCCGCCAACACAAAATGCAGTTCGTTTCCACAGTCTTAGAGTTTATCAACAGAAAACACAGCGATCCTGAAGATTGGGGCTGGAAAAAGTCCTGAAAAATGCTTCCGCTGAACTTCTGAAATTAATTTTCTGCAGATGCCAGGGAAACTGTGGAACTATGTGTAGTTGCCGAAAAGCAGGCCTCAGATGCTCTGCATTGCGTCTGTATTATGTTGAAACCTGCAGTGATATGCATGGAAATCAAAATTAATCGAAAAATTTGAAGATGATTTGCCCACTATGACGCCAATTCTAACTCCCGTTGTTCCGCAAACATTCACCTATACTGAATTAGATCCTGAACCGCAACCTGGACCATCAAAGAAAATGAAAAATCAATAGCTGGAAACCAACTTTCTAATATATAATTGTGCTCAATATTATATCGCCTGGAAATTGTCAGTTGCTTAGGCCTAATAGATATACCACTTAAAAAATGGCGCCTTCAGACTCTACCTCATATATGATCAGGAAAACGGTCGATAATAAATTATATGAATAAAAAAATATATAACAGAAAACTAAGCGTAATGGTTCGTATTGTTACGAGTATTCAAGAACTCGGCCAACTTGAGTGCGGTAAAACCCAGAGAAATGAATGAAAATGAACAAATTTGGAGTGGAAGTTATTCGTTGACACACCCTCTATAATATTGCTCCCCTTTTTATTGTTAAATGACCAAAAAAAGGTTGTCCCTAAAGAAAATTTGTTCAAGTATGATATAATGATTAGTAATTTTTGTTAAAAACTTTTTAATCTTCTGCAAATAATGGGTGATAAAATATTCTCTAAGGTTGCTAGTTTATGAGATACAGTGCGAAAACACTTTGCACTCCTTATTCCAAGATAGCGAGTATTCAAGAACCCGGTTAACTTCGGAGCGCTGTAAAATCTAGAGAAATTGAAATCAATTTAAAATAAATTTTGTGGATGTTTGAAAACAAAGTTTTCAGTGTTTTATTGTTACATAATTTGTTTTTTCATTACTTCATACAATACTATTATAAACCTGCATTAAGTTTAATAAACTTTTCTTCTCTGGTATATCCAAAATCTTCATTTTTTTTCTAAATTCTCAGAAGACATCTATAAATTAATTTTTTTTGTATTATATATTTTAGTTTACATTAAAAATTGGAAAAATATGCATTTACACAGATTAAAAATTACTGTGAAATATGAAATTTAATTGGCGATAACACATTTATCACATTAGCGTACTTGTTACTGACTAACAAGATGTATAACTTTAGTATATGGAAAATAATGGAATGTGATAAATAATTTTAGGATTTTACAGAAAATGTTGCATACGTTACATGGTTAATTTACAAAATATGTTTATATAATTGATTAAACTATAAATGTCAATCCTGTCACTTTGCCTGAATAAAAATTGAACGAGATATAACAATGTTGTATTGAAATAAGTAATAAAAAAGTCATGAAACGATTCTCACAGCAAGTGTTACTGATTCTATATAATTATTTTTGTTGGTTTTACATCGGTTTTATTACTATTCCGATAAGTATTATAATTATACATTGGTATATAGATAAATGAAATTCGGTAACAACATTCATAGTTTCTTTATTTTAGAAACTCTGGATTATCCAATTTTCTTCTTTTCTATGCCTTTCGAATTATACATTGATTTTACCATATCGCAAGCTTACTTATTCTCTCACTTGCTAAAATAATCCATATCGATCTGTATATTTTCCTCTGCGGTGTTGATTCATTACTTTTATGTAAATCCCTCAACCTTGAATTGATTTTACCATCGATTTCCTTCCTAAATAATATTTTAGTAATGTTATTCATTCATTATTTTTATATTTTTGATTAAATATTGATGTTAGGTATTAAACTTTCCATTTACAGAGTATTTCGTTAGTAGTTGTTATAATAAGCTATGAATCAGTTTTTCTTTCTGCCTTAACCCTTTAAAATTTATACAGTTACTATTAACTGTGAATATACATACATACATACATAAGCCTATTCCACAAAATTTCAAGTTTACACCCATTTGAAACCTTAAATCTAGTCAAATATTGACTAAATAGTATTGTTATATTCAAATCTTAAAATGGATTATTGCGAATTCATCAAACGTGTATAAATAAACACTGATCGAAATTTAATCGGTATTTATACATATATATATATATATATATATATATATATATATATATATATATATATATTCAATGGTTGACTAGCATAGGTTTTATCGGTCAATAATTGGCAAATAAAAGTCGTCAACTACTTTATTGATTTATTTGAATACGTTTCACTTTTATTTTTAAAAGCATCATCAGTTCACTACAAATAAAAAAGATTTTAGCTTATAAGTAAACAGCCAACAGGGTTCATACTTACAAAAACAGTTTGTTTTTTTTAAGGATGTTATAAAAACTCTACGATAACTTAACATTAAAGATTAAAAACTAAACAAGAGAAACGAAACTAAAAAAATACAAGAAAAACAGTAAGAAAAAGTAGATTTCCAGGTTCCCTTTGTAAAACGGTATGTTGACGATCTGATTTTAGCAACCCCGGCGGATAAGGTGGTGGACACCATTATCAGATTTTAACTGCTTTGATTATCACCTACAATTTACATGAGAATTGGAGGTTGATAACAGTATTCCGTTTTTAGATATGCGAATTATTCGCACACCGGATAATAGAATAGTCACTACCTGGTACAGAAAAGAAATGGCTAGCAATCGTTTCTTAAATTACCATTCAACACACCCAATCAGATATAAACTAAACCTGGTACAAGCCCTCAGCCTTAGAGTACACATGTTGACACACCCGCTTTACAAAGAAGAATCTCTCAATCTACTGAAGTCCATTCTCATAGATAACTCTTACCCGGCATCCATCATCAATAAATATTTATATTCCAAAAGCTATGGACAGTCCGTTACGGAAACACCTAACGGGCTAACATTAGCGTCCATATCTAACAAAATACAGATGAATAAGTCCCCTATCACTCCTGAACAAACCACAAAATATGCTTCGCTTCCGTACTTCCCACAAATCACTAACAAGCTTAACAAACATTTCAAAAACTTACCTGTCAAAATAGCCTTAAAAAATACCAGAACCTTAGGAAAGTTATTTTCGAAGACTAAAACTCCATTGACGCCTCTAGAACAAACTAATGTCGTGTATCATGTACCCTGTGCAGAGTGCAACTCCTGCTACATTGGCCAGACCAGCCGCTCTCTTCAAGGTCGACTAACATCCCACAAAAACGACATTAGGATTTCTAAACCATCTTGTGCCCTTGCACAACATGCCATTTCAACCAAACACAGTATCGACTTCACGAATACCAAAATACTGTGCACACAGAAAAATCATCATAAGCGTTTCATCCTTGAAATGTGTCAAATTCTAAAACATCCATCGTCCCTAAATAAGAGAACCGACATCGACAACTTAAGCCAGATATATCACTATCTCATCATACAAAACAAATGATATATATATATATATATATATATATATATATATATATATATATATATATATATATATATATATATATATATAGTGCGTTAAGTTTTTGATTAGGTATTGCACACTATACGGAGCGCTGAAATCGGCAACGTTGCAAATGTTCGTTCTCCGACCCGAAAATCTACACCGACAGAAAATCTTTTATTTTAGTTTAGTAACTCACAACAACGTTAGGGATGTACTTCTCTGTCGTCCGATCTCATGTTTCATTACGTACAGCCGATTTTAATAGTAGGAAATTCGATAAAAATGCACTGAACTAAGCGGTGCATTGTTATCGATTTTTATTAATGTGAAAATTTTTTGTGGTTGAATTAAAAATAAAAGCGTATTTCTTTAAAAAGATAAAATAAAAAATATACTCTTATTGAAAATTAAAATATTATTCCTAATAAAATAAAAAATAATTCTTTATGACCTACAGAAATGGTTCAAATAGTTGACCTTCTACGGCTGAACAGTACCCCAATCTGTCATAAAAACTTCTGCGAACAGATGAAAGAGTTTCTGCTGTAACAGAATTGGAGACTTCTCTTATTCGATTTTTTAATTCATCCAAATTTTGGGCTCTAGCCTCAGGATGAGCGTAGATAATGCTTTTTAAATGTCCCCAAAAAAAGAAGTCCATGGGTGTAAGATCTGGAGATCGCGCAGGCCACTTAATATTGCCTGTTCCACTGATAACTCGATTCGGGAAAGTATTGTTTAAATACTCCTAAATAATTCGAGCGGTGTGAACTGAACAGCCGTCTTGATGAAACCAAACATTCTCCAGATTTACATCAGGAAGATTGAGAATAGTGGGAAGAACATGATTCTGTAACAAATCGAGGTATACTCTACTATTCAAGTTGCCCTCAATAAAAAATGGACCTATTATGTGGTCTCCTAAAATGCCAGTCCAGACGTTAACTTTTTGAGGACGTTGAGTTCGGTAAACAACACTTCTGAGCTGGTTTTCCCGCGCCCAATACCTCGTAATGGAAGGATTGTGTCTCTCTACTAACGAAACAGAAGATTCATCAGTGAATAAAATGTTTTTAATAAAATTTGGTTCACTATTAGCCTTCGTTATTAGAGTTTCACAAAACTCCATTCTTCGAAAGTAATCGTCTGGATAAATCTGCTGCGTTTTCGAATATTTAAAATTCTTGTAACCGTGCTTTTTCCATACTTTCGTTACAGTAACATTGCTAACATCTAACTCTCTAGCAACGCTTCTACTTGAACGTGTTGAATCTACCTCGATTGTTGCACAAATTTGTGTATCCAGGTATTCTCTTTCCTCAACTTTTTCTGGTAACACTTCTCGAGCGTGACATTTTCTGCAATTTTTGAGGCAATAAAAACTCTCAAAATTTTTAACAATATTATAAATTGACTGTACACAAGGAATTGGCCTTCCCTCAAAAAACACAGAAAATAAATCTACACACTGTTGCGCAGAATTGCCACTATAAAACCATTTTATTATTTGAGCTTTTTCCGCGGCCATATAAACAGACATGTTTACAAAAATAAATTAAAACTCTACGCTGTTATACCTTTAAACAACCACGGTATAATGACAATATGACAAATTTGCCGACCGGCGACGTGCAACGACGAGTCAACGAAGCAGATATGTAGTGCAAGTCGAGTGTTGCCATTTATAGAGTGTATACCTAATCCAAAACTTAACGCACTGTATATATAAGAACCCTTACAAGACATGAACTTCATTCCCATTCTTCTTTCCATATATTTTTTTGTTTGTTTGTTTTTTTAAAGGAAAAGAAAAAATGAATCCTTTTTTAAAAAAAGATCTGTCCCCTTTTCACTCGCTAATGCCCTTCATAATCGTACGTCCTCACTGTATTCCAAAGAAACACATGTATACGACAACAAGAGACATGTGAAAATTACGACGTCCTAGAGCCGATACAAAACAATTGAAAAGATTAGTGTGGTTTCATCCTCGAAAGAGCTTAAACCAGCATTCAAATGAAGCCATCGGTTAAAATTAAATGAACAATAGTATTCTTACTATTTTTCTTGTATTTTTTTTTGTTTCGTTTCTCTTGTTTAGTTTTTAATCTTTAGTGTTAAGTTATCGTAGAGTTTTTATAACATCCTTAAAAAATCTACAAATTGTTTTTGTAAGTGTGAACCCTGTTGGTTGTTTACTTATATGCTAAAATCTTTTTTATTTGTAGTGAACTGATGATGCTTTTAAAAATAAAAGCGAAACGTATTCAAATAAATCAATAAAGTAGTTGACGACTTTTATTTGCCAATTATTGACCGATAAAACCTCTGCTCTTCAACCATTGAATATATTTTAAATTTAATCAACGGTCGTATTCGTATTTTTTGGTATATACATATATATATATATATATATATATATATATATATCTACATATATATATATATATATATATATATATATATATATATATATATATATATATATATATATATATATATATATATATATATATATATATATATATATATATATATATATACCTTCAATGTCACTGTGATTTGATGACCGAACGCGTTTTCTTTTTCACACTTATTAAATTGCATAATAATTTTCTCTCGCCGTTATCATTCCGGCAATTATTGTTGAACGTGACGTTTTAAATTCCCGGGCAATCTAACTCGCAGAATCACCGGAATCGACTCGGCAAATTATTCCAAACTGTTCCTCAATAGTAAATTGTTTCCGTGACATGTTTTCTAGGAAGGCTAGATACAACTGAATTCAAATTCAGAAACTCTTGGCTGGACCAAATGGTGTAATGTAAACAAAATTTTGTAATACAATGGACCCGTCTTGGGAAGTGTAAATGTCTAAAGGACATGATCAAGTCTAGATATCTGTCCGGATGTACTATAACCATAAATTAATAATAAATCCTTACTTCTCATTTCGTGGTACTAAATATCGGTAATACCTGTGAGAAATACTACAATGTCCATTTTCATAACTTTACAGGATAGCATTTTTAAACTTATTTATTAAGATGTGGAAACAATATCAGATTGTTTACAATACAGTGTGTAAAAATGTCATGTTCTATCATCTGAGGTACAGATCTTCTTATGGTGCCTATCCGTTACGGATGCTGGACACTAACATGGCTATTCTGACTTTGTTGACTGCTGCCCTGAAAAGTCCGGTAGTGGTTAAGTTAAACCATTTTCGCAGGTTATGCAGCCAGGATATTCTTCTCCGTCCTGGACCTCTTTTCCCATGCACTTTACCTTGAAGTATGGTCCGAAGTAGGTCATATCGTTGTTTACTGTACATTATATGGCCAGGTATTCTAGTTTGCGACGTTTTATGGTTACGACTAGTTCGCGCTCTTTACCCATTCTATGTAGTACTTCTTCGTTGGTAATTCTGTCTATCCAGGAAATGCTCAACATGCGTCTACAGCACCACATCTCAAATGCTTCGAGTCTCTTCAGTGATGCTTCAGTGATGAGGTACAGATATGTACTTGAAATTGTACGCTGTAACCAATATTTTAACTGCTAGTGTTCCAAGAAATACGTTTGCTCTAACTGATTTGTTCATTATAAGCAATATAAATGCGTTTTTTGTATGTCTTATTTATGGAACCTACTATTTTGTTTGTTATATCCGACTGTACGTTATAGCCGGTGTCGTTGTAAACGATTTTGACTTTATATAATAAAAAACTGAAATATTTCTCCATGCTTCAGTTTTGTGTTGTATTATTTTGGTTACTGGTTGAATACAATTAAAAACGTTGATACAAACTAAATTATTCATCAGATATAAACAAAACAATGGTTTATTTTTAATTTCAAATAAGTACATCGCCTACACATATTTTTAAGGTTTCTCTGTAATGAGACATTTTTATTAATGTTTATAAATGGAAAAATCTATTACATAAATAACGTTTTAATTTGGGAAACCATGTAAGGTTGTGGGACGATATTAGCGACACATAGTTCTTTTTTAATTATATGTTCAAAACCGACCGGTAATGAGAATAAAAATTTAAGCTTTTTTACAAAAGTAATACGAATTACTAAATTAGAAGTGTGCGATAAATATGAGAATAACAAACGTTGCGTGTACTGTGACAATAAAACACAAGCCTAGAAAAGGCATCATACAGGACTTTCAACTTTTTTCAGAATTTCTCGATGTTTTTAATATACACTTGAGTGCAAAAAAATCGACTCAAAATCATTTTACGAAAGTACGTCTCCTGTTTTAATCAAAAAAAATATTTAGTGTACAATTATTAACCTCATTATTGAGTTTGAAAAAATTTTTGATTTTTGGTAAATCGGGTGACGTATTACAAATAAATAATGCAACACGTAGAGAGAGGGTCATAATTTGACCCATTGAAATCGACACGCACCCACTTAACACATTTGGTAACATCGTAAGTATCAATTTCCATAGCAACCCACTAATACATCAGTCAATTAAGTTCGCAGCTTCATAACACATGGATATCACATTAGTCAAAGCAGCTCAAGCAGTAGCATTATTGAGAGAAGACCTGAGCCAGAGAGCCATGGTATATCGACTAAGCCAATCTGCTGTATCCCGAGTGTATCGTCAATACCAAGATACTGGTGATTATGTCCGCCGACAAGGAGGAGGTCGTAAACGAATAACAACAGAGAGCGATGATCAATTTCTTGTATCTAAATCTCTGAGAAATCGATATTTGACTGGTGCTAATCTCAAAGAAGAGCTTAGAGAGGTCCGAGGTGTGGTTAACAGCGTTTGGAAGTCAGAAGGAGACTGAAAGCAGCCAACCTGACACCAAAAAGAGCAGCTACTGGTCCCAAGCTAACTGCAGCCCAGAAGCAAAGACGACTAGAATTTGATCGCGAACATCTGGATTGGGACGACTATCAATGGAATCAGGTATTATTCTCGGACGAAAGTAGGATCTGCGTACATGGCAACGATAAGAGGTTTAACGGCGGATCGTTACATCAGAGATATTTTGGAAGAACATGTGGTTCCATACGCGGGATTTATTGGTAATGCCTTTATTTTATTGCATGATACCGCACGAGTCACCACCACCTATCTGTTTGGGATGAGCTTAAACGAAGGGTCCGGAGCAGAAATCATGCACCAAGGAGCATAATGGAATTGAGAGCTGCGCTTAATGATGAATGGGAAGCAACGCCTCAAGAATTTATTAGAAAATTCATCTCATCCATGCGAAATCGATTGGAAAGTGTAATTAGGAATAGGGGTGGTAATATCAGATACTGAAAAAGAAAAAAAATTCATTTTTTAATTGATGATTTCTCTGTTCATTATGTCTTTCTTGGGATAGTTCCAATGATGAATATTTGAGAATTTTATCAGCATTCAGCATTTTAACATTTTTTTCTCTATCCTGATGCCAATCAACATGTAGCTTCGTCGTTTTTTAAAAAATTTAAACTGTTTGTCCTTGCATCTTGTAGTGTTAATGTACAATTTTATGTATATGACATACTCAAAGATTGTTGGATAGTACAAATTTGATGAAATGCCCCTGAAGATTCTCTAGAAAGCGAAAGTACTTGGCAAGATTTAATTAATAAACTGTGCTCGATATCTGCCTTTCATTTGATCAAAGTTCATTTATTCGAGCATTCAACCTTATATCACTTTAATATTAATTAGTTCAACTAATATTAAACTCATCAGTAGATATATTTTCCTAATGTTGTTGATAACACTTTTAATTATTTACTTATAGATTTGTCCAAAAAAATGGTGTAATATATAACATAAAAACAATCTTTTGGTAAAATTGAAACGTCCGGTTTCTACATCAAATGCTATAATTATTACGTTTACTACTTTGCGTTCACTAGAGTGTTTTTAAATTGTACTTTTGAACTGTTTAGATTAACAATTCTCGGACAATTACTGTTCATTCGTCTGTCTGAATCTGAATCATGTTTAGATGGTGCAATATTATTCAATTTTATTTGGCTTTGTTTATGAATCATCCATATTACATTTAGGTCCTCTTCTCTGGTAATTTATTTAGATAAATAGAATTCAGACTTTCAACTGCTAAAATCAACATGTTTTTATGTAAAATACAATAATAGTTTAATGGTATTGAGGATTAACTATTATTAGAATTTTTGGGGTATTTTATTTCAGGGAGTTTCGGAATTTCCTGTAATTCGCGAGAGACCAAAACCCTACATTTATCCAGAAATACCTTTAGAACAAGGATTTATGTCTGGAATAAACTTTCTAGCGTAACGACAGTGATGGGAGTACCTTATCATTTCGTCCTTCTAATTGTGCCGTTTTCTAACGAAGGTTGGCGATCACTTCTTTAAACGCTTTCCTATCTTTTGCAATGAAAAATATTTGTTTAAAACTTAGGGGTTAGTCCAATCTCTGATATTCTTCAGCCATGATTTCTTCTTTCTTCCCAAGCCTTTTCTTCCCTCTACTCTTCCTTACATAATGCCTATAGCAGAAAGTATTTATCGTTTCGAAGTATGAGTCGCAAATACGATGTTTTTCTTATTTTAATTGTGTTCATAAGCTTTCTGCCACCTCCAATTCATCTTCTGAGTAACACTTCTTCGTTTGAGACTTTTGCAGTCCAGTGAATTTTAAGAATACGCCTATGTAGCCACATTACGAATGACTCCATTTTTTTACTGGACTGACTAGATTGGACTTTAGAGTTCAAGCTTCTACCCCATATAGCAGTTGCGACATAACATTTCGATAAACCTCAAGCTGATAGCCATACTCAATTTCTTATTTGTAAACATTGACTTGTATTTTATAAATCCTTTTCGAGCTATTTCAATTCTGACCTTTATCTCCTTATCTTCCTCGAACTGTGAGTTTATGATTGCTCCGATGTATTTATACTTGTCGACCCTCTCTAAAGGTTTATCCTCAAAGGTCAGATGAATGTTGGCAACAGAGGTTTTCGAGATCACCATATATTTGGTTTTATCTGTATTCACTGTAAGTTATACAGGGTGGTGAATCGTCAAACGGGCCATAGGAAACTCAATGGGAAATTCTAAATTGTTGAATTCCTGCTTCCCTAATTATTTTACACCAAAAGTCATGGGAAACTATTTGTAGAGGACTCAAATATGTATCGAAAACAACTGTTAAAATTATTCTACGACTTAAACGTATTTCAAAATTTTGCTAAAATATAATACATTTTTCTGTGAAAAAATGTGTATTACGTGTTGCGTTTTGTCATATTATTGTTTTTGATATTTGACAATATTTAAAGCAATTATATTACATTTATCTATGATTTAAATGGCCAAAATTTTGTGATTTATTGTTAAAAAAAAATTAAGTTGATTAAAAAATGTACTCAGTTGAGAAGAAAAAAGCAATAATAAAAATGTTTTATTCATGTTTTATTATAACATTTGTTATAGTTTTATGTTTAGAAATTATCATATATTATTATTAGGAATAAAGATCACAGTAACAGTATATTGGAATTCATTGAATTGTTGTATAACTTAACATGGAATTAAATTTTAGTGAATTAGAATATCTTACGTTAAATAAAGATCCGGTAGTGGCAGGAAAAGGTTCGCCCTATTGCCTGAATACAACATTAGGTATGCGATTTTTCGTCAACTGAGTACATTTCATTATATTGATCGATTTGTAAACAATATAATTTATTGTTCACAAAGTAATAATGTTCATTAGTAGTAGTATTCAGTAAAATTCATTGTTTATAATTTAATCATAAAATAAAAAAATTGACAATTCAAATTGTCAAACATCTGACATAAATATGATAAAACACAAACGTCCTAATATATATTCCTGCATTACGTGTGGCCTAACTTTTAGGGGTGGCCTGAAAAATGTATTATATTTTTGCAAAAATTTTAAGTACATTTGAGTCGTAGAACGGTTTTAACATTTGATTTTAATTCAGATTTTAGTCATCTACAAATAGTTTTTTATGACTTTTGATCTAAAATAATTAGGGAAGCAGCAATTCAACAATTTAAAATTTCTCATTGAGTTTCCTATGGTCCGTTTGACGATTCACCACCCGGTATATCTATCTATATTCATTTTTCTTTATGTGTTAATGATTTGATTTCTACAAGAATTTGTAAATTGTCAATATTTTCTGCAAATCTTATGTTAGAAATATTAAATCTTATTAACTCATGTTAATAAAATGGACACGTAGATATATGGCCCACAAGAGGACTCAGAGAAATAAGTGCCTCTTACGAGTCTACAAATAAAAAATATAAAGAAAACAAGCAGTGAGGCAATCCTGTTCGCGAACTCAATCTCTGCACCAAATATGACTCCAACCAGGGTCCTACTGGCAAACCTGTCAAGTAAAACAGCTTAGGCAAAACTTAATGTTGGTAGAAGGTCTATCTCGCCTTCATAAAAGAGCTACCAGAACCAAATACAAGATATATCAGATGTTAGCGGATAACTTATGTATAGCAGATCTGCCGAAGTTCTCAGGATTTGTATAATAGTTAAGAGACATTGTATAATGAAGTACGACCGGTGTAGACCGAGAGCTTCCAGAGAAGAAAGGATATAGTATAACTTTACTGAAAGTCATGTGCAAATTAAGTTCTCGTCTAATGTCTAAGCTAGATAAACTTTCAGCTAGATGTATAAAATATTTACAAACCAATCTTCTTATTCAAGTTCCATCTTCTATCGAAGGTTGGAAATCATCATGGCTATGTTGATCCTATTGACTGACGCACTAAATAGTTCTGCACTACTGCATTCAAGCTATTCCCTTAAGTTCTTAAGCCACGGTATTCTTCGTACTCCCACATTTCGCTTTCCTCGAATTATGCCTTACATAATATTAAAGTTGCAATAATGAATATTTTTGCCCTTATCACATGTCCTGAGTACTCAAGTTTTCGTCTTCTGATTTTATACAAAATATTTGTCTCATAAGTGCCTTATAAGAGCGTTTGTTTTAACCACTGACGCCGGCCTGTCGACCGTTTTATATAAAAATTGGTTCTAGCAGAGAATACATCACCCAATTGGGTGGGTTGGGTGGTGTATTCTGTGGTTCTATCAACAGGAATTATTCGCAGATGTGAGTGTAAGTCTAAAGTTGCTAGCCGAATGTGCGACCTCTCTTCTTCTCCAAAAATGTAGTGAAAAGTGCATCAGTTTCCGCTATATTTTCGCGCTACAAAATCACCGGTATAAATAATGAACAATATTGTAAAGTGTCTTTCATTCGTACTAGTCGTTTTGTAAATATTCTCTCGTTATTAAATGTGTAGTATCGATCGATTACGCTTTATTTTTCTCAGTACAACCCTAGTACAAGTACAACCCGATAAAACCATACACATTAAGAATCATCGCCGTGAAGTCTGCTTACAGTTCTATGGTCCTAAAATATTTCTTACTGTACCCCCTGGGAAAATGAATTCAATAAGCTTTCCCGAATTCCCTGTTAAAGTCTAGAGAACTTTCCGATGAAGTTAGCTACAAATGAAGGAAATTTTGTATTTGGCAGTGTTGCCATGTCCGTATAATAAGCCGCGAAAGAGCATGCGATATAATATTAATTAATTTACTTAAACATAGAAAACATAAAATGGTAAAATAACGAGAAAAATAATATATAAATCACTATAAATATTAAAGTTAGAAAGTGAATAATAAAGTTAATTCTGATGTAATGATTGTGATATATATTTTTACTTTATTATCTTGCAATCTGGCATCTATAAAGGTTTTGACACTGTTGCCAAATTTATCTGCTAATCTACCAAAGGGCAATTACAATGTTTTTTTTTTTCTAATCTAATAACTAACTGCAACTAATATAGAAAGAAACAAATTAATACAGTAGACTCGTGATTATCCGAGCTAATTGGAACCGTGCATACCTCGGATACCGAAAAACTCGGATAATGCGGAGATCGGATATTTGCTTAAAATAAACGAAAAATTCAAAAAGTTATGATGTATATAATTAGTTTATTATGTACAATTGAAGTTTGAATATTGTTTTAAAGAAGTCTTTGATAGATTTCTGTGTTAACTTCTGGGCTCATTTTGACGCTGCGATGTTGTCCCAATGCTGAAGATGAAGGACATCGGTAGGGGTTCACTCTTCCTGTGGCTCAATGTAGGCGAGGTCAGCTCCAATCGCCTTCAATCCTTTGTAGTGAGATATTTTCTCGATTATCTCATCTGTGTCATCCTCAGTGACATTGTGTGGGTTAATAACCATGTCGGCGATTGTATCACCAGTCAGTTCCATTTGCTGGTCTTGCATAAGCCACTCGTTAACGTCTTCATCAATTATCCGCAGTTCCGTCGGTAACTGATCAGCGAGGTCTACTATTTCAGCAATACAGTTATTGTTAACTTTTTCATCGCTTTTCGCTTCAATTTGCAAAATTATTTCTCTCACATCATCCCACGCTGAAGCTATCCAGTAAGACACATCCTCAACGGTGATCTTTTAAGGGAGTCATTCCCTCATCCAACCAGGTGAGCAACACTTGGAAAAGCCTTTGACGATAGTTCTGTTTCATAGCCTCTAAAACTTCTTGGTCCAGAGGTTGAATAAGAGATGTGACGTTTAGTGGCAAGAAAACAGCTTTAATGTCACCGCTAGCCAACGAACTTGCATCTGGAGAGATGGCGCGATGTCCAAAAGAAGAACGCTATGTCCAAAAGAAGAATAGCTTTTCTTGGTAGGTTGTTTTTTAAGTAGGCCTCAACAACGCAAACTAACTAAATTTGGCAATCCTACCAAGCACTACGTTGATTTCTGTACATGGTGGGAAAAGCCATTGGATTTTTCGATTTTTCAATAAGTACAGGTCTTAATTTAAAGGATCCAGAAGAGTTGCTACACATCAAAAGAATTACTCGTTCTTTGACTTTTTTGTATATAGGCGCAGTTTTTTCACTTTATGCTGTCAGTGTTTTGGTTCGAAGCATTCTGAAATTGAAACCTTTTCGTCACAAGGTTTTGTCTGACTTGAGGCCATGCTCTAAAATGAGATCTCTCAATTTTAAATTAAACTACTCAATTTCAGCCAGTCTGTAGAGCCAACCATCACTTGCAGTAAAATTTTCCTCGTCATCCTTAAATCGTTTGTGAAACTCGACAGCCTTAGGTGAAAGCATGGGACCACTAATTGGACTTTTGGACAATTAATTCTTTCCCTGTAAACTTTTGGACAGCGAATATATCTTAATGCATCTTCAGAAAAACTTGAACTTGATGCATTCTTCTTATGCTTTTTTATGATATAAATCCACTTTTCTCTTTGTAGTAGCTTTGTGCTTCGAAGTTGGAAACGAATAAAACTTAAATTGACAATTTTTGTTGTATTTTTACAATTTATAACACAGCATTTCCTAAATCCCATTTTCTTCAGTGACAGAAGATGTAACTAAACAAAACGAATATGAAATATGACAATTGACAATATGAATTTGATATAGACAATATGAGTTTCTCGTATCCCCTCCAAGTACTTTCACGTCGCCAATAGTATGGTCCATTTAGTTATAATTAAAATATTTGTTACCTAATTTTGACTTATTCTACAAAAGTAAATATTGGAAAGATACGAAATATAAATACAAACATGTGATGATGGTCTTTGAACCTAGCTAGTGATACAAAAATCATATCTATAGTCAAAACTTTCAATTATCACGTATTCAATATAAATATATGTATGATATGGAAAGATATAAGTACATAAAACATAAATTTAATTTGGTAAGGTCACTTCACTATCTACTAAAACTTTACATATTTCTTTTGTTGACCTGTCTTATATTCCATAAATACTTATCTATCACTAAAAGATAAAATTTTTTATATAAAACCTAGGTACTTATATTTAAAATTTACTAGGTAATTGATAATTGATGTTATCATTTATATTAAATATTTGAAAGGTTCTACTGGTTACATAAAGTATACACTTTTCTGTTCATATTTTTTTTATTCGTTTTTTTACGTTTTTCGACATCCGAGTTATTTTTATTTACGACTAAATAGTATACATTGACTATCAATATAAAATCGGTGAAAAAATAACTGATTTTAGTAAGCTACCAGTTTAACGTCCTGCTAGGGACAACTAGTAACTGTAATAACATACATACCATGTGGTCCATATGTATGGAATAAATTCATTTTTAGCGTTATTATGTACTATGTAAAAAAACCTGAAACAGGTCGATTTTTATTCTTAAATTGACAATTTATAGTATGAAAATAATATCCCCCTCCATCACCCCCTTTGAATTATAAGCATCCCCTCGAAAATTTTAAATAATAAATAGGGTCGTGTGACACCTTGTTAGAAAGGGAATTTAGTCCTCTGTTCAGCAATATCAAGTATATTGAGTTTTTGCAATCATAACTGAGAAAATTGGGTTTTACAATTAAATTAAATGTTTAACTTGACCACCATTATTCACTTCTTGACAATAATCGAGACGATTTTATAATTCTCATACATTTTGTATGATCTCTGGGATTATTTTGTTAATTTCTTCCGTTATCCCAACTTTTATATCAGCAATATTGCCTGGTCTATTAAAATATACTTTAGAAATAATCTGGTATTTTCGTATCTGTTCTGCTAAATATTAGGGAAAAAACTTTGAAGATAATAAAATTTTAGTCAAAAAGCCAAATAAGCAATTGATATGAATCTAGTAGGCTGCTGTCATTTAGGTATATAAGGTTACTAGAAGACATAGTATAATATTTGTGCGCGTATTAAATTTAATTATGGCTCATTTGTCCGAGACTAAAAGAATAGACATTTTAATTATGATTGGTTGTGGTAATAAAACAAAAGGTCAAAAGGAGGTTTGTGAAATGTTAATAATTAATACCTTGGTCAACAAGTTTCGCAGTCTACAGTTAGCACCGTTGCAAAGAAGTTTCGTTATACTGGACATGTAAAAAATATTGAAAAACCAGGTAGAAATATTAAATTTATTGATGAAAAAAAGTTAGATGTGCTTCTAGAGATTGAGGAAAATCTAGATTTGCAGTTCATAAACAAAATAGTTTTTTCTGATGAAGCGACATTTCATTTAAACGAAACGGTTAACAAACAGAACTGTAGATATTGGAGCAGAGAAAATCCTCACTAGGTGTGTGAGACCCACACGCAATATCCTAAAAAAATTAACAATTGAGCTGGTATCATTAACAATAAAATTATTGGTCCTTATTTTTTTGAGTGCACAGTTGATCGTTAGGTTT
The DNA here is from genome assembly GCA_918026665.1 of Diabrotica balteata. NCBI lineage: Eukaryota > Metazoa > Arthropoda > Insecta > Coleoptera > Chrysomelidae > Diabrotica > Diabrotica balteata. Next base: position 63,830,484 of record OU898278.1, read on the forward strand.
ATCTAGATTTTCTTATTAACTTTTTAGTGCCTACATAGCGATGATTTTTTCCTAATGTTAATCATTAAAATAAGATAGATCGACCTATTTACCAACAAGATGGAGCTTCATCGCATTTTGCACTTATAATTAGAAATTATTTAAACGAGGATTTTCCAAATAGATGGATTGGAAGACGTGGGACGATCGAATAGCCGGCTAGATCCTCCGATTTGACTCCTCTCGATTACTTCTTATGGGGTTATTAAAAATCTAAAGTATATTTTAATAGACCAAACAGTATTGCTGACTCAAAAGTTAGGATAACGGAAGATATTAACAAAATAACTCCCGGAGTCGTACAAAATGTACCAGAATTCCAAAATCGCCTCGGGTATTGTCAAGAAGTGAATAGTGGTCTTTTTGAACATTTAACTTAATTGTAAAGTACATTTTAAATATTATGTGACATTATTACCTTTATTCAACCTAAAGTTTTGTGATAGAGAGACATTGTCAAAATTTTACATTTTAAAAATCAATTTTCTCAGTTATGATTGCAGCAAACTTAAAATACTTTATATTGCTGAACACAGGACTAAAATCCCTTTCTAACAAGGTGCCATACGACCCCCTTTTTTATTTAAAACTTTCGAGGGGGTGCTTATAATTCAAAGGGGGTGCTGGAGTGGTATAATATTTTCATACTGTAAATTGTGAATTTAAGAATAAAAATCGACCTGTTTCAGATTTTTTTCATACAGTACTTAATGACGCTAAAAATGAATTTATTCCATACATATGGACCGCATGGTATAATGATTAACGATAAGCTTTTGATTCTGTATCTGTACATATGCATAGATAAGATAGTTCAAATATTTCTGGATATCAATTCCAAGTAACATGCACGAGTCGTAATCTAATGAATTATAAAATTGTGTGTTAACTATTAAAGTCGGAATATCGGGATGAGTAGTACTCAGGATCAACATGAAAAACAAGTTAATAATATTAATTAATAATTTTTGACTTGCATTTAATCGTTTTTGTCGTAGATTAAAGAGTTACTATTTAAGTACAAACATTTATGTAATCTTATCTAAATTAAATGCCAAAAATTACCATAATTAATTTTTATCGAATATTTAAATACATACCAAAAGTTAATTGCATCAGTTTTTGGTATGTAAATAACAAATCATTATTTTTTTCTGTTTATCTAAAATAGACCCAATCTTATGGAACACAATGTAAAAGATAAAGTTGCCAAAATTAGTATCAAATCAAGTAATTAATGACATTGTTAACATGGTATTTTGAGGATGAAATAAATATGAAACTAAAAACTGAATTAAATATTCTGGTTATATGGTATGAAGCCATAAAATTGCTTATAATAATAATTACATTTTTAATTACAAAAAATTTGACGTTTAGACTTTCACTTCGGAAATCGTTCTCAAAAAATATTAGTTAGAATTTTGTTGAAAAGAATCTATAACCGTCAAAGTTGTTTAAGGGGTTATGACTTTGGCGGTTATACGTTCTTTTCAACAAAATTCTAAATATGTAGTCTTGAGAACGATTTTCGAAGTGGAAGTCTAAACGTCAAATTTTTTGTAGTTAAAACGTAAATATATGGACCCGTTAAATGTTGGTAATTTAAATTTTTGTTACATTATATATTATTAAAAATTAAGATGTTACAACTTTTATCACTCGTTGTTTTTGTTGGTCGCTAGTTTTCTGAACACTCTGAAATTTCTTGTAGGTACGTTTCGCCGATAACGAAGACCTTTGCGAAATTCATCAGATGGTGCAGTGGTCTTTCGCATACAGGAACGCAAGAAAAGGCCCTTGGGAGGAATACGCCAGAGATAGAGAACGATTTAATAAACGTATTAACGAAACCGAACGAATTCTTGCTCCAGTTTTCGATAGCAGGCATAGAGAAAATGTGTACAAAGCGCGATTCGAAGACACAATAGGTTAACATTTTATGTGCAAATGTATCCGAAAAGGCCATTGAAAGATCGAAGTTTTACCTCTTTTACAATTTTAATATTACTATTTGCACAGTGTATTTCAATAAAAATAAACATAAAATGTTGGAATGAAGTTGATGAAAGACGGCTGTAAAATTTTTATTTTTCTAAGGTCTTTTCTTGTATTAAATATGAATCCGTTTTTAGTTATTAAGCATCACGAATTTGTTAAAATTGTTTTTGCTTGGGTAAAAATTTTTCAATTTCAAATTTAAATCCACAAATTACCTGTTTGGCCTTTTCGACCAATAGAGGCATGCGTATACCTTAATATTCTGATAACTGTATAAAACAAAACGTATTGCAGTTTTCTGTTGATTACTTTTGGAATAATGTTTCCCTATACAGTTTAATTGATTTGACACCGATATTCCTTTATATGTTTAGATAAAAATACATTGTTTTATTCTTAGATAATGTAAGATTTATTTGTTAGGTTTAGCTAACATATTTTATAAAGAATTAGAAATCAAAAATAGCAATCAAAAGTGAAATTCAAGATATATATATATACAGTTCAAAACAATGCCTACTACTGCTTGTCTAGACATATTTATCAAGGTACATATTCATACCAACACATTATAAAAATTGTTTATGTTATAATTAATTTAAAAACCGACTACTGTTAAATCCGATGACCAATTAAAAAATTTCAGAAGCGATAAAAAATTGATTCCTGCTGTGAACATTTTAGTTATTCATTATTGTTCAAACAGATAAATTATGTGTAACGCTTTGTTTAAGGAAATAACTCCACCTATTAATAATATCAATATTTAATTATTTTTGGAAGCGACAATAGTCTTTGAATCGAGGGTTGGAAATGTACCTATATGAAGAATGATTCGTGATGCTTATGACTTTCATAGGCTGTGATGTAACATAGTACATAGTTTCTACATCTTTAAGCTGCTTCAAATTAATCTTTGATTAACTGTGATATTTTTTAACATTGCCAACAAGATCTGAATTTATTTAATCTCTTGCCTTATCACTAAATCGAAACAATTTTGGATTATTATTTAATAAAACCTCATGTTGTGATCTCCTTTAAACGATAACCCTTTCTTGTTCTTCAGTGAACCAAAAATGGTAGGCACATTAGCAGTGTTTTTAATTCTAGTTGTATAGGGTGGTACACTTATTTGCCGCTATTGAATTTCGTATACTATCAGTATTATTGTTAAATTAAAAGATAGAGTATCTGTATTGTAATGTGAGAGACAGATAGTTAGCCCTACTTCAGACATATTTATATTTGATGAAGTGAGTGGAAGAAAGATTTATATGACTTTTATTTATATTCGTTTTGTTTGCTTTTACTTTATTTTACTTTTTCGTGGCTTTTATTTTATCTGATTTCCTTTTTTATGTGATTTATTTATTTCCGCTATAGATTCTGCAATTGACGTAAAGTTTTCATAAAAATTCTATTATTAATCTATTCTGGGAGTACTGATCTTTGAAGTATCTTTTGACACATATCTAAATTTTTCGAATAAATAATGGTTCTTCTTCTTCTTAAGGTGCCGTGCATTTATGCGTAGGCGTCCACCGTACATCGTCTTGTCAGGTGAGATGTTAAATATTCAGGATTAAATAATTCTGTTTTTAGCAGAATTGCGAAGCATTTCATAGCTGTGGATTCCTGTCCATTGTCGAATATTGCGCAGCCATGACTTTTTTTACGTCCCAGACCTCTCCTACCCTCTATCTTCCCTTCGAGTATCAGTTGCTGAAAAGTGTATCTTTCTCCTCGTAATATGTGCCCCAAGTATGCAGTCTTCTTACATTTTACATAATTAAAAAATTCCCTATCCTGTAAGCCTACTCTTCTGAGTACTTCCTCATTTCTGACCCTGTCCGTCCATCAAATTTGTTAAGGGAACTGGCCTTTAACGTCCATGCTTCCATTCCGTACAGGAGAACAGGCCACACGTAACACTTCAGCATCTTGTATCGGAGGTTGAAGTCCAATTTGCGATCAGTCAGAAACTTAAGAAGCCTCAAAAAAGCATTTCTGGCTTGATCAACTCTGCTCTTTATTTCATTATCGGGGTCCCAACACTCGTTCAGCAAACAACCCAAATATTTGAATTGCGTGACCTCTTCGATTTCTTCTCCAGAGACATATATCTTTGCGTTCGGGTAATCATTTCGACTTATAATCATTGTTTTTGTCTTCTTGATATTTATTTTCAAACCCCGAGCTTCACTTGCAAGAGTTATATCATTTAAAAGGCATTGAAGATCTTCGATGTTATCTGCCACTATGGCTGTATCATCGGCATACCTGATATTATTAATAAATATGCCGTTAACTTTAATACCCTTATTAGAGTTTGCCACTGCTTCTGCGAAGGCTTTTTCTACGTATAAATTGAACAGCATTGGAGACAGTATACATACAACCTTGCCTTACTCCTTTTTTAATGGAGAAATCTTCTGTTTCGTTGAAATTTTGAAGACGTACTGTTGCTGTCTGGTTCCAATACAGATTGGCGATAATTCTTATATTCTTGGCATCCAATCCCAACTCTTGTAGGTATTTTATCATCAATTCGTGTTTTACATTATCGAATGCTTTCTCGTAATCGATGAAACAGACAAAAACATACTTTCTTTGATCTAAACAATTCTGTATTAATGTTTGCATACTAAAGATCGCTTCTCTCGTGCCAAGTCCATTTTTGAAACCAAACTGACTCCATCCACTTACCTCTTCACATTTCTTAAACAATCTAGTGTGAAGTATTCTCACGAACAGTTTTAAAAAGTGACTCATTATGCTTATTAGTCGGTGGTCCTTGCAGAAGTTCACACGTGGTGTTTTTGGTAGGGCGATAAATGTAGATCGAAGCCAATATTTTGGAATCTGGCCCGTATCGTAGATGTCGTTAAAGAGCTTGACAATAATGTCTAGGTTTTCTTCATTAAGTAACTTGATTGTTTCTGCGTACATATCATCTGGTCCTGGGGTTTTGTTACTTTTTAATAGTTTGATAGCGTGTACAATTTCATCTTTCAAAATACTTGGGCCATACAAATTGTCTCCCAGTTGTGGTGGTTTTTGTGTTCTGTCATCATTGAACAAATTGGCTATGTAATTTTCCAAGTATTAAGCATATCGCTAGGGTCCGTTATTAGTTCATTTTGGTCATTATGTATACCACTGACTTGTTTTTTCTTGAAGACACCAGCAATTTCCTTAATTTTCTTGTAAAGATTGAAGCTGTCGCCGAGTTTATATAGGTTTTCAGCCTCTGTGCAAAGTGTAGTCATCCAGATTTCCTTCGCCGCTATAATTTCTTTACGAATTTGACTGTGAATATTTCGGTACCCTACTTGGTCCTGCCTAATCTTACACTGCCTGCGTTGTTCCATCATCTCTAATATTTCTTCTGTCATCCACTCATTCTTGGTAGTTGTTTTACTCTCGAGTAGAAAAGTGTTGTTCACCTCATCAAATGATTCTTTTATGGTGGTCCATGACTTTTCAACATCATCCTTAGTTGCCCTATTAGAGAATCTATTGTTTATTTCCTCTGTGTACTCTTTACTTGTTTCATTGTTTTTGAGTTTTCTGATGTTTACTGATGCCTTCTGGTGTTTTCTTTTAGCTGTAGCGAGCCTCAGTTTGATATTTGCGACTAAGGGATTGTGGTCGGATCCTAAGTCTACTCCAGGTAATGCAGATACCTTAGTAATAGCATGCCTGTACCTTCTATTAATTGTCACATAATCTATTTGGTTCCTTATAATGCACTGATGTCCGTCTAAAGGCGACTTCCATGTGTAAAGCTTCCTGGGTGGTAACTTATACCAAGTATTCGTTATGACTAGATCTTTATCTTGGCAGTACTGTATCAATCTGTCCCCTCTCTCGTTTATCTGACCAAGACCATATTTTCCAACTACGCGATCTACTGCTCCTTTCTCAATTTTTGCGTTAAAGTCTCCTAATACGATGTTGTTTATTTCATTCCAGACTTTATCTAACAATATAACACTTTCTGTTTTCAACACTGCCACAAAATTTATTTATAATTTATTATCATTACAGCTGTTTCGCGAAGTGCCTTTAGACTTTGTAAAATCATACGAATTAAACAGATTAATATACAATTTAAGAGATGCAATTCTTTAATGCACCAGAAACTTTTGTTTCTTAAAACATATAGTAATCTGTTAGATCTATTCTTCTTCTTATTGCACCTTTCAAAGGTTGGCGATCCAAATGGCAAATGTAGCTTTCAAAACTGCTCCATGAAAGATTTCTGTAGGTGAGCTGTCAAACCATCTCCTCAGGTCTTTCAACCACGAGTTCTGGAGTCTTCCACCAGATCTTTTATCCTGCACTTTACCTTCCAATATGATTTGGAGTAATTCATATCTTCATATCTCAGCATCTTCATATCTCAGTCTGTGTATATACATTTCAAAGGCATCTATTCTTTTTTCTGTTTCAGAGTCCATTGTCCAACTTTCACAGCCGTACAGCAAAACAGAGAAAACGTAATCTGATCATTCGAATTCTGAGCTTAGACTAAGCTTCTATTATACTATACTATACTATCTTGTAAAAAATGTTTTTATGTTCATTAGCGTTTTCCTCGCTTCTTCAATTCTTGATACGATTTCTTTTTTAGGTTAAACTGGCTGTTAATGTTTGCTCCCAAATATTTTATGGAAGTTACCTGTTCTATTATTTATGTCTTGGTATACAAATGCACATTTGTTGGTATCTTTGAAAATACTAGAATTTTAGTTTTGGAAATGTTGAGATGTAAACAGAACATTTCGCTTGCTATTAGGACGGTATCATCAGCGTACCCGATGTCGTCTATGCTGGTTCCGTTAATCTTGATTCCACCTTGGACCTCGCCTAATGCTTTTATAAATATAGATTCCGAAGACGGATTAAATAATAGCGGTGACAAGACGCAACTTTGTCGGATTCGTATATCGTCGAATGTTGTGTGCTCTATTTCAATTGTTGCCGTTTGGTGCCAGTACAGTTCTGAGATAATTCGTAAGTGTTGTTCGTCCAGTTGTTCTCAGAATTTCGATCATCTTTGGATGGTTAACACAGTCAAATTGTTTTCTATGTATAATCAATAAAACATGCATATACATTTACATTCGTGTCTCTGTATCGTTGTGTTAACACATTTAAGAAAAAAAGAGCTTCTCGTGTTCCCAATCCGTTTCGAAATTCTTATTGAGTGTCACTCATCTGAAACTCACAGTACTTGTAAATTCGTATATGTAGTGTGTAAGTTCTATTTCTAAATTCAAACTATTTTCTATTTATCTGAGTCAGAATTGAGTTGACATAGTTAACATGAAGCAATAAAAAAACTAAATAATTAGTATTTTATTTTAAGTACTCAGGTACAACTACTAATCTTTTCAAGTGGTATTGAACTGAATTTTTGTCTTTCTGCAATAGCAGAATTGGATTTAGTGACGTCTTTCTTTAAAAATATAGAGTAAATCTTTCAACGTTAAAATAGATACATTTTTGACAGCTCTTATTATACACAGTTCTAATAAATGACATTGATAAGGTAGTTGAGAGTTATTTTTATCAGATTATTTGAAGTATGCTATATTTAAAAAAAAATGATTAGTATTTATGGGAAAATAGATAATATATAATACTAATATATAATTCTTCTTGAGAAGTACACATTTTTATATTTCTGTAAATATATGGATCGCCTTGCTAAACGGAGCCCATTCAACATGCAAAGCATTATATTTAAAATTCGTTGGACAGGTGTAATTAGGTGGTAGAAATTACAAACGAATCGTATATGGTAATCTTTCAACAAACAGATTTTTTTAATGTTTTTAAAATTATATAAAAATAATACTCTTTGCTTTTATAACTTCTTGGACGATATTTGCTAGAGAGTCAATAAGTTTTTACAGTGATCTAATATTTGCTGGTTTCGAAACAATGTCTGGGTTACAGCTTCATTAGTTGTGCAATCTATTTTACACAGATTTTAAATCGGATTAATATCCGGTGAGGTTTCTGGTCATTCAAAGCTGATATGTTACTGTACCTTGAAATGTTTAATCATGATTTTGAATAATATTCATGGAGCAGAATCTTTTTAAAAAATGTTATGCACTTTTATTAGTTTAATTCCCAAGCCACGACTGTTCGATCTAGATCAACTGTCATTGAGTTTTTAATTGTCACTCTAAGAAAACATAATCGTTCTTTTAACAAAAAATGGCATTCATCTGAGAACAAAAGTTTTTCTTAAATTTTTAACAGTCTTAACCAACTCAGATATCTTTTTACTCCAGCGTGTGCTAAGTGCTGATATTTTGTTGAATTTACTTTCTCTTGTTAAAAACGCATTCCATTCCGTATTGCCATCTTCTCTTTTCTGTTTTCCTCCCCTATCTCTTTTTTTCTCCCATTTCCCACTGTCTTTTTTTGAAAATCGTGTTAACGGCTTTGAGTTTGAGAGAGTTTGGCCTAAACATAAACTGTTCAAAAACAAAACACATGGTGTTTAACCGTTTAGCACATCAATATGCACGATTATATGTTGATGATCATATAATTCAAAGAGTGTCCAGTTTTAATTATCTTGGTTGCCATATTACTGAACAACTAGATCCAGATCAAGGTTGCAACTTCAACTTCGAAAACGCGTGGTTAAATGCTATATTTGGTCAGTCCTCTTATACGGTGTCGAAGCATGGACATTAAAAATATCCACCATTAATCGTCTGGAGGCTTTTGAAATGTGGCTGCACAGACGTATACTAAAAATTCCATGGACAGCTATGCTGACAAATGTGGCAGTCATTGAGAGAGCAAATGCTGCTCGCTTTCTGCTTGATAACATCAAATGTAGAAAGATGGCCTATTTTGGACACGTAGTAAGGGGAGACCGATATAATATTCTTCAACTTATTATGATGGGTAAAATCGAAGGACGCAGAGGAATTGGTAGAAAGCAGGCTCTTGGTTGAAGAATATCAGGGAGTGGACAGGAATAAAGAAAGCTGAGCAACTCTTTAGAATAGCTCGAGACAGAGACAGTTTCGTCATGTTAATCGCCAACGTCAAGGGGACTTGATAGGGCACGTTAAGAAGAAGAAGAAGTTAACGGCTACCAAACTTACAGCCATGCTCTTTAGCAATATATAGTTGAGTAATTACTGTGTCTTCGCTCAAGGTACATATAACAATCTTGTGCCTAAAAAAACAACAAAAAGGCAACACGTCTCGTATGTGTCATTACTTACTGACTCTCAGAACTTGTCACTACTTTGTCATGTGTTGCCAACTGCTAAAAAACCAAATATGTTTAATTTACACAGCAGTGTACTTTATGAATTTAAATTTGTAGCTTCTATAAACCTACTCATATCTGTTAGATGAATTTCAAATACCGATTCGTCGGGTAGAATTCGTTCCTTAAATTGTGGCGGACCATAAAAGTGTTTTCCTTTTCTGAACGAAACCTTTCTTGCCCAAAATCCGAACCCTTTTATTTTATGTACATATTTAAGGTGGTTGGTAGTTAACTTTTAAGTATAATTAACTTCTATATTTTTATAGTAAATCATTAGAAAATATTTTAACAATGCAATTTAGATTAGTTTTTATTTAAAAACAAATATTCTGGGACATTCAAGTGTTATATCAAATTTTATATTAGTAATCGAAGACACAAGCGGATAAAGGTGTCATGTACTAAAATCATTATTTCCAGAAAAATGAGTTTAAAGTTTATTCACTGGAACTTTCTTGCGCTGTTTCTGATTTATTTCTGTTTTTCAAAAATTGTTACATGACACCTTTATCCACTTGTGTCTTCAATTATATGAGGAGATAATTTTAAAAATTGCATCAACTTTTGTTTTAACAGAGTTTTATAATTGTAGTAAATTACTGATGAAAGAACTACGCAATGAATAATACATTTTTCAGATTATAGTGACAATATTTTAGCAGTATAGTGATTAATACTGATGTTTAAAATGATTTCATTCCATACATTTAAAAACATATTAATTGGTTATTTTTTGTTTCATTTTACCTACATTATAGATGTACCTATATGTCGAAAATCTCAAAAGTTTGGGATATGACCGACAAACTTCAAAGGTTATGCGAGAAAAAAATTATTTAATTATACGCATATTTAATGACGCTGATTGGCAGATCAGTCATTTAGTAAATCATAAATTTTATGTACATGAGATTTATGATTTGTCATTGGAATTTGTATATATTATTCTGTGGAAATAGATAAAATCTTAATCCCGCTGTATTTTGTTGCACAAACCTCTAATTATGTTTTGTTCTCGATGGCTCTATATATTATTATTAATTTAAAGTGAATGTTAAACTACTAATTATGGCAAAATAAGTATGTATATAATTTTTCATATTTATTCAATTCAAAATTTATCAATAAAATAAAGATATTGTTTTATAGTATTTATAAAGTCAGTTGAAACTTTTCTCTCCGACTCGCTTTATAAGGGCAGTTCAATATTACATTTACCGGTAATCAAGTTAAAGTATAAATAACACGCGTCAATGTTTCAAACGTATTTCAACAATCCCCGTACTTCGTAGGAAATAGATGGAAGAAAGAGCGAATGAAAAATACACCCCATAAAATAAATATTGGACATTTATATGTTATTTAAAATCACCAATATTTAACACACAGTTGTACAGTGCTGTACAGCTAAAATGTTTATGATATCATATTACACTATATATCTAATAGGTCTCATCAGAACAGTTATCCATAGGCGTTCTCAACGTGAAAAATCAATATTTTCTGTCTTTTAAGAAGCAACACTAAAATGGCTTCGATATGGACGCAATAGCGACATCTGATAATAAATCCGTAAAATAGTTTCGAAACACAATTCAGATTTCTGCTTTATCTGAACCTTCTAAAATTGCAAGGTATTACAGACCTTGATAAAGATGTTAAAAGAGGGATGGGGAATCTAAAATTTGCATTCCACGACATGTCTCTTCAACTAAACAGAAATCCTTAGCGAATTGGTTTCTTGTACTCGTACAGAGTAGATCCGAATAAAATGAAATCATTATACTGTCAATATGGCCTATTGTCATTTAATTATAAATTATTTTTGTTACTAATTATGACATGTTAAATACTTGTACTTGTACGACAGCTTTAAGTAAATTAAAATTGTCCTTTTTCTGTTCTTCATTAATCTATATTTGATTATAAAAATTTGATGCGCCCATGTCTGGTAATATGATATTATTGTTTTAATGTTTGTCGGCAACCAGTTTTTTGTGTGTTTTAACTGATTTTATAAATACTATACTACTCCCGATTTACTAGTAATATTATTGATGTTGTGTTGTGTCCCAGAAATGTAGCTTCATATTTACCATTTAATGTAAAGTAACCAAATAACAAGTACCTTCAAAAAATTTTATTCCAAAGTACAGTAGTCGGAATTACTGTAGTTAAGTTTCCGTTTTATATGTTGGTGCTATCACTTATAAATCTCTAAGTTACATTTTGGATTATTTATAATAAATCCTTAAAAAAATATGCAATAGTTTGTTTCATTTTGATGTTGTAATATTTTTTCAATTAAATGAAGGTTTCAATGAAACCCCTTGGTTTCGTTTGTGGAATTAAAGGCTGCTTATGACACAATAAATAAAAAAAAAATTTTGAAACAATGCAGGAACTGGGAATACCAAATCATAAATATATGAGGACGATGCATACAATACATAATAGAGAGCTGCAAATGGAACAAGCTCAAATAAAGTGTGATTTCCTTTATCTGACAAATAGATACTATTATGGTCTACTACCTTAACTTAAAGAATAATCAAGAATTCAGTCCAGGCAAACAACATGTAAATTAACACTCTGGTTCGCCCGGTAGTAACGTATTGCTCTGAAACCTAGACAATGACAAAGTATACTGAGGAATTGCTAGGATAATTCAAGCGTAAAGTATTGTAGTAAAAATAGTAAAGATAGACCGCATAACACGTGTTACGAATGAACCCTGGAAACCCCACCATAATATCTATGTCCCACAACCCACAGTTGGCATTAGAGTATCGAGAAGAAAGGCATTTGATAGAGACAAATGGGAGGATCCTGAAGAAGGCCAGGAGCCATGATGATGGTGATTACCTTGGGTTCACTGATTATATACCACTGCTAGCACCTAATACGGAAGAACTAAGTACAATTATGTCTGATCTGAGAAAAGGTCTTAATGAACCTTAATAAAAAGAATGGCCCGGAGAAAAACTTAATTATTATCAATACTTGGTTTAAGTAACCATTAAGAAGGCTGTAGACTTGGACTTGCACAAGTCCTAAAAATAAAGAAATCTAATTTTAGAATGTGCACATGGAATGTTAGAAGTCTATTTGCGGCTAGGAAACTTGACAACGTAATTCAAGAAATGAAACGAATGAAAATAGAACTGCTGGGAATTAGCGAAATGAGATGGCCAGAGTCAGGATCATTTACAAAGGACGGATGTGTATTATATTATTCCGGTAACAGCACAGAAGACCCGCATCACAAAAATGGTGTAGGTAACATCAGAACTGAGTAAATATGTGACCAATTTCGTACCAATCTCGGATAGAATAATATTACTCCAAATAAATACTCAACCATTTAAAACTAACATACTTCAAATCTATGCCTCGACTGCAGATAGAAAATATGGCGATGAAGTCGAGAAGTTGTAATGATAAAAAGATAAAGATCGAGTATGATCAGATCCAAGACATCTTACGGAAACTTAATAAACACGAAATTTTATATATTATAGGCGACTTCAATGCAAAAATTGGGGAAGGTCGACGAGGTCAGACTGTAGGTACTTATAGTTTAGGACAACCTAACGATCGAGGACAGAGATTGTATGAATTCTGTAAAGAAATCATACAATCTGGTATGATCATTGCAAACACCTGATATAAACTAGCCAAGCGACGACTATACACTTGGAAAGCCCCATTTGATGATGGCAATAACCCTGAGTCTTCAAGAAATCAAATAGACTATGCACTTGTAAATGAGCGTTTCCGAAATGCCGTCAAAAAAGTGACTGCATATCCTGGGGCTGATATTGGATCTGGTCATGAACCACTCGTAGCAGATATTAAACTAAGAAGGTTAAAACGAATTCAGCGACAAAAACCAATGTACTTAACTTTGACGATATAAAAATACATAACATTAAAAAAGAATTTAATAATAGAATAAAAAACATCGGGGGACAATTAGATGATCCAGAAGAACTATGGAGTGAATTTAAAAACCAAGTTAACGAAATCTCCACAAACAATGATTATAGAAAAAACCTAATTAAGAAAAATAACTGGATGACAGACGACATCTTGAAATTAATGGAACAACGTCGACTGATAAAATCTCATGTAACGGAATATAGACACCTGCAGAGAAGAATAAAAAAGGAGATCAAATTAGCCAAAGAAAAATGGATGAGAGAAAGGTGCGACGAAATGGAGATGTAATATCTAAACACGACTTATTTAATGTGCACAAAAAACTGAAAGAAATGAGTAATAAATTTAAAAACGAGTTCCCTCTGTACTTGTTGACACTAATAACAAAATTATTGTAAATGAGCAAGAAATAAGAAAAGAATGACAGCTGTATATATCAGAGTTGTTTGAAGATGACAGGAATAATATTGTCGAATTCTACCAAAACTGTACTGACGGCCCAGAAATTATGAAATGCGAAGTAGAACATGCTATAAATAATGCTAAAATTAGAAAAGCTTGTGGTCCAGATGATAGACCAACTGAGTTGCTGAAACTAATAGAGAATGATAACATAAAAGTAGTAGTAAGACACACTCTTAAAATTTTCCTCAAAATACTTCACAACAGAATTAGGCGCAAATGCGAAGATCTTGAAGATACCCAATTTGGTTTTAGAAATGTTATGGGAACCAGGGAGGCACTTTTTGCGCTTAACATCCTATTACAAAAATGCCGTGACCAAAGAAAAGATGTTTTTGCATGTTTTGTGGACTTCGATAAAGTACAGCATGTAAAATTAATGCAATACTGAAAAATATCGGAATGGATAACAAGGATATTCGTGTCATTAAAAAATTGTACTGGAATCAAACTACTATAGTAAAAATTGGAGATAACTACACCGATGAAATTCCCATACAAGGAGGAGTCAGACAAGGTTGCATTTTGTCGCCAACATTGTTCAATGTTTACTCGGACCAGCTATTTAAAAAGGCACTTGAGAGACAACCATATGGAATAAAAATCAACGGGGAACTACTTAATGTGATTAGATATGCAGACGATACAGTAATTCTATCAGATAATATTGAAGGTCTTCAAATTCTGCTTGATCGTATTCACGAGGTAGGAGAGGAAATGGGCCTTAAAATAAACTCAAACAAAACCAAATTTTTAGTGTTTAGTCGTAACCCACATCCCGATGCAAAGCTTCAATTGAACGGAGTCCAAGTTGAGAAAGTTCACAAAATGACATACTTGGGAACTGTGATAACGGACCAACTAGATCCAGACATAGAAATAAAACGTAGAATAGCAATGACTAAAACTACTTTTATGTAAATGAAGTCATTTCTTTGCAATAACCATCTCAGTTTAGAACTAAGGCAAATAATGGTTAAGTGCTATGTTTGAACAAAATTGAAGCATTGGAAATGTGGGTTCATAGACGAATGCTGAAGATACCTTGGACAGCTGAAAACTAATGAAGAAGTACTAAGGAGCGTCAACAAAGACAGAGAACTGCTAAAGACTGTTAAACATCGAAAAATGTCTTATCTGGGATATATAGTAAGGGGAAGTCGATATAAAATTTTACAACTGATCCTTAAAGGCAAAATAGAGGGCCGTAGAGGTATAGGAAGAAAACAAGTTTCTTGGTTAAAAAACATTCGTAAATGGACTCAGGCCAAATGCAGGACAATTATTCCATATTGCAGAAGATCGAGAAGCCTTCGCAATGGTGATCGCCAACGTCGGATAATTCTGATATGGCACGCTAAGAAGAAGTAGAGTTGGAAGTCACCACAGGACAAATCTGAGCACACCGTTAGAAATGATAGATTTTAGAACACAAAAACGATTCCGCAACGCATTAATAACAGCCAAAACATATCCTAGAGCTGATATAAATTCTGATCATACTCCACTTGTAGCCCAATTATAAGTCCGACTAAAGACCCTAATCCAGAAACAATAACGAGCCATGTGTGAGGCCTTCAGATATTAGCCGGATAGATATTAATATAGAAAAACTAGAATCAAATGGGACGGTAAATCTAAAAATAACAGAGAACGGGTAAATAATAAATCTTTTGATAATTTTACAGACAATTTAAGAGAACATTATTTCATATAAAAGAGCAGTGATATAGGTAATTTTTATGTATATATGGACAATAATACTCTACTGATATTAACAATAATACTGATATTACACTTTCTATAGTTTAGCGAATTTATATAACAAAATTACTATAAGATCCTCTTCTTCTTAAGGTTCCATCTTCTAACGAAGGTTGGATATCAACATGGCAATTCTTACTTTACTTACAGCAGCTCTAAATAGTTGGCTAGAGCTCAGACCAAACCACTCCCTTAGATTTCGATACTGAACTATAAGATCAGTAAAAATATATTCAGAATTAAATTTAAAGACTATCAATCAGTCAACTTTTTAATGTTTACGTTCCGAAATTGATACTTAGTAGATTGGACATAATTAGAGACAAAGATACTTTGCAGAAGAATATATCAAAAATAAAAGTAAACAATACGATATGCACGGTGGGTTTAAAGTAGTAAAAACAGTTTCATTCGGTTGTCAATCCTAGTCCCAACATTACACTCTCCTTTAAAACATTACCATTAAATTAATTGCAATATTGGTTTAAACTGGATAGATATATTCCGTTCACAAATTGTTCACAGCACGAAATGTGCCTCAAAGTCAAAACGGTCGTAAAATTTGTATCATCATAGGCGTTCCTGAGGTGTTTATTCATTATCAATATTAATAATGTTTTAATACTAATACATTTAGCAAAAAACAATTAAAACTTTCACGGCTATGTTGGTTATTATATTATATTAATAAAAATAAGAATTTAACCATTAACAATTTTGTAAATAAGAATACCTTATCTCTTTGGATATTTCAATACTAATCTTCTCGTTTAATCACTTTACTAGAAAATCTGGAATTCATATCCGAAGGTACTATTCGTTGCAAGATAATTAGGATGGAATTCCCCAGATTTTTAATAATACAATGGGTATAAAGATGCCGGCTTTGGCTACGTGCCTCATCGGTTCAGTTTATATTCGAAACTTAACTTGAAAGGGTGATGTTATTACAATTTTTTTATTTATTACATATTTGATCGCATGTAATTTACGACTCGTCGGTGTTTCCGCGTCTACAGCAGTAATTAGCGTCTCGAATATTTCTTTTGCGAATTATATGCAGTGCTTAAGTGATTTTTTATTCCGTATACCTACGAACATATTACGTACCTTTCACTCGTGCTCGTTTTGTTGGATTGTTTGTGATGGCTTCATCATAAAGTTTTACACCGGTACTGTTGCGTACAGTCAGTAAGTATGTCTATTCACCAAGAGAGAAGACTATTGTCCTGAATGTTCACAATGCTCTGGTTTCTCAGAATCTCACAAACACTGTTCGCAACATAGTCAAAAGTTGTGCCAACATGACTGGCGTAGTGGAGTCAACTATATATAGGTTCCTATCAGAAAGAAAAAAACACGGTATAGCTAACCCAAATATAAACGAACACTTAAAGAGAGGAAAAAGCCATTGAAATTGATGAATTTGCCAAAAATGGTATTCGAAGGAAGATTCATGTTTTTTTTTCAAAAAAGAAATACCAAACCTAAACAAAATTTTACAAGAAGTTAGAGACAACCCGGATTCGCCTCATATCGGACGAACTAAATTGTGGCAAGTTTTAAAAGAATTAAATTTCCGGTGGGAGAAATCCGACCGAAAATCACTTTTTATTGACCGGGAGGAGATGATATGTTGGAGAAGAAATTATCTAAGATCCATACAAAAATTCCGGGCTGAAAGAAGGCCAATCTTCTACCAGGATGAAACGTAGGTATACTCAGGTCCTACTCTAAAAAAAAATTGGTCAGATAAAAATATATTAAGCTCCAGGCAAGCCTTTATGGAAGGTTGGTCTACTAGTATCTTCCCACCTTCTGGTAAAGGCAATAGATTAATAATTTCTTACATTGGCAGTGAAAAAGGATTTGTTAAGGATGGTTTGTTGAAATTTCAGTCCAAAAGCACAAAAGACTATCACGAGGAGATGACAGCTGATGTTTTCGAAGAGTATTTTGAGCAGATGAGTGAACAGATACCACCAAATTCAATTATAGTATTAGATAATGCACCTTATCATTCACAACTAGTAGAAAGACTTCCAACGACTGCGTGGAAGAAACAGGATATTCTTGACTGGCTGCGGAATAAGTATCTGCCTTACGAAGATGGAATGGTAAAAGCAGAACATTTAAAAATTGCCGGCAACACAAATCTAAGTTCAAGAAATACGTAGTTGACAAGATGGCGGAAAGGCGAAACATCACAGTCCTTAGACTTCCACCCTACCACTGCGAAATAAATCCAATTGAACTCATTTGGGCACAAATGAAAAGTTATGTGGCTAGAAAAAATACGTCATATAAAATACAAGCTGTACGTAAATTGTTATACGAGTCTTTGCAACATATTACAGAACAAAACTGGAAAGATGCAGTAAGACATGTAATAGAAGAAGAACAAAAAATGTGGGATCTTGATAACATAACTGATGCGACCGTAGAGACACAATCGCTAATTATTAACCCTCAAGACGACTCGGATTCCGAAGTTGATCCAATTTATTTTGAATTTGAATAGTTTTCTAATCGTAATTATATAAGGTAAGTAATAGTAGTTGTAATCGTAAGGTATTAAGGGGAAAGGTGCAAAATGTCGCCTGTCAAAATGTTCAATGTGTTTTAAATGTATCCATTTTTTTCATATCCTGAGAAAACTAAACAGCATTTTTGAAAAATTTAAAGGCAGAATGAAATATTTATTAGAATAAATAAAAAGTTTCTTTTGCATGTAATATTTTCCATTAAAAATTATACTATATTTTCTCTTTTATTTTCACCCGTATTACATAACATATTAAAATAAACATTGTAGAAGTTTTCAGGGACTTTCTGTCCTTAGTAATAATGTAATCTTTCATTCTGCGTTTAAATTTTTCAAAAATATTTATTAGTTTTCTCCGAATTCGAAATTAGTAGATACGTTTAAAACACAATGAAAATTTTGTCAAGCGAGAGTTGGCGCTTTTCCCTTTAATTAAATAAATGTATCGTTTACAAATGGCAAGAAACTTTTAATTTTTGAATAAAATAAAGAAGTTTTATTAAAACAAAAATACAGCGATAAATGCATAAGAATGGCATACGATTTTGTAAATAGGAACTAAGATCAGAAATGTTTCTTTAATAGTATGTTTTCTTTAATAGTTTTTATATGTTTCTTTATGCGACTAATTTAATACAACTTCAACTGACTACTGAAGTACAATTTAAAAAATAAAAATATTTATTTAGTTCAAATAAATGTTTCAGTCATATACTCTACGACACTGGTTGGTCATCTGTAACCAAAATACCTTCGTAATCGGATTATAAGGTTGATTGCTGTATTGTATTCCTTCAGATACAAGGTGGGTTAGTCGAAAACATCTTAAACCGTCAGTTTCAGGTTGGTGTGTACTATTATATCGTATTACCTATCCTCTTTGTATTTCAGTTCTCTAATTAGGGTTAAACTTGTAGTGAGTTATCGACAAATTGTGAACAGATTACAGAAAATCTGTTCAAAACTAGTGGTGACTTTCAATTAAGGTGAATTAAATAAAACTAAAATTTAAGCTATTTATTGTTTTATAATGAATAATCTTATATTTTACAAATATATTACAATTTTACACTGACTTATTGGAGCAATAGAAAAAGAAACGTCTATAATACGTATGATCCCCCTAAATAGAAAAATTCTATTTAGATGCATCGGTATTTGCAAAATAACATTCAACGTAAACTTTTGTTATCGTTTGTCAAAAATTAAATTTTTAGATTATCACTCACTTTCGTTTTTAACAATATCTGTTGTTTTTAAAGCGGTTTATAGGTAATTTTTGAATGTAAAGTTATAATCAAACATAGGATGTTAAAAAAATAAATAACTAGGAGCAGAATATATCACTAATTCGTTACAAAAATATACAAAGAAACTACAATTGGGTTCCACATACGAAAAATATATAAGTACAATATAGGGACTACACATTACACAACAACAGAAGCAGTTATAAGTCGATGCGAGAACCATACAAGCTTTAAAGAAGGGTTAATTGCAAATAACAAATTTCAAAAGAATCGAACCAAAATTTTAAAATTAGGGCTGAAAACACTTTTTTTCAACAACATTAAATAAATACTTTACTTTATCTATATATTTTTCTTAATGTAAATATGAGTGAAATGTTTAGATATCACAGAAATTGACAACAAAAGTTGTTGAACATCATTTTTAGCAACTATAATACATACGCACATTTAAGAATAAAACATGCGTAAACAAGTTTAAACATATTTTTAAAAAAAACTGCCACATGCTGACAATCAATGCACTTTTCCAGCCTAAACGGTTAAGTCACACTATGCTAAAAAACCATTTTTTAATGTTTTCATTTTTTAATACAGTTGTCGAAGGATGAAAAAAGGTGAGCCATCGCATAAGTATCACTTACAAATTTCACCATATAACAATTAACTACAAGACCCATACATGTCCATTAGGTACACGTTCCACTCAAAATAATTCCTATAAATCGTAGACATTTATCGATTCCACAAATACGTCCATTTGCCTATACAAGGAAATTTATCGTGAAGTATACAAATTGGGTTAACTAGTGTTAATATGTATTATTAAGTCGCTGTTAGTTTTTATTTTACATGTAACTTCAGTAAAAGTAGCCAAAAGTAGTGATATCTGGACTTGAAATAAATCTGGACAGTATCAAAATGTATAAGGCAGGTATTATGGGTAGGTTAACATTTCATTAGAAAAAGTAAACCAATGTTTAACTCTAACATCAGAAATAAGTATACTTAGTGGGCAACAAAAAAAGGGTTCGTAAAAACTAATTAATTAACATCTGTTACTGTACTTATTATTAGATTAGCTATAATTGGAGATTTTAACGCCAAATTAGGATTCAAACAAGATGATGCAGAATCTGCTATGGGAAACTTTGGATTTGGTGAGAGAAATGAGAGAGGTAACAGGCTTCTTGACTTCTTACATCAGGAAAATCTCTTTGTGATGAACTCATTCTTCGGAAAGAAACCCCAACGTAAGTGAACATGGAAGAGTCCGAACCAAAAAACAAAAAATGAGATTGATTTCATAATATCAAATCGGAAAGATATTGTTCAGGATGTAACAGTATTGAATAAATTTTCAACAGGGAGTGACCATAGACTAATTAGAGCAAAAACCACTTTTAACACTGAAGTTGAAAAAACAAAAATGGTCCTCAAAAAGAAAAGTGGAAGGTGGATGTTCCCAGAAGATATAACACTTTACGAAGAAAATATTAAGACTAGTTTGGATACACACGACTTAGAGAATATCAGCATCAATGAAATGAACAATAATATTACTCAAACATTGAAAGAAGCTGAAAAGAAATACTGTCCTCATCCTGAAAACAATAACAAAAAATTAAGCCGCAACACAAAACATCTTCTAGAGGAAAGAAGAAAACTTAGGTAAAATCAGTATCATAACCAAAATGAACTAAGAATTTTGAATAAAATTAAAAAGGAAGTTAGAAAAGATCTGAGACGATACCATACGATGGAAATAACTAGAATAATAGAAAAAAACAAAAGTTTGAAAGTACTCAGACAGAGCATGTACATTGGAAGAAAAAATGTCCACAAATTAAGAAATAAACAGGGGCAAATCATTCAGGATAGAGTTCAAATTATGAACACGATAGAGAGTTTTTATAGACAACTATACAAAGAACAGCAATGTAACCGGAGTGGATCATTACCAAAGATAATCAATCAGGGATCTGAAATTTTACCGGACGTAACACCCAATGAAGTTCGAAGGTCAGAAAACAATAAGTCCCCCGGAGGCGATGAAATAGTGGCAGATGTCTTGAAAGTGGCTGGAAAAAGATTATGGCAGGTCCTTGCCAAACTGTTCACTAGATGTTTGCAGGAAGCAATAACACCAACCCAGTGGTATAACGCAGAAATTATCATACTTCATAAAAAAGGGGATGCTACCGACCTCAGGAATTACAGGCTCATAAGTCTACTTTCACATATTTATAAACTATTTACAAAAATAAATACGAAACGGCTAGAAAATAAATTGGAATTTTATTAGCCCATAGAACAGGCGGGTTTTAGAAAAGGCTATGGAACAAACGATCACCTACTTTAATAAAAAATCTTATAGCAAAATGCACTGAATATAATAAACCACTAGCTTTAATATTTGTCGACTATGAAAAGGCATTCGACACCGTAAATCAACAAAAAATGTTGAAAGCCTTGACAGAATGCCGAATTGACTATCGGTATATAAATATAATTAAACACATATACCAAAACGCAACGGCCAGTGTTAGAATGGGTGATCGTCAAACCCAGAAATTCCCGATACAACGTGGAGTACGCCAGGGGGACACCATATCGCCGAAACAGTTCACTACGGTGTTGGAATATATATCTAAAAGGGTAAAACTGACCGACAAGGGCATAAACATAAACGGAGAAAAGCTTAGCCATCTAAGGTTTGCAGATGATGTATTGTACTAATAGCTGATAGGATAGATGAGGTCAAAGAACTCTTAAATCAGCTCTACCTTTCCTCGCTAGAAGGGGGATTGAAAATAAATACATCAAAAACCCAAATGATGACAAATCTTGTAGTCAGCGAAGATATATGCGTAGGAACAAGATCCATAGACCAGGTAATGGCCTATAAATAACTAGGTCATGAGATCCGCATAGGAAAAGATAACCAAACCGTTGAGCTTCTCCGTCGTATAAGACTGACTCGGACAGCCTTCGGCAAGCTGAACCATATTTTCAAATCGTCTGATATACCAATACGTCTTAAAAGAAAAACCTTTAATCAGAGTGGTTTGCCAGTGCTGACTTACGGTGCGGAAACGTTGACTATGACAAGGAGAACAGTTCAAAAGATCCGTATGTGTCAAAGCGCGATGGAGCGTGATATGTTGGGCGTTTCACTACGAGACAAGATCCCAAATGGCCAGCTACGATAAAAGAACAGGAGTGGCTGATGCAGTAGAGAGAGTAGCAACACTGAAATGGAACTGGACAGGTCACGTGGCTCGAATGACAGATAATAGATGGACAAAGCGGATATTGGAATGGAGATCAAGAGATGGTGCCTACCGAAGCAGAGGTCGTCCACCAACACGTTGGACTGACGATCTAAAACGTTGTCATAGGAATTGGATGCAAGAGGCACAAGATCGAAATAGATGGAAAATTATGAGGGAGATCTATGTCCAGCAGTGGATAAGCGAAGATTGAATGATGATTATATTATCATGTTGAACTTTTCCAACATCGGAGAACAATATAAGATTTATTGCAGATTTGGCGTAACGCTACCAAGCAGGCGCACTGGTTATTGGAAGATAGGACCTATTGATAAATTGTGTTTCTATATAAATTGGTAGGTTCTATATAAAATTTTCACCATACCCAGCAAGCAAATCCAAAAGAGGCATGTCATTTTTCATACTTTTGTTTGCTGGAAATATTGTTTCTACAAGACAAATCCAAGATAAAATAATCATTTACTTCATACTTTAAAATATGAAACATTTGGCAATGAATATTAAAAATTATAACCATACAAAAAACATTATTTTGGAGAGCTGTAAAGAAATAAAAAGAGAAAAGAAAAATAAAAATGTGGATCACATAGCCAAGCGGGCCAGAGCCAGACCGACGAATCGTATTCGCTTCATTGTGAATGATGGTGGTCAATGGTTCAAACCTTGGCAAGAAGACAAATAAGCTAACGTAGAAGTTTACAATACTAATTGATCTGCTACTTAGACTAGAATACACTGGTCTATCGGATCGACCTATGGATGAGCAGTATGGCAAGAAAGATGTGGGATTGTGGCTCGATTTAACTCACTCCATAGCTCCATGCCGAACAAGCACTTACGTTTAATAAAGTCGAATATAGATAGAAAAATAAAAATATGTTTTGGAAACAAGAGCTGGTTACCTAATAAGTAAAACTTAAATTTTATCCCATATTTTTTTTTTCAAAACTGTATTCGAAACACATATAAGTTCAAAATTTTTCCAATTGATTGTATGACTGTATGACCAAAGTATTATTAAAAGTGCATAGATTTGCCAACATATTAAAACAAGAATATTATCTTTAGGGTTAAATATACAAAGTACTGGAATGTATATGAAAATTGTTAAAAAAATCAAATAACTGCACGTAATTCCTTGATAGATACTTATTCAGTCAATTATTTTCACCTATAAATATTTATAAAAAAGAATCTTTCAGTAGGGGCGTTGGAATAACTGTTTTGGCATGTGAAAATTGAATTCTTATATTACTGCAATGATATAAACTATCTAATAAATAAAAAAAACTTACAACGACTATTTTGTAATTTTCAGAGCTTACATTAACAAATGGACAAAATTAGAGACAAAAAACACAATATTCTTAAAATTACAAATCATAATCATAATCACAAAACAAAAAATTAAAGAAAAATAAATTGTAGTTAAATTTTAGGCCATTTTTATGAGCATCTATAACATACAGATAACATACATCAATTTTCAGCATACACAAAACTGTTAATACCTACACTCTTTAGCTTATATAAATACATGGATTAGGCGTATGTTTATATCATTTTGAGCAGTATAAAAAAATTAAGTACACATTACACATATTTCGATTGTACACCTGTATTTTTTATAATAACACTTTAGTGGGACATTACAAAGGTACTGGACGATTTTCTTTAGAATTTGCCCAGATTATATTTATTAATAACTTTTAAACCAAATATCACACCGAACTTGATTGTTTTTTAGCGATAATGTACCACGAGAAATGTAGAAATATATGAGAAACATTTTCACAAGTAATTTAGTTAAGTAAAAAAGCAATAGTCAGTTCCGATATAAGGCTTCAAATTAACACTGATTCTGAACATCCACAAATTGACAGATGACTTTCTGAACTTTTTTTTGAAATTAATATATTTTTGGCTAACTGAACTATGGTACTGGTTCATACTTTTTATGACGCTCTAGTGATAGAATCATTAAAAAAGTGCATACGAACGCCATTGTATAAGATAAATAGATGGCATGTAATGTATCATTTTTATCGACATCCATACTTAGAATATAAAACCTCAAGAAAGACCTGAAATTACATGATTGTGCGACGAACGTGGACATCTCAGTCGACTTTTACTACAAAAAGAACGTTCTTAGCCAATGAAAAAGAGAGGACCACACAACCATACCTCAAATAGCAATTATGAGCCATAAGTCGACTTTTACTACAAAAAGAACGTTCTTAGCCAATGAAAAAGAGAGGACCACACAACCATACCTCAAATAGCAATTATGAGCCATAAGGTCGAGTAATATCGCCAATTTAGTCAAGGATTTTTAATTAATAAGTAACTGAATCTCATCCAAAACTATGAATAGGTTTCTTAGTTCTGTAACCCAAAAAATATTAATTTATATTAATTTGTACAGAATTTAAGATGCGACAATTGGTTATAATAATTGAAATCGATATTTTGAGGTTTTTGAGTTAAAAAAGAAAATTTTATAGGTATCCTTGAAGAGAACTTGAACGAGAAAAGAGCCTAGAATATATACTATAGCGGACATATCACCCGACACGAGTGTGGCAGTAGTTTTCTAGTCAGTAAAAAAGCAAAGCAGTTAGTCCTTAACTTTAAACCCATAAACAACAGAATATGTTATCTAAGCCTTAAAGGAAAATTCTTTAATTATAGCTTAGTTAGTGTACACGCACCTACGGAAGAAAAGGAGGATAATGAAAAAGATGAATTCTATGATACCTTAGACAAAGAATATGATCGATGTCCACATCATGACGTGAAAATCATTGCTGGGGACCTTAATGCAAAAATTGGCAAAGAGCAATTTTTCCAGCTAACTATAGGACGTGAGAGCTTACATGAAGAGTCAAATGATAACGGTCTGAGACTCATGAACTTGGCAAGTACTAAAAACATGGTAGTAGGAGGAACAAGATTTCCCCATAAAATGATACACAAAGGAACATATAAATCCCCTCATAACGAAACCATTAACCAGATAGATCACATCCTGATAGATGCAAGGCACTCTTCCGATCTCATAGACGTCAGAAGCTACCGAGGCCCAAACATTGACAATGACCACTTTCTTGTAATGACAAAAATCAGAGAAAGAATATCAAACCTAAAGAAAGATAAACACACGAAACAAGACAGAATTAATGTTGATAATCTACGCATTGAAACCGTTGCGAGAGAGTATAGGAGACAAATCGACGAGGAAATGGAGAGCCTGGAGGTGGGGGAAAATGTAGAGGAACTGTGGACATAATGACTGAGAAAGCAACAAAAATATTAAGGAAAACCAAACCAGTTAAAGAAAACGAATGGTTTGACAAGGAGTGCCAAGAAGCAACAGATAACAAAAACAGGGCATACCTAAAGACAAATTAAGCTGGATGCACAAGAAGAGCAATGGAAGAATACCGGACCCTAAGAAGAGAAGAAAAACGATTACATAGAAGAAAAAAAGACAATTTGAGCAAAAGCAGTTGGAAAACACAGAATGGCTAAGAAATCAAAATGAAACTCGAAAGTTCTACAGAATTCTAAACAAAATGCGCAAGGAGTTTAAGCCAAGAATAAGGAGCTGTAAAGATGTAGAAGGAAACATCCTAAATGATACGGCCTCAATCCTAAATAGATGGGTTGAATTTTTCGATGCAAAATTTAATGGCCATCATATCGAAGAAGCAGGTAACACCCTAGCAAATCGAAATGATTGGAATCCTTTCAACCCAAACGAACGACCACCTACTCTACAAGAATGGTGGCGATGCCCTACTACAGATACTGCATACGCTTTTACTTCTTGTTTGGCATAATGAGACCATGCCTCGTGAATGGTCTCAAGGCGTGATATGCCCGTTACAAAAAAAGGTGACCAGCTCCAGTGTGACAACTATAGAGGCATAACCCTGTTAACAACTGCTTACAAAACACTAACAAATATTCTCTACGAAAGGCTACAAATTTACACAATGGGCATAGTTGATAAATATCAAGCTGGATTCACTTTAGAAAAATCAACAATTGACCAGATTCATTCAATAAGACAGATTCTCGAGAAAACATTAGAATTCAATATTGAAACCCATCACCTATTCGTCGACTTCAAGGCCGCATACGACAGTGTCAAGACAACAGTGCTATACCAATCAATGCATGAGTTTGGTATACCAGAAAAACTTATCCGATTAACGAGAATGACAATGTCTAACTTAGAAGCCACTTTTAGACTACAGGGAGAGAATTCTAGATCCTTTGAGATAAAGGATGGACTCAGACAAGGGGATGCTCTGGCTTGCCTCCTGTTTAATATTGCCTTAGAAAAGGCAGTCCGAGATACACGAATTAGGGATGGCGGTACTATTTACAATAGATCGATACAAGTCTTAGCATATGCTGATGACATTGACATAATAGGGCGTAGCAAGCGACATGTTGAGCAATAAATATCTCCTAGAATTGGAAACAGCGACGAAACAGGTCGGTCTAGTCATCAACGAAGACAAAACCAAGTACATGTTGGTTACAAAAGATCCGATAGCAAATGAGGAACGAGAAACAGTCTTTAGAAGTCATACCTTTGGACGTGTTGGCAACTTCACATACCTTGGGTCGCTATTGACTGCTACTAATATAACAAGTGAAGAAATCAAAAGACGAATAAATCTTACAAATAGGGCATACTATGGACTCCAAAAGCATTTCCACTCAAGAAACATTCAAAGAAGAACTAAAATTATTATATACAAAACATCGCTGAAAACGGTCCTCACATATGGAGCAGAAACATTGACTCTAACGCAGAAAGATGAAAGACTTTTGGGAATGTTTGAGCGTAAAATACTTCGCAAAATATTTGGAGCTATAAACGACCAAGGGCAGTGGCGCAGAAGATATAATTTTGAATTGTATCAGCTCTTTGATGAGCCAAATGTCATAACGTTCATTAAAACACAGCGACTTAGATGGGCTGGACACATAATACGAATGCCAGAAAATACGATTGCTAAAAAGCTAACCACAGGAACACCTGCAGGAAGGAGAAGCAAAGGCCGACCGCGAATTAGGTGGTTAGATGGAGTTGAAACCGAC
The DNA here is from genome assembly GCA_918026665.1 of Diabrotica balteata. Taxonomy (NCBI): domain Eukaryota; kingdom Metazoa; phylum Arthropoda; class Insecta; order Coleoptera; family Chrysomelidae; genus Diabrotica; species Diabrotica balteata. The sequence goes on from OU898278.1 coordinate 63,858,222, forward strand.
TTACGGATATTAAAAATCAGAAGATGGCAACATGTTGCCAGAAACCGAACAGAATGGCGACGAATCTTAGAGCAGGCCAAGATCCACAGATGATTGTCGAGCCAAAGATGATGATGATAAAGAGAACTTGAAACGAGCTTTCACATGAGATGTTATATTTAAAACAATTTTACCACACTTGGTTTATGAAGAAATCAGTTATATATAATTCGTAATAAATTAGAAACAAGTGAACTTGAAACAGTATGAATATACCACAATATTCTATGGGTCGATATATTAAACTAACAGTATTCAAATGATTCCGATTACATTTTTTTTTAACAATTAGTTGTTACTAGTAGTTTTTGTGTTATTGCCTACCTAAGTAGTTGTTATGAAAGCTCAGTCTACTGTTTCAGAGCCATAGTATGTTTCGTTAGCATAGCAGTGAATTTCAGCCTTGTATTTGATCCATTTTTAATCGTAAGATGCATTACTTTAACCAATATTAGAGTATATTTAAGGTTTTAGTAAAAAGTTAAGAAATTACCAAATGAAAAACTGTTTTAATTAGTCTACATTTTTTGTGGCACTATGTTTATAAACAATTTATTAACATCCCAATTTAAATAAAATTAGCATCTGAAAACACTGAATTATTGCTATCCTTTTAGATTAATGTATATTTAGAATTATTTAGACAAACAGTCTTTATATAGGATTTACTCTACGGACAAATTTTACACTGAATCTAGCTAATTCATTAAAAATTTTAAATTATTAACACAAACAATTTGGGATAGACTAAAAAAATTGAATATAGAGTATTTAACAGATTATATATTTACACATAGCTACAGAAATGTTTAAACATCATAAAGAGCCATAAGATTAGTGATATCAAAAAACCTTATCAAGTGAATAAAACTGATAATTTTTTAACTGACCATAATTATGAAAAACACGACAGTATAAAAAGATTTATCCATAATTTTTTTCTGAAAATTATTAATAACAACTTTCAGTCATATAGCTATATTGTTTTCCAGAACGTATAATTCAACTATTTCAATGATTTCGTGAAGTACACAGTTTTATTTATTTTCAAGAAATCAGTTACGGAAGTCGTATTTAACAGTGGAAGACTTTAGTGGAAGTTTAACAATGGAAGATGATAATGAGACAAAAAACAGAAATGAATGAATTTGTACGCATAGATAACATTACGCAGGAACAATGGACTGAGCATTTCACGAAATTATATGGAGAAGGAGAAGAAGAGAACAGAGAAATAATCATTAACGAAACCCACGATAGAGTACTAATATCAGAAGAAGAGCTACAAGAACAAATAAAAAAAATTAAAAAAACAGAAAAGCACCTGGTCCTGATAAGATAAACAATGAACTGCTAAAATATGGAGGAACAACACGACGCAAATGACTCCTAAAATTATTCGTCGATATAATAAATACCGGAGTAGTACCAGTGGAATGGAAGGAAAGTCTCCTGCTACCGATACTTAAAAAAGCAGACTCGAGAAATCCTGAAAATTATAGAGGCATTAGTCTGATAAATAGTACATGAAAATTGTTAACGGCAGTCATAAAAGATGAAATCAAGGAAAAAGCGAACAATTCAGATGAACAACAAGGCTTCCGGAAGAACCGCAGCACAATAGACGCAATTTTTATTATCAGACAAATAATAGAGAAGTCTATTGAATATGGAAAACCTGCATACATGTGATTTGTAGATTTAAAATGTGATTTTGACAGGGTGAAGCGAAATGAGATCTTAAATTTATTACAAGATGAACAAACAGACCATCAGATAATAAGGACAATTAATGAAATTAACAAAAACAACAAGATTATAGTTATAATGCCAACAGGAGAAACAGAATGCATCGAACTAAAAGGGCGAATCCGCCAAGGAGACTCGCTCAGCCCATTGTTATTCAATATGGTAATGAATCAAATAATTCACGAAGTAAGAAAACGACACAGATACCACATGGGAGCGCATAAAATCACGATGCTATGCTATGCCGATGATGCAGTACTAACTGCTGATAACGAAGATGACCTACAAAGGCAGCTCCACACCTTCAATATCACAGCAAACAAACTTAATATGAGAATATCAGTAGAAAAAACTAAATGTATAGTGATCAGTAAAGAGCCGCGTAGATGCAAACTAGAAATAGACGGCAAAATTGTAGAACAAGTAATGAAATTTAATTACCTAGGAGTAGAGATCACTAGTGATAGGGATATAAGAACAGAGACCACAAGGCAAGCATCAAATGCGGCAAGAGTAAGTGGTTGCCTCCGAGAAACCATATGGAGAAACAAATATCTGACCACGGAAAGCAAAATGAAACTATACAAGACAACAGTAAGACCCATCCTAACATATGCAGCGAAGACAAGGACCGATACAAGAAAGACGAAACAACAAATCAACAATATCAAAATAAAAGTATTAAAATCAATAGAGGGCATATCATTAAGAGACAGACAAACCAACACAAGTATACGGGAACAATGCAAAATTTAAAATATTAACAGGTGAACAAAAACAAAAAAAAAAAAACTGGAACGAACATGTAAACCGAATGAGACCAGATAGGTTAGCGAACATCTGTAAAAACAATAAGCCGTATAGGAGAAGACCAGTTGGAAGGCCGTCAAAAATGTGGAAAGATAATGTTCAGTCAACAACGACTGAAACAGAATAAGAGGCAGACAAACAGGAGTAATCCTAGTCGCACGAAGAGAAGAAGTATTTAACAGTAGAAGTGAGAAAAGATGTAGAAACTTAAATTAGTTGTAAGAAAACTAGCAAATGGTCCAGTCTTGCTTTGTGATTGACTAGTAATATAACTGAGTAGTCGAATTAAGTCGAATAATTTACTACTATTTAATTGTTTCCGAGAAACGTCGTTTTGTTAAATTTTCATTAACTTTTTATTTAACATAATAGTTGTATTGATTTTATCCTTCAGAAAAATAATAGAACATTGTTATAGTAATATTTTTCATCTTTCCATCTTTGTAACGATAGTTACACATATTCTATAACACAATAGTGTAGATTTGTATAAATATCTTCGTGTCAAAAAACCGTACATACGAGGCTTAATCATATAGCGCTAGTTTCAAAAACTTGATTTGCAGATTTCTAGAACAATATAACTTCAAAAGAGAAGAATTATTTGAGAAAAAAGAATTGCAACAATGTTACTAATAAATGACTTTACAAACTTAGAAGATCAGATCGGAATATATAAAAACTAAAGATTTAGAAGAATTGCCACCAAATTTAGAAAAAAAACTTTGGATATATTCTTTGTATCTTCGCAGTTGTTGCTTTAAATATTATATAAATAAAAAATACCTTTTATTTACTATACAATTATCTACATATATTTTCGTATGGTTGAAACAACATAGTGCCATTTCTCTAGATATACATTTAAAAACTATCAAACGATTTCAGTATACTCTATAATCAACAATTTTTTTCTCCTTTCCCAAAACACAATTTTTTTTAAATAAATCATTGTACTATGAATTTTTATTATTCAAATCCGGAAAGGAAAAAGGAATAAATATTTTATTATATTTAACTTGATATGTGAAAAAATAACATTATTTTGATTATATTTGGCTATAAAAGAATTATTTTGGTGTTTTGTCCTTCGTTTGTGAAATTAAAAGAAGGGAGAAAGTACCACTGTTGTTTTTATCATAGGGTTATAAATAGGTATATGGCAATAATAAATAATAATTAACATAAAAAAATATACAATATATAGTCGATAAAACATATTTTAAGTAACCATTTACAAGGGAGGTTGCTATATAAGAGAAGTTTTTAACATGATTGCGTTTTTCTACTTTTCATTAATGTTTTATTATTTTTATTCTCTTGGCATCATTTGGACATGTAGGATTTACATATATATATATATATATATATATATATATATATATATATATATATATAAAATTTAAGTCAATTTACGTCAACAAGAAGAAAATAAGAACACAATATAAGTTGCAGCATATGACTTATTCTGGTCCAGTATTAAATAGTGGTGCATATTTATATTAAAGAATGAATCTAATTTCTCTTATATAGAAACCTAAGGAATTAAATAAGTCAATAATTATTAAAAAATCACAATTAAACAATCTCAATCTCAACATAAAACAGGGCTAAAAATCGCGTTAGAGTCAAAAACACTTTAGTCATTTTGATTTATACTTGAATAAATAAAGCCAAGCTGCCAGGTATATATACTATATATATAAAAAGTTTTCATCATAATAAAGTTCCGATTCACAAAATATTATATTAAGTGTTCTATTGATACTTTGACACAATTCATTTTTCTAATCTGTCCCGCGTTTACTCACTAATACGTCTTTCTAGTCTAGTTTTCCATGCGCACTTGAAACGAAAATGTCAAAAATTTTTGAGATCGACAGAAATAGAAACAGATTCAAAACACTGAATCATCTTTTCTGTAATCATACTTTCCTTTTACTTGTGAACAATATTTTATTTTTCCCATTTTATTTAATATTAAGATAATTACTTTTGTAAATAAATGTAAAATTAATTGTTTAAAAATGTAATAACCATTTTGGGCGATCAATTAATAAAAACGGTAGAGTTGAATTTTAGAATCTTCGTTAATCTAATAAGAAATCTAGAAAAACAGTCTACGATGCAGATGATGGAAATCAAATATCTTAAAATTACCCAATGCCGTCATATTTATATAAAAGTATAAGAAATATACCTACTTAGCAAGTTTAATCAGCATATAAAATAGTTACAAATGCTACTTAGAATGAACAAGTATATAGTAAACAGAAAACAAGTAACAGGAAAGAACAAGGCCAAGGCTATGATTAAAAAACTAGCAGAAAAATTAATGTTGGGGAAACAGGTTGGAATAAAGTTATTGGCCAGAAGCGTATAAGGGTAGAAGCATCGCGTTCAATATGTGCGACATTTTAAAATGATACAAACCTCTCTCTTTACTAAGTACTGTATCAGCAAAAATTATGAAGAAAGGGCGCGGAAAGTTTTACAGAGATATTTTGTGTCACATGTTACCATGCAAACAATTCTTGAGTTACATTTAGAATTACTTGAATACTGTATTCATCACATCTAGCAACGTCCGGCTATCATGTCTTTCCTAAACAATCTAAAAGGTAGTAAATTTTCTTCAACGAAAAGGTGACAGAAGCAGTGGTGGTCTGGTTTGCAAAGCAAGGTAACAAAGGTTGGTTTAAAAGGTTTAGAAGCATTGCAGGTTCTTTGTAATGGATAATATTTGTTGAATAATAAAAAACTCTGACTTTCAAATTTTGTTTTCTTCTATAGTAGGTCAAAAATGTTTTAATACATCCTTGTATTTGGAGCATGTATAAAAAAGGATGGGACGTATAATATAATGTAGAAAAGCTATCACCCACTCTTTATTTATATGTACAAAGGGGTTAGAATTACTTAGAAACCAGTTATAATAGAATATCTGTTATCAAAAGTGTATGTATAATCGTTTTAAGGAGTGTAGATGAACAGAAGAAATGGTTTCTACAGAAAATTAGTGGTTAAAGGATGAACACTACTTCTAGTTCCATGATCATTATCGATAGAAGGATATCATTTTGGCTACCATATTCGCTATCGTTACTTTATTGACAGCAGCTCTATAATATAATAATGATGTAGTAATGAACGCTACATACTTTAAAAACTACATTAGGCGTATCTCAAAGTAAAAATGAACTAAAAATCTTGCTAAATTATTGATAATATTGGATATATTTTATAGAGGATATTTGAATCCGACATCAGACCAAGACAAAAAACAGGGCAACTTTTGAGAGCCGCCAGTTACTACTCACCGAAAAAATATGAGTATTCTATTTGGTTTGAAGTTTGTCAAATATTACTGGAATTGGAACGTTGTTGGTATATAAATGAGTGAGGTATCATATAATTTTCAAAAGATAATGCATTCCCCTTTGGATATATAAATATAATGTTGAAAATATCATGAACAAACTCAATCTAACTACAAGTTCTAAGGAGAGCAATCCTCTTAAATTCAAGGGGAATTCTTTGGATATGTGTTTCTATACAAATAGTCTCATGCATGTTATAATTGTTACGAAATGGAAGATAAGGAAAAAGATGTGTGATAGCAACATTTCAACCAATGTTGAAGACACAAAACTTAAATTAATTGGATGCAGACTTTTTTCTTTGTTGATACAGAAATTCTAGGGTGTTTATTTGTTGTATTTAATTGATATAATACTGATGTGTAAAACAGATTAGATATTATTCAACTACTTTTTGCCATCTCAAAAAATCAAGACATTGTAAACGAAAACTAGGCTATTAAACTAGAAACCCCTCATTCCCGTTTACCCGTATTTGTGCCCTAATATTTTGGACACTGTTCATTATTTTCTTCTGGTGACCCACCAGGGTGATTCCCAGTTCCGTTAACTCTTTAACGGTAAGATTGACCACGGCGTCCATAGTGTTGATGCCGCCGGAATGGAAGTTTTCAAGATAACGAGTCATCTTTATTGAATTGAGCCATTCTTCGATGCACGTGAAATTTGTGAGATCTGGGGCGTCCGCAGATAGGGGGTTGTTTGATCTGGAAAATAGAAATATAGCTTGTGTTCAGAATAACTACTTATTTGTTAAAATTCAAAAACTAGAGCAGAAAAACTAATATAACAAAAAATTATTACAGGTAAGTATCAGACAGTGTACATTATGAAATTAATTAAGTTCATTCATATTAACGGTTATATAAAATAAATTGCCTCAATATTCCAATATATATATATATATATATATATATATATATATATATATATATATATATATATATATATTTGTTCGGAAAAAAAATTCTTATACTATACCCTACCAATATACCGACATCCTCAGCATCGTCTGTAATAGTCACTTTTGAATAATTTCAAATATTTCCTTGTAATCAACACTGATGGGTTAGACTACAAACACAACTATTTGGGTATGAAGTCGACGAAAGGACGAAGTAATACTCTTTGTAATTTACCTAGCTTTATTTGCATCATCAGGGTGATAGAAGAAGCAACATTAGTACAAATTACACACTAAAAAAGATTGCACTAATTACTTACACTAATTGAGGTGTATCTTACACATCTCCCTACAATAATAGCGAAAACTATCCAAAAAATTTTTTGTTTTAAAAAACATTTTTACAAAAAACATATATTTAAAAAACTTTTACAAACATCACATTTTACAATGTCACTCCTGTGAAGAGTCAAGCGGCTGGAAACTTTCTAAGAGATGTGACCTATATAAGAACCTTTACAACCTAAAAAATTAAGTTTCTATACAACAATACTTTTATCTCAGTTTTAATCACTAATAACTCGTTCAAAGATAGTAGTTTCCCTTCTCTCCTCCAAACTCTCTTTGAAGAAACTAAACGTTTCCTCAAATCCCACCCCAAGTTAGTAGTGACTAAATCTGACAAAAGTAATGTTACCGTAGTAATGTTGAAAGATGATTATTTTAAACTTTCTCAAGAGAATATTAACCAGGATTCATCCTACGTAACTCTCACTAGTGATCCAACTAGTAATATTTAAAATAAATCTAACACCTTTGACAAAACAAACAAATTGATTTAAACACTAAAAAACTCTCATCCTATAAAACTGTTGTTGCTAAATTCGACACCCTCACTTAAATCCATAAAACTACCTTAAATATGGGACCTACAGTGTCCTCCATAGGCTCACCAACTGAACATATTTCGGGCTTTCTTACTAATATTTTAACTAAAGCTTATGATTAGAATCGCTTGTAAGCTTCGCTGTAACATCTCCAGAAGATGCCAACCCCTAGTATTGGCGAAACGTCGAGAGCTAATCTCAGAAGACAACGGCCTACTAACAGCCCGAACAAACAGTTTAACAAGTTAGACGATGGCCGTGAAAGCCTATCGCAGTTTAAATTTTTTTTTGGTTAGTTTTCGCTATTATTTGTAGATGAGTTCTGTAATCCATTTTCTTAACACCATGACAAAACTAACTACAATTAGTGTTGCATATCGCAACCTAAAAAATTCATAGGTCGAATTGCCGATAATGCAAGACAGATGCTGTTTCTATTTGCTGCACATAATTGCGAGAAATTCCCTTCTTAACCTTTATGACGTCGACAACAGTCATTCTATAATTTCTGACATTACTCTAATATTTGTCAATTTTAATAACTCTCTAATATTTGTCACTTTTAAAATAAATCGTTCATTTTCTCCACAAAAGATTTTGTGTTATATAAAAAAAAATATAGTTTTAATTATTAAGTGTAATTTAAAGTAATTACGAGAGTGTGATCGCCAAAATATAAGGTAACCAATTTTATTTTATTATAACTACATAGAACCAAAATCGAAGGTACTGCTTCAATAAGCAGTTAGCAACATATTCAGGGGGAGAAATAAAATCCCCCTATGTTCTTCATGATCCTAACGAGCCGGATACAGCAGCTGTTCCCGTCTTTGTAAAGCTGGAAGCTGGATTTTTCATTGATAAACCACGAAGGCGATCATTTCTCGTCTCTACAAAGACGCTTTCACGCAAGAATTCTCAAGATTCTCTCACATTATTCGTAAAAATCACTCGTTTCCTCATTTCTTCGCAAAGAAAAGACATAGTTTTTATTCTTTCATATTCACACATCGCAGTTTTGGCGGTTCCACGATCCAAGGTTCTTCGTATTGGCGCCGTCCGGAAGGTTTGGTTTCGTCACTTTGAAGGGATAAGAAGTTTTATGTTTCGGTCGCGGTTGGACTGTGCGGTTTGGTCACTTATTGTAACTTTTACGAATTGGGTTTTTGTATCGTCGCATGTTATTTTATTTTATTTTTAGATTCGCAGTGCTTATAAGTAGATTTTTATGGTAATATTATTTAGTTCTTAATACTAAGTATCTCTTGTTATATTTAAAATTTGTATTATTTTTTCTCACGCTCAAAATGACTGATGTTGCAAAAATTATAAAGTTAAGAGGGCATACTAAAGCTTGTATTACTAGAATTCAAACATTTGTCTCAAAAAACCAAAATGTAGTTTTAGATTGCGGTCAATATATTGCACGCAAAAATGTATTAAATGAAACTTATCGCAAGTATCTCAACTTACAAGAGGAACTTGAATTAGAAGATTTTGATAAATATTGTTCAGATAGGGACATAGTTGAAGAACAGTATTATAATTTAGACTCATATTTGCACGAGAAAATCACGCAATTATCTGCAAAACCAGTTGAAACTCAACCTATTGTAACAAATGTAACACCATCTGTCAGCACAATTCAAAATGTAAAGTTGCCAGAATTAAAAATACCTTTTTTCTCGGGCGAAATATCAGAATGGCCCAGTTTTTTTGAAGTTTTTACCAAATTAATAACAAATGATAAACAGTTATCTAATGCTCAAAAACTTATTTATCTCAAATCAGTGTTAAGGAATGAACCGTTAAAGTTAATTGACAATCTAGAAATAATTGATTCCAATTTCGAAATTGCAATAAAAAATTTATGCGATAGATTTGAAAATAAATATTTAATAGTAAACAGCCATTTGAACAGTTTATTAAATGCTCCACTCATTACAAAACCCAATGCACATGTTCTAAGGGATTTCTTAACTCAAATTAAAAGCCATCTCGCCGCCTTAGAAAACCTCAACATCTCGAATCAACTCACTGATTTAATTCTCATCAATCTCTTTACTCAAAAATTAGACTATAATACTAAAAGATCATTTGAAACCGATCGTAATATAAACAAACTCCCAAGTTTATTGGAGTTCCTTGAATTTATTGAAAGAAAATGCAAAATTCTCGAAAATCTTGCTCCTGAGTACTCCCATTCTCCGAAACAAAAACAACTTTCTCGTTTTACTTCTCTTAACACAGTTAGCAATAATTTGCAGTATAGTAGTAATAATCAGTATTTTAAATGTTTCTTATGTCAAAATAACTCTCATAAAATATACACTTGCCAGGAATTCTTAAATATGTCTGAAGATGACCGTTTTCAAACGGTCAAGGCAAAGAAAGCGTGTCTCAACTGCTTGGCTAGTGGTCATTCAGCAAGCTCATGTACCTCTTCGTCGAATTGCGCCAAATGTAACAGGAGACATCACACATTGCTCCATTTCTCTAACGCTTCTAATCATAACTCAAATAGTTCTCGGTTCATTTCAAGAACAAATCAAGATTCTTGTAGTCTACCCACTAGAAACACTCACTTCCAAAATACTCGTCACTCTCAAGACTCACAAGGAAATCGTAATTCTCAAAATACTCGCCAGACTCACAATATACATGATACTTCAAATTCTCGTACTCACTCTAATGTATCTCGTGATCCCAATACTCAAGGCGAAACTTCAAGTTCTCCTGCAATTCCACGAATAGCAAATCAATGTCAGTCTAATGATGTCTACCGAGCATCATCTCTCTCTGCACTCTCAGGCAAAAAGGAGGTTCTACTCCAAACAGCATGTGTTACAATTTATGATTCTCATAATAATCCCGTTAAGGTTCGCTGCCTTACAGACTCAGCTAGTCAGCTTTCGTTTATCACTGAGAAATTAGCAAGTCGCTTGAAATGTATTCCTTACACAAAAAGTCTTCACATTTCTGGGATATCCGAAATCTGTTCGACGTCGAATAAAATGGTGGATTTAAATATTTTCTCAAATGTCAATCCCACAAAACATTTTACACTCTCTTGTGCGATTCTCCCAACCATCACTTGTAAGCACCCTCAAATTACATTGGATTTTAATGCCCTCAAAATTCCACCAAACATTCACCTGGCTGATCCAGAATTTTGTACTCCTGCCGAAGTTCAAATGTTGCTTGGAGCAGATGTTTATTTCGACTTACTCACTTATGGGTTAATAAAATTAGGCCCTAATCTTCCTACCTTAACAAATACTCATCTCGGATATCTTGTAGGTGGAAATGTACCTCAATCCTCTGGGTTAATTGACTCATATTCCATACTTAACATTCAAGAAAATACTCAACCTCGAAATGAAGTATCCTTGTTCGTTCAAGCTCAAAATACCGATTCACTCGTACGGTCGTTTTGGGAAGTAGAAGAAATCTCGTCTTTTACTTGTACTCCAAAAATCCTAACTCCTTCGGAGCAACAGGCCGAAGACATTTTTAAATCGTCACTTAAAATATTATCATCTGGTAGATTCCAAGTAGATCTCCCTTTCAAATCTCCCAACGAATATAAAAAATTGGGCGAATCGTTTTTCCTCGCAAAGAAGCGATTCCTAAACCTCGAACAGAAACTGATCAAGTCAGATCAATTATATGTACAGTATAAACAATTTATTCATGAATATATTGCACTTGGACATTGCAGATATGTGCCTCTCTCCACTCGAAATATTCACTCTGATTTAAAATATTTTATTCCTCACCATTGCGTTTTAAAGGATAGCGTAACAAATAAGTTGCGTGTCGTCTTTGATGGCAGTATGAAAACTACCTCAAATCTAAGTCTTAATGACATAATGCTTCCTGGTTATACGGTACAACGCGAATTATTCGATATTTTGATAAATTTTAGATTATTTAAATACTGTATTGTAGCAGATCTACGTCATATGTACAGACAAATTCGAGTAAATCCCGAACAGGTTTTTCTGTTGAACATTTTGTGGCGTGATTCACCTCAAGAGGATTTGAAATGTCTTCAACTCGAAACTATCACTTATGGATTAAATAACTCCGGGTTTCTTAGCACTAGATGTCTTAAGGAATTAGCTCAAAACAATTCCGACAAATTTCCTTTGGCTAGTGAAGCTCTTTTAAATTGCTGTTATATCGATGATGTGCTTTATGGCTGTAACGATTTCGAAACACTCTTCGAAATTCATCGTCAATTAACGGAATGTTTAAACCTCGCTTGCTTCTCGCTTCATAAATGGTGTGCAAACTCACCTGAATTTCTCGCAGGTATTTCTCATATCTCTAATGAAGCTAGTTATGTAATCAATCCTGAAAATCACACGAACAAAATTCTCGGCCTATGTTGGAATTTTCACTCCGATCATTTTTCAGTTCTTGTGCCAAAGGTTACCGTTAAGGATACATATACAAAAAGAGAAGTTCTCTCTTTAATCGCTTCCATTTATGACCCTATAGGATTGATTAACCCTTTAGTGGTATCTGCCAAATTAATTATGAGAAAGATTTGGTTAGAAAGGTCGAATTGGGATGACCCTCTCAGTCCAAAATTGCTTACCGAATGGAATCTATTTTTACAAACACTTCCTCACATCTCCAATCTCAAGATTCCTAGGTTGCTGCAAAATTCTAGCAATGTAACAAGTACTCAAATACATGGGTTTTCGGATGCAAGTCTTAGCGCGTATGGTGCTTGTGTTTATTTAAGAACGTCACATGAAAATGGCTTTATATCTTGCAATCTAATCTCCTCAAAGAGTCGTGTTAGTCCTGTAAAAGTTGTGACTCTTCCTCGATTAGAACTTCTAGGAGCATTATTACTCTCTAATCTTGTTACGAAGATTCTTTCTGTCTTGATTCCATCCCAATCTCAGATAAATTCTGTCAATTTATGGACAGATTCAGAAATCGTCCTCGCATGGATTAAATCACACCCTTCTCGTTGGTCTACCTTTGTATCCAATAGAGTAACTCAAATTCAAGAACTCACTTCCAACCATACATGGAGACATGTACGATCGAAAGACAATCCCGCGGATATATTATCTCGTGGTGCTACACCCTTGCAGTTGCTTGATTGTGATTTTTGGTTTAATGGTCCTCAATTTTTGTCAGATCCACACTTTGATTTCAACCTCTTTGTATCTAATGGTCCTTCGAGTATTAATGTTGATGAACTGCCTGAACTCAAAAGGGTTACTCATCTGATCAGAAAACCAGATTCACAAGTATATGATGCCCTCTGCAAATTTTCATGTTTCACTCGACTTCAGAGAGTTTTTGCATACTGCCTTCGTTTTATTCACAATGTAAGAGCTAAGTCTCATAGACGTACAGGTCCTCTCACTCCACATGAACTCTCTAGTTCTGAGTTAATGATCATCAAATTGACCCAGTCACATTTCTTCAGTTCGGAAATCCAATTTTTAATGGATAATCGTCTGCTTAAAGATAAGTCTATTTGTAAATTGAATCCCTTTCTAGATTCGTCTCAAATGATACGAGTAGGCGGTCGTCTTCTCCTTTCAGATGTTCCTTATGATCAGAAATTTCCTCTACTGTTACCCTCAAAATCACATATTGTCAATTTATTACTTACCCGAGAACATCGAAGACTTCTACATTCAGGCCCTCAAAATACACTGTCTAATGTTAGATTGAAATTCTGGCCTCTTGATGGTCTTCGACAAATCAAACGTATAATACAAAATTGTCTCACTTGTTACCGTTTTAACGCACAAGTCGCGTCTCAAATCATGGCTAATCTCCCGAGGGAAAGAGTTCAAATTGCACGTCCATTTATAAATGTTGGAGTTGATTTTGGTGGTCCGTTTCCCATCAAGACCTCTAAACTCAAGAGAGCTCCCCTTACTAAGGCCTATATGGCAGTGTTTGTATGTTTAGCTACTCGCGCCGTGCATGTGGAATTAATTTCCAGTCTTTCTACTGAAGCGTTCTTATTGACTCTGAAAAGGTTTATCGCCCGAAGGGGTAATCCGAATATCATTTTCAGCGATAATGGCACAAACTTTCTAGGTGCGAAAAACCAATTGAAAGAACTTTATGAGTTGCTTCTTAAAGGTGATACCTCTGAATCTATTCGCTCTTTCGCTACTTCGTGTCAAATTCAATGGAAGTTTATCCCTCCACGCTCACCACACCACGGTGGTATTTGGGAAGCTGCCATAAAGAGCTTCAAATACCATCTCGTAAGAATAATGGGTAACTCCAATTTTACTTTCGAAGAACTATCCACTGTACTTTCGCAGATCGAGGCAGTGCTCAATTCACGCCCTATCTGTGCGCTCTCAGATGACCCTTCCGATTTTTCCTTTCTTACTCCCGGACACTTCCTTATTGGATCTAATTTAATGTCTTATCCTGAATCAGATCTTTCTGATATTCAAGAAAATAAATTGTCTTTGTGGAATAAATGCACAAGAATTCAGCAGCATATGTGGAAGGTTTGGACCCGCGATTATCTTAATAGGCTGCAAAATAGACCTAAATGGTTCACTCCTCAGGTAGGCATAAAGCCTGGTGATCTCGTCTTGCTTAAGGACGAAAACTCGCCTCCTCTCAAATGGCCTATAGCACGGGTAGTTGAGACATATCCGGGAAAGGACAACAAGGTAAGAGTTGTTAAGGTCAGAACTCCTGAAGGCTTATATGTTCGCTCTATTGCTAAACTGTGTCCTCTTCCTATGACTCACCTTCAAGAATATTAATAGTTTGTTAGTTTTAGTTATACCTTTCTTCAAATTGTACATAAACATTTTTTTTTTTTCTTTTGATGCGTTCACATCAAGGGGGGGACTATGTTGCATATCGCAACCTAAAAAATTCATAGGTCGAATTGCCGATAATGCAAGACAGATGCTGTTTCTATTTGCTGCACATAATTGCGAGAAATTCCCTTCTTAACCTTTATGACGTCGACAACAGTCATTCTATAATTTCTGACATTACTCTAATATTTGTCAATTTTAATAACTCTCTAATATTTGTCACTTTTAAAATAAATCGTTCATTTTCTCCACAAAAGATTTTGTGTTATATAAAAAAAAAATATAGTTTTAATTATTAAGTGTAATTTAAAGTAATTACGAGAGTGTGATCGCCAAAATATAAGGTAACCAATTTTATTTTATTATAACTACATAGAACCAAAATCGAAGGTACTGCTTCAATAAGCAGTTAGCAACATATTCAGGGGGAGAAATAAAATCCCCCTATGTTCTTCAATTAGTGTAAGATACAAAAAAGAATATTCGGTAATTTGTACTAATTTTGTTTGTTGTAGCACCTTAATGATGCAAATATAGATTTGCGAAAGCTTGGAACTAAAAAGAGTCCTGTCTTCCTCTGCATACTTCTATGTATCTATGTATCGGAAACTTCTTACACGATAATAATGAAAAATTATTGGTTTATGGGGATTACGTTATGACCAACTTTTTGAAAATATTTTGACAGGCTTGTCACTTCCGGTTATACCGGAAGTGAACAGCAAATGTTATTTTAAATGGAACACTTTGTATATTATTGTATTTTTCGATTCTTCATAACAATCTGGATAAAATTTGTATAAGGTACCATATGTCAAAACTTCATATTTTTTGAGTTATACAATTTTTTGAATAATTTTGACAGATAGAGACAAACTTTCAAACAAACAAAATATCTTGAAAAATGTTGCACACAAAGAATATGGGTTACGTTCTTTCAGAACTTTAAATCTAAATCAAATTTTTAAATACAGAGTGTTCACATATGATACATCTTTAAACTTCAAACCATAGTAAGTCTACTTTATTATTTTAATAAAAAAAGAAATCAGTTGTGTTTCAAATAGTATTATGGTTCCCTATACCTAAAGTTAATCCTTTTAAAGATTATTGTAGTTTATTGTTGTAATGTGAAGAAGCTAAGATAAGATATTTATTTTTTTATTCTAGCAGGCCGTGTACGAATATGTCATAATTGTCATTATTTTTGATTATTGGCATTTTTGCAAAGTGATATAAATGGCTGGTTTAGAATTAAACAATGAAGAATGAGTAAATTTAATTTTAATATGTGGAGAATGCGACAGTTATTCCTAGAACATGTGCTTAAAAGCAAAATTTAACACATATTGGTTGTTTCCAATAAAAAGTTAACAAAGCGAAACCTATTGTTGATAATAATGATCATACAATTAATGTTCGTGGTTATTATGCTGCTTATTGCGAAGCGTCACTACAATGCTAAGTTTAAAGGAAACATACTATATTAAAAAAATAGAATTTATAACGATAAAACGTCAAGAAGATACTTATTAATTTTCTTTAGAATATTATATGGTGCATCGAATTAGAATCGGTGGTCTGACTAATCAAAATTTATAAAAAACGAAATATCTAATAGGCAAAATTCGCATTAACTGAAGCGAAGTAAATTAACATTTAACGTGGTTTTCAGGAGCAATGGAAGTTTAATGTCTTTTGTGCGATCAGAGACAACCAGGTTGTAGCTCTCCACTTTTATGATGGTAACTCAAAACACATTTTTTTATTTGAATGATATCTCAATATATTTAAAGTAAATTAATACAATCTTCATTGTTTAATTCTAAACGAGCCCTTTCTATAACTTTGTAAAAGAGCCGATAATCACAAATAAAGGCAATTATGACATCTTCATACACGGCCTGCTAGAATAGAACAAGAAATATCTGACCTTTAACAGTAAATCACAATTATCTACAAAATATTAACTTTGTGTGGGCAACCGTATATTTGAAAGACAATTAATTTCTTTTTTAATTAAAATACAGGGTATTTCGTTTAAAATTATTTACCTACTGTATTTTGAAGTTTAACGAAATGGCACTAATTGTATGATCATTATTATCAACAATAACTTTTTGTTAAAAACAATCAACATGTGTTAAATTTTTAAGTAATCTCTTCACAGTGTCACGGGCAGTTCGAGAACGATCTATATATCTTTTAGCAAATAAAGTACATATTCTAGTCTGTCACATTTTCCACATATTAACAGTAAATTTAGGCATTCTTCATTGTTCCACTTTGTTCCACTCCAATTCTAAACCAGCCATTTCTATCACGTTGCAAAAGTGCCAATTAAACCACAATTATCTTTAAAAGTATTAACTTTAGGTATAGGGAACCATAATACTATTTGAAAGACAACTGATTTTATTTTTTATTAAAATTAAAAAATGCAGGTTGTTTCATTTAAAATTATTGACTTACTATGGCTTGAAGTTTGAAGTTTAAAGAAATGGCGTATCATTGTGAATACACTGTATTTAGAAATTGGATTTTTATATAAATTCCTAAAAACGTTACCCACTCTTTATGTGAAAAGGTTTTTAAGACATTACGATTGTAAATGTATAAGACATTATCTTTCAAAAGGTTATCTCTCTGTCAAACATTTTTTAAAAAATATAAATAACTCAAAAATGTGAAGTTTTGAAATATGGTACCTTTTACAAATATTATTTAGTATCTTATGTAGAATCTAAAAACGCCATAATATACAGGGCGTTCCATTTAAAATAACGTAGCTACCGTTTACTTCCGGAGTAACCGGAAGTGTAATGTCTGTTTTTTAAGTTCGTGATATCTTTTATTTCCCATAAATCAATTTTCATAAATATCGTGTAAGTAGTTTCCGATATATAGATAGTGTAAGTTCGTCGTGAAACACCCTGTATTACTTTCCCGTATTTCATTTCAACGTGTTTCCTTTTAATTATTTTTCCTTATTGTTATTTTATGATCAGTACATTATATATCAGTACATATGTTATTTTATGATTGTAAGTGGTACATATTCAGTAACACTGAAATTTTTTGGACTGATACAAACCTATTACACGAAATTACAAACCTTAAGAAGTTTTGGAAATTGTAAGCATTTTATTTCATCTTTATTGATGCGGCACTTAAATTTAAATGACAGGTGATATCATGCATATCCTTAACAAAAATGATTGTTTTTTAATACAATGTATATAACAAACTTTTGCTACATTCTTCTTTCTATAAATATAATTTGTAATCAGAATACAAATGTTCTGGGAGTATATCCCAGCAGTAAATAACACACAATAATGGAAAACATGAAGTTACGTTTTTCATCAATTGAAAAAAGTATTTTATGACAATTTTGTTAAATATATGCAGTAAATATTTTATGGATTTTAATAGTGTGTGGAACTAAAAAACGTATAAATATCATCATTCTTAAAAAAAATAATAAAAGGGGTCGATTCTTTTAATCTCGATCTCATATCAATACGCAAAATAATAGACATAAAGTTAATATAAATAAAAAAATTGAAGATTCTACACGTTAATGTTTTTTTATATGTAAATTTTTTCTAGATTTCCAATAACGATATTAAACTTTCATTAACTTAACACTTACGAGTTCTGTATGAAATAACAGAACAACTGCGTGTTACTACTCATTTAAGATTAATGTTAATGGGGACTAAAATCCTCTTAATGGTACGTTACTTAAGCATATAGCTAAAATTTACACCTGAAACAATACTGTTTGCCTTAATAATGATAATAAAACTTTTTGTATTACTACGATTTACATAGCTGCAAATTTCTTAGATGCACACACTAATAAAATCATAATAGAAATATGTTAAAGAAAAAGCTTAAAAGTAATGTTAGAGCTTCATGCAATAGGGTAAAAAAGCAAACAAATACCTTGCAAAACAAAAACCACAGCAAGCATATTTACACATTAACAAAATTGACCCAAGCTCCCCCAGTCTGAGCGTTATTCGTATCCGCTACATCGGGCTTAGCTTCAACCCTCTCTACATTAGTTTCATCATTAAATAAATTATCAGAACTGGTATTGGCCGCACTCGATTCGTCTTTGAAGTTATCAGAAAACTGTTCACTTAGTTCCAGTAGATCAGAACCAGATTTGTTTATCATTTGCGTGAAGAAATGGTCTGGTCTTTTGCTATAGTCGTTGTTGTCGTTAAAGAGATCCGGTTTTTTTCCGAAAAAGTTTTCTGTCTGTTGGTCGTATTCGTCGCCATCGTCAAAGAACATGTTGGCAGTTCCTGGTCCGTCTATATTTTGTCGAATATCTATATTCGGATAGAATGGGGATTTATGCTTAAAGTTTGATTCCCTGCTATCATTTCCGAAGTTGTTATTTAACCACATATTCGTGTTTAGTTCCCTCAGTTGGTTACCACTATTCGCCTCAAAGAGATTGTCTTGTTTCAGGTTAAGTAAGCTGCTGAATCTCTGTTTCATTTCATGTTCTATCACTGAGTTTCGGTACTCATTTTCCAATCTTCTTCGCAGATCTAGTTCATTGTGCGTTATATCAGATACGACACCATAATTCTGTAGCAAAATGACATCTGGAAGTCCATAGTATGGATGGGTTTCAACTTCTGCTACATTTTGTGCATAGTTTATACGCCTTTGAAGCGAACCAAAGTAGGGATTATGATGCAGATGAGGTAGTTCTGATAATTGCATGACTGAGGTAATGTGAGAGGGTATGTTTTGTGAAGGCCAGGGAAGATTATATGGCAGCTGACAGCTAAAATGAGTGAGAAAAAAGAATAAGGGATATGTTGCAAGGGGTTAACTATAACTAGTGATTTTTGGATCATTTTGCCTATAAAATTTTACAAATATTTTATTAATTATTCTTTAAGTCTAAGAAATAACACATATGTATTTACATTGCATATATGACATATTTCCTCTGCCAAATCTTTATATTAATTTTGGCGTCATTAATTTGGTAATTGATTTTGCTTATTATTTTTCTCTTGATTCAACACTTTTCTTCTCTGAAAAGCAAACTATACAATTATTTTTATTTCTTGGATATTATACAAAATATAAATTTTTACAAATGCCTTTCTTCTTCTTTGCTTCTTCCCCTGACGGTATATTATTAAGAAAGTGTCTTTTCATCATTTATATCTTTCCAAGTTTAAAACTTCTGTTCCGTTTAATTTCCATCTTGATTTAAATTTAATTTTTTAATTGTCACTTATTTAATTTTTAATTATACTCATATATGTAGAATACAAATATACAGCGCTGCAATACAGTTGCGTTCTCCCAGTGCGACAGAGAAAAGTGTTGCAAAGCAGTCCCTGCATATCTTTCCAATTTGCCAGGTTTATCGACCACGTGGTCGATAAACCCGGCCTGTTAAAAAGAGATGCAGGGCCTACTTTGTGTCAGTTTTCGACTTACCCATAGACATTAAATACAAACAGACTGATCGCTGCTATTAGCGTTCCCTCAGTGCAACAGAGAAAACTGAGGTAAAGCAGTCCCTGCATCTATGGCTAATGGGTCAGGTTTATCGACCATGTGACCTACTCATTGGCTATGTATGCCACGTGATCAAAAAATCCGGCCCATTAGAAAGAGATGCAGAGCACTGCAGGGACTGCTTTGGGTGAGTTTTCCCTGTCGAACTGGGGGAATGACGTTATATTGCAACGCAACGCAACCTAATCTTATGTGTTTAAGTCAGTTTAATTACTTATATTATTATAACGTGCATTTAAAGCATCCAATAAAACACATTTGACAAGATTTTTAGGCATTTCCGCTACTCAAGACTTTTCATGATTCAATGTTCAAAAACAAGGTACATACAACCATTTTCGTTTATATAATACTAAACTTATGATTAATTCTTAGACTGAATTGTAAAGTTTTTATTATTTTAATTATAAAAAAATTACTACTTTACCAAAATGTATCCAAAATACCGTAAAATTAGTATGTGTAAGGTGACAACAAAATACGAAGTAAAAGAGCGTACTGAAGTACAAATAAAAATAAATATTGTGCCATATCTAATGCACAAACTTTAGCGACATCTATTAAGCTTTACTCTAACTTTTTAACTCACAAAAAATTGATTGCTTTATAATATTGTTATTTACAATAGTACAAGATGAAAATTCGTTTTTAATAAATATAAATACTTAAGTGGTCTGTAATGCTAGCGGTCAATGCTATTGAGAGTGTGGTGCAAGAACAAATAGTACAATAATTTTGTCTGGTAACCTACAGGACTCAGTTTTATTGCGAAATATCATTAAATGGTTACTCTTCTACAGTCGATATACCGAGGACAAAAATTACACCAGAAGTTTATGGTTTAAAAAAGAAATCTGTTAAAGAAATTAAAAATAATAAGGCAGTGGGTGACTTGCCTTTATTTTTATAACAGTTATCTATCGAAAGTGGAGATACCTATATCTTAATGAAAGTTATAACTAGCAAGAAGAGATATAAAATCTCTAAAAAACAGCGACTCCGTGTTCAATAGTACACCGGTAGTACTAGACAGTCGTAAAAGCACACACTTCTTTTTTTTTTGTTAGCAAAATTCGTACTATACATAACGAAGAAAACAGAAATATAAGGAAAATCCTGTCTACACAATTAATACTAAACCGAAAGATTGTAATGCGAGAATGGATATCAAGTAATTTCTCAAATTATTAACAAATAAGTTTTGATTTTTTTACAGTTCTGCATAATAGGCCTGATCATCTCTTCCCAATTCAAAGTTATTACATTGAAACAGTATGAGATATATAATTGGCACCACAAAACTTGTCCATGGTACTATGATTTTCTCGGTGGAGTGCCAGTATTGGTAAATTTTAATAAAGTGAGACTTTCAAATGAATGATAGAAGTTAACCTAATCTTAATCCATTGTAATGGCGGCACCACACTTCGCTATGTGTTATTTGTTATGCGGCTTCGTTGTATTCGCCTAAATATTTCGTTATTCGTCAGCGAATAACAAATAGCCTCCACACTTGTGCCGGCGGGACAAACATTCCAAACCTTTGCGTCATGCGTGTTTGGCAGAAACAAAACCGATGTGCGCGTGTTGATGGTCGCAGCATTTTTACGTACATCCAGAAATCTCATCTCATTCCCTTTTCATTTTCATTTGTCCACTCCCTTTCACAGTAGGTACACCACAAATCAAAGCGTAATAAGTACGATACTTATATAGAAACGCACAAATTTGTCGAATTAATGGTTCAAGAACAACGAGAACTAGAATAAAGTTATGTTAAGATACCATCAAGACAACCACCGGTGCGAACGAAGTGTGAGCAACCGACACATACATTCGGCTTATTCGGGTCCTTTAAAGTGTTTCAAAAAACAGACAAGTGGACGGGTAGGCGTATTTGCTATTCGGGTATTTGCTGCGCCATATTCGGCCGAATATGCCGCACAACGAATAACACATATCGAAGTGTGGTGCCGCGATAAGCAAATCAGGGCAGGCAGTTTAGTTTATTCAAGGAAAAATTCTTAGAGAGGTTAATTATTTTTAAAAGTAAAAAAAATAAGAAACATAATCATATGCAATGCGTCGTGTCAATAGAACAAATGCAAAGATAGATGAAAGAGAAGATCTAAAAAGGCATATTTAAAATAACAGCTATCAGTTTTTGTGGGTTTACATATATCTACTTTCCAAATAATTCGTATGAATATTTTGAAAACTTACCGATTCTGAGCAATTTTTCTTAGGGTATCGGGGACTCGAATTAATTTATCTAAAGTTTTTACAATCGACTGGAAAGTAGGCCTGTGTGTCCTCTCTTTCTGCCAACAGTCTAACATTAATTGGTAAATAGCCTCCGGGCAATCCATCGGCGCTGGCAATCTAAAAACAAATTATACAAAACATGTGAATGCATTATTCATTATTAATGATAATTAGTAGTAAACAGTAATACAAAGCTTATTGTTTGAATTTTAAGACAAAACTAAATATATCCTAAAAAGATATATACATCAACGCTTCTTGAATTATCGAGAAATATTCATCTCCTAATTTGTTTTTTCTGGGAGAAAAAATAAGTAATCACATAAATCATTGGTTTGTGGGGAATAACTAGTCTTTAAGGGTTGGTCTGGTTAGTTGGAGAATAACTAGTTTTAAATAATTAGCCCAAATTCTAAAGAGAAAAAAGATAGACCATAGGGACTTACGAATAATAACAAACCTCTACTGGAATCAAAGAGCACAAATCGTAATAGATAACGAACCCACTCCAGAAATTGAAATCAGGAGAGGAGTTAGGCAGGGATGTATTATGTCCCCATTACTATTTAATGTATATAGTGAAGCTATTTTTAAAGAAGCATTACTATCTCAAAATGAAGGAATAATAATTAACGAAAGATCTATTAACAACAAAAGAGATGCAGACACCGTGATTATGGCAAGCTCTACTGAACAACTCCAATTACTTAAACAAAACAAACAGTTTCTGTGAAAAATATGGACTAAAAATGAATATAAAAAAGACCAAATACATGTTAATAACAAAGAAAACAAATATACCAACAAACATATATTTGGGAAATGTACCGATAGAAAGGGTTGATAAATACAAATACCTAGGAACCTGGATTTCAGACAATAATGATTAAACCACCAAAATAAGAGCTAGGATAGAAATAGTAATAAAATGCGTTTGTAAAAATGAAAATAATTCTCTGCAACAAAGATCTTAGATTAGTACTGAGAGTAAGCGCACTGAGATGCTACGTGTTTTCGATACTGCAATATGGACTTGAAAACTGGACATTGAAGTAAGAACACATAAATAAGTTACAATAATAAAAATAAGAAAGTTCCAATATCTGGAACACGTAATGAGGGGACAGCGATATGAACTGCTAGGGCTGATAATACAGGGAAATATAAGAGGAGAAAGGAGTATAGGAAGAGGGAGAGTGTCATGGTTGGAGAATTTAAGAGACAGGTTTAAATGCAGTTTTATAGAACTCTTCAAAGCAGCAGTAGATAAGGATAGTGATGATGATATCCAACCTCCGATTGGGAGACGGCGCTTAAAGAAGAAGAATGGTTGGTCATCCTCGGTTCTATGTTCTATGAACATTTCTGCCAAACAGATGATGGTCTTATTGTAAAGTAAATGGAAATGGTGGTTAAAATAAGGCTTGAAGATATTACATCATTCTAGTATATTATTGCCATATTTAACTGGAATTAACCATAATTTTAATTAAAATATTTTATATCTGACGTTTCGATTTTCATTTCGTTGGAAATACTCATACATGACAGGAACTAACATAAACACTTTTAAGAACAGTTTCCGTAATGGAAATTAAAATATCAAATATAACGCATAATTAAAATTACGGTTCATTCGGAACTACATAGTATATTATGAAGAGCAGTATCAGTCTTCAAAAATTCATCCTGGTGTGAAAGAAGACCAAAATGATCACACAATAGGTGGTTGTAAACTGATTTTGTTTACAACCTTGTAATTGTCAAAATAGAATATTTCCTTTTGTTTTATTAAATTCACTAAAAAAATGGGACAAAAAGAGGTAGCCCAGAAAATGACTCACAAATGAGTAACTCTTCTGAATCTATCCATCAAAATGTACGCGAAAACAGAAGAGAGACTCGCTGACCCTCAATGACCCAAATATGTCTTAATTACTTCAATTATTGTTCTACAGGCGAACCTTCAGCACCGAATAAGACAGCTTCAGCAGAACTTACTGTTTCTAGGAAAGGGTTCGATATCACCTTGATACTAGGGCTTGTGTAATAGTTACTGGAAGATATACAATAAGCTAATTGGCAGCAACAAAAAGAGCAAAATTAATTATGGAGAAGTTACGGCAGTGGCGGATCTAGACATTTGCTTTGGGAGGGGAACTTTCAAAGAAATACCAACCAAAATACATATAAAAGATAAACCCAAACTACATAAAAAGACATAAATAATAGGTTTTCTTTAATTTTGGACCTTCTTGGAGAGGAAGGGGGCAAATTTCTCTTTTTTCGCCCACCGTGTATCCACCCATAAAGCACTCGCCAAAAATCATTAAAAATATAAAAATAAGTAAACATTATTTTGAAGCACCGCGATTTTCAGAATTCTTTTCCTATTCAGGAAAATCACTTGTTACCGATTATATCCCTTTAGATTTATTGGCTAAATTTAAAGTATACATAAACGACCATGTTTACCTATATCCTTTTTCGATGCTTTTAATGACATCTTGATTCGACCAGTTCCAGTACGGCCGTTCTCCATAAGACATTACCTCCCAACACACTATGCCCATTGACCACACATCACTTGCGGAAGTAAACTTACGGAAGGCGATGGCTTCTGGGGCTGTCCATCGCACCGGAATTTTTCCTCCCTAAAATAATTAAATCAAGTTAAAATTGGACCTAAAACGTTTAAATAAAAATCAATAAATTAAATTTTACTGTCAACCTTTTCAAACTAGTGTACCTCGTAGCCTATACAGGGTGGTCCTTAAGTAATTGTACAAAAAGAAACCGTAGATTCTACACTTTAAAATATTACGATTTAAGTCAAGTTGCTTTAATAAAATGTTAATATTAAGAAAGATACAGGGTGTTAAAGTGGAATTTTAAAATTTTATTTTTTGCTATAACTTTTATGTTTGTCAATATTTATGTATAAAAATTTACAACTGGTTAGTATTAAATATCAGAAATTTTAATTTGATGTATACTTTGATGTATCTGATAGAGGGCGCTACATATGCCACATACGTGGCATATATTTGCACTTAACTTTTTTGCTCCTCAAGTTATGGGTATTTTTATTAAAAAATATTAAAGATACATTATTTTAACAAAAAAAAGGTATACTTCTTAATATCCTTAAAACTCAACAGTTTTCGAGATAATCGCATTTTAGAAATCAACTACATAATTCTGATTTATCTCAATTACTCCAGACAACGAAAGAAAATTAAAGAAAAACATCAATACTTCTGAATTTTGGTATAAAATACCTTTAATAAAGTTAATAGTTAACGAATTATTAAATAAAATAAATATATCAGCAGGATAAAATAACAGGATTTGATAAATAACAGAATAATTGGATTTTACATTAAACATTTTACGTTTTGTATAAAATTAAAGGCATAATCAAAACATTTAATTTACAAACCAAATTAAGAAATAGTTAAACTAAATAACGTTGAACTTTTTGTCAAAGTAAGTGTTCAATATGTCTACCATTTTCTTTAATTCATTTGTCAATACATTCCATAAAATATCGTCTCATATTAAATAGCATCATTGGTTCTAAAGAAACTGCTGCAGTATTTATTATAAGTGTTATACGTATAATAATAAGAAATTTTTACGAATTAAATAATTATATTAATATCTCACCACAAGAATATGACTAACACGAACAATCCAAAGTTCAGGAAAGTTGTTTTTAAACACTGTCTCACTCCAGTTTCTCTGTAACGTAATGGTGTACCATCTTGTAGAAACCACATATTTCGCCCTAAGTTTGATGACAATTCTTTGAATAAATCAATAAAATAATTTTATAAAAAATGTAAATAAATTTCGACATTCAAATTGCAAAGTAATTCGCATATCCGTAAAAAATAATTACCAATGATTCCAAACCATAGGACATGCATTTTAAATATGAATTTTGAATGGTATTTTATAGATATGCGAATTACCTTGCAATTTGGATGGTTAGATTTATTTAGATTTTTATAAAATGATTTTATTGATTTATTGGAAGAATTGTCATCAAACATAAGGCTAAATATTTGGTTTATGCAAGATGGTATACCAATACATTACAGAGAAGGGGGAGTGAGAGTATTTAAAAAAAACTTTCCTGGACGTTGGATTGTTCATGATAGTCATATTCCTTGATTATGTGGTAAGATATTAATATAATTATTTAATTCAGAAAAATCCCAAAAGAATACCTATTGTTATACTTATAATAAGTACTGCAGCTGTTTCTTTAGAACCAATGATGCTATTTAATATGAGACAATATTTTATAGAATGTATTAACAAATGAATTAAAGAAAATGGTGGACATACCGAACACTTACTTTGACAAAAAGTTTAATGTATTTAGTTTAACAATTTCTTAATTTGGTTTGTAAATAAAATGTTTTGATTATGACTTTAATTTAATACAAAACGTAAAATGTTTGATGTAAAATCCAATTATTCTGTTATTTTATCGAATTCTATTATTAATTATCCTGCTGATATATTTATTTTATTTATTATTTCGTTAACTATTAACTTTATTAAAGGAATTTTATAACAAAATTTAGAAGTATTGATGTTTTTATCTATTTTTCTTTCATTGCCTGGAGTAATTGCGTTAAATCAGAATTATGCAATTGATTTGTAAAACGCGATTATCTCGAAAACTGTTAAGTTTTAAAGTTATTAACAAGTATACCTTTTCTTTGTTTAAATAATGTATCTTTAATATTTTTTATCAAAAATACCGCTAACTTGAAGAACAAAAAAGTTAAGTGCAAATGTATGCCACATATGTGGTATATGTGGCGCCCTCTATCGGCTATATCAAAGGATGCATCAAATTATAATTCCTAATATTAAATAGTACCCAGTTGTAAATTTTTATACATAAATGTTTACAAACATGAAAGTTATAGCGAAAAATAAAATTTTAAATTTCCACTTTAACACCCTGTATCTTTTTTAATATCAACATTTTATAAAAGCAAGTTGACTTTAATCGTAATATTTTAAAGCGTAGAATCTGCGGTTTCTTTTTGTACAATTACTTAAGGACCACCCTGTATAAAGATTATATAGGAGATTTAACATTCGTATTAGAAATAATTCATAATTTACATAATTTGAAATATTGGAAGATATAAAAATTACATACAGCAAGTAAACCAATTTCTAAGATAGACCAGTTATTTTGTAATCATAGAATATTATGAACACACTTTTATATAATCAATGATCGGAATGGATTGGAAAGAAACATCGGTAATAGAAATAATTCCCGTGAAGTTAGAGCGTTAGAATATGACAACATATACATTATAACTCAAATTTGGAGTATACATATCATTTAAAAAAGTTTAAAAATAGTTGTAAAAATAAATATAACTTACCCTTGTTGTGTAAGCTCCTTCAGTGGCACTTTCAATTTCTCGGCTGAGACCGAAATCTGCTATTTTACAAACTAACTGCGAATTTACCAACACGTTTCTTGCTGCTAAATCTCGATGTACATAATTCATTTCACTTAAGTACTGCATACCCGATGCGATACCCCTTAACATACCCGTCAGCTGAATCACTTGGAATTTTCCGTCGTTTGCCTAAAAGAGAAATGAATTTATTACATAATAAAGGTATTTAATAAATAACAAAATATATTTGTACAAAGATTAATATTATTCAGATTTATTATTAATAAAAGATTTTTTACAAACAACGACTTACCCGTAGGAAAGTATCAAGTGATCCATTTTCCATATATTCTGTGATAATCATGACAGGATTCGACTTTGTAACTACACCTTGTAAAAAGATAACGTTTGGATGTTCAAATTGTCCCATTATTGACGCTTCTGTAAGGAAATCGTTACGGGATTTGTCCAAGGACCCAGCTTTTAGGGTTTTTATTGCTACGTCAATATCGACTCCGTTCATTTTTAGTTTTCCTCGACACACATCACCAAATTCTCCTCCTCCTAAAAAGATAATTATTTTATGAAGTAAAGATGTTACATATGTCAATATGTTACAAACAGGTTAGTTTAGGTTAGAAGTAATATATTTTTATATACTTCTTGAAGTCATGTCAGTGTCTGCTTGCTTATTTATGCGATAACTCTTGAAGAAAAGTCTTGAAACTTGGTATATATTTTTTATCTCGGGGCATGTACATCTACTTTAAACCAGCTGTTTTTAATACTATCTACCCATCTCATCTGTTTAGTCTTCCTCTTTTTTGCTTATATGTCCATGGTATCGTATAAATCTCATTATTTACTGACAAAAAAAGTTTTTATAGTTTATATCTTACCTATAATGGCTTCGATTGTAATACAACTAGCATCTATTTCTCTGGCAAATTCTCTTACTGCTTGGTTGGGATCTTCATATGTATGAGGATCTATATAGGTTCTTGAAGAACCACTTATTCCAGTAAAGAGAGGCGTTGTCACTATAATAAATACATGACTATAATTAGAATATGGAATATATATATATATATATATATATATATATATATATATATACTAGTATAAAGAAAAAAATTAAAATAAGATTTACGAATATAATATACAACCAGAAACTACAAAAATCATAATGGTTAAATTAGTGAACAATAACTAAACTGAATATAAGCGTGGCATTGGGTATGACAAGAATAAAACCATTGACTATTTGATGCGGGTTTAATACAGCTCATTTTTACTTAGATGTTCGGAATCTACGTTAAATTGTAAGTCCCGCATATCTGTCTACACTTGATGATAGACAAAACAGGTACATGTAGAGAAACCTCCTACATCTAATTGGGTTCTTGCTTTTATCCCTATATGGGCCGGCTTCCCAAATTACATTTCTCCGTTTATATCTTGGGTTATATCAATATCAATCCCCTTTTACCGGCATGTCTTTCCTGAGCGTTTGCCCCAAGTCTTTGGTTTTCCTCACCTAG
This sequence comes from Diabrotica balteata, assembly GCA_918026665.1. Lineage (NCBI taxonomy): Eukaryota > Metazoa > Arthropoda > Insecta > Coleoptera > Chrysomelidae > Diabrotica > Diabrotica balteata. Next base: position 63,887,642 of record OU898278.1, read on the forward strand.
TCCTTTATGAATCTAGCGATTCTTCATATTGGATAATTAATTATGAGTCTCGATTTTAATCACGTCCAAATGATCTTAACCTGTGCTCTACTATTTTGGCATCAATTGGTGCAACTTCTAGACTTTCACTAATATACTCATTCTTAATTTTATACTTTTTTGCCATTCCACTCATCCAACTAAGCATTCTCATTTCCATCACATGAATTCGTTATTCCGCTTTCTTTTTAACTGCCCAACATTCAGTTCCATACATTATGGCTAAGGTCTTGTGGCGGTTTGAAGTCCCACACCTGTCCTAACATTTACTGGCCGCTTCCCCACCCTCTCAGTTTGAGTCCTTACAGCTAGCTGTTCGGTTTGTCCTACTGTAAACACTTACAAGTTCATTCTGGTCTTCTCTTTGTATAGTTCCTACGTAACTTGAAGTGCAATATGAGATTAAAACGTAAATGAGTTGTGGTGTCTTTAGTAAATGAGTTGTGATGTAACAATAAAACACTGAAACGTTTGTTTTCAAACTTCCACAAAATTTATTTTAACTATTATCACTACAGCTGTTTCGGTTGATAGCCTTTCTCAAGTGATCTATTTTTGGCTTGGGTTTACAAATTTATAGTCTCTAATGAAATAGGTTGAGGAGGGGAGAACTGTTTGTCTCAGGTTGGTCATTCAGAATTATATCTGTGTTTTTTAATTTGTTGATTTCCATAGATTCTAACAAAGTAACAAAGAGTTGTGATGTCTTTAGAAACAAAATTAAGTGCTATAAAACGCTTGGATAAGGGTGAGTCAGTAAAGAAGATTACTGATGACCTAAAGTGTTAGAGAAGTGACCGTGGGAGATTGTAGACGTAAACGAAAATATATTGAACAATGCGTTAATACAAGTGTGAGTGGTGAAAGTGATTTGTTGCGGAAAAATATGAAGAAAGGAGAATAAAAACAGACTTCTGAAGCCTTATTTTTATTGTTTTCTAATCTTAGAGGGTTGGGATGTCCAATTAGTAGCATCATGCTTCAAGCTAATGCTGTGGAGTTTCACGAACGGTCGAGCCACAGTTGCGCATTGGCGCAATATCGCAGAGCCAAAACGAGGCCAGAAGTTGACGCAGAAATCTATCAAAGACGTTTTTAAAACATGAAGAGGTTTCAGTAAGTAAAGGTTTACCTATCTATATATGGCGGCAGTGGTGTACCCAGGGGGTTTTAGGGGTTAAACCCGTCCCCTCAGGGCATATAAACATTATAAAGAATAGGATATATATATATATATATATATATATATATATATATATATATATATGTATATATATATATATATATAAATTCTTCTGAGATTATTCTATAATTTCGCTCGTTTTTACTACTTTTAATACATTAGTTCATTTCTCTATCACCAATTATACCAACTCCATTCCTGGTTTTATTCTACATGTAATATATACGTATCCTTCAAAGGTCAGTAATTTATACTCTCCTTCTTTTAAGCGAATCTACCAATTTCACACGCTTGCATATTTTTGGTTATTATAACCTGAAAGATTTTTGGACACTTGTTGCCTGAATGCTTTTTCTATCAGGATCATGTCCTGCACGATTTGACCAACACACCACCAATGCAACCAAAGAGCAGTATTGCCCCATACCCGTTTTTTTTCTGAACTATTTCTATTCTATATTTCTATTTTTCTGTACAGGCAGCACTGTAAGGGATGCCCAGTAAGTCAGTATATTGTGTCCGTATCCCGTTACTAGGAGGCACGTACTTTATATGGGATACCATGTATATTATTATATACCAAATATATTATTATGGGATATTTATGATTAAGATCGACAAACAATATATTGTAACGGGATGAGTTTGAAAATAACACTACTCATAAAATGTTGCGTCACGACTTATCTAGCTAACATTTCATTGCCCATTTTTATAGCAGGGCGCAGAAATATAGTGACTTTGAAGAGTTAAACTTACTAATTTTGAAGTTTGCCTACCAATTCGCTGTACAGTTTTATTGGGATCATTGGGATCAAAATTTAAAACTATCGATGTTTGAACCGAATGTTTAACAGAATTAGAAAAATAATTATCGATAACTTTGTCGCTGAAAACTTGGAAATAAATAATAACGAACTTACAACTATATTCAAGCCGTTATCGCGCTATATTATTCCTTATTACGAAATATTTTATTTTATTTTCATCAAAAATTTAGCATCGTAAAAATATAATTGTGTCAAAAATAAAAAAAATATATTTTCACGCTATATTAATTCTTCTCAAACCCAACAATCTCAAGAAAACCTAACATTATGTTAGACACCAACACCAATCTGGTGAATCAATGCAAATTATAATTACCGTTTGTATGCGTAGCAACTATAGGGGGATTATCCAAACTATGATGAACTAAAAATTAAAAAAGCACAAATAAAGCAAAACAAAAAAAAAACATAAAAAATAAAGCCGAATTTTTTCAAACTCCATTATGACTGTATAAAAAGGTGAAATTAACGATATCTAATATAATATCAATGTGAACGTCTTCAATGTGAAGACGTTCACATTGAACAATACCTATCATATCCAAACATCCATACTATTTTGAATCATTAAACTATTCAATAATGTATTAGCTAACGTCTGTATCGTTATTTAAATCTATATATTGGATATGATCGTTAAATATGCACTGTAAAACTCAATGTTTGTAACAGTACGATCATGCTACAAAATAATTAAAAATTATTATCTTATTTCCAAAAAAGGTTTTTATAGTTAGAGTACCCGTCGACAAAAAAGTTGATGATAGATACTCTCTCCAAACTTTGGGTATCACTTCATTTGGCCGAGTCTGACACGGTTTTCCGCTGCAACTTTGTTTGGTTCCGGGGCGTTTTCCTTCTAATTTTCCCGAAGTATTTTACTCGTCAGACGGGAAAATCGGAAAACAAGTTCTGTTAGACAATATATTCTTTTAATTAAATAGCTTAAAAATGATAAGAAAATATAGGTATATATAGATATTCAGCTAATTTTTTCAGGATACTTCTACTAACAGCATCAAGAACAGCTTTTCATATTGTTTGGCGGAACTTGTTTTCCCATTTTCCTGTCTGACGGGTAAAATGTGTTGGGAAAATCTAAGGAAAACCGCTCTTGAACCAAAAAAGTAGGTTCGAATAGTCTACATGAACGTTGTAATTTAGACATAGGTATATTCAATAATTTTACCATTTTAGACGACAGTCATATTAAAGTTATAAAATTCAAGATTACGTTACAAAAAAAAATAATAACACAGAGTAAACTCCAATAATAACTATTTCTAGACTTACTGTAGGTGACTACCAGTCCTTTAAGGAAATAGGAGAGGCGTGAAAGTGCATTAGAGGTGTCAATATCATTAATTTTTCTTACGAGCATATGACAAATTTTGTTTTATTAGGAATAAAAAATAAGATAGGTCCAAATAAGTTTTGTTCCAAAATATGTTTTTCTTGATAACGATAAAATCGCAAAAGTTGGGGTTAGGGTTACACCATTTCCATTGTGTTTTAAAAAAATAAATAGTTCGTCCGCCCTTTCATTGTACATGTATGACTTCACTCACTAACTATTTTTTATATTGTCTCTTTTGCACTCAAAGAACCAGAAACTATGAAATTAGGATATTATTTTTTTTAGGTCAATAACGGAAATAATATCCGGAACTCTAATTACGATTCTAATCCTCATTTTTATATCAACGATATAATACCTGTACAATGATTCGCCGAAGTGAATATATATGGATCCATTGCATATAAAAAAGCCTCTTACTTTTGGGTTGTACCGACTTTCACCAGATGTTCGATAGGATGAAGAGATCTGACTTTTAAAAATAATAAAGACTTGATTATGGATGCCTAAGGTTATTCTAATCTAAAATATAAGATGGTTGTATGCTTAAGCGATTCATAAGATAGACTGACGAACAAATCTTAAGCACGTAAAGCAATTTAAACTAGCAGCATGAAGCTCAATCAGATAATTTAGAGCTAGTAACAGGAAACTGAATCAGAGTGGCAGGATAGGAAAGTGTATGACTCAATGAAGTAATAGTAGATTAAATACAAAAATATTGTTGGAACAGTCGTTTGCTCTGCAACAATACCAAATATATTAGGAAACTGGAGCTAAAGATACTAGAAATGGGACTAACAATAATTTCAAAAGAATTGGCATAAGAGATTTTCAGCTCTTCAGGTTTAAATACGAAGAAACACAGATGATATTAAACAAGCATTGCAATCACTAATCCATTATACCCTCACTAAAAAAGAATAATTTATAAATAATAAAGTAATCTGAATATATATTAATTAAAATTTCCGAAGAAATTAATTCTCAATATGGTGTTTTATAGCGTAAAATATACGAAGTCTAACTAAACACTTTTGTGATTTTATCACTATTAAATTTTGGAATCTGAAATCAAACTAGAGCTGGTAAAATTTGGATATTTTATATAATTTTGAAAGCTCGCAGAAAAACATACCACAACAGTTTTGTAAATATTTCCCATACTTAAATAATGTATGCAAATAATTTTTACATTTTTGAGTTAACAATCAATTATTTTATGGACATAAAGTAAATGCAATATAAATATTATTTTAATCAGCATCGTATGATAGTTTTCCTTTTGAAGTTTTTAAGCCAGTACTTACTTTCAGTTTTATTTTTGCCTCGTCCAGTTCTATAACTGGACGACACGATCCATTTATAATTAGGACAACTTGAAAAAGTGATTACAACTTTTATTATATTTGATTCTTGAATTAAATGATATTTTGTCTCCTTTGTATGAGTTTAATTGTATTTCTATATTGAAATCATGTATATTATGAATCAAAAAGCTAAGACTTTACAAAACCCGTGAAAATCATTATATTTAATTTAAATGATAGGAATCGTTTTTTATCCTCATCAACCGTACAAAGGTATTAGTGGATTTTGTGGTTTGTGTAGAGTTTGTGGACCATCATAGGCTTCATTGTCTTTTTAAAGAGTCGCTTATTATATCGACACGACTGCGGCACCATGGACAAGTACCAATCTGATGAACATAATAATTTGTCCTTATTTAATAGCATGCCCAGTGGAATACAAAACCGCGACTCAGCCAGCGAAAACGCTCGGTCAGTTACTGCTCTGCTTACTTATGATTTAATCCTTTATTGTGCATTGTTTATTTATTAAGTAATATATGTCTATCTATATTTAGTACGTACTTTGTCAAAAGACACTTCGTAACATTTTGAAAGATTAGAATACGGTTAAAATTACTTGCTAATAGATTTTTTTATCCCAATAACATGTCAATACCAATTTTTTGTTTGTATTTACACAGTAGACGTACGATAATAAATTCCTAAAATTTCATTAAATTCTTCTTCCTCAGCTTTTCCCATTTTAAGGATCGCTGTTTCTTATTTTTCTTCGCCACTCACTTCTGCATATCGTGTCTTTTTCATTTAAACCTTTCTTCTCTTAAGCCCTTTGAGATAGAAAGGTTTAAATAAAGAAAACCTTTCTGTCTCAGAAAAGTAAGGATAAGAATTTAAATAAAAAAAAAAAAAATGTCATTAAATACGTAGTATAAATTGAAGTATGGTCAATATTCTTAAACCTGTTGTTAAAAGTACATTTCTAAAGGGTCACACGAGTGCCGTCTAAGTTTTGTAAGAATCTAGCATACATTATTTGACGTCACTTGGTGCAATGATCTAGTATATAAATTTTTTGAACCTAGCGTGCAACGGGCCTGTATCTAAAGGTAATTCACACTGGTCTTAGGAACAGACTTATTTTTATATAAAAAAAAATTAATTACATTCGTGTAATTACATATCTAACTATCGATAATTTAAAGAACCAGTCAATTGATTCTGCTAGAACAAAGGATTTTTTTATAATGCAATTCAAAAATTCGCATTATTTTAGAGTCCTCGAAAATGTTAAAAAATATATAAATACGAGGGCTGATTCCTCTACTTCCTCCCTGACCCACTTACAATAAAAAAATTTATAAATCTCAAAATATCTTAACTTGTTCCACGTAGTTTTCATTAAGATTAACATATTTTCCTATCTATGGTCTTGCATTTCTAATACTAAGATGAATCAAAGAAAGGTTGTTCGAATTCTGTAAACCACGGTTTTATCAAACATAGTCAGAATTATTTGAAGAAAATCGTTTAACCAGCAAGTATTCTTTAATAGGTATCTGATTCTCTTTAATCTCTACTCCTTATTCCTAATTGACATTTCTACATCGTAGTGATGGATCCAGGACTCATCCATTATCACTAATCTTGCAAGAAAATGTTCTTTATCTTGTCTATACCTCATTAAAGATTACAACAAAATCGTTTCGAGTTTAAAACCAAGGATTTATTCACCGCTCGTCCTCGACACGATCCATTTGTGATTCTCCCGAACTAGATAGGTATTTACTGTAGAAACGTTTCTACAGGTTCAGAATTGTACTTTTCTATCGGTCTATATATAACAGGTTGTTTTTAACAATACAGGTTGTTGTAAATCATTGTTTTGATTTGGAAATGGGTAAGCGGAGGCGCAAAGATATTAACCATTTTATATGTTTATATATTTCTGAACTGTTAATTTAGACCCTTTAAAAATACCCCCTAAATATCTTAAAGGTATGTATGACGTAATTTTGTAAGTGACACGTAAGCGTAGAATAAATTGAAAACCCTTGGAAGGATATTGCAGATCTAATATTTATTACAGTTTTTGTAGTGGATCATTCAATTAAATTCATAGTGTTCTGAAGCTATTTTCTTGTGGCAGTTTTAAAGTAATTACTATTTAAATGGGAATAAGCCACAATTAAAGGTTAAAGTACGTTTATTGACGTTTCAATTTCCATTTTCCACCGGAAATCGTTCTCAAATATTAGTAAATTGTTTAATTTTATTTAATTCAATTTACTAATGTTTGTATTTTGAGAACCATTTCCGAAGTGGAAATTGAAACGTCAATAAACGTACTTTTAATTGTGGCTTATTCTCAATTAAATTGGCTCTGACATATTTCAAATAAAAATAATTTCAAATGAATGAAGTAAATATTCTTCGAACTCCAACATATTGCAAAGTACAGGACGTGTAGAAAAATAGGTAGTTCAATATTCACTAGCTACTAAATGAGATTCTCTAACCACTAATAGAATAGTAATAACACAATAAAGATTAAAAGCCACAGTATAATCCATATTGATAAACATACTATAATACATATATATTTACCTTGTAAGTGTATATTACAGTTAACACTTACTTTCAAAAATATAAGTAAAAATAATTATTAAAGTATTTCTTTAAATACCAAACATTTGCAATTAACCAAGGTTTTTCACTTTTATCCATAATATTACAGAAATATTGTTAGTAATTTCCGTTTAGCTTACCCCAATAGAAAATAAAGTCTGAAAATTAAAATTTTTATTTATTCCTTGTTATCAAATAAAACTGTTCCGACCATTATTATTTAATTGGCCTATACGGGAGTTAGTTCTAAAATATATAATTATACATACCTTCTCCATTACGATACTCTAATGTATCACAATCGCTGGGTTGCTTCTTGTTACATTCGTCGTTTGATCGCGATCTGAGAAAAACTACAGTGAGAACTATAACCGCAACCAAAATTACCACTACAGCAACAATTCCACCCGCGACAAGTTGTAGCCTGAGACCTTCTTCCTCGCCTATGTATGCTATAAACGAATTTAAATGTTAAATCAATAAAACACATGACATGTATTGTGAAAATATTAAAAAGAATCTTACCTGGATTCAATATCTGACCGGTTGTTTTGAAAATAACCGGAGAATATGCTCCCCATCCTCGTTGAGTTTTAGCTCGTACTTGTAATCCATATTCTGTTCGTTGTTGCAATCCAGTAATGGTTACAGACAGGTCTGAGATCAACAAACTGTTGTTGCTGTAGTCTATATCATTTCTTTGGAACCATCGAATCTACAAAATTGCGATGAATTAGCAAAATGCTTTAATCATTGGGAAAATTCCTAACAAGTAAAATGTCAAAGACTTTTGGCTAAAAAACTGTATTATAAAATATTTATCTATTTTAATAAATAAACACTGCCTATGGTAATTGCGGGGTCAATAACCCTTATAAATAAGTGCTGAAAGAGAAACAAATAGACATTTGCGCTCTACAGGAAACAAAAAAGAAAGGAAAAAGACAATCAAAATTAGGTGAATACATACTAATCTAAAGTGGAGTAGCAAAAGAAAACAGGGCCGAAGAAGGTTTATTAATACACCAAAGGTACCAAAATCAACTCAAAGACTGTCAATACATATCAGAGAAGATTGTAACAGCAAAGATAAAAGTGAAGAAGGAAGACCTGAAAATCATCAGAGTATATGGCCCAGAAAATAACAAGCCCCAAACAACAAGGAAAATATTTTATAACGAATTACAACAAGTAGTAGAATAACTTAAGAGAGATGATGATAATATTGGCGGATTTTAACGCTCGAATAGGCATTTAAGTAATACCCAGAATTAAACAAAAACATAACGAAAATGTTAAAAACGCAAATAGAGAACTAATGGTAAACTTCTGCACGAATAACGAACGTAGAATAAACAACACATTTTTTGAGCACAAGACCAACATAAACATACATTCAATAAGACCCATGAACAAAGATCTATGATAAATTATGTTATAACCAACAGAGATATACATCCATCAAAAATAATCGACACAAGATGCCTTAACTCAGGAGATGTAAGTAGCGACCATAGCCTAGTATTATGTAAAATAAGAATCATCATGAAATATTTCACATCCAAGAGAGTGGCGCCAACACAAACAAAATCAGAGTCGAAGCACTAAATACGGAATCCACGGAATACTTATACAGCAAAAGAATATCAGAGAAGAGTTCTGGGAATGAAATATTAGAAAACTATAACGTCGACGAAAGCTGGGAAAAACTTAAAAATAGCATAATTAACGCAGCAACAGTATCATTTGGAGAGAGGGAAGTAAAAAAGGCTAACATATCAAAAAAGAAAACCATAGTTTCATATAGCAAGTGAAGACAAAATGTGTAAAAAAAGAAAGCCTTTTTACAATACAGAACACAGCAGAAATAGAACACAACGACTATATTTGAATAAAAGTTAGACAAATAAAAAGATATCACTGGCGGAGCTTGTCAAAAGAAATGGAACACGAGTTCTACGGAACACAAAAAGAAATATGAAGAATGATCAGAGGACAAAGAATAGAGATCAACGAACCAATAAAAATGAAAACCATTCAGAAGGAAACACGGGCAGACTACTTTCGATCCCTATCTCGAACCAACAACGGAGGTGACGACAAACAAAGAAATAAATATTGAGGAGGAAGAGGTAAAGGAAACATTAAGGATATTAAAAAATAGAAAATACTAGGAGAGGACAGAATACCGAACGAACTCCTAAAGTACGAAGGACCAGATCTGACCTAACAACTAATAAAACTAATCCAAAAAATAAGAGAACAAATCAGAATTCCTCAAGAATGGTGATCAAGCATCCTAATTTATTAAACACAACACTAAAATTAACAACCAAAGTGATAACAAATAAACTGAATGAAATTATAACATTAGCAGAAGAACAATAATGTCGCGAACATCATGTACTGACGCTATATGTATAATGAGGCAAGCGCAAGAAAAATCATTAGAATACAACAAACCGGCATATTTATGTTTCGTGGACGTTAAGAAGGCATTTGATTGGGTCAAATTATTGAACGTTATCCAGTTATTGTACGCAAGAGAGATACCCTCTATTAATAATTAAAACGTTCGAAAATATCTACCAAAACAACACAATAAAAGTAAAAATAGTAAAAGAACTAACTGACCCTGTTGAAACTAGCAATGGGATACGACAGGATACCTGAATTCTCTATTGTTTAACCTAATTATGGATGAAATATTAAAAAAAGAACTAAAAGGATACCAAATGGGAGAAAAATAAGTTAAAATAATCTGCTATGCAGACGACGTAATACTACTTACTCTCTCAAAGTGAAGATGATCTACAACGTATGCTGCACCAATTTCCCCAAAAAGGACAAAATGTATGGTTATAACAGCACATTGTAAATTTTAATTGTAATGTACATAAGAGCTGGAAGGTCAGATAATAGAAGGAGTTTAAATATCTAGGCATCACATTATTTAGCTACGTAAAGCTCGAAACAGAAGTGAAAGATCAAGTGAATAGAGCAAACAGAGCTCAGCTTGACTGAATGAAACAATATGGAGAAATAATAATAACGGGAAATAAATGAAAGACAGAATTTACAAAACACAGGGAAAAAAAGTATGTTGGAAACAGCAGGACTGAAAACTCTTTGATGGCAAAATACTATTGGACATAGCTAGAAGTACATATATACGACTTATATGCAAGGTAGAGTACATCAAGGACTGGGTAAGAAATAGAAAAGTAGAATAAAACGATTATATAAGACGAATGACAACAAATAGATTAGTAGCGACGGTTTTCCAATAGGAAGAGTAGGAAGATCACGAAAATATTGGAACGAAACCTTACTGGACGCCCATTGAAAAACAGATAGTCATGTCTTTATAAAAAGAAAAAATAAATAAATACTAATTAGTTAAAAGCCGCTTGTGAAAAAATCGGAACGATAAAATATGTTACATTTTTAATTCAATTCATGGGGATATATTGACAAGTTGTGGTAAGTTTGTGATATCTGCAGTTTTTTTCTTTTAAACAATATATTCCTGTCTACAACTGAACAGCTTTCATCATATTGTGTTGGCTACATGACACACACCTATTGCATCTCATGTAAGAGTATAGTGAAGAAACCATGAAGTGGACGTGGAAGTACGATTTTTACGTGCGTCTTTTGAAAACTGACAAATATTAACGAATACAGAGAGCATACTTAATTAAGTAATCCTGTGAATCAATAAATGCAAGCAATAAAAAATCAGTAAAAATAAAATGTCTCTGGGAATTAAGAAAAGTAGAAAAAATCATAAGACCGAAAGAAATACTTAAACATTGCATAGATAGCAGTTGAAGCACTAAATGCAATATTAGTTGGTACTATTGTAAAAATTGCTATCATAAAAGAAACTAGCATGTTACAAAAATTGCCGAAATATATTGGAAAAACATACATTAAGACATAGGATAATGCTAGTACTAGGATAGAGCGTGTATCTCGTTGAATTATCTTTTTAATACGCTTGAAGGCGTTCCTCTATGCATTTGAATTAATTAAATAATTTAATCAAAGCATTTAAATGTGTATAAATATAGAATACGAATCTTACCTCATATGTTTCAACCAAATCATTCTCATTATCAGATCCATCGTTGATAGAAGGTGCATCCCATGCTAATGTAATTTCTGTGCTTTTGACAGATGTGACTCTAATATTAGTAATGCTGCTAGCTACTGAAGCTTCAGTCGTAACAACAATATCAGCATATTGAGGGGAATCCCTCATAGACATGTGCGAGACACCATTTTCTGCAAAGATCTGGAATCTGTAGGTAGTTACAGCATTCAAACCGCTAATTGTGATCCGTGTCTCGTTGAAAGTATCCTAAAAACATTAAAATTGTAACATTTTTTATATAATTGAAATATTAACTATTTCTATTCCCTTTACCTCCGTTGCTGATACGCTCATGGTCGTATTCGCAAATAGGTAGCTAAATTTTATTGAAAACTACCGAAATATGACAGAAGAATCTACCTAGGAACTTATTTAACGACGCCGGTTTGGTTAATTCTTAGTTAATCCTTTTCCGGGTTCTTTTTCATAAATTCGGTAAATATCGTCGGGGGCATGTTGTGATGTTTTTTTTTTTTCTACAATAACCTAATCCAAGGGAATTTATATTTCATCACGTTTCTAGCTAGAAAGGTATCGTTATGTTCCATGTTCGTTAGAACTTTTTACCTTCTTAGAAATAGATACAGGCTGGCCTATGATTTTTGAGTGGGAGATACCCTCACCTTTTTGTGGGTGGTTTGGTAAATTTTTGCGGAAGGAAGACCACTTCTGAGTGAGTGCTCGTTGAGTAAAGACTTACTTCTCGTGAGGCTCTTCGCTCATATTATCGTCTCTGTGTTATCGTACTGTTCTCTGTGTATTTTTCTTTCTAAGTGTGTATACACTTGTATATTTAAGTTTTTTGATCTAATATCATATTAGATTAAATATTGGTATAGAATACCTTTAATTTTACTTAACTTCAGTGTTTGATACAAGTAAAGTATAAAAGAAAGTAAATTAACTTCAGTGCAGTATAGCAGTCATCAGGAATTACTGTAAGTTACCATAATCATAATATCTCCACTTATCTGGGCGAATAATATGGTATGGTATCATATTATCTTCAATCATCTGGGCGAATCTAAGTTCATCCACCAGTAGTTGAGAGTAACTACTGATTTTTGCATTCAATTTAAAGAACATTCAATAACATTCAATATTTTCTTACGAACTTTCCATCAGCTACTAAGAAATTTCAATAAATAATAATTACGAACATTTAGTTCTCAATCATTAAATAACAGTGCGATAGATAATTAATTACGAACAAGTGCGCATTGGTTAAATTTTTATTTCTGTAACCTTTTTGTATTCTTTTAAATTTAGATTTGATTAATTTTTGTTATTTGCTATAATTGTTATACATTTTTAACCCAGTATCTCGAGATATGCCCATTAAACAGCAAAGAGAGACTTTCTTTAATCAACTTTAGTAGAATATTTTTATATAGCATTAGGCTCTCTTCGCTGATAATTGAACATGTGCATTATTATATTGTTGTATTTGTAAAGGTACTTATTACTTATATTACTGTTCATTTTTATATGTATATCACCATTTAGTAATTGATGGTGCATTTTTTATTACTTTTGTGTACATTCAGCCGCCTATATCATTGTGCTGTTGAATATATTTTTTTTTGTTTTATGTATGAATTTTATTTGTCGACTCCTAACAAGTTTCCTGATAAAATAATATCTCTAAATATTTGCTTTTTACTTTTAATTATTATTATACGTTCGACCAGAAGAAGATTAAGTTTCGTAAGTAAGTAGGTATAATACCTAATATATTTTTTATTTGTTTATATAGCGTGTTGACCAAATTTATTTAATAATTAACTGTTGGTATCTTTCCTTGGATTTGGTCTCAGAACCAAAATATCGTTCCTTATGTCTTTTCTTTTCTAAGGTTTCTTAATTTTCTCCTTAAACCCCAAAAAATTGAGTGGCGCCCTGTTCCTATCTTATCTTATCTTTGTAACTTTTACCCATCTATCTTTTTATTTAGTTCTGTACCTTTTCTCATATATCTTATCTTGTCCTATCTCTACTTATTTCCTCCGTTGAACCCATTTCCGGTTCCAAAAGCTAGCTTCGAACCCACGACTCGCTCTCCACCAACCATCTGGCTGCCGTCTGCAGTGTCTCCATTGGTGACCTTTCTATCACCATCCAAAAAAGGTTTCCGAGGTTACAAAATATAAATGGAATAAAAATATTATTATTATAAAATCTTCGAAACTAGCCGCGCAATTATTATTTATCGGGTTTTTGCATAAATAAATTTTATTGGTCCGTTCGTTAACTATGGTTTTATACGAGACGTTCTTTGATTAATAATTTAGAGATAATGGCCTCATTTCACTTTGAAAGGTAGAATCCCTTTTATCGGTAGAATAATTAACAATGTTCTAAAAGTTCTTCTATTCTGTATATTTTCCATTTGGAATAATTCCTTACCGGGTGGAAGATAACAGGAGATGAATCTCTATAATCTTGATATATACTTTTGTACTGTAGCACGATCATAACGATACGATCATAACGATCATATCGTTATGTTTTAATATGAAAATGGTCACTATTTACTTTTCCCATCAATAAGAGTAAGGTTTCGTTTGAATATTTTTTTCTAGAGAATCTAACATGTCCTATTGTTGTAAAACTACATTTTTGTTATCTTATAATTAGTTTAGTGTATTTTACTTACCATGCTTGGGTTATACTGGACTAGTCCCAAACTACAAACGTCGCATTTTATCCTGTACGCAGTGTCTGTCCTCCCACCCAGGGTTTCTGGAGGTAGCCAACTCAAAATTACAGTTGATTGATCTACGAAGCTTACAGTCAAGTTCTGTGGTGCAGACGGCGGTTCTAAAATAATAAAATGTAATTTAAATCTTGAAAATTTGTATTGAAACAATTGCATCTAAGTATCAAGTTATTATATAATTATAAGTACTTACGTGTGCATGACATATTTTTAGGGTCACTAGGTGCTCTGTAATATCCAGAAATACATCGACATTCCGTCAAGCCATAGTGAGGTCCTTGAGAAAACGCAGGACATGGAAGACATGGACCATCACCAATTTCAGCCTTATAAGTTTCTTGTTGACATTCTAAAAATAAACCATGTAAGAATAACATTTTATTAATAAGTATTAACAATTATCTTACCGTTACAGGTTTGTTTGTCCATATCAGGTTGAAAGCCAGCCTTGCACTTGCATCCACCAGTAGGTAGCGTCCATTTACCATCGCCTTTGCAGAGGTACGTTGGAGTAGCACCGACGACCTCGGCATTGCTTACGCAAGTACCAGTGGCTTGCTCAATAAGGGTGATTTCCTTGCCTGTTGGCGTTGAAGGAAATCTAGCGAAGTTTACGGTTACCTCTGGGCATACTATGT